>JAEOAD010000463.1:7922500-9122500 GCA_036365145.1 Orientallactaga sibirica | reverse complement strand
CTACCTTTCTTGTTGGTATTTTTTATTAGTGTATATTAATTATACAAGGGGCGTCTCACTATGACATTTCTTTACACTCAGGCAGGGTCCTTTGATCTTGTCCACTTCTTTATTGGTTTTTCTGCGGCCCTTGGCATCATTGTCCTCTGTGGCTTCCTCACCTGCAAGAGCCTATTAATGCTCCGCTCTTGCGGGAAGGCAAAAAAGCTCAGATCACAGTCTCCCGGCGCCCCCAAAGCCACAGCGTACAGATAAGCTCGTCCCACCCGTGCGCTCGCCCCGCCCCCTCCAGCCTGCGCCCCGCCCCTTCCAGCCTGCGCCCCGCCCCGCCCCGCCGCGCTCGCCCCGCCCCCTCGCGCTCGTCCCGCCCCCTCCAGCAGGCGCCCCGCCCCGCCGCGCTCTCCCCGCCCCCTCCAGCCTGCGCCCCGCCGGCGCCCCGCCCCGCCGCGCTCGCCCCGCCCCCTCCAGCCGGCGCCCCGCCCCGCCGCGCTCGCCCCGCCCCAGGCCCGCGTCTCTCCTCCGGAAGCCGGGCGGGCGCGCTGGGCTGTGGGCGCTCTCCCGCTCGCTCGGTGTGGCGGCGGCGGGCCGTGGGGCGCGATGGCGGAGCGGGCGTCTGCCGCGGGCGTGGCCGTGTCCCTTCACAACTTCAGCGCGGCGCTGTGGGAGCAGCTCGTGCACTTCCACGTGATGCGGCTGACCGACTCGCTCTTCCTGTGGGTGGGCGCCACGCCGCACCTGCGCAACCTCGCCGTGGCCATGTGCAGCCGCTACGTGAGTGCCCGCGGGGACGGCGGGCGGGCGGGCCTCCCTCCGCTGCGGCCCGTGGGGGAAGCGGCCGAGGCGGAGGCAGGCCTACTTCCGGCCGAGTCCTGGAGCCCGCCGGAACCGGCCCGCGCCCACCTTGATCTACCTCCGTGTCGGTGCGGGCTGTGGACGCGACAGCCACCACCGTGCGTGTCCCTCCCGTGTGACAGCCACCTCCGTGCGTGTCCCTCCCGTGTGACAGCCACCACCGTGCGTGTCCCCTCCCGTGTGACAGCCACCTCCGTGCGTGTCCCTCCCGTGCGTGTCTCTCCCATGTGACAGCCACCTCCGTGCGTGTCCCTCCCGTGTGACAGCCACCTCCGTGCGTGTCCCTCCCGTGCGTGTCTCTCCCATGTGACAGCCACCTCCGTGCGTGTCCCTCCCGTGTGACAGCCACCACCGTGCGTGTCCCTCCCGTGTGACAGCCACCTCCGTGCGTGTCCCTCCCGTGTGACAGCCACCTCCGTGCGTGTCCCTCCCGTGTGACAGCCACCTCCGTGCGTGTCCCGTGTGACAGCCACCTCCGTGCGTGTCCCTCCCGTGTGACAGCCACCTCCGTGCGTGTCCCTCCCGTGTGACAGCCACCACCGTGCGTGTCCCTCCCGTGTGACAGCCACCTCCGTGCGTGTCCCTCCCGTGTGACAGCCACCACCGTGCGTGTCCCTCCCGTGTGACAGCCACCTCCGTGCGTGTCCCTCCCGTGTGACAGCCACCTCCGTGCGTGTCCCTCCCACCTCCGTGTGTGTCCCTCCCATGTGACAGCCACCTCCGTGTGTCCCTCCCGTGTGTCCCACCTCCGTGCGTGTCCCTCCCGACAGCCACCACCGCCACCCTCCCGTGTGACAGCCACCTCCCCCTCCCGTGTGACAGCCACCACCGTGCGTGTCCCTCCCGTGTGACAGCCACCTCCGTCCCCTCCCGTGTGACAGCCACCTCCGTGCGTGTCCCTCCCGTCGTGTCCCTCCCGTGTGACAGCCACCTCCGTGCGTGTCCCCTCCCGTGTGACAGACACCTCCGTGCGTGTCCCCTCCCGTGTGACAGCCACCTCCGTGGCGTGTCCCCCTCCGTGACAGCCACCTCCGTGCGTGTCCCTCCCGTGCGTGTCCCTCCCGTGTGACAGCCACCTCCGTGCGTGTCCCTCCCGTGCGCGTCCCTCCCGTGTGACAGCCACCTCCGTGCGTGTCCCTCCCGTGTGACAGCCACCTCCGTGCGTGTCCCCTCCCGTGTGACAGACACCTCCGTGCGTGTCCCCTCCCGTGTGACAGCCACTTCCGTGCGTGTCCCCTGTCTGCCGGCCCCCAGCCCCTCCTCGTCCTGGGGCTGCTCGGGCATCCTTCCCCACGGGCCTCCCGTCGACCTTGCTGGCTGTGGGGCAAGCCCTGCCCACTCCGCTTGCCCTTTGCTGTGTGCACAGGTTTGCTGGGATTGCTGTCACAGGGCCTCCGGTCAGACAGTAAAAGACGAGCTGGGCCCAGGGGTCATGAGAAGTCACAGGGATGAGTCCTCAGATAGGGACCACGATGTACACAACAGCCTTGGGAGCTGACAGCTGTAGTGGGACTTCTGACACCTTCACCTGGGGCTTGGTCAACTGTGGCCTAGCCTGTGGACGGGGTCCATCCATGTTTGTAATAGACGTCTGCCTGTGCAGCTAGATCCTTTGTCAGCTCTCGTAGTTTGATAGCAGAGTTGAACAGTTGGACTAGAGGGGTTTCCACTCCTTAAACCTAAACTATTTACCATCTGACTTTCCCAGAAGAGGTGTTCTGGCCATGTATGGAGGACAGTGCCAAAGGGTCTGTGAAGAAACCCTCCTCCCTCGCCCCCAAACCCGACCATCCACAAGACAATGGAGAACAGACCACATGATGCAGCAGCTGCTTCTCTGGCTGACTTGCCTGGGTGGGAACAGGGTTTGGGTGCTCAGAGAGGTCACTGGATGACCCTGAGCCTGACTAAACTGAGGGTGGCCAGCCTGGACTTTAGGACACTATGACCTGTGACCTGCAGTAGAAGGTGGTGCTCCCATCACAGTGAGGGTGTTTGCATATGCATCTGCTGTTTAAAAGTAATGAACAATATTAGCTGGGCATGGTGGCGCACGCCTTTAATCCCAGCACTAGGGAGGCAGAGGTAGGATTGCCGTGAGTTCGAGGCCACCCTGAGAATACAGAGTGAATTCCAGGTCAGCCTGGACTAGAGTGAAACCCTACCTCAAAAAACAAAAAAAATAAAAAAAATAAATAAATAAAAAGTAATGAACAATATTAAAAACAATAACAAAATAAGGTTTAAATTTTTATTTTTTTGTGCAAAAAATCAGCTGATATGGTAGATTTACTTTATTTAGCAGGCTTAACTATAAATACTGTTATCGTACAGCTACATGTTGAACTTGGAGTCTGTAAGCAGCAGGTGACCTACTTTTTTCCTTTTCTTAATTACTTTTTTTTTTTTTTTTTTAGGTAGGGTCTTGCTCTAGCCCAGGCTGACCTGGAATTCACTGTGTAGTCTCAGGGTGGCCTCGAACTCACGGTGATCCTCTACCTCTGCCTCCCAAGTGCTGGGATTAAAGATGTGCACCACCATGCCCAGCTTAATTACATTTTTTTGTTGTTGGTTTTTTTGAGATAGGTCTTTCTCTAGCCCAGGATAACTTGGAATTCATTATGTAGTCTCAGGGTGGCCTTGAACTTACAGTGATCCTCAAGATCCTACTTTTTTTATTTTTGGTCTCACGCTAGCCCAGGCTGACCTGGAACTCACTATGTAGTCTCAGGATGTCCTCGAACTCATGGCGACCCTCCTACCTCTGCCTCCTGAGTGCTGGGATTAAAGGCATGCACCACCATGCCCGGCTCCAAGATCCTACTTAAAAAAAAAAATATTTTACTTATTCGGGAGAGAGGGAAAGAGGCAGAGAGAGAGGGAGGGAGGGAGAAAGAGAGAGAGAGAGAGAGAGAATGAATAGGTACATCAAGGCCTCTAGCCACTCAATGAACTCCATATGCATGTGCCACCTTGTGCATCTGCCTTAAGTGGGTGCTGGGGAATTGAACCTGGGTCCTTAGGCTTTGCAGGCAAGCACCTTAACCTTTAAGCCATTTCTCCAGTGCAGATTCTACTTGTATGAGCTTTTTCATATAATTTCAGTGATCATACTTTTTCAACCAAAAGCTCTGCAGGAAATGGCTTCATTCATCTCCTGTGATTTTTGGACTTCTGCAGACATGAACAGCTTTTGAGTGACTTTGCTCCCTTAGGAAAGGAGATGCAGTCCCTTTGGTCTGTTCTGCCACACTGTTCACAGATACTTGTCCAGTTCACTTGTTCATGCCTGGTCACTGTGTGTGTGCCGGGGGGGGGGGACCAAACCCCAGCACCTTTGTCCCACTTCAACCCTTGTTGCCTGTCCAGAAATCCCGGGGGCTGCACCCCCATGCTGTGTCTCCAAGAAGTCTGCTCTTCATGGTTTTGGCCATGTTGCAAGGATTTTAGTTTTGTTTGTTTTGTGGCATCTCCCATAAACTCATGTGTTCTGAATACTTGGTCCCCAGCGGGTGGCAGTGTGGGAAGTGGAGCCTTGTTGGATGAGGTGTGTTAACAGGGGTGGACTTAGGGGTGTTATAGCCAGCTCCCCCTTGCCAGCATTTGGCTCACTCTCCTGCTGCTGTTCTCCACTTGCTGTGGCAGAGCTGATTTTGGCATTTGCTTGTGCTATGCTGTCCCCTGCCATCAGGAAGCGTCCCCTTGAACCCAAACAAAACCTCTCACCAGCTGCTTTTGGTCTGGTTTTGTCCCAGCAATGAAGGTAACTGCAACACTACGCAAATGCTCTACCAGTGGAGCTACACAACATTCCCAGCCCGTTTTTGTTTGTTTCCTTTAAAGTAGGCCTTTAAAAATATTCATTTATAAGAGAGAGAGAAAGAGAGATGCAGATAGAGAGAGAATGGCGTACCAGGGCGTCCAGCTGCTGCAAATGAACTCCAGATGCATGTGCCACCTTGTGATCTGGCTTAGGTGGGTCCTGGAAATCAAACCTGGGTCCTCTGGCTTTGCAGGCAAGTGCCTTAACCACTAAGCCATCTCTCCAGCCTCTAAGCTAGGCCTTGTTAATGGTGAGGGAGATTATTTCCCAAGAAATTGGGAGTAGACTGTTTCTGAAGGGCCACATTCACTCACTCGAATGGCTTTCCTGCTCTCGCTGCAAGGAGAGCTTGGCTGAGCGTACTCCCAGCTTTCTTTTGCTGTGCGGATGCTGGTGGATGGTCCCCTTCTTCAGATCTTAGGGTGCTTGCTGACCTTGGGAGTCCAGACAAGCCTTCATGGGACTGCAGCTGTCCCCACACGCCAGGCACAGTGCTTCTCAGGGCCTGGGCACAAGGGACCTGCTTTCTTCTTGACAGCTGAGTGAGCTTGCTTCCCTCCTGGCTTGGGTGCTGCCCTTCAGCTTTGGGTTCTGACCTGGAACCAAGCCCTGATGGAAGCTAGTCCTAGAATTGTTAACGTCCCTGTCTTCCCAACCGCTGGTGACTTCTGTTTGTCTCAGCTCCTGACCTGTGTGTTAGGAGGTCACCTGGCTTGGCCCCTCCACACTCGTGTCTGCCTGCTCAGAACCGGATACCGCCACCCTTTGTGTGGAATCAAAGCTGCAGGAGCGTGGTTGCTTGCTGCTAGGAGAGAACCCACAGTGTTCTCTTTACCTTTCAGGATTCCATCCCTGTGTGCACCAACCTCTTTGGAGACACTTCTGACACCACCTCCACTGGGCTCGCCCAGCGCCTAGGTATGTACTGCCAGCTGCTGCTCAGACCAGCTAGGTGGCACCCATGTTTCCTGTCACAAAGCGACTTCAGAAGTGAGGAGTCTTTGTATTAGGAGCAGCTGCCTCATTCCTGCCGCACAGACCTTGTCTGTTGGGTCTTTCTACAAGGTACATTCCTGTCTCCAGCTGGCTCAGCTCCAGCCTGTTCCCAGGGTTACTCCTGGGAGCTCTCCCACCTTCTTGGCTGCACTGTGGGTCTGTGAGCTGACTTCGATTCCATTAGATCTTCTCTTCCTTGTGGGAGGAGAGTGAATGATAACCAGGGCAGCGGCTTAAGGTGGCCCCTAGGCCTCATGGGGATTCTGTGGAGCCTGTGGGTAAGTGTTACCACTGCAGCCTTAGTGTGACAGCTTGCTGGGGACAGTGGCCTGGCGGATTGGGTATTCATCAGACTGAGGTTGAAGGAGCGTTCCACCCTCCCACATGCCATGTGTGCGTTTCCCATAAATATGCAGGTAGTTCCGGTAACAGCAGCATATGTCTTGGGATTTCTAGCCCAAGGCCCTGCAGCCCAAGTGCACAGGGTGCCCTCTCTCTGGCTCACGTTTTGTGTTCCCTGGTGTTCCTAGTCAATTCAGAGCCCAAGTTATCCCTAGGGTCCCTTGAATCCTGGATGGAATTACGTAGGGAACCAGCCCATCTCCGTTTTGAGCCGCTGGTAATTCAGTTGTGTTGGGTGCAAAGAATAATGTCAGCTTGACAGAGAGGAGTGTTCACCTGTCACTCTGAGCATGTGCACAACCTGTCACTCCGAGTTAACACACAGCCACTGAGCTTGCACACAACCTGTCACTGAGCATGCACACATCCCGTCACTGCATGTGCACACAGGCACATGCACACAGGAACACCCCAGCTCAGGAAGGCCTTGGGAGTTGCATGTCACAGGCCTTGCACACTTGCGACATCCTCAGGGTGGAGGTCAGCACGTGAGGGACTTGCAGGGTCCTTTGTCTTCAACCTGGAGTTAGATCTGAGCAGTCAGCACAGATGCAGTTGTAAATGTACAGGAAGGATTCCTGCTGAATCTTCCCAGATGCTCAGCTTTTGTTCCTTACATTTGTTTTTCTGAACCATACGAAAGTCAGTTGGGGACATGACATCCCTTTGCTTTTAAGAGTGTTTTTGTATTTTCAACATTTAACTGGTAACACACTCATACCACTTGGACCTGTGTCCACTCAAAGTTGAAGGAAAGTGTCCATATGAAGAGAGAGACAGGTGCTGGGTGGGGTTGCCGTGACAGTCCACAGAGAGCAGTGGCAGGAACTTGTCTCCATGTTGTGAAGAAAAGATAAAGTAGGCTTGGGATGGGGAGATGGCTCAGCAGCTAAAGGTGCTTGTTTGCAAAGCCTGCTGTCTTGGATTTGACTCTAGCACCTACGAAAAGGCAGACGTAAAAACGTAAAAAGTGGCTCAAGCCTCTGGCATCTCATTTGTAGCAGCAAGAGACCCTGGCATCCTCCCTCCCTCTCCCCACATGCAAAATAAATTTAAACACACGCACAATAAAGCCGGCGCCACCATGTGGTGGCCTAACACCAGTCTATGTACAAAACATGAAAACAAGAGTTCACAATAACTGCCAGTGGCCTGATGTGGCTGCTGGCATCTCCGAAAGTTCTGGTGCTGCCAGTGCTTCGATCAAGGAACCACCTTGCAAAGTCCTGGGCTGATTGGTTTCTTAGGCCTGGATGTAGGTCAGTCATGCATCATAATAAGGGTAGAGGTTCGTATCCTGCAACAGTGTCTTCTATGGAAGGGAAAGCGGGCCCCCAGGGCTCCCAGTAGCCATGGACATGGTGCAGCAGTGGTGTGGAGGAGGAGACCTTGTGCCTGGTGCCCTGAAGGGCAGAGCTGGGTCTGGGAGTTTGAGCCACAGGCAGTGGCTCCCTAGGAGGGCTTGTCTTAGCAGTTGGACTGGAACTGCAGTGGCTCTTCTGGGCAGAACGGGATGGTCTTGACTGCTGCCGAGAGGACAGCAGTGGCTACATGCCACTCTTCAGATCATTGTCTAAACTAGCAGTTGGCTGACTCCTGTGGATGAGACATTATGGGGAAAGTTTGTGGGTCTCTGTTCCACCCTGAAGGCTGACCAGATCACCCCCTTGAGGGCATACCTCCTAGCACACTGGTGGCAGGCTCTGCTTTAAGCCATTTTATTTGTATTTATTTATGAGAGAGAAAGAGAATGGGCACGCCAGGGCCTCTGGCTGTTGCAAACGAACTCCAGACACATGTGCCACCATGAGCATCTGGCTTACATGGGTTCTGGGGAATTGAACCTGGGTCCTTAGGCTTCACAGGCAAGTGCTTTAACCGCTAAGCAATTTCCCCAGCCCTATAAACCATTCTTATAATATCAGCTCCAGTGATAACTGCTCAACTACTTTACACATTCCTGTTAGGTTTTTTTTTTTTTTTTTTTTTGAGATAGGGATTAGCCATGTTGCCCTGGGTGGCCTAGAATTTGTTATGTAGACCAGACTGGTTTTGAATTTGGTCTTCCAAGTTCAGGGATTTGCGATTACAGGTGTGTGCCACTGTGCTTGGCCACATTTCTTTATTTAACTTTACATTCTTTTAAAAACAATAGTGTTATTGAGGTATAATCCACATGTCATATAACTCACCTGGCTGTCCTCAGGGCAGAGGCTGGGTACATACCCTCACACCCAGTGATGCATGATGGCCCAGTCAGTGAAATACTGTCCAGTATCCTTTAGCTAAAATAATAGTAGATACATGGTCTTGAATAGCAGGAAAAAGGCCTTTGAGATCCAGAGGTCTGACCTTTTGGTTTACAAAGGAGGACATGGAGCCACAGAGGCTTACACTGTGGTGGAGGGCCAGACCCACATTTGAATCCGACTCTGGTGCTGTCCCCTGTGCCATCGTTCTGGGGCTGCAGTGAGATCCAGTGGGGACAGAAGCACACCTGAGGAAGTGTGGTGTAGTGCATGGCCACTCCAGTCTTGCCTGGACCTGGGCCTGTGGGTGAGGGTGACGGCAGTGGGACGCGAGGGGGGTTGGTGCTTCAGTGGGTAAGTAGGAGAGCCTGCACCTACCAGGGTGCAGGAAGGCCATGGCCATGGGAGCAGGCCTGCGCTCTGCACTTGAGCAGTGGTCAACAGTGGCTCGGGCTTGAGCTCGCTGCATCAGCTCAGTCTGGCCTTCCAGATTTGGGGCAGGATTTGTTTGCATTGCAGTGGGGCTAGTGCCCCTCAACTGCTTATTCTGGTTCTGTTGAAATGGGCTAAGCCTTACATTTAGCCTCACAGTCATGTATATATGTACACATACACATGCATGTGTGTGAATGTGTACATATAACTTGTACATGCGTAAAGGTGCAGGACTAACCCCCAGGAAGAAAGGAAATGGTGGGGCAGGTGGTAGTAATGGAGAGCTTAAATTCTCTAAAGTTCCCTGCTTTTAAAAGATAAAACCCCAAACCCTCCAAAGTCAAAAGCCCGTGTAGAGAGAGATCCTTAGGCACTGGTACGTGGGTCAGTGGAGGGCTTGCTTCGCATGGACTGCTGGCCCCACATCCCTTCCCGCAGGAGGTCTGCAGGTTTGCAGCTGAGACTATGTGGGCCCACACTAAGCCAGTTCTAGAGCTGAGGACGCGCTGGATGACAACTGTCTGCATGTGCAGCACTGTAGAGCCCTAGACTGACTTTTCCAAGCATCTCCCAGTGGCAGGCAGGTGTGTGGGACACTGGGCCGTGGTGTATCAGTGGTGGCTGTCAATGTGTTTTCTCTTTTTAGCCCGGAAGACCCACAAACAAGTGTTTGTCAGCTATAACCTTCAAAACACAGACAGTAACTTCGCATTACTTGTAGAAAACAGGATCAAGGAAGAAATGGAGGCTTTCCCGGAAAAGTTCTAGCTGATTCGCAGACGGGAGAATTTGTAACTTGTGTACAATGTACAGTTCAATAAATGGATTGGATTCGCTCTTGTCATACTTGTTGGAGTGGCTCATGATCCGCTTTCCTTCTCCCCAGCATCGGGCCCTGAGGCTTTGAGTGACGGGCCTGTGCGAGGAGGAAAGCGAGGGACAACAGATGCTTCTTGACTGCTCAGTACCAGCAAGCAGGGGATGACCTCTTCTGGACCTGACCCCTGCTGGAAGAGCCTTCTGATCCTGGGGACCCCTGGGCCCTTTTGTGATGAGAGAGCACAGTGCAGGGGTCCCTTGTTTCGTGCAGTGCTGAGACACTGAGCCAGGAGGCGGCACTGAGGGTGATTGAGATTTTGCTGGGATTGAAAGGAGGAACTCATGAAAACTTTGAATCACACTCGATACCATTATGTATATTTCCAATTAGAATTAAGATTACTAAGTCTTAAAAATAATTTTCATTTATTTAGGAGAGCCAGAGACAGACTCTAGAGCCTCTTGCTGTTGCAAACAAAATCCAGACACATGCACCACTTTGTGCATCTGGCTTTATGTGGGTACTAGGGAATCAAACCCAGGCCAGCAGGCTTTGAAAGCCCTCATGCCTTTGACCTCTGAGCCGTCTTCCCAGCCTGAGGTTACTCTTTGTAAATGTGCTTTAGGTGTATGGGGCAGTGGGTGGCAGCTTCTGAGGCTTTGTCTTATGAACAAATGCCCTGATCTTCTGGTGGTGTTCAGTGTGCCCTCCCCAGACAAGGAGCTCCATTTCAGCCCTACTCAACACTGCGTCTTAGAGGTGTGGTCTTGCTGAGGCCTGGTTTCTATAAAACAGGACAGTTCCTACCTTGCTGAGTTGTTGCTGGGGCTAACCGTAGACACACTGCAAACAGTGGAAGTCTGACAGGTGTCCGTTGGGGTTTTATCTCCTGTGTTTATGGATTCGGATGCCTCAGATCCCTCTTCTTTTCCTGTCACCATCTCTTCCTTTTCCCTAGTACCTGTAATTTGGCCATTTCCAGTTCTTAGCCTTTTTCGGTCTACCACTTGGGTTCCAGTTGTGGTCTCCCTTGCATGGCTGGGTCCTGCACTGGCCAGGCTGACCCCTGTTGGAAGAGTCTTCTAATCCCTGGGGACCCCAGACCCTCTTGTGATGGAAAGGCACAGTTCAGGGGCACCCTGTTTCTCGCAGTGCCGAGACACTGAGCCAGCAGGTGGCGCTGAGGGTAACCCGCGACTGCTCAGTGGTGTGCTTGGGGTCCCAGGGGCTCCCCTGCACACTTTCCATGCCAACCTTTGAGGCCTTAGCCAAGCGTTTCCTTGTGTAGCTTGGCAAGCCCAGTGACAGCTTTCCAGGAGAATAGCAAGTGACACGAAATCAGCTATGGAGAGAAGAGTTTGTATAAATGCTTTATTAAAGAAATATTGTTTTCTTGTTAAAAAATACTACATTAGAGAAGAGCATTTTGGGTTATCAGTCTTTCCTCACAGAATCACAGTGTAGTCAGTCATTCCTGGACCTTGCTGGGAACTTCGGGCCACGGATTAGCAGAACATAAACGAGAGAAAAATTCCTCTTAAATGTACTGACTCTCAGGTGGTCTGAGAATTACACTAAACATTTATGTTTAATCCGACCTCAGCCTTGGGCTGCCTTTGAAAACTAGGACTCTTAAATCGGGATGAGCCCCGCCCGCCATCCCATCAGGGCGAGTGCAGACAGCTTCCGGAGGCCTTGGGGACGAGGTGGTGAGCTCTGGGTGGACATGGAGGAAGCACGTTATTACTTGTCACTGGTAGTGAAATGCCCTTCGTTGGATACCATCAGGTGAGGTAGGGAAGACATTCCAGAGGAAATCTGTTACTGGGGCAACATTTTTATTTCTGTACATTTACATAACGAATTTTCCCCAAAGGTACAACAGATGTGACACCATGCAGACACGTAGCCGCGAACAACGATTCAGAACTCAACATAAGCTTGTGCTATGAACAAGTACTGCCGGAGGAGCCCATCGGCACGTGCAGTGACATGGTCTAGAGTAAACCGCACATGGTTGGGTTGCAGAAAGGACAGAGGTAGGGAAGCGTCCCTCACTAGACACGACACACCGTACTGCTTCTCCAAGACACACACAATACATGAAAGTGAGGTGGTGTCCTTCAAAAGGAGTTGACGTGTAGGCCTCCCCCGACCCGCATGCCACTGTGGGTGTGCTGGTCACGGAGCTTACTCCGCGGCATTTCCGGTGCATGGACCTGTTGTGTGGCTCTGGGAAGTGGTCATGTTCTGATAGGGGACTTCATTTATGAAGTCTGGTTTTGCTGCTGTTTCGTGACCAGACCACTCACAAGCCCAGCTCTCCAGCTGCAGGTGGCTATAGTCTTAGAAAACAAAAAACATGTAAACCTTTTCCTAACGATTAGAATATTTGATAATATTTGACTTCAGGAAAAGAGCAAAATGAATTATCCAGCCCCATTTCAGGTGTTCACATTTGTGCATAACTTTATAAAAACATGTGCAGGGATGGGTGGAGAATAGAGGGAGGACATAGCTTCTGCCATTTTCCCCAGGGATGAAGAGGCCCAGTAGAAAGGGCTGGTGCCTGAGAAGCGTCTAGTACCCAGTAGGGACATGGGAAAGACCAAGGAGCTTAGGGATGGTGCCTGGTGCTGGGGGCTGGGCTCAGGCTGCCTCTTGTGGAACAAGGCAGGTGTCTCAGGCCTGGGTGCCCTGCTGTCCTTCTGACTTGGTCAGATCACCCAGGTCAGTCCACAGGTGAGCTCCTGCCCTGGCGCTTCAGGATCCCTTGAGCAGAGGCAGAACATCGGAGGCTGCTATGTGAGGGAGGGAGCGAGGGCCTCCTGCCAGCCACGACCCTGAACTCCATCTGGATGCTGGTCCTCTCATTCTGGCCTCAAGGGAGCTTCTCCACTAGTCACTGCTGCAGCCGTGCGCTCGGCCTGTGTTGGGCCGAAGTCATCAGCACTGTCATTTGAGGCGGACATCAGAGAACCTGGGAGTGTACTCTGCACCACCTCACAAATCCAGCAGCACGCTGCAGCTTCCATGTCTCCATGTCTTTAAGGCCTCACAGCTCGTGACTATGCGTATGTGTTATTTGTTCTTAGGAGAGCTTGCTGCCAAGTTGACTTGGTAACAAGCACCACAGACAGGGTAAAAGGTATTTCACAAGTTTGGCACGCGAGGGCTGCACAGATTGAAAGAAAGGCGAAGGTGGATTACCATGGAAACATGGAAGAGTGAAGAGACCAGGGAGGGCAGGGGTGAGCTGGACATAGCAGGCAGTGGGAGTGACTGACAGCATCCCTCCAGGGTGTGGGGGTGGGAGTGACAGGCTAGGCAGCATCCCTCCTGGGTGTTGATGGTCAAGTGAGACTTGGAGGACGCCAGGCACTGAAGGGGACACGGGCCAGCTGCTGGGACCTGGTCACTGTTGTCTCGAGGTCTTGATCGCGGCCACTAGCTCCTGCTGATGTGTGGACCAGATGTGGAGGAGAGGCGGGCAGAACAGTAAGAAACAGCTGAATGGCTGGAAGGAGACCAGATAAACCCTTTTCTGAAGCCCTTTGAACTCTAGCAGCTGTCATTTGGGAGTCATCAAACTGTCCATACAGGCCCGAGACTGCAATTCCCCCGGAAGAACGCAGTCCACGACAAAGTCACGCATCCCAGGGGCAGATGGTTTGTAAGAAGCCATGTGTCCAGAGCTGCTGCGCTGGGCCGAAAGGCTGATCTCTTAGCAGCCCTGATGTCCTGTCTGGGGCAAGATGAGACACAGGTGGGGAACACCTTGTGAGGCTGGCACAAGATGAGACATAGGTGGGGGACACCTTGTGAGGCTGGCACAAGATGAGACATAGGTGGGGGACACCTTGTGAGGCTGGCACAAGATAGGCATTGAGCTTTGGTGAGTTATTGCTTTCCTTTGCTCACTCCTTGGTGCTTTCAAGAGGCTCGAGGCCGTTCAGACTTATCTGTGCACAGTCTGCATGCCTGCCCTGGGCCCTCTGTGCTGAGTGAGTGACAGGCAGGAAGACATGAGGTGGACTGCCACCGGGTTCTGGTGTGACACGAGTGACATGCTGGCGCTCTTGGTGGTGTGCTTGAGATGTGGGTGACGGCCACGTATGGAACAGCAAGACTCCGTTGTGGTTAGACTTTTCCAGTTATTTTCCCGTTTGTAGTTCAGAAAGTAGCCATGTTTTCAAGTAGTGCTGGCAACAAAGCTGACCGGAGGAGGAGTTTCTCTGCGGAGCTCAAGCTAGGACGGAGTCTTGATAGAGATGAACGTGACGCAGACCTGAGCACGTTTGCTTCTTGTGGACGTAACGCAACCATCCTGGTATTGAGAAAACCAGTGCCCGTGCTCATCACTGTGGGTTTTTGGTGAAGTGTGGAAGTTTCCCCACGAAGCCTCCAGGACAGAGGATGATCTGCAGGAAGGAAAGGCCAGGCTGGCTTTAACGAGACTTGGGAGCTGCTTTCCCCAACACATGGACAGAGACTCTTAAGAACAGAAAGGAAAAAATAAACTTTAAAACAGATCGACTTATTCGTGTACATTCCACTCTGTCTAAAAATACGGTCCCAAGAACGCTCCACTTGACAGGCACGTCTGTCCACAGGCAGGGGATGTGGGGCCTAGCCTGTACAGGTGAACGCTGGCTTCTTGGGTGGACCACATCTGACCTCCAGGGAGGAGACTCTGCGCACTCACGGGGATGTCGCAGTGACAGGTCTCTCTCCCGGAGGAGCAGGTTCCACTTGGTGATCAGTGAGAGGAAAGGGAATAAAGTGCTTCTCGTAAAAATGACCAAAATAAATACAAACATTTAATGGCAGAAAAAGTCTGAAGAGTTATTTTCAAAGCGTCTGATTCCTCAGACTGCTCCAAGACAGAATCTCCCCACACCGGCTCAAAGTCTCGCACTTGAGCGGCTCCAGCAGGACTTCTTCCCTCAGCTGCACGTTGGCTCCCTGGCCCGTAACCCTGTGCATACCCCCCAGCCCTTTGAGCCCCAGGGGACTGGCGGGACAGTGATGTGGCCCGGCGAGCTACATGGACTTCATGCCATTGGCAGTGGCTCCCTCAGACAGCCCGTCGCCCCCTGCGGCCACGTCATGTAAGCCCGAATAGTCCTTGAGCTCGGCGTTAGTGAGCAGCAGCGGCTGCTCCCCCTTCTTGTGTGGCAGCAGGGGCTGCCGGGTGTAGTGCTCCCCGTTGGCGATGTTCTCAGGCAGGTTCTGGTTCCTGCTCTCCGGCAGCAGGAGGATGCAGATGATACAGATGAGCGTGCAGCAGGCGAAGATGATGTGGTGGAGGAAGTATCCTTTCTGGTTGTGCAGCTCAATGATGGGTGCCGTCAGCATGCCGAATCCTGCGCTGGCCAGCACCAGCCCCAGCCCGCCACACCTGCAGGGAAGGAAGCGCGCAGGGTTAGTGGAGCACACTGGGTTGGTCCCCTGCTTAGCAGATGGGCTTGCAGGGACGCTGTAGCACTGTTGTAGCTTGAATATGTCCCACAGCCTTCATGTGCTGGAAAGTTAATCCTCAACTTCACGCTGGGGCGTTCACAGGTGGGGCCTTTGGAAATAATTCGTTTCAGAGCTAATCAAGAGGGCGGGGCTCTTGTGACGACAGGCGTGGCTTTATAAGAAGAGAATGGGGGACCTGAGCTAGTCCACTTACTCTCCGTTCACTACACGATGCCCAGCACTGTGTTGGGACAATCTTCACAAGGTGTAGCAACCCCTGGCTAAGTCAGCTCTTACCAGTAAGGTACAGCTCGGGTGCTACAGTCAACTCCTGCTAGCTATGGTGAACTGAGCGCCACGTTGTTGACAGTCACGTGGCAAGAAGTGAAGTGGCCCATGGACAACAGCTGGAAGGAGCTGAGGCCCTTCATCAGACAGCCCACGAGCAGCTGGATCTGCCAGTGACTGCTGAGCCTCGAGGCGGATCTGCCCCAGATGACTGCAGCCTGCAGAGCAGGGGACCCAGCAGCTAAGCTATGTCCAGACCCCACACTCCTGGGTACTGCCTCAAGCCACTGAGTTTTGGGGTCACTGTTATGCAGAAATAGAAAAAAAAGTCTTCTACTCAGTGAGTGATGGACTGCCCCAGCCTTGGCCCCTGGAACTCTCACCTAGGCTGTGACATGTTTACTGGAAAGCCCTTCACCAGGGGAGCCTGAGCGCCTCGGGGAAGGGCACAGCTGCTCCGGGCTCAGCATGGACACTGAGGAGGATGAGGTTCGCGGTCTTCATTACCCACTCACCAGCTCCTTCCCAGGCAGCCCGTCCCAGACCGCCTTTCAAGGGGCCGCGTTTGTTCACAGGCCTGTTGCCCTTGCTCCCCCATTAGCCCTTCAGGAATGAGGACTATTTTCTAGAACATCCGCTGTCCCATAGCGTGTGGGGAATCAACACCAGATGCCTGTGGATCACGGTATGTTCTAGGCAATGAAGTTAAATATAGATGACCACCACACACGGCAGTGAATATTGAGCCCATGTGTCAGGTGGATAATTTGGATACTTAAAGTAGCCATTCAGTGCTCCAGATGCACTTGCCTCTCAGGAGCCACGGGCTATGAGGGGTGTCCCCAGTGCCAAGGATAAAAGGACCAGTCAGGCTGTCATCTTCTCTGAAAGCAGCCTGGTTCCTGCTTGCTCCCGCTGGCTACATGTGGCCGGCTCCCTTGCCTGCGTGGCTCAGTACATAGAAAAGCAGCGCAGGGCCCCATGAAGGGGGTGTGGAAGCTGCTAGCAAGAAGAGCTCAGCCAGGCCAGTCTCCTCACATGGCACCAGGTGAACTCTATCCATAATGTCACGCCAGTAAGTCCTGCTGGATGAGGTAGATTTGATTTATGGCTCATTTAAGTTGTGTACCTATGGGACTGTGATGTCCACTATATACACTATATATACACTATATATACACTATATACACTACGGAATCCAACCATGGGGTGCAAAACATTTCAGCCAGTGACAACCTACATAAACAGTGGCTTCTTGAGACTAGTGGAGCTGGAAATTGCAGTGACACAGCTGTTACATCACAGCCACCGTGACGTCTGACACAACCCAGTCCTCACATGACTGGTGTCAGCAGGCCTACTGTGCTCGGGGCCAGGGAAATATCAAAGCCTAGCACATAGACTGAGGCATGCTATGTAACACTTGGTAATGATGGCATGGTCTGTTACTGGTGTGCACATATACTAAGTTGTGTCTTTTAGCAGTATTTTAAGAGCACTACTTATAAAACAGTTCTCCAGTCACGGTGATATGCACCTGTAGTCCCAGCAGTTTGTAGGCTAAAGTAAGACAACAGTGTACAGCGAGTTTGAGGCCAGCCTAAGCTACACAGGAGATGGAGTCTTACTGTAAACAGCATTGAGCCATGCTAGCAGCAGCTTCAGGTCATGTTCAATTGTCCCTCGACTGCATTGAGGCCAAATGAGTGAGTGACCCGGAGTGTCCAGGTTTGCTTATGTGCTCTCTCAGACGCTTGCACAGCAACAGACAGATCTGGGTAGTGCTTATTTCTCTCCCAACATGCTCTTTTTAAGCAATGCATTACTGTACATCTGGATGTATTTCTATGAAAGCACTTTTCTGTTTATCTTTCTATCAAGGATTCCTTAAACCTATTAAAATGTTACCATTTTGGGTTGGAGAGATGGCTTAGCGGTTAAGGTGCCTGCCTGCGAAGCCTAAGAATGCCAGCTCCAATCTCCAGGTCCCACGTTTAGCCAGCCGCAAAAGTGACGCAAGCACACAATGTTGCACATGCACACAAGGGGGCATACGCGTCTGGAGCTTGTTCACAGAGGCTGAGAGGTCCTGGCGTGTCCATTCTCTCTCTGTCTCTCTCAAATTAAAAAAAAAATCAAAATGTTACAATTTTGAGAGAAGCTGGTATGTCATCTTTGGCTTTTTCTTTTTCCCCTTTTGAAATCTCTACCTGCTTAGATTTAAGGCGCCAAGTGTATTTCCCTCCAAAATGCAGGCCTTCCTTGGCATTTCCTGCTGCTCTCTGGGTAGTCACTAGAGGGCAGCATGAGCTCATCTTGACACATCGGTGACGCCTCACTGTAGACAAAGGAGGCCTGGGCCAAGACAGGCCTGCGTCTGCGGCCTTGGCAGCACTTTCCCTACTACTAGCGAGGCCGGCTCTGCGGGAATTGTTCCTGAGTGTATCTGCAAACCTGAGCTGCACAGTGCCGCCGGTGAGAAGAGTTCACAGTGACAAGTATGATTTACCAGGAACACTGGACACTTCTCCAGCGTAGTGGGGAGACCCCCTTTGGACTCAGGGTTCTTTTATCATTTGCAGGTACAAAAACATTACCCAGGACCAAATATTTTTCTAGTTTGTCGTCCTGTCAAGCTGAATCTCAGAACATATTTGTTGAATTTTGATCTCCAAATCTTCCCAGGTTTGCATCACAGAGGAAAAGCATACTGTGTTTCCATTAGTCTAGTGTGGTGAATGAAACCTAACACCCAACGAGGAGGCTACCAACTACCAGAGTGATGCACATGCCCAGGCAATGGCTGTGCGGAGGCTGGCTAGAAATCCAGAAGGTCTAGTCAAGCCTGTGCTTTTGAAAAGATTGTCTTTGCTGGGCTCCCCTGAACAGGAAGGAGCTGTGACTAGGTGAAAAGAGTCAGTGCTGTGTGTGTGTATCTAAGGCGTTTCACAACTACAGGTGGCCCACAAGCTCCTGGTGCGTGTCCTTGCCTGGCTCACTCAGAGGGCGGGGCACAAGAGAGATTACTTAGCATCTAATTACTTTTTCTTAAATACACAATACCTAGGCATTTTCTTACAGGAACCAATAGCCAGCAGGCTAGGCTGCTGCTGTAAAAATCCAAGATGAATCAAAATGAGGTCATGAGAAATTTCTGGTGTCAGCATGACTTCTGCAGGGAAGCAAGTCCACAAACCCGGGTGCCAGCTCCCTAAGTCCTCCCAACACCCAAGGGCCTTTCTGAGTCCCATGTGAACGGAACAGGCTCTGCTTGTTCTGAAGGGTGTCATCACACTGAGTTCTGGCTTGCAGCTTATGGCTGAATAACTGCCCACACTCAGTTTTAAAAAGCATGTGCATTAGAAAGTCTGATGATCTTCCAGGAAAGAGCTCAGGGTGACACAAACCAAGATAAGCTCTTCAGTAAGTAAGAAATAGTAAGTACAGGTTGAGTCTCTCATGCAAAAGTTTGGGACCAGAAGCATTCTGGATTTGGGGCCTTTTGGTTTTGAAATATTTGCACACCCGATGTCTGTGAAGGGGACCCAGGTGTAAACACATTTCATATATAGTTTGCATAGCCTGAAGGCAACTGAATACAACATTTTAAGTAATTTTGTCAATGAGACAAGGTTCCATGGTGCCACTATGCCATCTTCCACTAGTGCCACATTTTGAATTTCAGATGTTCAGATTAGGAAGGAGGCGTCAGGAAGGGAGCTGAGCAGGGAGGTTAGAGGACCGCTTCAGATGTTGGTCCCTGCCTGTCACCTGCTCCATGCTGGGTCTCTTGTGTGCTGCTGCCTTTGCTAGACCAGCAGGCCTTTGAGCGCTTGTGTCCTCTCCTCCCAACTCACCACAGGAGGGCTGGGTCACAGGTGCAGGCAAATCTGCTTTACATGGGTTCTGGGGATCTGAACTCGGGCCCTCCGGCTTGCACAAGTGCTCTATCCACTGACTCGCTCCCCTGGCTCTAAGCGATGCTCTTCTTCAAAGAGCAGTCCGTGAGCACATGGTAACAACTTCAGGAAAGTGCCGAAAGAGCAAACTCCATGCCGGCCCTGTTACCTTCCTGACGTGGCCAGTGCCTGCCAAGTAGTGCTCTTCACTAGACCAGTGAGATGTCAGTGATGTCATTCTCCCAGGCTGGTAGAAATGGGTCGAACCCATCCTCCTTTTATTTATTTATTTATTATTTATTTATTTATTTGAGACAGTGTGTTACTATATAGCCCATGCTGGCCTCACACTCTCTGTCCTCCTGCCTGTCTCCTAGCTAGGATTACAGGTGACACACGGCATCCAGCTCCCTACAGTCTGTCACAGTGCTGTTCCTGAGGTGCCTTGTAATTTCAGCTGCAGTGTGACCAAGGGTGATCTGCTCCTCTCAGCCCTCTCCCTTCCTGTGGTTCTTGTATCTCAACAGCTCCTCTGGGTAGGACCCAGGTTCAGGTTTCCACCTGACCCCTTGGGTCAGGACAAGGCTGGCCATCTGGCAGTGAGTCATGGAGCTGACCTGCCCAGCAGGTGACCACACCCTGGTCTAGAAGCCAGGGCGGGGTAGAGTTGATGAGGGTTGACTGCACATGAGCCTATAGCCAGGGACTCATCTCTGAGTCCTAGGGAGAAAATGTCCTACAATGTCCCCTGTCACCTACCTTATCACTGTGGGAGTGATCTCTGCACAGAAGAATACGCTGAGGCTTCCCACTGCATGGGAGGCAAACATGCCCACGATGGAAAAGGCAATGGAGAACTTGTCCTTGACACTGTCACTCATCCCTGGAGAAGCATTGAAAGGAGAGGGCAGTGAGGCAGGAGGGGAGGGAAGGGAATGGAAGCCAGGCCAGCGGCAGGCTGGAATGGGGCTGCGGAAGGGAAGCCTGGGGCCATGCAGGAACTTCTCCCTGCTGCCTGGTTTGTGGCCTCCGAGTGGGCGGCACCTCCAGGCTTGGGCCAGGAGCCTGAGCCCTCTTGGTGGCAGACAGTTGGTTCCCGTGAATTTTGGACATCACGCATGCTGAGCCCCCAACAGCCTATCCCATTCCTCAGCCCAGAGCTGGGTCTGGTGGGTGGCTAGCAGGCGTCCCCCTGCCCCTGCCCCAGCCTCAGGGTTGGCCCTCCCAGTCCAGAGTCATGTCACCCAAATGGAAGAATTCATGAGCCCACAGGGGAAGTCCCCAGCCACCCCAGCACTGTCGGTGGCACCAGAGCCCAGCTGGCGCAAGGAAGCCCTGTGTATGCTCGCTCCAGCATGCAGTTGTGGGCCACCCACTCTGGCCCAGCTGTTTTCCTCAGGGCAGTGTGGAGGCAAGCACTCCCAGGGGCACTGGTGGTGTGGGTTCAGGTTGGGCCAGGCAGGTGCAGCAGCAATGCAGGGTGCAGGGTAGCAGTTCTGCTGTCTCCCCCTACCCAGCTGGAATGCAGCAAGCTTGCATGAATCACAGGGGACCACAGCCTCCCTGCAGCCCAGACAGCCAAGCCCCGATGCTCCAGGGCTTCTTGATCTCACCCAAGAGACAAAGAGCCCTGGTCTGGTCAGGGGCCTGCACTGACTGACGTGAGTGCCAGGGGACAGAGGGCATGCACGCAAAGCTGCACAAAACCAGAGAGACGCAGTCGCACTCTCTAATGCAGGAGGGGTAGAGAATACAAATGTATGCTTATAGTGTCCAACCTACGGCCAACTTCAGCTGCAATTCTTGGAGGGCAAAAGGAGGAAGAAAGAGAGGAAATGGAAACCAGAGGTTGAGTATCGGTGAAAGTGCCCACGTAGACGAGGAGGTGCGGGTGCGGGTGTTGGGACTCACCTGAGTCTGGATGCTGGCTGTATTTTCCAATCACTGGGTTCATGGAAAGCATTGCGCCCACACACAACAAGGGTGACAAGAATGGGAGGAGACAGAAAAGGCATGTTAGGTATGGGACAGTTGCTTCTTGCTCCCATGTGACTTATTTCTAAGCAAACTCCCTTATGGGCTGGTGCCAGCTGTCTGGGCAATGGGATTCACACTGGATTAAACAAAGACCTCTTTGTTCAGAAGAGAGGGCTGGGGCTCTGCTGGCCCCAGAATCCAGGAGACAACAGCCCTGCAAGAGACCTAGGCAGATGGCCAAGGGAGTGTCCCTGCACAGAAAGTTTTTCAAATGACACTTCTAGATTGCGCCAAGGGGCATAAGGCACTGTGCACAGGCCTGTCAGGCGACATTTCTGCAGCCCCAAACCATCCTTCTCAGAGCTGCTTGACCTTTGCCCAGAGTTGATGACATTCCTGCTCACGGGACACCTTGGCGGCTAAGAGCCTGTCGTGTCTGTCCTGACTGTGTGAGATGATGGAGGTTTCCTGGAAGGTGGTGTCACTCAGGGACAAGATGAAAAGTACCACTGTCCAGTTCCATTATTGCAAATTAGGTCAGTTTCCCAGCAAAGTGTGGGAAGCATCAGAATAAGCCCAAGCTAGAAACACCCTGAGTATGAAACCAGCTCTTCTCCAAGCTGGTCTGCACCCAGGCTGCTCTGACGGCTGGCACAGAGGGTCAGTTGATGAGTCTCACAGTGCAGCTGGTTAACTTTCCTCCTCCATGGGGGATGCTGTGTGGCATGTTCAGCAAGTGTGACAAAACAGCCGAGGTCCTGCTCATCCGGGCAGTGCTCTGGGGGGTGTGTTGGGAGCACTGACATGGTGTTCTTACAAAGCGGCCAAATGCTCGTTCACGAGTGAGGATGCTTGCTGGGGGAGGGAGCTGTGTGGACTTGGGCTTTGTGTTAAGATCATGTATAAATTTACTGAGCAATACTTTGATCAATGAGAAATTTGGGAACATCTAGGGAAAAGCCATGTCCTCATGCAAGGTGTCAGCACTGATTTATTTTCTTAATATCACACAAAAGAAGTCCTTTGTACTTCCAGATCATGTGGTGAGTCAGAGTAGTATGCCCATTAGCAAAACCACGTTCACTGGGACTCTGAGGGACTAGCATGGGGGAGTCAAGAGCACTGCCAGAGGCTCTGATCTGGGGTCCAGGGAGTAGGGAAGGCCTCACCACTCCGGGAGACAGACAGGAAGATGCTCTAGAGCCTGTCCTGGCTGAAGAAGTTCATTTTGGAGTGAACACTCAGGTCACAGAAAAGTCACAAGTTTTATCCAGCCCTTATGTCATAGATTGGATCCAGTTTCCCCCACAGGCCACGTGCCAAAAGCTCGCTCCCTTGCCCATGGTAGTACTGGGAGGTAATAGTGGTAGACCTGTAGGAAGTAGGGCTTAGTAGGAAGAAATTCAGCCATTTAGGGGTATGCCCTCAAGGACGGACACTGGGACCCAGGTCTTGCCTTCCTCTTTTGCTTTCACCTTCCTTTGCTGTGTGCCCTTGTCATGATGTATTGTCTTGCTTCAGTCCCCAAAGGCCATGGATCGAAACCTCCCAAACTGTGAGCTAAAATAGACCTTTCCACTCTTAAAAATTGTTTATCTCAGGCATTCTGTTACAATGACAGAAGGCTGGCACAATTCTAAGCATTCTGAGAGTTCTCCAGCTTTCTTCCCTGGTATCCTTCCCTTGTCCCCCTCCCCCAGCATCCTTCTCTTCCCCCAGCATCCTTCCCTTGTCCCCTCCCCCAGCATCCTTCTCTTCCCCCAGCATCCTTCCCTTGTCCCCTCCCCCAGCATCCTTCTCTTCCCCCAGCATCCTTCTCCCTCCCCCAGCATCCTTCCCCCCAGTCCTTCCTCCCCCCCCAGCATCCTTCTCTTCCCCCAGCATCCTTCCTTTGTCCCCTTCCCACAGCCTACTCACGGTTGAGGAGACCGAGCTGCAGAAGTGAGGCCAGGGCAGTAAGGATCATGAAGAGCAGCAGGCCTCCCCTGCGCCCCAGAAACCTGACCACCACGCACATGGCCAGGCAGGAGGCCAGTGCAATGCTGGCCATGGTGTAGTAGTCGGCATAGAAGTTCTCGAGGAGTGGCACCTTCACCTCGTGGCCCATCATGCTCCTTGCAAAGCAGTGGTGGATCCCATACCCTGTCAGCCTGCAGAGACAAACACACATGCTCAGAGGGCACTGCACGAGATATATGCACAGAACACGCTGGGAGCTTGCACTAATGTGAGTGGCTTCCTTGCCTCCTGGCAGTGACCAGGAGACAGAAAAGCAACTCAGCAGACTAGAGAAAAACACACTATTGCCACACATGAACATACAACGGATCAAATGCAAGGAACTTTCCATGAGGCCTTTTGTTTAGACACTGTTTTTTACTGGGAATGCAGGGCCTAGGACACAGAACGTTCTCTGTGTTAGCTCATTTAATGTCATGTAGCCCAAGAACTAGAGTCACATCCGCCTGCAAGACTACCAAACAGGATCTCCTTGGGTCAGTGACCACCTCTGAGCCACACTGCCTCTCTGGGTCTGTATCTTCTCTGCGGGAACTTAGGATCCAGCTGCTTGGCTTGTGCATACTGGGTGCCACACACCAAGGCAACAGGGAAGCCACATGGACCAAAGGAGGACAAGCTGCAAACTGTCTGCAGGGAACTGTATCAGTTCTGGGTTTATCCCTCTAGATCCCTGACCACCCTGTGTTTATCCTTCTTCCCTGACTGCCCTGGGTTTATCCCTCTTCCCTGACCGCCCTGGGTTTATCCCTCTTCCCTGACCATCCTGGGTTTATCCCTCTTCCCTGGCTGCCCTGGGTTTATCCCTCTTCCCTGACCGTCCTGGGTTTATCCCTCTTCCCTGACTGCCCTGGGTTTATCCTTCTTCCCTGACCACCCTGGGTTTATCCCTCTTCCCTGACCGTCCTGGGTTTATCCCTCTTCCCTGACCGCCCTGGGTTTATCCCTCTTCCCTGACCGTCCTGGGTTTATCCCTCTTCCCTGACTGCCCTGCGTTTATCCATCTTCCCTGACCACCCTGGGTTTATCCCTCTTCCCTGACCGCCCTGGGTTTATCCCTCTTCCCTGACCGTCCTGGGTTTATCCCTCTTCCCTGACCGCCCTGCGTTTATCCATCTTCCCTGACCACCCTGGGTTTATCCCTCTTCCCTGACCGCCCTGGGTTTATCCCTCTTCCCTGACCGCCCTGGGTTTATCCCTCTTCCCTGACCGCCCTGCGTTTATCCCTCTTCCCTGACCACCCTGGGTTTATCCCTCTTCCCTGACCGCCCTGGTTTATCCCTCTTCCCTGACCGCCCTGGGTTTATCCCTCTTCCCTGGCCACCCTGAGTTTATCCCTCTTCCCTGACCGTCCTGGGTTTATCCCTCTTCCCTGACCGCCCTGCGTTTATCCATCTTCCCTGACCACCCTGGGTTTATCCCTCTTCCCTGACCACCCTGGGTTTATCCCTCTTCCCTGACCGTCCTGGGTTTATCCCTCTTCCCTGACCGCCCTGCGTTTATCCATCTTCCCTGACCACCCTGGGTTTATCCCTCTTCCCTGACCACCCTGGGTTTATCCCTCTTCCCTGACCGCCCTGGGTTTATCCCTCTTCCCTGACCATCCTGGGTTTATCCCTCTTCCCTGGCTGCCCTGGGTTTATCCCTCTTCCCTGGCCGCCCTGGGTTTATCCCTCTTCCCTGGCCGCCCTGGGTTTATCCCTCTTCCCTGACCGCCCTGGGTTTATCCATCTCCCTGACTGCCCTGGGTTTGTCCCTCTCCCCTGACCGCCCTGGGTTTGTCCCTCTCCCCTGACCGCCCTGCGTTTGTCCCTCTTCCCTGACCTCCCTGTTTTTGTCCCTCTTCCCTGACCGCCCTGCGTTTGTCCCTATTCCCTGACTGCCCTGCGTTTGTCCCTCTTCCCTGACTGCCCTGCATTTATCCCTCTTCCCTGACTGCCCTGGGTTTATCCCTCTTCCCTGACTGCCCTGAGTTTATCCTTACTTCCTGCACTGCCCTGGCGATCATATAGACCTGCTGAGAAACATGCATATTCACACACCCTGGTAACCAGCCATGAAAACATGGAGGATGCTCCCAGGAGGCCAATGCTGCCTGCGCAAGTATCTCCTGAGCTCTGAGGGGCCCTTTCGGTGTGGCCCCGTGGAACTCCTAGGGTGCCACAGAGCCCACTTATAACATCAATGTTCCATCCCAGAGCTAACTTCCAATTTACCTCTCAGCTGCCCTTCCATGCAGCAAGGATGTCTAAGTGATTTTCATTTGACCTTGAGAGTGCACCAAGATCACCTGCAATATTCCTCATCCCCCTCAGGGGGCGCCCTCCTTTGCCAAGTGAGTGTCTCCTGTGGGTGAGCCTGTGCAGAGAACCCAATCTCCTCCTTCTCAGAGTTCCCTTTCATAGCCTAGCAGTGCATTCAACTGGGTTAGTCTCCCGGAGTCCCAGGAGTCCTTTCTTCTCGGCCTGCTGTGCTCTCAGGATAATATTCTACCTTTTTTTTTTTTTTTTTGGTTTTGCAAGGTAGGGTCTCACTCTGGTCCAGGCTGACCTGGAATTCACTATGTAGTCTCAGGGTGGCCTCGAACTCTCGGCGATCCTCCTACCTCTGCCTCCCGAGTGCTGGGATTAAAGGCGTGCGCCACCACACCCAGCTATATTCTACCTTTTTGTCCTGGTAGAAGTGAAAACTTGGATTTCAACAGTTAATTTTCAAGTAACAAGATGGAGAGTCATTCCCTTGTCCCCATGCGAAACATGAATATGGACCCCATTAATGACAAATTTTGTGGTTTTGTGACATAAAAGAGAAGTCATTCAACTGCTGTTAGTACCAGTGTCTGTCTGAGAGTGGAAGAAAGCAGGACCCTGCCTGCTGCCCATGCTGGCTGGGGTGGTGCCTGGGGCTGAGGGCTCCAGGCTCGGCCTCCATGTGGTTGTGGGTTATGTACTCATCTGGAAGATCTGAGGGTTATTAGTCTTTGCTCTTCTGTTATTTGGCAGTGAAACTACCCTCAAAGGTGAAATTTAATGTGGTGTCCCAGTATTGCTGATTATAGCCTGCTTTGGCAGAAAAGAGCTGCGAGGAAGGAGAAGCCCCATCCTTGGGCCTCTCTATGTGAAAGCAACCTTGCGACCTTTCACAAGAAAATATAAGCCCCTCTCCCAGATGAATCCTTACTCCGGCTGGGAACTGACCACCCAGAAGGCCTCTGACTCTGACCAAAGGTCCTCCTTGTGTGGTCAGGGGAGGGCGGGGTTGTTGAGCTATGAGCTGAGTCACTTCAGGTACACACTAAGCCCTGGGACAGGGACGGCCACAGGCCCAGCAGGTAAGGGTGCAGCCATGCAGAGAGGGATGCAGCCTGGATGGATCTGATCGAGGCCTAGTGGGATCACCCCTCTCCTAGTGCCAGGAACCCCAATCTTGGGGCCTCCTCCCAGGGTGTACCTTGAGGAGGTACACTGGAGTTATAACAACACAGAGAGGGAAGGCATTGTTTGAGGGTGCAGGGGTCTGATCGTGCTGGGCTCAAGGCCCTGGGAACTCTCACATTGTGCAGGACACAGGGCATGCGGGCAGCTGGCAGTGCTCAGAGCCACATTTGGTGCCAGCTACCTGAGGCTGGCGGGTATGTTAAAGCCCTGTCCACTTCAGATGCACAAATGAACACACTTCCTAAAGGCTCTTTCACAGCTAGGCTGAGGGAGGCAAACATGGGGCAGGCTGGGTTCAGAGTACAGCTAGAGCTGAAGGACGAAGGCCCCTCCCCAGTTTGGCCCCACTCACGAGTTCACACACAGGACCACGATGTTCTTCCACAGGTTCCGCGTCCCCACCACCTTCACGATGCAGACCTTCTTGGGCCTCCGGGAGAGCTCCTTTTCTAGCTCTGCAAGAGACAGACCTGTGACCCTGAGATGCTCCAGACAGTCACAGCACAGTTTGGCTTCTGCATCCAGGACCAAGGTGTAGGCTTTCGGGCTAGAGATGTGGTCACGAGACTAACTTGGTAGTTCAGATTTCCCTGGGGTGACTGGAATGAAGCCAAGCTTGTCACCAACATGCGTCTCCCCCGAGGTCCCCGTCAGATGGGACACAGACAGCAGAGGCTCATTTCATTCTGTCTAAACACAGAACTCCAGGATGGAATTCTAGGTGACTGTGGCCCAAGTGGGGCCTTTCCCAGATTAGAAAAGTCGCTCCTATCCTAGTTTAGAGCCCGCATCCACCTGTGTGTGTCACCCATGACTCAGAGACCTGGAGAGGGACAGAATGTTCGGTGACTAAGCTAAATGTCCTTAGAGGATGTGAATCTTTGAAAGCCAAAAACGTATGTCCATTTGTGTATACACACTCACATCCATCCATCCATGTACATATATTTGTGCGAATTTTAGTTAACAGTGGAAAGAATGGGGTCTAGGGTGTAGCTCAGTGCTACAACACGTGGTCTGCATTTATAAGGTCCTGAGTTCCATCCCCAGCATGTCAAAACCAAATTAAATCAAACCAAACCCAAACCCAGACCAAAAACTAAATGAGAACTAGACCAAGCCCAAACCAAAACCAAGTGTTTGGGAGCTGAGTGAAATGGACGCTGTTTTGGCTCATGATGAGACCAAGATCCCTGCGAAGCCCTTGCTCTGACTGTCCCAGTGCCACGCGCTTATTGAAGTCCTGGGAGCGATGAGGCAACCTAACAGCAATATCCAAACATGGATGGGCCTCGGGCCGCAGGAGCAGCCATGCTCACACAGCCTCCTGGTCCTTCTGCCTTTGAGCTGCCCTCGTGGACTGCTCCCCTACTTAGAAGCCCAAACAGAACAGGACCCTCCCATCCCAGGTCATGGGAGCCAGTGCCCTTCAAGACTGTCAAGGTCACAGAAACAAGGAAAGACTGAGACACAGGGTCATGAGCAGAGGAGACTGCAGTGAGAAGGCTGGCCGCAGCCCTGGGCAAGATCTCAGAGCAGGAGCGGCCAACACGTCACCAACGGACAACCTGGCGACAAGGACTAGAGATGGGTGTTGGGTGTGCAGCAGTGCACAAGGGTGTCCTGTGTCAGCTTTGACAAATGTGTCATGGTAGTATCAGATGTTAGCAACAGGGAGAACTGAGTCGGGTATACCAAAGTTCTGTGCTGTCACAGCAACTTTCTTATACATATGACAATTGTCCAAAACTAAATAAAAAATAAAAAATAAAATAAAATAAATAAATGGCACATGCTTACAGGTGCAGGCAAATACAGTCTCCCTCTCTGAGTTCTGAAGCCCTAGATTCAAACCAATCATGGATCCAAATATTTGTCTGTGCTGAACATGAGTAAGTTTTTCTTGCCATGAGTCCCTGAGGACTTCAGTGTAACCCCTGTGCTGCTACTACTCTCACTGCCCCAGCTATTCAGATGAACTCACACGAGGCTGTGCCTGAGCTGTGTGCAAAAGCTGCACTGTCTTGGACAAGGGTTGATCCCCTGTGGAGTCTGGTCCCCAGCCAGTCTCCTGCAGACATGGAGGGATGGCTGCTATTTCCTCTGCTCCTGTGGGGTTCCTCAGGACCCACCTTCACACTGGCATGTCTTAGGGCCCCTCACATCCCTCTGTGTTTCAACTCACCTTTTACCTCACTGTCTACAAACTCATTTGTTATCATTTGAAGGAAAAACAGTGTTTTTTTTAAAAAAAACAGGGGCTTAGGAATTTTTAAACTTTTATTTTTTTAAAGATTTTATTTGTTATTTATTTATTTGAGACATGGAGGGGGGAGAGAAAGAGAAAGAGAGAGAGAGAGGGAGGGAGGGAAGGAGAGAGAGAGAGAGAGAGAGAGAGAGAGAGAGGGGGAGAGAATGGGCATGCCAGGGCCTCCAGCCACCACAAACAAACTCCAGGTGCATGTGCCACCTTGTGCATCTGGCTTATGTGGGACCTGGAGAATCAAACCGGGCTCTTTAGGCTTCACAGGCATGTGCCTTAACCGCTAAGCCATCTCTCCAGACCTTTTAAACTTACTTTTAGGTGGGGGTCTCACTCTGTTGCTTAGACTGGTCTTAAACTCCTGGGCTCAAATTATTCTCCTGGCCCAGCTTCCTGGATACCTGGGACTACAAGCATGTGCTGCTACACCTGGGTTTATTTAAACACAAATCTTAGACTTATTGTCACTTCAGCCAGGGCACAGAAGGGACAGGACAAACCTCTGACGAAGGGAGAGCATGTCTCCTGAATTTCCAGAATGTTCTTCCTTTCTAAATGAGGTGTGAGAATGAGCTCTTTGTATGAGTCAATATGGCTATCATTCTGGCCGGCTGTCCATAGGCCCTCTTAGATCCTGGACTCTCCTGATAGCAAAAAGGCTAATCTGGGGGCGGGGGAGATGGCTCAACAACCCAAGGCACTGGTCTGGCAGCCTGGGTTCAATTCCTTGGCATCCATGTAAAGCTGGACGCAAAGGATCCTAGTGCAGAGCCCAAGACAGTGGGAGGCAGAGCCAGGGGAATCTGAAACTCACAGGCCAGATACACTTGCAGCAGCAAAAGACCCTATTTCAAAGAAGGCGGAGTACAGACATCTCTGACCTCCACACGCACATGTGCTGTGGCATGCATGCGCCCACATACACACACAAATAAAATTATTAGAAAAATAGGCTAATCTGACTTATTGGCACCATTTCTCTATGGTTAAAACTAAATATATTGGGCTGGAGAGATGGCTTTGGGGTTAAGTGAGCTTCCTGTGCAAGCATGAGGGCTTGTGACCACCCAACTTTGAATCTCCAGAACCCCACAAATTGCTGGACATGGTTATCCACCCCTGCAACTTCAGTCCATTGGTCCATGCATCTGCAATGGTAAGAGATCCTGGCATGCCGATAGTATCTCTCTCTCTCTCAAATAAATAAATAATAATACTTAAAAAAAAAAAAAGACTGTTGCTGGCCTCACATAGCACACTGTTTATAGAAATTCTCAAACTGGAGAAAGCATAGCACAGCCAATACGTGACCCGGCGACCTTCCTCATATGCGCCAAGGCATGTGTTTGCAGCAGCATTACCACAGTACATTCCCCTGTTTGTCAGCTAAAGTCTTGGGGAAATTTTCTACTCTGAAAATCTTAGGGGATTATAGCTGTGTTATGTGGTGACCAAAACATTGTTACGTGGATTGCATTTTTTAAAAAGCTGACTGGCGCTGGGCGTGGTGGTGCACGCCTTTAATCCCAGCACTCGGGAGGCAGAGGTAGGAGGATTGCCGTGAGTTCGAGGTCACCCTGAGAATACATAGTGAATTACAGGTCAGCCTGGGCTAGAGCGAGACCTTACCTCGAAAAACCAAAAGAAAAAAAAAAAGCTGACTGGCAGATACACTCAGATCCGATGACCTGGGTATCTGTGCCACTCGGACCCTCATCAGGGGAGGGGCTGGGGGATGGCGGGTGGGCGAAGTGCTTGCCATGCAAGCATGAAGACCTGAGTTTGGGTTCCTAGCACCTACCCAGAGACAATGCCAGCCATTGACAGTGTGCACCTGGCGAAGTGGAGGGGTGGGTCCCCTGGGCTTGCTCGCTAGCTTGTCTGATGGAATCTGTAAGCACTAGGTTGAGTGAGAGACCCTGTCTCAGAAAAAGTACTGTGGAGCATGATTGAGGACTCTCGACATTGACCTATGGCCTTTAGCACACATATACGAACATGCATACATACACCATGCACACATGCACACATGCAAAACCCAACCTAGTCAGGTCAGCTAACATAGCCGGGCTTTCTCAACAAGGAGATAGTCTGAGAAGAAAACTCTGATGTTCATGAGTGTGTTTAGATGCCTAAAGCTTATCTTTTAAAATGTGCTCCATACTTAACTGTTAATGCATTATTGTAGATGAAATATTATGTTAAAGAAGCTGTAACAATTGTGTTATGGGGCTGGGGAGATGGCTCAACAGTTAAGGCACTTGCTTGCTTATAACTGTGTTATGACCCAAAGGTTTTTAAAAATAGCATTAAACCCTAAAGCCTAGTCTAAGAATTGACTCTGGTCTATAGTGGTAACTGCATTATTCTAAGTGGAATTAAATTAACCTTTCCAGCACTATTGATGTTTCGTCAGGATCTCTGTTACATCACCTGCCCATCAACAGTGGCACAGTTTCCACAGCAGTTTTCCTCTGGACAAAATCCACTCACTCCAAGTTGTAGGAAACATTAGCTGGTGGCTGAGGTCCCAGTGAGGTCAGTGAGGTCAGCTATCAGCTGGAAACTTAGGGACTGTCCCAAACTTGTGCCCCAGAAGTAACAGGAGCAAACAGTGCCTGGAGACCGCTGACCAGACACAGGCGTCAGGACACAGGGAGCCTCCTCCAGGCCTTTGGGCATTCTGCACTCTGTGCAGCTGGCAGCATTTCAACCAGACACACAGCACAGCTCCACGCTGGCCAGCCACATGTGTCTGGCTCCATCATATGGCCCCGTTCTTCTACATTTCTCTGACCTCTGTGGTCAGTGCCAAGCCCTGGGAGCAGTGAGGGTCCCATGGGCCTGGATAGAAGCCCAGCTTGGTGCTTGTTAGCCTCCTTGATCTGAACTCTCAATTCCTCAAGGCCATCAAGGTCTGAAAATATTAAATGGAGAATTCTAGAAGTGGAAAGCTCGTAAATGATAAATAACTTGTATTGAGTATGTCACTACGGTTGTTCTATTTGTGAACCTCTTACTATGTCTATCTCAAGCTGAACCTCAAGTCTACATGCACAGGGGAAACCTAGCCTGCTTGTGGCCGGGCACTGTCTGTGCTTTCCAGCACCCATGGTGGGGGGCATTCCTGCCATGTGCTGGGCCCTGAGGATACAGCAGGAAAGCTATGCATGTTCTGAGCCCCAGATGCCCAAGGTGGTGAGGAGGTCCCAGCCTCTCTTCATCTTCCCAAGGATGACAGAGAGAGGAGGCGGTGACAGCTCACCCTGGCCAGGCTCAGGAGCTGCATGGAGGGTCTGGTTGGCTTCACTACGATCCTCATGGATGACTCTAGGGTTAGTAGCAAAGAGAATGGCAACATGGAGATGAGCAAGAAAAGGCGGCGAAAGGGAAGGACGAAGAGGAGGGATGTAGGCAAGCCACGAAGAAGTACATATTGGAGCATCAACATGGCAGCTCTGACCTTGACCGTGGGCAAGAGGGGAGAACACGCTCTCTTTCTTCCCTGCAGCCCTCGCCCCTCCTGGACAGATCTAGATTTAGTGGTGCTTGGTCACCACAGTAAATGGACCTTTGGGCTTTCAATACTGGATCTTATCTGTTACCCCAGACATCTGGGTTTTAAAATATGTGCACGTTTTCAACAACTGGAGCGATACTGCAGGTCCCTGCGCCTGCCCCTCTATGTTCTCTGTTCTTCTAACTCTCATGCTGCTGGCTGGGGCAGCAGTCATCAGAGCTCTGAACAGACTGAGGACACCCAGCCAGAGAGAGAGAGAGAGAGAGAGAGAGAGAGAGAGAGAGAGGGGAGAGGGGGAGAGGGAGAGGGAGCACTGCCAATGGCCGGGAGCCCTGTATAGTGTGTGAGTGAGGTGAGGTTGTGGGTCACAGCTTCCACCTTGGCAGTGCCAGGGCACATTGCTTTGCCAGCAGGGTTGCCCACAGAGGGCCCCACACAAGTGGTCAGAGGATTCTTGCTTCCTGCACATGGCTCATCCTGAGGGAGAGGAGCAAGGTATGCCCGTGGGCTGCCCATCACTGGGCTACTTCAGCCTTTTCTGTCCCCACTGCCCCCTGTAAAGCAGGGGATGGTGGAAGTTCTCTCTCAGAAGCTCTGAGGAGGACGCACCGCCTGCAGCGGATTCTCTCCGTGATGCCCAGCCTCTGCCCTGGCATTTGGCTTTTTCACTGAGCTCACCATCAGGGGACTGAGTGGGGCTCTTTTTTTTTTTTTGGCTCGTGTGTACATGGTGTATTCACACATATACACCCTTGCAGTGCCCCGTGTGCTTGCCTGCAGTGGGCACTCACCCGAGCTGGCCAGAGCAGAACGTCAGGTGTCCCGCTCTATTGCTTGTCCACTCATTCTGAGCCCGAGTCTCTTACTGAGACAGAAGCTTGGTGTTTCCCATGGGCCTGGGCGATTGTCTGGTCTCTGTCCCCAGTGAGGGATCGGGGTTACAGGCACATGTGGCCAGGCCCCCTTGCTTAAGTGAGAGCTAGAGATCTGAACTAAGGCAGTTTCAGGTCCCCTCACGGCCTCATGCTTGTGCAGGAAACGCACTGAACAGCCCTGAGCCAAGCTTTTACTTGCTTTCCTTTTGCAGTGGGCTGCTGGCATCCTGGAACCAGCCAGATCTTTACTCTTGCTGTAAATGTTTAAAATCTTGGGCGCTGGGGCCCAGGAAGGAGAGCAATCATACTTGGGCACGTCATGTGATACTGTGTGAATGGCACAGGACACATACAAAGTGTCAGACCTCAAAGAAGAGCTGAAGGAAGTTTTGGAAGAATGGAAATAGGGACTGTGGAGATCAGGTTTTCTTCCAGCACAAACTCAAAGCTAGTGTGCATTGACGGGACCCAAGGGCCCTCTGCCACCACTTATGGCCAAGCCTGAGGCACGTGTCTGCTCAGAGGCGGCGTAAGCCATGGCGTCGCCCCTTGGCTGTGGGAGCGCAGGGTTCTCATATGCTGTGAACGTTCTCAGAACATTCACATGACGATCCCTCAGTCTCCTTTGGTGTTGTGGTACAGCCTGAACTCTGCAGCAGAGGCTCTGTGGGGTAGAGACATTGGCCAGACATCCACACGACCCTCCTTACAGGGAGGGCGGAAGGGTGGGTGGATGTGGGGGAGTCCAAGGTTATACGGAACATGAGTGTGGACTTGAGTTTCAAGAGTTAGCCAGGATGGGAATGGATGGGTCAGAGAGGGTGGGGACTTGCCCTATAGGGAAGAAACAGGTGGGAGCTCAACAGAGGCCAAGGGCCTGGGGCCAGCAGGTAGAGATGAGGCATCCAAGACAAGTGGAGGATGTGAGAATCTTCCCTGATGACTGAGGGAGGCCACTGGAAAGTTGTGAAGCAGGTGGAGATGCCATTAGGAAGTGTCTGGGCTGTGGATGGAAGCCAGAAGGACAGAGCAGAGCACGCAGGCCAGGAGCCCGCTGGAGGAGGACTGGGTTAGAGCCCAGGAGCAGGCTGGGGACTAGATGAGGTGACCGTTCCAAGTGGAAGAATGAGTCTGAGCTCAGGACGTTGGAAGTGTCAGATCTAGCTAGATACAGCAGCCTGGGTGCTACCTCCTCCAGTGTGGGCAGTTTTGCCTAGAGCTGTCTGGAGCATCTGACAGTGGGAAGCAAGAGAGAGTGAGGGGCAGGGGTAACAGAAGCCTCAGTGGCCTCCATGTGACAGCTCCTGGCCTTTGTCCTCTGCTAGTCACCAAGGGGACTAACCATCTTTTGCTCAAGCTCCTGCCTAGGACACAGAATAGAGACAAGCACCAATAAAACATATAAGCAGGGCTGGAGAGATGGCCCAGCAGTTAAGGCACTTGCCTACAAAGCCCAAGGCCTGGGTTAGATTCTCCAGGACCCATGTAAAGCCAGATGCACAAGGTGATGCATGTGTCTTGAGTTCATTTGCAGTGGCTAGAGGCCCTGGCATGCCCATTCACTCTCATTCTCTCTCTCTGTAATACAGAAATAAAATAGAGCTGGGCGTGGTGGCACATGCCTTTAATCCCAGCACTTGGGAGGCAGAGGTAGGAGGATCGCCGTGAGTTCGAGGCCACCCTGAGACTACATAGTTAATTCCAGGTCAGCCTGGGCCAGAGTGAGACCCTAGCTCGAAAAACAGAAAAAAAAAAAAAAGAAATAAAGTAAAGAATAAAGAATGAACGAATGAATCAGGGGGAGGGAGAAAAGAAAAAAAAAAGCTAGTATCACTTTCCAAAAACAGAAGGAAATGAATCGGTGTAATTAGAATTGCGAAAACAAGCCTTTTCCCAATGACATTTTAACCTGCAAGAAGTGGAACATGGTGCTTTCGTTAGGAAAAGCAAATGTGTGGTGAAGACATGAGAGCAGGAACGTGCTACTGAAGGGGGCCTGGAGAAGCTCAGGAAGCTGTATGTGATGGTCCAGAATGGGCAGACCCTGGGTTCAAGAGGGTTCCTCGGTGCCATCCCTCTGCACATGCCTCCATACTCTCCCTCTGTTTAGCACAGTGAAGCCATGTCTGCTGGATTTCTGGGCCCAAGCCCCAGCTCAACTATTTAGTAGCCATGTGACAACTGGCAAAGTGACTCAGCCTCTGTGCCTCAGTTTCCTCATCTGCAAATGGGAGTGTCATGAGACCCCAGGCACAGTGAACTGCTGGGAGGACTCGTGTGCACAGCACACAGCTCTGAACGTCAAGATTGAGTCCGTGCCTGTACCTCACTTGAAAGGGGACTGGTATGTTGACACCATGTGTCACTGCTCCTGAGAAAGGAGCCTCAGTTGTCCCTCGGAGACACTCAGAACTCTTCAGGTAGACCAGAGGGGGGTCCTTTATGTACTTCTTTTTATTTATTTATTTATTTATTTATTTATTTATTTACTTACTTATTTACTTATTTAGAGACAGAGAGAGGGGGTGAGAGAGAGAGTGAGAATGGGTGTGCCAGGGCCTCCAGCCACTGCAAATGAACTCCAGACGCATGCACCACCATGTGCATCTGGCTTATGTGGGACCTGGAGAATTGAACTGGGGTCCTTAGGCTTTGCGGGCAAATGCCTTAACTGCTAAGCCGTCTCTCCAGCCCCTTCATGTACTTCTTTATTCCAGGGATCCAGAGCTTCAGGCTGACCTGACTCTTGCCTCTGCTGAAGGATTTGGTAAACAACACCTCACCCAAAAGGTGGCGGTGCCCAGTGGCTCTCCTGCGCACAGGAGGAGGCAGGGATGCCACCCTGGCAGAACAGCAGCTTTTGAGGAGCCCCAGACCTGCTTAATGGGGAGTCCAGTGAGAGGCCTGGCTGGGTACTAAGAGCATCTATGATCCAAGTCGCTCACATGTCTCTCCCCCTTGGGAATGGATGTGCAGGGCATAGCCCTACCTGTCCCAGATCCTGGCTCACTCTTGCCTCAGAGCCAGGCTCCTCCAGACACTCACTGCTGTCACACAGTCACATACCCTCCCCTCCGTGCCCGTGCTTCACCCTCCTGACTGAATGCTCATGCTAACAGCACCCGTGCACATACCCTTGCCCGTGAGCGCCCCCGAGTCGGGCCTGCCTTGCGACCTCTGCTCTCCCACGTGCGGGGCTTTCAGCAGGCCTAGCAAACATCCGTGACTTCGCTGACTGCATGTCTGTCATAGGAGTTCCAGTTATGGGGGAAATCTGTTTCTCTTTCTCTCTCTCTCTCTTACACACACACGTGTACCTATAGATTGTTTTCCTGGGGAACCTTACAATGCACACTGGATCTTCACGTCAAGGTGGCAGATCAGAGCTGGAGTCTACGAGATGTCCAAAGGCCATCTCTAGGTTGTTGGTATCACAATGTCCTCTAGTGCTTACTACAAATGCACATTCCCAGGGCTTCTTCCAGATCAACAGGTCAGTATGTCCTTTTGCCAGGGAGGGGCCAGGAGCCTGTCTATGAAGAACTCCCTGGTGACATTTATGGCCCTCAGCTTTCAAGCCCCTCCTGCTAATACTCCTTATTCACAAGAATTTTACAGATCTGAATACTCCACAAAAACAGTTCATGTTTCCAGCTCTTCTTTTGCCCAGCAAATAGGCCATGGCCAGAAATAGCCAGTGGCAGCTCTCTGAAGGTCATACCTGGGAAGAGAGGTCATGAGAGCCATCCACACCCTGAGCCAGGGCTTTTAATCCTGGCAGGCGGACAGGAGAGGCCAGGTGCCACACAGCCAAGCACACCCAGTGAAGACCAAGTGTGTATCAGACTCCTGCTTGACTTCTGGCTTTGCATGGGCAAAAGGAGGACCAAGTGTGTTTAACTTGACTGTGAAAGCAGCCAGCTCGTGGAAAGTGGAGAGAATTTCCATTCTCGCTCACTCCCAGACTCTGGCTGTTACTGCCATCCTTCTGCAGACAACATGGGAGCAGGTGCGCTGGACACCAGTTAGAACAAGACCAGCCTCAGGGCACCCCAGCCAGCCCGAGCTATACTCACCTGGCATCACGCCCTTGATGTCGCTCTCTGGGCTCACGCAGTTCTTCTGCGTGAGGTACAGGATCTGCTTCTTAGCCAGCTCAAACTGCTGGGTAGCCATCAGCCAGCGGAGAGATTCTGGGAATATCCTGCGAAGACAAAGGCAATGGCTGGTGGCTTCCTACTGTTTCACTTTAGTGATACGGTGACACGGTACTCAGAGTCAGGATGGACTCTAAGAGGTACTGTAATGACCTGACACCCTTGCCAGCTTAGGAAAATCTCCAGAGGGATGGAGCAGCTGGAAACCAGTGTCAACACTGCTATGGTTTAGTGCTGGTGTCCCCCATGCCCCCGCTGGATAGAAAGTCACAACAATACCGTGTCAACTGATAGGCACTGATTTTTTTCAAAGATTTGTTTTTATTTTTTAGAGAGAGAGAAAGAGAAAGAGAGAATGGGAATGGGTATGCCAGGGCCTCTAGCCACTGCAAATGAACTCCAGATGCATGTGCCACTGTGTATGTGGGACCTAGAGAATCAAACCTGGGTCCTCAGACTTTGCAGGCAAGAGCCTTAACCGCTAAGCCATCTCTCCAGCCCCACTGATTTTTTAAAAAAATGATCAAGACTTCCAGTGCTTATAGTTTAAGAGCCCATCAATATTATTCCTATTTTGCTGATACATTTGGGGATAATGTCTTTTCTTAATTTCTTGAGATAGGTCATTAGCATTCTTTTTTCCAACATATGGATTTAATAGCTCACAGTTTCATCTCAATATCATTATAGCTACATCTGTGATTTGATTCTAAATGTCTTGATTTCTATTAAGGGCTTCTCTTCCCTATACTAATCTGACAGCAAAAGTTCCTTTGCAGGCAGTCTCTGGAATGCCAAAATAATGCATCCAACACTCCCCAGGAGTTACCAGCCGGCCTAACTCGCAGTAGTCAAGCAATGGCCGCTAATGGCTGGCAGCCCTAAAAGTCTCCTTTCTCATGACAGGCCTGCTGATTGCCAGGGACGGTGTGACTAGTTTCCCAGGTCAAGCTTCTGACTGTTGTTATTCATCTTCTAGCTTAGAAAGCTCAGGCAGAAGAACATTCATTGCTCAAGAACTTGGCTGTCAAATGGCAGAGCAGGGATGTGACTCGCTGGCAGTCTGACTTGAGCGTCCAATCCCTTAGCCTTGATGGACACACAAAGTACTAAACAAGCCACTAGATGCCCTCTGAAGGCCAGCATCAGGAAAGTCCATCCCTGTGAAGCTTCTCAGGTGTTCCAGAATGCCACAAACCCAAAGGGCACAGGCACCAAATACTTAAGTTTTATGATGTCTTTAAACGCACTACACAGTCATAAAGAATGGTTGGGCTAAAGGCCCAGGATGATTTCAGTGTGGCTAATGTACACTGTGGCCTCATGATGGGAACTTAATAAAATTTCTCCCGATAAGTACATAATTTAACACTACCATTCAAATTAAAAACCCTGCCAAAGCCAGGTATATATGTTCGCACCAGTAATCCCAGTACTTGAAAAGCTAAGACAGGATGGTCACTGTGAGTTCAAGGCCAACCTGGGCTACAGAAAGAGGCCCTGATTCTTCTACAACAACAACAAAAGAAATCTAATGAAGCAAAGGCCGATCAAAAGCCTGGGACCTGAGGGGACCACGGTGGAGACTTGGAGAAGCGCACTGTGTCCAACCAAAGAAGTAAGCGCAGGAGGCCGGTACAAGCCACCTGCTCCCTGCGCTCTCCTCCCGCATGAAAAGTGCCAAGTGCAGACCAAATGGAAGGGGTCTCTGCCCGGTAACATGCAGGCTACACACCGACAGCACAGCTCTTCCTAGAAGAACCCCCAGGGCTGACTTGGGGGAGACTTCTAGGAAAAGAAGCCCCTGGCGAGGCTGCCGGATGCTGAGGGACTCAGCAGCAAGGACGGGGCTGCCGGCCCCACCTTGGGAAAGACAGCATCAGCAGAACCCTGGCTCCTCCCTGTGAGCACAGGAGCCTCATATGCCACAGATGCCCCCGATGTATTCCACTGTCCTTCCTGACACAGAAGTCCCTAGAGCTAGCCCACAGATGGCATAGTGACCATCAGTGTCAGATGGTGGTTTCTGGTTGGCATATGTCCTAGCCACTCACTGCACAGTGATGACCTCAGCATCCCCCACCCCTAGTGCTGACACTTTGCTGGGCACCATTACCAGGCTTGGAACACCACCACACCATGTTTATAGCGTCCTCTGAAAGTAGAATACATAGTTTTAGAAAGACGCTGCTCAAAACAGCTGGAGTCCGCCTCTGGAGTTTCCCGGGAGCTTCTATGTGGAAATCTTCCTGGTGGTATCATGGAGATGTTACTTCTGCAAGAGTCAAGGTTCTCCCTGGGTGGTTCATTCTCTGGATCTCACTACATAGCCCAGACTTGCCTTGAACTTGTGACAGTCCTCAGCCGAGCCTCCCGAGTGCGGGGCTCACAGGCACGCACCCTCTCTATCTTGTCGGTCCTCTGAGTTGGGTGGCAGCATGCAATTCCAACAAACCCCTGCTGCAAGGTTGGCACAGCATGGTAACTTAGGATGTGACAGGAATTCCTGGCTTCTAACTGACATTCCCATCCAATGTATAAAGTTCAGCTGAATCCAAGTCCATCTGACTGACACTGCCCAGGTCTGTCTTGCATCCCAGCACGTAAGCCAGCAACCATCTCCTTGGATCAGTAGTTAAAACTTGGTACAGTGATCACAGTATTATAAGGATGGTCATTTGCCTTAATGTTTAAAAATAATAAATTATTTCTCCACCCAATTGGAGAATATGACTTCAGCAAGTATGCTATTTGGGCCACATTCTTTTTATTTTGTTAGCAGATATCTACTATGCAAAATAATGGTTTTCTTCATAACACTTTCATTAATGTATATCACATACTTTGGCCATATTGTCCTCATTACCCTCTCTTGTCCCGTCCCTTGCACTGTCCTTTGCACAAACCATCCCCTTCTGCTTTTTTTGTTGTTGTTGTTTTCAATGTAGGGTTTCGCTCTAGGCCAGGCTGACCTGGAATTCACTATGTAGTCTCAAGCTGGCCATGAATTCACAGCGATCCTCCTACTTCTGCCTCCCTAGTGCTGGGATTAAAGGCGTGCACCACCATGCCCGGCTGCCTTCTGCTTTGTTTGTCTTATACATGTCTTATACATGTACGCATTCTGAAGCCAGATTCCACGTAGGAGAAAAAGTGGGAGAATTAGCTGGGAATGGCTTATTTCACTCAATATGATGAAGTCCAGTTTTAGCCATTTTCTTGCAAATGGCATAATTTATTCTTTTTTATGGCTGTACATTTTCTTGTGTGTGAGTGTGGGTTGTATGCATGTTTATTATATGTGAGGATGTGTGTGTGTGTATGTGTGTGCACACATGCCTACATGTGGAGGCCTCAGGTCAACATTGTGGTCTTCTTTTCACTCTCCACCTTTTTTTTTTTTTTAACAATTTTTAAAAAAATATATTTTATTTACTTATTTGAGAGAGAGAGAAAGGTAGAGAGAGAGAATGGGCACATCAGGGCCTCCAGCCACTGCAGACGAACTCCAGATGCATGCACCCCCTTGTGCATCTGGCTTACGTGGGTCCTGGAGAATCAAACCAGGGTCCTTTGGCTTTGCAGGCCAATGCCTTCACTGCTAAGCCATCTCTCCAGCCCCTCCTTTTTTTGAGACAGGGTCTGGAGTTCACCGGTTTCGCTCGACCAGGTGGCCAGCACATCCCTGAGATGTGTCTCCATGTCCTCAGCTGGTGCGTGGTGCAGTGACCAACTTTTACATGGGAGCTGGAGGTACAGGTTCAGGCTCACACACCTGCATGGCAAAGCGCTTTACCAATCAAGCCATTTCCTCAAACACCTGGGCCACATTTTCTTCATCTACTCACCTGTCGATGGACATCGTGGCTACTGTGAGTAGTGCTGCACTAAACATGGTCGAGCATGTGTCTCTGTGGGTAGATTCTCAGGAGAGATTCAGCTGGAGCATATACATAGTAGTTCCAGTTTGAGTTTCTGATGAATGTGCACACTGATTTCCACAGTGGCTGGACGGCCCTGTTGAGAGCTAACCTGACCCCCTGACACTGATAAAGGTCTCAGTTTGGCAATTCTCTGGCTAAGAAGCATGTGTGCCTCTTTCATTTGTTGCACCAGGACATTTACTCATAAAGAAAATATAGAAAGGAAATAAAACTAGCAGCTAATGCTTTATAAACTTAGTTGTACCCATAAGTCATTCCTTTGTTTCTCGCAGTATTTAGTTTTTGGGTGAGACTGGTGCAGATGAGCATTCCTTCCTGTCTGTGACTCAACATAACATCACTCACTCATGGAATAAACATGTACGGAGCAGCACAGAGTGGACATAAACTACAGCTCCAGGCCCAAGAAGTTCAAAAAGGTTCTGCCATTGAGCTATCCTTGTGGTGGGCGCTTCTCTCAAGTAGGTCCTGCAAAGACACTAGGTCAGGCCCAGAGGGGACAGAGCAGGCAGGCTTTTCCTGTGTGCATGAGAAAGTGAGTGCAGGCAGTGCTCAGGGCACCTCTGATTTAAAGAGGCAAAGCTAGCTACTGATGCTCTGGTTTGACCAAGTGTCAGACTGTTAAACAATTCTGAGAATCCCAGAAGAAAACACACAACAAAATCAAAGGCCATAATTGAATAAACACAGTTGGGAGAATATCATTTTTCAAAAATTTGGACAAAATGCAAGCTTGGATCCCAGTGGAAAACATTTTCATGTGGCTTTCTCTCTTTCTTTTTTAATATATACTTACTTATTCATTTATTTGACAGAGAAAGAGGAGAGGATGATGAATGAATGAATGAATGAATGAATGAATATGGGTATACCAGGAACTGTAGCCACTGAAAATGAACTCCAGATGCATATGCCACCTTGTACATTTGTCATTATGTCAGTACTGGGGAATCAAACCTGAGTCCTTAGGCTTTGCAGGTAACCATTGAGCCATCTCTCCAGCCCTCATGTGGATTTCTTTTTTTTTTTTTTTTTAATATTTTATTGGGCTGAGGAAATGGATTGGTGGTTAAGGCATTTGCCTGCGAAGCCTAAGGACCCTGGTTTGGTTCTCCAGGACCCAAGTAAGCCAGATGCACAAAAGGGCACATACATCTGGAGTTCATTTGCAGTGGCTAGAGGCCCTGGCATGCTCTCTTTCTATCTGCCTCTTCCTCTCTCTCCAATAAATGAATAATAATAAAAATATTTTATCTATTTGAGACAGAGACAGACACACAGAGATACAGATAGAGTGTGGGTGTACCAGGGCCTCAAGCCACTGTAAACGAACTCTAGATGCATAAGCCACTTTGTGTATCTGGCTTATGTGGGCACTGGAGAATTGAACATGAGTTTGGTTAAGCACCTTAACTGCTAAGCCATCACTTTAGCCCTGAATTTCTTTGTTTTGGGCTTTTTGTGCGTGTGTGGTTTTTGAGATAGGGTCTTGCTGTAGCCCAGGCTGACCTAGAATTCACTATGTAGTCTCAGGGTGGCCTCAAACTCAAGGCGATCCTCCTACCTCTGCCTCCTGAACGCTGGGATTAAAGGTGTGCGCTACCATGCCTGTCTGAGCCCTGAATTTCTTAATTATTCCTTCTTTGATGCCTTCCCCCCCTTCCCTGCCTCTCTTTCTTTAATATTTTTAAATGCTTATTTATTAGAGAGAATATGAGAGAATGGATCAATATGAATGGGCTCACCAAGGCCTCCTGCCACTGCAAATGAACTCCAGAAGCAGGTGGCACTTCATGTGTTTGGCTTTATGTGGGTACCCAGGCTGGCAGGCTTTGAAACTAATCACCTTTAACTGCTAAACCATCTCCTCAGCCCTCTTTGTTTAAAAATATTAAATGTGGACATGGTGACTCACTGAAGTAATCACAGCACTCGGGAAGCTGAGGCAGGAGGATTACCATGAGTGCAAGGCCAGCTTACCATGTAAAGACCCGGAGTTTGTCAGCACAAAAGACTTTGAGGAGGGAAGGGGGTGTCAGGGCAGAGGGTTCCTGCTGTGTCTGCACGTAACTGCGATTGGACGGTCATCTTTGTGCCCAGAGCCTGTTACAGGAGGTCCAACTACCCCGGCCTGAAGAACTAACCGAGTCCTGGCCTCTAATCCAGTGTCCAACGGGGTGACAGACAAAGCTCACAGCATGGCATCAACTTGTCATCCAGTCCTGCCTCGTCCTCATGCCCGGCTCTTGAGGGTGACTCTTACCATTGCCACACACACCTCCATCCATGCCCTTTTCCTCGGGAACCTGCCACTAACTAGTTCCAATGCCTGAGTCAGGCCAGACGGCCACTCTTTGAGCACTAGGCCACATGCACTGCCAGAGTCCCTAAGGCCAATCCCAAGGTGGCCAGGACACCACATCCTCATTCTAGCCATCACGTAGCTTCTGGCCAGTTGCCAGTGTAGTATGTACTTCTCACTTGAGCCAGGCGCCGAGACACCAAGAGCTCACTACCAACACACACACACACACACACGTGTGACTAAATATGCTCACACTGGCCGCTGTCTGCCTGGTTTCCCATCTACGATGATCCTTACGCTGACCACCAGCATTCACAGCTTGCTTGGGGTGGGGAAATGAGATGCACTCTTGGAACCTGGGGACAGCAGGGCCTTGCTGTCCTGCTCGGGTGTGTGCATGACCCTGGATGGTCACACTTTTCTACTTCTTAGTAGAAGCAGCTGTGTCAGCACTGAGTTCCTGGTCTTTTATGTAACTCCTTTACTCAGAAGCTGAGAACAAGGCCGTTTCTTACCCGAGGGCTTTCCAAAGTCCCATGCCGGTAGCAGATCCCAAACACCAGCTTAGAGAACAATTCCATGTCACTTTTAACTGCTCATTCAACTTTCATGAGGGAAACATGGGCTATCATTCTCATTTCCACAGTGGCCACGTGTTAGTGTTACACAGTGTTTCATTACTCAGTCTAGACAAAGTGTAGACAGCAGTTGACTGAAGTTTTTTCTTTACATTTCCAATTCGTCTCCTGAAACCAACTAAGATGGTTACTGGGAAGCCTGCATACTCCTCAGGTTCCCAGAGATTATAACGTCTATGACTCATCTCTTCCCCTGCCCTGTATGACCTAATTGTTAATATAACCAAATTCCTGGTGTGTAGGGAAACCACAGCTTTAGCTTATCTGTAATGGGATCTCTCTGTATAATGTGGCATTCGGAGATAAAACTGGTTTGGATGGAGGACAGTGTTGTGTCCCTAGAGTTGTCTGGGAAATAAAAACAGGCTGATAATTGCTAGATTTTACATGCACGTGCATGTACTCGCACACACACACTCACTCACTCACTCACAACACATTAAAGGTCTCTTAAAATCATTTAGCAATAAGAAGCAAAATTAATTTATCCACTTAACACATTTTTATTGAGCCCCTATGAGGACAGGTAGCGACCCCCTAGTGATTTGAAGGAATGTTTGTGTAATTGTTATGGAATCTATTAAATAACAAGGCAGGGAACTCTTCCCAGATGTAGGCTCAGCTCTGTGCCAAGTACACGGGGCTCTTGGTGGCCTAGGTGCCTCGCGGCCCAGCAGCGGTGCTGCACGGAGCACAGAGCTGGGCAGCTGGTGGCTTTCATTCCAGTCCTAGACTTGGGGCTGGTGCCACCAAGCAGCCACAGAGTCTTCAGCCAGCCATGGAGACCCTGCATGCCCCAGTCTCGTTATCTGCAGGGACACGACAGAGTCCACCGCAGAGATTGGCTGGGGGATGACAGGACTCGGGGATGCAAGCGCTCAGCCTGGCTGACTGAGGACAGGTGCTGGCTGGTGTGGTGATGCACCCCTGTTGTCCCAGCTTCTCAGGAGGACTGCTAGAGTCTGGGAGTTTGAGACCAGCCCGTGGAGACTCCATTTTACTGCTGCTGACCTGGAATTCACTACTTAGTCTCAGGGTAGCCTCAAACTCAAGGTGATCCTCCTACCTCTGCCTCCCGAGTGCTGGGATTAAAGGCATGCACCACCATGCCCGGCTGAGACTCCATTTTAAAACAAACTCCTCGAACAATAATACCATTCCAACAACTCTCAGGAATGTTAAAAATATGTTTGATTCTGGATGGGACATTTTTGTGATACTTAAAACTTAGAACCATTCAAATGATGAAATTATTTTTACTTTAATATTTATCTAGCCTGAGGTTTAAAAAAAATATTTTATTTAAGCCAGGCGTGGTGGCGCATGCCTTTAATCCCAGCACTCGGGAGGCAGAGGTAGAAGGATCACCATGAGTTCGAGGCCACCCTGAGACTACATAGTGAATTCCAGGTCAGCCTGGGCTACAGTGAGACCCTACCTCGAAAAACCAAAAAAAAAAAAAAAAAAAAAAAAAAAATATATATATATATATATATATATATATATATATATATATATATAATTGTGAGATGAGCAAGAGTGAGAACGGGGGGGGGAGGGGAATGAACATGGGCACATCAGGGCCTCTAGCCACTGCAAACAAACTCCAGATGCATGTGCCCCTTGTGCATCTGGCTTACGTGGGTCCTGGAGAGTCAGACTGGGATCCTTTGGCTTTGCAGGCAAATGCCTTAACTGCTAAGCCATCTCTCCAGCCCCAGTATGTGTGTGTGTGTGTGTGTGTGTGTGTGTGTGTACATATATATACTTTTTTACCATCCCTTATATTTTTAATATTTATTTGTGAGGGGAGAGGAAGAGAATGAGAATGAATGAAAATGGGCATGCCATGGCCTCGTGCTGTTGTAAACACTACCCAGACTCACGCGCCACTTTGTGCATCTGATTTTACATGAGTACTGAGGAGTTGAATGCAGGCCAGCTGTTGAGCCATCTCCCTAGCTCTATTTATATACTTTATAATGGCAGTTCTCTTTAGATTGTTAAGCATCCAATCCTTTAGCATGTGCATTTTTTCCCTAAAGGGTTTTGTCCCTCCTTTCCACTGTCATTAGGTGTGGGGATCTGACTGTAGAATGTTCCCGTAGTGTCATGTGTTTGTGATTAAATCGCATACTCAGTCCAGTCTGAGGGAGGTGAAGCCTTGCAGGAGGAGGTGTGCCACTGGGGGATTTCACAGTCCAGCCTTGCTTGCCAGTGCTCGCTAGCTCATTCTGCTCCTCCCTGACAGACGACATGGAGATGGGACACCTAGCTGTGAGCTCTTGGTCTGCCTTCCTTGCATGAAGAACCTTCACCTTGAAACTGCACAAACCCTTTCCTTCCATGAATTGCTTCTGGGCAGGTGTTTTGTCCCAGAAACAAGAAGGTCATTCCTACACCAGGTCGGTCCTTCAGCTGGGGAGCTGGCACGCTCACTTACTGTGTGACTTGTGCAGCCCAGCCCGAGCTGTGTCTGGTTTCCTCCTGGTTCCTACAGGGCTGCTCTACAATCATCACGCTGATTGCCAACAGCTCTTGTCAGGGTGAAATTTAACCCGAACAGGGTGCAGTTAATAATTCACTATCCCCACGCAGCTGGGGCACGTCTTCGCACGCAGCCTTTGCGTTAGCGGAGTCAAGCTGAGAATTCTCCCCAGTGGTATCTGATGAGAAGTCACAGCACAGTGCAAGAAAGCTACCTGCCTGCTCCTCTTCAGGGTGGAAGGACAGGCTGGGAGCAGAAACTGCTCTGAGAACAAGATGCTGTGGCCGCTGGCAAGGGTGTCAGGTTAGCGTGGCAGGGAGCCAGCAACACCCCACGGTGGCAGTCTCTAGAACATGTCTGCACATGTGTATGTCCCCACAGTGCAGGTAAAACGACTGGACCCAGGACGAAGCTTTCTTGTCATCACTTCCAGAAACACCTTTGATGTCTGCTACCTGAGGCCATCAAGGGGACATCTGTCTTGGCAGTGGAACTAGACTGGGCCTTTCGTGTGCTCGCCCATTCCCCGCCAACAGCATCTGCTTCTTTTCCCATAGAACCTTGGCTCCTCTCCTGCGAAGGGCGCTACAAGCAGTCAACGCAGAGCGTCTCCTTTCACATACCTTCCGCATCCTTATCCACAGGATACCAGGGTCATGGCCATAAACACCCACACAGCACACAGACGGCCACTTTCTTCGGTTGTGTGGAGCCTGGCACAGGGCTGTTTCTCCTACCTTGGGCTCGCCCACAGCCCACCTGACATGCTGGCCAGAAGCCTCAGCATCCCTTGGGGACTCACTGGAAACAAATGCTCAGACTCAGCTCTGAGCCCCTGACAACTGAAAGCTGGTTTTTAACGCTGTTTTCTACTTCTTAGTCATTTGACAAAGCCTTTTGATCATCACGTAGGGATGGGTCATTCTGTGACCCCCACTGTGACCTCCCTCATGAGCACCACGGTTAAGACATCTTCACCCCCAGGAAACCTAAGGGTAGTGTGTGTCTGAAGTGTTAAGGCATACTGAAATTGGTGACTGTCATAGTGCATGCATCTGCCTCTTGGGAGTCATACGGTATAAATATGATTTCCCTTCTATGTCTGGCTGGCAGAGCACCGGGGATGGGCACGCACGCATTCTCCCTGGGCATTTGGAGTCGGTGTCCCAGCTGCTCACCAGCCCCAGAGGGTCTAGGGCAGATGTGTAAATGCCCATTACCAAACCTGCCCTCCACACCCTTCGTTTACGTTGTGAGCAAGGTGATATGTCCTCAGGTGACCAGACCTGCATCACTGAGTGACGTGACTGGGATATGCTGTGCACAGGGCACCCAGCCCAGGAGGAGGTCCGTCACCAAGTCACACACCTTGGAGGCTGGAAGGGACATCCTTTCCACACCTGGCCCCTCCCTGTTTCTCCTGACATCACCTGCTGCTAATCTTCCCACCACTCCTGGACAGAACTCCTCTGAGTCTCTCTTCCCTGGGTGCTTTGGGTCTTGACTCTTTTTCTTCCCATTAATTGATATGATGTTCCCGGTACAATCCCACATTTATTCTGGAAAACGGACGGGTCAGTATGACGTCCTTCTGTCATACTGCTGCCCTCTCCTAAGAACATACTCCCACACAAAAATAACTAGGTAAGCATTCATATTTGTTACCAAAAAAGGGTGGCTTCAGGCACCTGTACTACTTTTTATGAATGAGAGAGAGACAGAGAAAATGAGAATTAGCGTGCCAGAGCCTCCAGCTACTGCAATCGAGCTCCAGATGTGTGCACCACCATGTGTGCATGTGCAACCTTGCTACATGTGTCACTTTATGCATCTGGCTTATGTGGGATCTGGAGAGTCAAACATGGGTCCTTAGGCTTCAAAGGCAAGCGCTTAACTGCTAAGACATCTCTCCAGCCCTGTGTCCACAGCATGGATCACCCGAGTCTCTGACTGACTTGTTTATGGGATTCTGGTCTATGGGTTCCCTCTCACCTCCACTACACACCCAGTGCAGTGGGCTTTTCCAGGGAGCAAGGACTTGCTTGTATGTGGATTTAGACTATTTGCTAAAAAAATAGTACAGGCATGGGGTAGTTGTAGCTACTCACACAACACCCAATTAAAATCCCTTCCCCGTTCAGATTCTCTCTAGTCTATGGTTTCCACACCCAGTGTACGGATCTTGGCTCTCCTAGTACACGCCCCAGGCATCTATGAGTTTTGGCCGTGAGCTCATCTTTGGAGAGAACTTTCTTCCACGTGAGCCTTGAGTGGCTCCGCGGGCAGCTCTGTGGACTCCGTGAGGTCCACCTCTCAGCCCTGGCAAGTGGCTAGCATTTGAATACAAAGCTGTGCATGGTGCAGACTTTCACGGTTCAACTTCTTCAGGGCCAATCTATTCTATAGACAGTTCGGAGTGTCAGCCAGCTGCAGGCTGAGTCCCGGTGGTAGGGAGAGACTTTCTAGTCTTATTGTCACTGATAGCTTTGATTCCCGGCTTTACGCAGAGCTCAGTTCTAATAGTGTATTAAGCTATAGTTGTTTCTCTGTTGCTAAAACAAAATGCCCAAGGTTGGGTGACATATAAAGACCACTGCTTTGGAGGCTGACAGTCTAAGACTGGGCAGCTCTGCCAGTTAGGATTCTGGCAAGGAGCTCAAGCATATGGCATGGCAATGGCAGAGACAGACAGGGTGGAGATCCCTTAGCACAGAGGGAAGCCACAGAGGTTCAGGTTCAGAATCCTTCAGGACTACTCACTGTCCCAGGAGCCAGCGCACACTGGGAGACCAGTGTCAACCCTTCTCAGGGGACAAGCCCGCATCAGGTTGTCTCTTAAAGGTCCAGCCCCTCTCACCATCACCACAGAGGACCACGCCTCCAGTACAAGAACCCCTGGAGAAAAGTGACGTGGGAACCACGGGGTTAGGGTTTGAACATGGTGTGCCCCATGCGTTCATGTTTTAGAGCAGTGGGTCCCCAGATGGAGAAGCGCACTATTTTGGGAGCCCTGGAAATTGGAGAGGTGGGGCCTAGCTGAAAGACGCTGGACACTGGGTAGGTCCTGGGGAATGGTATCCCTGCCCACTTCCAAGTCCACTGTGATTCGAGGAAGCCATAGCCACATGCACCCAGCATGACCGAGCCACGCTGTCATGCGGTCCCACTGTGCTGGATGGAAACTCTAAAACCTTGAGCCCACAGAAGGAGGTGGTTTTGTCAGGTATCACGGTCACAGGGATGTACGCGTAACCAGTCCTCATTCTAGCCGGGGGCAGGTGTTTGAACACAAGTTTCCTGTCAATGCCTCTGTGACAGCTCACGCTGGATGGTCTCCTTCTAGCCCTGGGAGCTCAGCACTGTGTTTTCTGGTGGTAAATTTTATGCAGCAACAGTGTACATCTAGACAGGCGTCAGCCCATCTGTCCAGCGCCTTGACCAGGAATCCCTTCCACACCTTGGTCTTTGCTGGCCCTGATCTCATGACCTGCAGCTTGGGGATTCTGCCTTGGGCAGCAGGTTTCAGTTCCTGGTAACTCTTGGGCTCTTCAGAATCACTGCAAGCACAGCCCCCTCTGCCGAGCGCCCTGGGCACAGCCAGCCACACTTGCTCACGGCAGGAAAGTGTGGGCCTCTCAGTTCTCTGCCACCAGCAGCTGGTCATGTGGCGACTGTGGCCAGTTACCCGACTCCAGCAGGCACTACAGCGTACCAAGCAACACAGCTAACTGCACTTATGGCAAGACAGTGGTAATGATGGGTGAGGACAAAGGACTGGCACTGTACAGTTTTCAAAGCCATGGACTTGTGTGAGCCTATCAAGGCCAGCAGGGAGAGGTGCAGCACAGTCTCCTCATCTATTGTTCAAACCTGTCCCCGTGACGCTCAGTTCTCCATACACATTAAGAGGTATATTTATGAGGACGGATTATATAGGCTGGACATATGCTAGTTACCTTAAGTAGTAGCAATATAAATATAAAATATGGGCTGGAGAGATGACTTAGTGGTTAAGGGGATTACCTGAGAAGCCTAAGGACCCATGCTCGACTCCCCAGATCCCACGTAAGCCAGACGCACAAGGTGATGTATGCACAAGGTTGCACATGCGTACAAGGTGGCACACGTATCTCTCTCTCTCTTTCTCTCTCTGTCTCATAAAAAATATATAACAATTATGGCAATTATAACCATTAGCATATATGGCATCAGGTGACAGACATTGTTCAAAGTTAAGTGACTTCTCCCAATTTGGTTTTTGACAACTATGATTCAGTCCCCAAGCTTCCCTTGTAGACCGCCCCTCTGAGCAGCCCTTTGCCTGCACCACTTCAGTCTTCAAAGCAACCCTAGGAGGTAGGAACTATTATGGCCTACTTTTACAGAGGTATGAAAAGAGTCAGCAAGAGATAGAAGTAATTGTTGGGCCTGGCACAGTCAGCCTGCAGCACAGGCCTGAGTACGTGCTGTGGCACCTTTGTACCACCATCCATGCATACACAGGCACATGGAACACACGTCTCCTCTTCAAAAGAAACAATTTTTTTTTTCAAATTTGTACGTCTCAAGGAACTTTTCTTCTAACCATGTGTTTAAATGAATGAGATATTAGCTTGCCTGTATTTATAAAACTGAAATGAAACGCTGAAAATCTATAGCCCCACAGGCCAGCCCTGCAGACCTGGGCTGCTCTGAGAGGCCCGCTTCTAACTCCCAACCGAGTGTCCTATCCCTGGGGAGGGAAGTAGCTGTGAAGATCCTTCCAGGGCTGTGGTCTCCTCCAGGTTGAGTCATCTACCCTTGCCTCCAGCAGGCAGCACTGGTGCCCTTGGGCAGGGAGGGTACCCCAAGGTAGAGGTGTGGGATGGGCTAAGGAGATGCAAGGGTGGCCCATTTGCTATGAGTAAAGTGTTTGTGCTTGCACAGAGCAAGGGTTTTTAGACAAAACTGATGCCCTTGAACCCCCAAACATGTGAAAGCCATCAACAATACCACCAGGCTTCCTGGGATAGTGGAGAACACAGCGCAGACCCAACCCTGCTCCTGGGAAGGGACCTCACTTGCCTGTGAGGACACCACCGGGGCAGACAGCTGGGTCAGGGCTGGCTGCGGGAGGCATACGGTTTCGGCAGCTGTGGCCTCCCCAAGCAAGGGGTCCTTCTCTTCATCAGCTGTCACTGGCTCCGGTGGCTGGAAGCTCTCCTGACTCACTAAGCACAGTGCATGCCTGAGGAAACCACGCCTGCCCTACGGCTCACTCTCTTCCCTGTGGGTGGGTCCCCTGGGGTGGGCAGGCCTTGCAGTCACAAGTGGTCTGCGCTCCCTGGCACTTCAGGAGAAGGAAGCCCATTAATAGCCCTCCAGGCTCCAGGGAGCACTTAAAGGAAGAGCATGACGGACTGCACGCCAGAAAGTTTGTTTTCACTAGAGACTAAACACTTACAAGACAGTGTGGCGTGCTGGACTTGTGGGCAGAGTGAGGGTACCTGGACCACAAGGGACCGGAGAGAAAGAGAGAGATAAGGGAGAAGTTTCAAGAAGGTTCACCCAACCTTATTTTCCTTCATCCTCTTTCTAGCCACAGAGTGACACTTCAACCCTGGCTGAACATTAATCCTCTCAGGGAGGTTTACAAGTCCAGTCACCCAGGTCATAGCCCATGGACAGTGAATTTAGTGTTTCCCGCCCTTAAAGTCAGCAACTCAAAACCTTATTACACGTGGCTCCAAAAGCCCTAATAGACTTATGTTGAGCAAGGGTAGGCAAACTATTTTTTTTTTTTTCTGAAAAAGGCCAGATAATACATCTTTTCAGCTGTGCGAGGCATGCAATGAGCATAGCATGGCTTTGTTCTCATAAACTGTCATTTACAAAATCAGATGGTGGGGCCAGATTTGGACAATGGGCTGAAATTTTGCCTACCCTTCACATAGAAGAGACAAGGAGCTTTTCTAAACCCCTCCAACACCTCTGTCCACGTGTCCCATCCCAACACAAGACACTCCCACAACCCTGCAAGTCTGTTAATAAAGATTCATCTCTGGCTGGAGAGATGGCTTAGTGGTTAAGGCGCCTGTCTCCTAAGCCTAAGAACACCGGTTCCAATCTCCAGGTCCCACGTTTAGCCAGATGCAAAGTGACACAAGGGTCGCAATGCCACACTTGACCACAAGGGGGCACATGCATCTGGATTTCATTCACAGCAGCTGAGAGGCTGCTGGCGTGCCCATCTCTGTCTTCCTCTCTCTGTCTCTCTCTGCGTCTCTCTCACAAAATAAATAAATAAATAAATAATATTCATTTCAAAGAAACCTAGGCAGCAGGAAGTTGGTATGAAGTCAAGCTGGTCATGGACAGCTTTCTGGAGCTGGCAGAGAGCACATGGTGCTCATTCCACAGCATGTACCATATAACCTGTTAAAAATGATGAGAGAGGGCTGGAGGGATGGCTTAGTGGTTAAGGCGTTTGCCTGCAAAGCCAAAGAGGACCCAGGTTTGATTCCCCAGGACCCACGTTAGCCAGATGCACAAGGGAGCACACCCGTCTGGGGTTCGTTTGCAGTGGCTGGAGGCCCTGGCAAGCCCATTCTCTCTCTTTCTCTCTCCCCTCTTTCTCTGTCAAATACATAAATAACTAAAAGTAAAATATTAAAAAATGATGAGAGGAAAGCTGGGTGTGGTGGTGCATGACTTTAATCCCAGTACTCAGGAGGCAGAGGGAGGATTGCTATGAGTTCGAGGCCACCCTGAGACTACATAGTGAATTCCAGGTCAGCCTGGATTAGAGTGAAACCCTGCCTCAAAAAAAAAAGTGATGAGAGAGAGACAGAGACGCACCATTGGGAAAAACCCCATGTTAACATGAGTGGATGGAAGTATGGGCCCCTGGGCCTGCCGAGTGGGCGTGGGCACCGAGGAGGCGCGGCGGCGGGCGGATACTCACAACCAGTAGAGCAGCATGAGCAGGAAGGGGCAGATGATGAGCGCCTGCAGCACCTGCCAGTCCCAGCACAGCGCGGCCAGCCCTGGCATGAGGAACTGGCCTGCCATGGCCACGAAGCTTGCCACCATGGTGATCATGAACCGTTTTCCTGGCGGGCACAGCTCTATTCCTAGAACACAGAACCGACAAGGGAGATGTGAGTGCCACTTGCTGGATGCTGGATGGCTGGGTAGGAGATGTAGGACACATAGGGGTGCTGGGGAAAGGGTGCTGTCATCACAGGTGCTCAGAAACAATGCGACGCTGTTGCTTGTGGGGACAGTTTGTGTATCACTCCTTGTCAGCTTGCCTCTGCTCTTTGGTGTTGCCAAACTTGCTGTTCAGCAAGGCCCCTTGCCTGCCCATGCTGTGCATGGGGGAACCTCTCAACCTCTGGATGGGTCACCAGCAGGTTCTTATGCCACCTGCACCACCATCCTTGCTGCTCGCCTGGACCCCAGTGCTCCATAAGAACTCTGAGTCACAGGTCACCCGCCCACTGTGAGACCAAGACAGGCTGAGCCACACTGCAGCCTCTCTCCTAAGTATGGCAACAGCGAGGCAGCTCAGAGGACAGTAACGGCCTAGCTGGAAAGCACCTTGCCACACTGCTCCTGGTGTCTCCTCTAGTGTGGGTGTGCAGTGTGTGCCCCTGGGGGGGGGGCTGTGTCTGACTCATTGGCATAGTTCCAAAACAGAAAGCAGTATCTGTGTTCAACCAACACCTGCTGAATGGGGGGAGACTATTCATAGCCCCTTTGCCTGCAAGAACTCATTCCTGAATTTGACCTTGCATAAAAGACAGTGTGGAAACTTCAAACTGTAGTGCCCAAAGTGACAGCTAGCATGTGAATCCCCACAAGAATGGTCTTCAGTATTGAAAAAGCAGCTGAGACTTGAGCTATCTTCCTACATACATACGTATAAATATATCCCCCTATAAAGAATGAAAATTTGTTATTCTTTCACTATAACATGCAGAATTCTCTGAAGTTTTCTTTCTTGCTTGTTTTTCTTTGGAGTACTTGAAAGGATTAAAAAAGAAAAGGGAAAAAAGAGTTTCTGCATCGAAAACACTCTTCCTGCTTTGTGTCCAAAGGCCTGGTCAAAGAGCGAGCTCTGGAGCCGATCTGCTGGATGCCCAGAGACCATGGGCAGAGGCAGGAGTTCAAAGACAGTAAGCAGGGGACAGAGCGGGAGAGCGGCTACATACACTGGGCACAAGGGCCTGTCAATGCTAACAAACACAGGTGTTGCAGTCAGGTTCGCCTTGCTGGCAGAAATCACCCAGCCAAGAGCAGCTCAGCTTGTGGAGGAAAAGAGGTTTATTTTAGCTTACAGACTTGAGGGGAAGCTCCATGATGGCAGGGAAGACGAAGGCATGAGTAGAAGGTGGACATCACCCCCTGGCAAACATCAGGTGGACAATAGCAACAGGAGAGTGTGCCAAACACTGGCAAGGGGGAGCTGGTTACAACAGCCATAAGTCAGCTCCCAACAATACACTGCCTCTAGGAGGCTTTAATTTCCAATTGCTACCAGTTGGGGAGACTGGCATTCAGAACACCTAAGTTTACAGGGGACACCTGAATCAAACCCCCCACAACGGCTCATGCAGGAGAAATACAGTCCTGTTCCTTCTTGGTCACAAGTGTTACCACAGCTGCTGGTGAGCAGGAGAGAAACCTGCTCTCACTGGATGGAGCTGATAAAGAGATCGTTAGCATTTAATCAGGAAAATGGGATTAAAGAGCCCATTCTAGGCCTTTTACTGCAACACTGCCCTTTAGGGGCCACAGTCCAAGCTCCAAGTGATGGCTTCTCAGCAGCCCAGACGTCACAGTTCTGCTCTCCACAATAGAAGTCTTTCCAGAACAGACGAACAGTTGTAGGTTCCAGTTTTCACATATTAAACATTAGTACACTTGCTGCTGCGGAAAGTGGAAATCTGATTAGATAGGGTCCGGTTGGGCATTTGGAGGCCTGGCACAGGCCAGTCTGAGGAACTTTGTCCTTGGTTACTAATGCCACATTTTGCAAAGCCAGAGAGATGCCATTGAAGGAGTGCGGTGGCTTGTGTCATCGAGTTTGCTGGTATGACAGCCTGAATGTTGCCTGTGATGTTTATCTTCACTTTCTCTCTGAGGAGTCATAAGAGTAAGTTGAAGATGCTATTGACAGTAGTACCCTACTATCAGTGGGTTTTGTTTCCTGCCATTTCAGTCTGAATATATTACATGAAAAATTCCAGAAATAAACAATCTGTACGTTTTCAACTGCACAGCATTCTGAGCAGCAGGATGAGGTCCTGTTTCAACACCCTTGCTGTTTCTGCCCCTCCCCCCAGCTGCTCATCCAACGCCACGGCTCAGTTGTCAGACTCACTGCTGTGCCATCCCACTCCATGAGGGTGACTCACGCCTATGTCCCTCCTCCTGCTACTGGCCCAGTGACGGTTCAATCACCCAACAATACTGTGACTCTTATTTTACATGACAAATGTCCCACAAAGTTCACCAATAATTTAGGTATGCCAAAGAGAAGCAAGCAACACAAGTGCTTCTTTTAAGATAAAAGGTGGAAATTCTTAACTCAGACAAAAAAAAGTTCATATGCCGAAATTAGTAAGGTTCACAGTAAGAACAGCGTCCACTGAGGGTCTTGGGATGATCAACAATGAATAAGGGGCTTGGACTGCCGTGCCGTGCTCTTAGCTGCTTTGGGATGCTCGGCCACACATCCCCATCAACTCTTACGCAAGAACCACAGGGCAACTTCCCAGCCTGCAGAAGAGCAAGGAAAAGGGTTCCTCCATGAGCACACGATTCTGCTGCTTCCCTGGCTGCACACAAGTCACTGTGGCCAGAACATCCAATAGTGTCGCTGCCGACATGACAGCCTGAGACTGTCATTGCCCTGTTCCTTGAGGCCGCACTGGGCCTCTCTGAAGGTGGCTGAGTGCTCCATTACTTTTTGCCTCCTGAAGTGGGTCTGTGGCTCAGCAGTGTCAGTGTCACATGGGAGTGGCCAGGACCGCGCACCTGCAGAGTTCCTGGTGAGGCCCAGCTATTTCCCCAGCACCCCAAGCATGGCTGCCTCTTGCACAGAACTGCACAGGCCAAGGCGGTGGACCCTTCTGACTGCTCCACTCCTCTGTCCTAGGCTCCTCCTTCCCCTCCATCTCCCCTCCTCCTTTTTTTTTTTTTTTTGTTGTTGTTTGTTTGTTTGAGGTAGGGTCTTACTAGTCCAGGCTGACTTGGAACTCACCCTGTAACACCAGGCTGGCCTCAAACTCATAGTAATCCTCCTACTGCAGCCTACTTTAATCCCAGTGTTGGCATTAGAGGGACATGCTGCCACACCTGGCCCTGCTTGTGCTGGGAATCCTAGCGGAGATTGACTTGACCTCACTGGGCAGATGTGCGTTGAGACAGTGGGTCTCTGCTACTCTAGATTTCCTGTTGGGACAATGACCTGAAGTAGGGGCACAGGTGTGGGCATTTACTGATCACTACCTTTTTGTGCCAAGACTCATCAGGAATTCTTTCCAAACAAGCTGAATCCAAGTAGGTCCTGGTGGTAACTATAAAAATTTAAAAAACAAAACAAAACACAATAACACCCCAAACTGTCAAGGAGCCACAGTGCCTGAGGCCGTTACTCATCCATATCCCTTTGGAAGGTGTAAAGTCAGGTTTGCTGAAGGACCAGGGAAAGAATCCTCCAGAATCTCCAATGAGGAGGGGCTGAGGACTGAAGGGAGCTCTGCACAGGAGCTGTGTGGATGACAGCTCACATCTGAAGGGGGCTCCAGCCACACAATGGTGCACATCCTTAATCCAACTGGTCCTCAGGGCCTGGCGGCTTCAGAGACTGAAGGAGAGCCCAGAGCGCATGGGAGATGCTGATGCCATCTGGTGCCTCCAAGAGCCGGCCTCCCACAGTGACACCAGCCCCAGGTGCCTCAGACTTCCACTCAAGAGCAGAAGAACATCTACCCAGGTAATGCCACAATTAACTGTCTTCTTACATGACCCATGGAAATTTCCAGCATAAAAACCTCAGGTATCCAGTGTGCTGCTATAAAAGCCTGGACTATGCAGACAGAGGCCCTGGTTTCTAACTCTGTCCCTGGTACTTGTTTCTTTCATTTAGTCATCTAGGGATTCTGTGCCTCAGTTTCATCATCTGCAAAATGGGGTGTTGAGAGCATTAAACAGCACCACTGCCTGAGCGCCATGCTATGTGATAACACCTGTGAGTCCTAGTGCTATGCCTTCCCATCATACATGATGATATGGTCGTCACTCGGTCACTCTGGTCTCATGGTCTCCATTTAGGCCCATTTGGCTTTACTTATTTTCAGTGACTTATTGTTTCAGTGTTTTTAGAGTAGGCCTGAGGCTGGTTCTAAGAAAAGAGAAGGGAAGTAACTTCAGCATTCCACATTCTTTCCCTCCAAATATTTTATTTCACGGAGTGTCTTTTATACCTAGAGGCTATTCATTCCTTTAAAAAGAGCTGTGGTGGGGCTGGAGAGATTGCTTAGTGGTTAAGGCACATGCCTGCGAAGCCTAAGGACCCTGGTTCGATTCTCCAGGCCCCATGTAAAACCAGATGCACATGGTGATGCATGCGTCTGGAGTTGGTTTGCAGTGACTAGAGGCCCTGGCGCGCCCATTCTCACTCTCTCTAATAAATAAATAAAAATAAAAAATATTAAAAGATCTGTGGTACTGGGAGTGTAGCATAGTGGTACAGTATTTTACACACACATACACACACAGAGCGGAGTATATCCAAGAAAACCACACACACACACAAAAATCCCCATTATTAAAATGTCTATTCCTCTCGACTGGATTTGTCATCACCTAAGAGGCAGACCTTTGGGTTTATCCATAAAGGTGTTTCCAGAAAGCACTGACTGAGGGAGGAAAACCTGGGGTCCCAGACCTGGCATGGTGGCACACACCTTTAATCTCAGTGCTTGGGAGGCAGAGATATGAGCATCACTGTGAGTTTAAGGCCAGCCTGGGACTACACAGTGAGTTCCAGGTCATCCTGAGCTAGAGTGAGACCCTGCCTCAAAAAGAAAAAAAAAAAAAAAAAAAAAAAAAAAGGAGCAAACAAACAGAGGGAGCATTCATTCCCCCCCTCTGCTTCCTGACTATGGACATAGCATTGTTGAACAGCGCCACCTGTTACCACAGCTAAAGCTGCTCTTGCTCCCATGCCTTGCCCACCAGGATGAGCCACACCCTCAAACCGGGAGCCAGCACAATCCCTTCTTTCTCTCCATAAGTTGCTTCTATCAGGTATTTTGTCAGAGTAATGAGAAAAGTAATTAAAACAATGGCCATGCTTGGGGGCTAGCAGAGCAGTTACTGAAGGTTCTAAGAATTAAACAGCATGTGATTAAGATGGAGCTGAGGCATTTGGCCCATAAATCATAATGTGGCCAGTACAGTGTGAACACAGGGTGTGGTGGCAGCTAGAGGCTCTGGGAATTATCTTGTTTGGAGACTGCAACTCTGGAAGATCTGCTTTTCAGAATTTTAGAGTCCGATTTATGGTGATGAGGAGGGGAAAGGAGGGAGGGAGGGATGGAGGGAGGAAAGTATTAAAGGCTGGTTGTCATGAGCTGGCTTCACAGCTGCTAAAGTGCAGCAGGGCGTAAGGTCAGTGTGATGTGTCACCATGCGCAGGCTGTGGTCCCTGGTGCTAAATCCACTGTATCCTATCTGTGGCTATGAAGTCACTGCACAGGTGTGACAACTGCCATGATCTGACTGGGCAACTTTATCAAGGGAGTTGATTCTAGATGATGTGCAGGGGCCTGGCTGATTGTGGAAAGATCTTAAACACAGAGACAGCTTCCTCAAGGACGAGGAAAGGCAGTCCACCGTGGACAGCAGCCAGCAAGAAGGGGGCACATTTGCCCAAGCAGCTCCCACAGTCACCTGAGAAAAACATACCCTGTCCTCCCGTAACACGCATACGAGCAAATCCTCCTGTAACGTGCACACGAGCAAAACACAACCTGTAACACACACGAACAAATCCTCATGTAACGTGCAGAGGTGAATCCTCCTGTAACACACACGTGAGTAAAACGCCCGCCACATGCACATGAGCAAAACACAACCCATAACACACACACAAACAAATCCTCCTGTAACGTGCACACAGCAAAACACAACCCGTAGCATGCACACCAGTAAATCCTTCTGCAACATGCACACGAGTAAATCCTGTAACATGCATGTGAGTAAAACACAACCTGTAACATGTACATGAGTAATTCCTCCTGTAACATGCAGAAGTGTATCCTCCTGTAACAGGCACATAAGTAAAACATCCTGTAACATGCACATGAGCAAACAGATACTGTCACACGCGCATGAGCAAATCCTTCTGTACCATGCACATGAATAAATCCTCCTGGGACATACACATTAAGTAAAACATCCTGTAACAGGCACATGGGTAAAACACCACCTTTATTCTTTTCTAAATACTTATTTTTGGAGGTGTCTCCTGGAAGATGGTCCCACCATGCCCTCTGCCCCTCCACAGCAAGGCAGAGAACTGAAGTCACTCCTGCTGTCGCCCTCCTTCCCATTTCACTGTTCCTCCTTCCTGCCTCTCACCACACTGCACCTGGAAGCAGAGGCCCTGCTTGATAATGACGGCCCTGGCTGAGAGTCAGGCCCCAGGACCGGGAGACCAGCCCTTGGGCCACGTGACTGTGGGATTCCTTATTATAGCAAGACGGGCTGAAATTGCCGGGCACACAGACACAAATAGCATCCAGAGGGAGAAGGCTGCTATTACCAGAGCAGCTCAAACATCTTTCTCCTGAAGTTAGGCTCTGCCAGCCCATGGGTGCGGCCAAATAATTTGGAAATAGTGGGTTTTCTCCCTCTAGAGAACAAGAAAACAAAGCCAGGAGAATTTTAAGTATTTCCTACAAATCACATTCAAGTGTCTGTCGGATACACAGATGTGAAAGTTAAATGCTGAGATGTAGAAACAACAGGTTGCTGCCAGTTGGCTACATGTCACCAGTATTGGGCTAGGTGACCACTCTGAGGTGTGATGGGCCAGATATGACAGCAGGAATTTTTCCTGAACTGAACTCATTCAGTCTGCATGACTCTATGATGTAGGGATGGTTTTCATGTCCAGTGTTGCGGTCACTTTCTTGTTGCCAAGATGAAACACCTGACCAAAAGAAGCTGGTGGGAGGAAGGTTGTTGACTTTGGCTTACAGTCTCAAGGAGATGTTCCATGATGGCAGAGAAAGGGTGGCATGAGCAGAGGCTGGGCATCACCCCTGCTGCACAGGTGGACTACAGCAGCAGGAGAGTGAGCCACGTTCTGGGAAGGAGGAGCTGGCTAGCACAGATCTACACCGGCCCCTACGACACATCTCCTCCAGCAGAGCCCCCCCTCCCAAACTGCCACTGAGCATTCAGAGGACATGGGGTTGTGGGGGACACCTGACTCAAACCACTACACTCACTTCACCTAAGAGGGGCCAAAAGCTCAGAATGACTGAAGGAATTGTCCAAAACCCTCCAGTTAAGGATGAACAAGGTAGGGGTTGAGGTGAGGGCCGCTGTGCTGCTCCCATCTCCACTGCAGGCTGTAGCTGTCTCCACACGGGTCAGAATCCAAGTCCTGGGAAGCCAAGCTCCCCTGACTCCTCTGACACCTCAGAGCCCAGGACTACATACATGAGGGTCTTGTTTGGAGACCAGCATACATGAGGGTCTCACATACATGGCCATGAATAAATGTATGACATTTCTCTTCCTCTAGTCTAGTTGCTTCGTGTTCCCCTTAACTGGAATTGCTAATTTTTTCTCTGAACAAACAACATAACAATTTCTTTATTGACATATTTCTTTTATTCTAGAAAATTTAGTGCACATTGAAACCTCACACAAATATTTATGGTTTATGCATTAAATGGTGGTAGGCTCTAGGTTTGGATTATTTTTAGCAGTTTTTTCACACATAGCTATGGGGGACCCCTGAACATGGTGAGGGATTCAGGGCAGTTGTCATTGGGGGAGTCTATCCCACAGTAAGACATGCACAATTGTTGGCCCCTGCCAACAAATGGTAGTAACATATCTGATAGCTGTGACAGCAGATTTACACAATTATCGCAAAAGGAGGCTCTGTCTTGGGACCACTACAAGCACATCTAAAGACTAAGGAACACAGACATGCTGGGACATGCATGGGTCATGTGACCAGATCAATAACCCTCTAGCCAGTCTTCTTAAGAAGTCACAGGAAACATGTATCTCCTTTACCACAATGACTCAAGTCTCATGGTAAAGGAAATGTGAACAGTTTTACTTTTTTTTTTTTTTTTTTTTTGAGGCAGGGTCTCATTCTGTAACTCAGGCCCAGGCTAGAAGGAACTCATTATAGACCCAGACTTGCCCAGGACCTATAGAATAGGCTTGCCAAAATGTTTGCTTTGTTCTCCTATTGGTTTGCTTTTGAGACAGGGTCTTGCTATGCAGCCCCCAAACTGGTCTCTGATTCTCAGCTCCCAAATTCTGTTTCTTTTCCAGATGATAAGTTATTTCTCCTTCTTTGCGACTTTCCTTTAAAACTAACATTACAATGACTCAATGGGGAACAGGGCTTTAAATGTTCCTTAATGTTTTGGCTTCATAACTTCTGTTTAATAATGGGTGACGTTCGGCAGTATATAGTTAAGAATTTAATGACACTTATAGGCTCCCAATATTTGATAAGAGAAATTCTAGGATAGAAATGACTTTACATATCACAGCAACTTCATCTGCATGAATGTCAGGTGTGCTGTGTATTGTGAAAGTAGATGAAGGAACACAGGGCAAGGAGCCTGGGTGGTTGCAGGGTCAAGCACAAGGGTTGGAAGTCACCAGCCAGTTTTCGGCAGTCAGTTCCAATGTAACAATTCTCAGTCCTCAGTTCCTCCCATGCGGGCTACACTGTGGATCAAAGTCACTCACCAAGAGATCACGATGTGTGATTAGATTATGCATCTGAGCAAACAGAAGCCTCTCAGGACCTTAGACTGGGAATCCCAGACGAGTATTGCCGAACAGAACAGCTCAGTCCCTTCCAACTGCGCCCATGACAACAAGTGCTCAGTCCTCAGCTGTTGGAGGGCAGGGAAGACTTCCCAGCTCCTGTTTCTATCATCAACGTCCTCACTGTTGTCATCTCACGAGTTTGTCAGCCCCTCTCTCCCACCCCCTCTTCTCTCTCTTGTGCACTAGGGATGAAACCCACAGCCTTGGCATATGCTAGGTCAGTGCTTCACTGCTGCAAGACACCCTTGATGTCCCATCTTCTAGCCAGCTGCATTAATCAAAAGCCCTTGTCTTCCAAGAGCTGACACACTCCCAAACGGGAGAAAACTGTGCAATGAATTCCAGTGCCATCTGCTAGGGTTAGCAGTTTTTAATACTTGACCCCTGTTGGTGCTTCTGCCTTATCCCCCCCCTCCAAAAAAATTTTTAAGCCGAATTCCTGAAATGCTGTCATGTTGTAAACATTTGTCTCTCTCATAAAAGGATGTTTTTAATATAAATACAATACCATCAACACATCTAATCAAATTAATAATTCTTTAATTCTACATCCAAAGTTTTTTTGTATGACTTTTAAGTCTCCTTCCCCTAGCCCCGACCCTAGCTGTCTCCACTTCCCTGTGTGGATGGGTTCTGTCCTATGGGTTACTTCCCCATGGTTCCTCCATACCTCATTTTTAACCTCTAAAGTAGGAGTCTCACCTAATGGCCAAGTTCAAGGGATTTGGTAAGAGGGGTTCCATAGGCGATGCCCTGCTTCATGCTGTTGCCCAGGCAGCATCTACGCGGGCTCCTAAGAGGAGACAGCAGGGGTTCACTGCCACGCCTCAGCCTTAGCCTTGCCTCTGCTCACCAACAGCCTTCCTTCCACAGGGCTTCAGCATTCTGGGCTAATCAGGGCCTGAGTCAACATGCAAGATGCTGACGTGACTTCGAGTTCCATCTTCTTGTGCATGGCTCTCGACGTCAGTTATGCTGTAAAGAACTTTTATTCACAGTGAGGCTATCCCATCACCCTGACATAAAGACACTTGTGTAGAGGCAGCACTATATAATCAATGGTTCCTTCATGGGATGGATCATGTCACCTGGCACTCACTCTCCAAAGGTTCTTGTCTCACTCAGAACAGATGCCCAGTCTTTCACGGTGCCACCAGCCCATCTTTGACCTCCTGTTCTTGACTCCTCACCTGGGGCTCCCATCAGTACAGCCACACTGGCCTCCCCTCTGACCCTCGTGCCCAGCAGGCTCAGCCCACTAAGGTTACTGCACAAGTGTCACCACACTGGGGCGGTGCTGCCTGACCACACCCTACAGATGGTGATCTCTGCTTCTCACGTCCCCAAGTTCACACCACACACGGAGAGTTGCCCTGGCATATAGGTTTGTTCGCAAATGTGGCCATAGACCTGTAGTCATATCCTTGCCTGGGAACGCACCCAGACTTGCAGGCTCCTGTGCCTTTCTTATACCTGAAACAGCCTGGAGCTGGGCCCAACATGTGGGGAACAAGCAAGTCCTACAGTGACTCTGGAGTCTCCCATCTAAGGACCACTGCAGTGCACCTATGGGTCTCATGTCACAAGCTACTTATCAGCCCATTGGGAGATGACGGAGCACAAGCAGAGATGACCGGTTGGGAGGTCTGGGACAGGGACCCGGGAACACGCATTTCTAAAAAGGATCCAGGGATGGCACCTTTAAAACTAGGGCTGTGAATGCTTGGGTGCAGTTTCACACATGTTGATTAATGCTCCCTTTCCAGCATTAGTGCAGCAACACCACCACCATGCTGCTGTAGGGCCCTCAGCACCCACTGGCCAACCAGCCTCAGAGTCCTTTGAGCTTTGCTTTCTGCCATCACCAGATGAGAGGTTTTTCACTATTAAAAAAAATAATTCTTGCAATGCCCAAAGGGTAAGACAGACAGGACCATAAAACGATCAGAAGGTGCAAAGAAATTTAAAACTTCTATTTCAGATGAAAGGTGCCACGGAGAACATGGAGCGGGCAGAGCTGGTGCCTGGCTGATGAGGTTCGCGTGGAACAGGCTGGAGTGAGGAAAGAGGGAGCCTGTGGGAAATCACCGAGCACGTGCCTGGTTTACAGACTTTGAAATTCAATTAGAAAAGAAAAAACTGCTGAGGTCACACAAAACACGACGGAGGGTCAGGGGCTGACCGTGAACTACCAGTGCACAGCTGCTGAACCTCTGCTCCTGGTCCAACCTACTCCTTTCATTCAAGGGGAAAATAAGGTCACGGAATGAGCTGGTGGCAAAAGCAAGCTTGGTTCCAAGCCTGGGGCTCTCTGACCTCACCGAGTAGCCTCTGGAGAACACAAGTCACTAGGATTACTTTTGGTTTATTTTTAAATGGCGATTACAATGAAATCAGAAATCAAACATGATAGGACACATGACAGTTAGATTCAGCTCCCCCTCCTCCATCCAGCGGAAAACCCTTTTGTGCTATGCTCAATCTAGCAGACATCAGACAACGAAAGCAGGCTGTGGGAGTCTGATTCAGGTGTCCCCCATAAACTTAGGTGTTCTGGATGCTAGGTTCCCAGCTGATGGAGATTTGGGAAGTAACGCGTCCTGGAGGCAGTGTATTGTGGGGGGCAGGCTTATGGGAATTATAGCCAGTGTCCTCTTGTCAGTGTTTGGCACACTCTCTTGTTGCTATTGTCCACCTTATGTTGGCCAGTGGGTGATGTCCACCCTCTGCTCATGCCATCGTTTTCCCCTGCCATCATGAAGCTTCCCCTCAAGTCTGTAAGCCAAAATAAACCTTTTTTATTCCCCAAAAGCTGCTCTTGGTAGGATGATTTCTGCCAGCAGTGTGAATCTGACTGCAACACAGGGAGGGGCTGTGCTGCCAGGGAGATGCAATAACCCAAGTTTCAGAACCAAGCAGAAAGTTCTGAGATCAGCTAGGGTTGAGCACCATCCCACCATATTGTTTTGGCACCATCTTGCCCCACAGCATCTGCACCGGAACTTCCTGTCCATAGGGATGGGCCATGAGACATGTGACACCACCAAGCACGAGTGCACAGCCAAGTCCTGCCCCAGGAACTTGCTCAGCCTTATCTCTGTGGTGAACTTCTCCTGTCCATATGCCCATGTGTCCATCTGAAGTAAGTCCCATGTAGAGGACTTCACAGGTCACACTGTGTTCGTCACCCATGCCACACTATGTGCTGAGGTGGGCTCCATGCCGAGGAATGTTTATGGCCTTCAAGGACCAGCACACTCCCCTGCTTACGTCCCTCAGGGTTTCAGCCAAGTTCTTCCTCAGCTGGACTGGAGTTACTCTGCTGATTCTGCTCCCCGCTGTGCGGCCTTGGCGCAGCCACTTGACCTCCTCAAACCTCGGCTGTCTTTAACAGGAGGCTTGAGCACTGCTTTTGCGGAGTCGGGGTTTTCTCTGTAGGGGTTCCGTCTGTCCCTCCAGCTCTCAGATGATTGAGTTACAAATCAGCTGACATGGCCCTGAGCTGGGAGTTACGGAAAATGCCACACAGAGATGTCCGCCTTGTGCAGGAGTCCTGGGACTCAGAACGGCCTCGTGATCATTAACCTGAGGCTGGAGGAGGAGGCAGTGTTTCCACATCACACTCACCCGCTTCCCTGCTGACACTGCTGTGTTTTTATTTCTCTGAGGTGGGGTCTTGCATAGAGCCCAGGCTGACCTCCAACTCGGGCTCCAGGCCTCGGCCTCTGAGTAGGGGTGACTAGGAGGCCACATGGAGGCCTACTGGTTCTGACTGGAAGTGTTCTCTGTCAGGCACCTTCCAACACGCTGCTCACACTGCCCTGATTTGTGAAAAAGCCACGCCAAGTCCAGCAGCATTCCACCCCAGCCCCTCTGCTTGCTGCTCTCTTCACAGAACTCAATGTTCTTGGCAATTCAGATGGTTCTAAGCTTTATATCTCTCCATGCCATCCTTATAATCCCAGGACAGCTGTCTCTGTCCACCTGAACCTCTTCCTCCTACCATCACTGCCTGGCTCAGCCATCCTTCCTCTGCTATGCCCTTGATTGCCAAAATGCTCATCTCAGAACCATGTTCTAGAACCTTTGACACCGACCTTGTATCTCAGTTTCCCTCATAGCTTTCAAAGAGAAACCAGGCTTACCCATCCTTGGCAAGGCCCAGCATTACCCTAACATGATCGAACAATATAGCTGGATTACTAACTACACAAGGGAGAAAGGCAGGATGTCCACCAGGGTGGATGAGAAGTGGGTAAATGAAGTTACCACAGCTTTTATTAAACGTTTACACATGGGCACAAGGCCCTAGCCTGGAACCTCTGAGAAATCCTCCAGACATGGAGGTACCTCGCTTGTTCCTCAGAGCCACCCCACCACAGGAGAGCCAGTGGTCTCCCTCCACATTAGACCCATGTCCACCCTGGCCCCACCGCTCACGAGAATCTGCTCCCCAAGGCAGAGGGGTGAGCTCTGCTTCCTGCAAGGCTCAACCAGCGTTACCACGGCGTCAGCTGAAGAGCTCACTGAAATAGCCCTCCCTCGACTTTCTCCGTGTGTTCATCTCCTGACAAGTCACTTTCCCTGGAGGCCCAAACCTTTTCCTTCTTCTCGTCCTTTCTCCTCAGGCTCGTTGCTTCTGTGAAATGGTGTATCAACTCTCAGGTCACTTGCTCATTTGGGTTTTCAGTTCCGTTCTATGAGACCCTCACTCATAACAAAAATTAAAATCCTAATACCCAATAAAAATTAGTATGCCTTTGTCTTCTGTTAGTTGGAAAGGTCCGAGTATTTTAACCTAAGACGGTAGGTGAAAACAATGCCCACCTTATGGTCACATCCTTAAAACTGTTGAATTTGGTAACTGGGTGAGAGCTTTCACTGGACGAAGAACAATGACATTAGAGAAGCAGAAGTCTGAGATGAACTCAGTTCTGTGAGGTGATGTAACCCTTCAGAGCCCTTGCCCTGCTCTGAAGTTACGCCTATGGAAAGCAGCCACACACAGAACGGGGCCAAGAAAGGAATGGCAGGAGGGGCCCAGAGGAGGGGAGGGTTGGGGGCCTAGGAGCTCCCATGGAGGAAGGTTGAGCCCTGAGAGAAGTCAAGTCATGCCAGAGGAAGGGTGCTGGAGACAACTCATCTCAGAGGGATGGCAGGGCAAGAGAGGGAGTAGCCGGACACTCTCAGTGACATCACAAGATTTGTGGCTCTTTTTCAAATAAAACCTGAACTCCCACCATCCTTCTGCCATGCAAAGTTTGACAGCCTGTAGAATGCCCCTGCTAATTCTTTTCATGTAAAATTTATTTATTTATGAGGAGAGGGGGAGGAAGGGAGACAAGGACAGAGAGAGTGAGCACACCAGGGTCTCCAGCCACTGCCAATGCACTCAAGATGCACACACACTTTATGCCTCTGGCTCTATGAGGCTAGTGGGGAATCAAAGCAAGCCCCTTTAACCAGGGAGCCAGCTCCTGAGCCCGCTCTTATATGATCAAGGCCTAGGCAGTGCTCTGCCTTTCTCTTCCCCGACACTGAGCTGATGACCCACCACCTTGCACACAGGCCTTTGCTGGGCAGGAATGGCCAGCAGTCTATTTTCCTACTCTGCCTAGCTTGGCCATAAGCCTTTTGTTTCTTGTTCAATCCCGAGCGCAGTGCTGGCCCTGTGGGCTCAGCTTAGCAGCCAACCAAGGAGGCTTGAGCGCTAGCTCGGCATCCTTATGACACCTGTGCAATCACAAATGACTACATCCACAAGGATGCATCTTCCCTCCTCACCCCTTCCTGTGGGGAGGTTGTTCCACAAGTATTTTTCTGCAAAACTAGTGTGATCCAGGAAGGGTGAGTGAAAGGGCTCTGGAATTCCTATTTTCCAAATACCAGTCATGTGACCTGGAGCTTAACATACTCCTTAACTCTCTTACAAAATGACAGCAGGACCTATCTAGAGAAATTGGTTAGAAGAGTGAAAGAAAATGATGACATAGGGCAAAATGCCTGCACCTTCTTTTAGTGTCCAGAGCAGCACATGCGTGTAATAATTCAGGGACAGTGAACAGTCCATGGGTTGGCCTGGGGCCCTGTTCACAGCAGTGACAGTGTCCAGGACAAAATGCCCCTTAGTTCCAAGGAAGCACAATATAAATGAACTTCTGTACAAGCTCGTAACTTGCAAAAGCTGGGCACTTTTTGCATGAGAGTGACAGCTTGCAAAGTGGCCTCGTTTCTAACCACAGTATAAGGCCTTCTCTAAGGGTCCCTTTGTGGAAAGACAAAACTGATTTTCAAGGTCCCACGTGAAAAAGCATCAGACTATTGTGTAGCAAATTCTAAAGAGGCACAGCACAGTTCTCATGGAAAGCAGAGGGGCAGCCTGGGAAAGGCCAGTCCCCGAGTCCAGATGCTGTCCCAGGAATCCGGGGAGGGGGGTATTGACGGCAATGATATGGCAGGGCTGTGTTGACCTGCTGGACAGAGGAAAGAGGAGGCAATACAGGTTTAAAGTTACTGCGCCACGCTTCTTCCTTAAGGCAACGCTGAGTGGCCAGGAACCATCTTAACCTCCATGCACATGATGGCCTGACTAGCATGCATGCCTACCAGGCACTTTCAGCCACTCCGTAGCTTTGAAATGCTGTGGGGCAGAGATCATATAGCTCCTGTGAGATCTTGGCTCTGAAGGAAATGCATTTATGACAGGAAACACTTTATAAAAAGAGGAAGTCCCCATGCTGTGACCAGAGTCCTGAAGGCCCTCAGACACCTTCTCCGAGAGTCAGTGGGAAGAAGTTTTGGAGAGTCCCCGCCTCCTCTGTTGGGAGGGACAGTGTGCAGTGTCTGAAATGCTAGAAAACTGGGTGTCACTGAACATTTTCCATTGTTGTGCCAAATATTTATTCCCAAGACCAAACTTTTATGTGGTCCAGAGAACCATTTCAAGGTGACGCTTTGTTTTAAGGACGCATTTGCAGTTTGACTTTTGTAGGACAGATGTCCATCTCCACTGGAAACCGCCTGTGGTGACTTAGTTCAGCCTCTGCCTGCTCAGGGCGCAGAATGTGCAAACACTGCAGAGAAAAGAGCGTGCTATTCTTCCTGGACTACTCATTCCTAGGGCGTTAGATGACATTCAGGTGTAAATGTCACCACAGACAAGCCATGGAAGATATCTGGGGACAAGTGTCCAGCAGTGTTTCTGAACCTCTGACCAAGGGGACCGAACAGAAAGAGAAGAAAGGGCAGAAAGGATGCAGACAACTGCTGCAGCCCTGTGTGAGCAGAGAGGCGGGCAGAGGAGAGGGACACAGAGCTGGAAGGAAGTCAGGCAGGCCTTACTGCCACACTCAGTAATGAAATAAAACCTCCAGTGATGTGCTTTGGACAAAATAATGTTAAGTTCTTTCAAATAATGTCGGTAGATTTATGGAAAATATTTCTCCCACTTCCTTAACAGATCCTAGGACCCAAGTCATTAGCTATGGTTTGCTTTGTGGGTGGAAGGGTGTAGCCAGTAGAGCTAAAAAGATAATCCGAGGTTGATAATTCCTAAGTCAATGTCTTATCTCATAGACTGAGACAAGGAGGCTACATTCTAGGTGTGTCTGTGTGATACTTATTTTCTGTGACTATTTTGTCCCCAAACAGAACTCTGAATTTCAAAGGAACCCAATAGGTTTGGGTGTTTTAAAGATATGTCTCAACATGATCTGACTCTTCAGAAAGATGTCCTGTGGCCAACGAAGGAGGTGAAGCAAGGGTGAAAGGGACATTTAATTTAATTTAATTTAATTTCAAACAAACACTAAACTTAACACCTAGATTCAGGGATGAAGAGATAGATCAGTGGTTAAAGGTACTGGCTTACAAAGCCTGATGGCCTGGGTTCAATTCCCCAGTACCCACGTAAAGCCAGATGCACAAAGAGGAACATGTCTGGAGCTCGTTTGTAGTACAGAAGGCCCTGACACCCCTCAGAGACTGCTGCCTCCTGATGGAGCCCACAAAGCGTGTGCTGAGGCTCCCAGGAGCCTCCGGTGCATGTTCATGTTAAAGCTTAAGGATCTTCCCCACTAAGTGTCAGTCAATAGCTGAGGTTTTTTTGTCCTTTTTTCATCCTCCATCATACAGACAACACCTTCCCATTGGTGTGTGTGTGTGTGTGTGTGTGTGTGTGCGCGTGCTGGGGGAGAATCTTTTCCCCTCCTTTCCCAGGTTCAGGGTTTGGGAGCCTGTGAATTAAACTGACAGAGGATGGAACACATGAGGATTTTCACGTGCTTCTCAGTGCTCTAATGTGGATACTGAGTGCTGCCCAAAGGCCTATGGGTTGAAGGTTCAGTTCCCAGAGTGGTGCTACTGCAAAGTGGCAGAACTCTGACAAAGTGGGGCTTGGTGTCAAGTGACTGGGGTGTCTTCAGAGGGGACTGTGGCCTCCTCTCTGTCTTTGAAGTGAAAAGTTCTATCACACGTTCCCACTGGGATGTGCTGCCTTACCATGGGACCAAAGATATAGGGCCAACTGACCATAGACTGAAGCCTCCAAACTGGGAGCTAAAATAAACCTTTTTGCTTCATAAGGTCATTGCCTCAGGTGTTCTGTTACAGTGATGGAAGGCTGACTAGCTCACGGAAGGAGCTCACATGGTGGCTCAGACGTGGTTACTATTTAGGGCCTTACATACCTTCTCAACAGAAGGAGGGAGGGAAGGTATGAAGAGATAACAAGTGCTGAGAAACCACTGAGAATAGTAAAGGGAACATAATAAAAGGGAAAGGTTGTTTTACTAAGGTTTGCCTATGTAGTTTCTCATGGTGTCAGCTTAGGTCAGGAGGCCAGAGTCACGTTTGGTTTTGGGGTGTATGTGCAGCATATATAGTGTGCGTGTGTGGTGAATACACTGTGTGCTGATGTCCACGCCCTGTGTAAATAAATGTGGAGGCCAGAGGAGGATGTTAGGTATCTTTTGTTGCCCTCCGTCTTATTTTCCCAAGACAGAGTCCCTCACTGAACCCATAGCTCACCGTCTCTTCCTGTCACTGCTCGCTCAGCACTGGGGTCACAGCATGTGTGGCCATGCCCAGCTTTGCAAGGAGGTGCTGGCGACTGGACTCAGGCCCCATGCTTGTGCAGCGTGCTCTTATCCACCGAGCCACCTCCCTAGCCCCTCAGAGTCAATTTTGTCCCTGGTAGGGAACCTCCCTTAAAGAGGATTTGTGACAGCTGAACTCTTTCAGAAGGCTGCTATGGGGTAGATGACAGGAGCTCCCAGGAAGTGTCTTCTTACGTCTGCCAGTTTGCAAAAGCCTTCAGCTTCACTCTGTGAGCCGGGAGGCATGTTCTGGAATCGGCACACAATACCATCTGCATTGCTATACATTCCCAGTCACACTGTGTTTCCCCCTTCTAGGACAGCCCGGGGAGGCTGCTTGTCAAATGGGCCTCGGGTCATGTGATCTCCAGCAATAGCACTTGAGTGCAGATTTAGCCCTTCTCCCCATCAACCCACATGCTCTGTGTGTCATCATTTAAACACACCATCTTCCTTTTGGACATCTTTTCCCAATCAGACTAGCATAATTTGTCACCATGGTCATTAACAAGCTCAGCCCTTAGTAAGCTAAGCTTGTCAAGTTGCTCTAGTGTTTGCAGAGACAAAATTAAACACACAGCGAGTGGCCCCATGTCTGAGGACAGACTACGCCTCAATTTCTCATTTGCATTAACAGGAGGTGATGACTGACCTTAGGAAGCAGGCTGGAGGGGAGCTGACTGCTGTCAGTGTCTGTGCACTCAGGTAAGCTGTCCTCGTGCAGGTGAGGGTGAAGGGAAACACCTGTCTGGCCATGGAGAGGAGCCGTGGCGGCCTGTCCCCACTCAGAGCAGCCGCACTCCCCTCAGGGAGTGTCAGTCTTGAGTCAGCTGAGTGTCCAGAGAGTTTTGCAGGGGAGGGGAGGGGAGGGGAAGGGAGGGAAGGGGAGTTAGAACTTATAGTCCAGTCCCTGAGAGCACTGGGGAGACACTGGCTTCTGAAGCTTTTGTTTCCAGAAATGCGCTGTACAAAATTAGGCTCACACATGGCTTAAGTTAATTAAAGTTAAATAAAATCTGAAAGTCAAGTTTTCTAGTTGCACCAACCACATTTCAACTGTCCTACTGACCTGCCTTGACCTGGAACATGATGAGATGATGATATTTTGTAGCATTCTCAAGAGTATGAAAGCCAAGGTTAAAAATTTTAAATGATATAGTACTCTGTATATATTGAAAACGTGTAAAGAAATGAGAGAGAACACTTACATCCCAATGCTTATAAGTTTGTCTTGTCTATTTTCTTTTTCTTTTTTCCTTTTTCTTTTATTATTTAAAAAATTTTTTTTTTTTATTTATTTATTTATTTGAGAGAGAGAGAAGGGGTGGAGAGAGAATGGGTGCGCCAGGGCCTCCAGCCACTGCAAACGAACTCCAGACATGTGTCCTCTCTTGTGCATCTGGCTAATGTGGGTTCTGGGGAATCAAACCTGGGTCCTTTGGCTTTGCAGGCAAATGCCTTAACTGCTAAGCCATCCCTCCAGCCCTTATTATTTATTTACTTATTTATTTTTTAAGTAGGGTCTCACTCTAGCTCAGGCTGACCTGGAATTCACTATGTAGTCTCAGGGTGGCCTTGAGCTCATGGCGATCCTCTTACCTCTGCTTCCTGAGTGCTGGGATTAAAGGTGTGCACCACCATACCTGGCCCTTTTCCTTTTTTTTCTTTTTTAAAAATTTTTTAATTTTAATTTTAATTTTATTTTTCTGTTTTTCGAGGTAGGGTTTCACTCTAGCTCCAGGCTGACCTGGAATTCACTCTGTTCTCTCAGGGTGAGCTTGGACTCATGGCGACCCTCCTACCTCTACCTCCTGAGTGCCGGGATTAAAGGCGTGCGCCACCACGCCCGGCTTCTTTTCTTTTTTAATTTTTTTTTGGTCTGGAGAGATGGCATAGCAGTTAAGGTACTTGCCTCTAAAGCCTAAGAAGCCAGGTTCAATTCCCCATGTAAGCCAGATACACTAGGGGGCACATGTGTCTGGAATTTGTTTGTAGTGGCTAGAAGCCCTGGTACGCCCATTCTCTCTGTCTGTCTCTCTCTCTCTCAAATAAATACATAAAATAAAATAAATTAAAATATTTTATATTTATTTGCAAGCAGAGAGAGAGAGAGAGAGAGACAGAGACAGAGAGACAGAGAGAATGGGCATGCCAGGGCTTTTCAGTCACTGCAAACAAACTCCAGATGCATACACTACTTTGTCAACATGGAGAATTGAACCTGGGTCATTAGGCTTTACAGGCAAGTGCCTTAACCATTGAGTTATCTCTCCATCCCCTATCTTGTCTATTTTCTGCAGCTATCACAAAATACCTAGGGCTAGGTATTAAATAAAGAGGTTTACTTGACTCATAATTCTGGTGGCTAAAGGGTCTTAAAAGTATGGCATCTGCATTTTGCAAGATCCACCCTTGCTTCATTACAGCATGGCAGAGAAGTGGGAAAGAGAAACAGTATGGGCAGAAGGGCATGTGTGCCAGCCCGGCCTCCAGAGAACTACTGTGGCCTTAAACAGTGACCCCTGTGAAGGTGGCACCCTCGGGACCTTGAGGATTCACCTCTGAAAGATCCACCACATCCTGATGCTACTGAGGACCAGGCCAGTAGCTCAAGAGCCTTGGAGGACACCAAACCATAGTAATTTGCCATATTTTCTTCCCCTTCCTCCCTCTCCCATCTTTTCAGTGAAGACAAGAAGTGAGACACCGGAGATACGGCTGGAGTCTCATGGGATCCTCTGAAGAAGTCTTGTAAGCATTTTGTTGAGAAGTTCCAAGGACAAGGGACAGTGCTAGAACCAGCCAATGGTTAGGCGTCTGGCCCTGGAGCCAGACGGCCTAGGTTCTAAGTTTCTTGGAAAGCTAAGAGCAATTCTAGAATGTTTGGAAGTCTACGGGAGTTAAAGTAAAACTAACTTAAGTGCACAGAATGATGCGTAAGTGTCCTCTTTCTCCCGGCAGGAATGTCGAGGACGTCTTGAAGGCGCCAACTTCAAACTTCAAGCCTATTATTAAGCAGGCAGTACTCGGCTGCCATGAGCAGGCTCAGAGGCCATGTGGTTCTTAGAATTCAGAGGCAGTGTCTTGAAAACTTCATTCATGCTGCCTTTTTTTTTTTTTTTTTAAAAAAAAAAAAGGGAATAAAGTGCTTTTGGAGCTCAGAGAAAATGGCCTTTTGGCAATGCAGGGAGCCTGGCCCGAGGGGACCATCTTTGGAGTCTTGGTGAGTGTCCAGTAAATTTTAAATATCAGGAAGCAAGTGCGCCCATCACTGTGTGAGCTTCTTCTATACAAAGAAAGTGGCTACTTTCCTCCTGAAGCTTGGACAGGCAAAAGCTCCACTGTGAGACTGTAACGCATTGTCACTATGTTCAGATGCGGAGAACAGCCCCGGTCCAAACACTACACTTTCATGTTGGTGGAACTCTTACATTCCTAAGTCCAGCCAACACCTCACACCATCATTTGGGGCCCAAGTAGAGGTGTTTCACTGGGTGCAAAGACTCAAATGACCACGACATTCACTCACTTGTGACTTATAAGTGAGGATGAGCGAGAAACACAGGAGTTGTATTTACATGAACAAAGTGGTATGTGGCAATGCTTGGTGTCTACAGTAATAGATTTGTATTATTATATAAAACCAATTTTGTTCCAAAAACTCATGCAATAAAACCGGCTGACCTCATGCTCAATAGACTGTTTTTGTTTCTGGTTTTTTTTTTTTTTTTTTTTTTTGTCTGTTTATAACCTGCTGTGTGGACAGCCGAGCTTCTTTGTTATCTATCCTAGTTATGGAAAACGCTCTGGGCTTCACTGGTCCTGTGGAGCATGCCTAGCGACAGTGAGGAGACATGGGGCAGTTGCCTGCCACAGCTATTCTATTCCAGTTCTTGAAGTCCGCTTGTGACTGTGGCTGACTTGGCCTGGTACCACTCCAGTCGCTGACACGGGCCCCGTCCGTGACAGGGGCTTGCCTGCTGCTCTAAAATATTCATGCTGCCAATGTGACATGCCAGTGCTCTGTCCCTAGTTACAGCATGGCACCTCTGCCTCTGTACTCACATGCTACCGCAAACTCTGAAGTCCCCCCCACCACCCTGGCCTTGACCTCCATGCCGGCTAATGAACTATGGACTCACTCAGTCATACGTGTTCTGAGCCGAGCTCATCCAATCCCACCCCTTCCTGCTGTGCATGGACATCGTTGCTGTTGTTGTTAGGTTGGGACGGGCTCCCAAGATGGAGTCCCCAAGATCAGCAGAATGGGGACAGAGGCATAGGAAGTGGACTGCCCACGTTCTTCAAGAAACCACCCGGACCTGGACCGTGTCCCCTCCTTGCTGAACAATGCCCCAGGTCATGGTATCCTGCCTCCTCATCTCGTAAATCACCTGGTCTCTGTTCTGGTGCCATGCCCAGCTATTTTAAATGGTTAATATAATGATCTCCCCTAAAGGAACTTTTCTATTCAACAACAAACGAGTTCTTTTTCCTTCCTCACCTTCCCCCAAATGAAAAAGCCCTATAAAGCCCACTGCCTGAAAACTCAGGTGGGCTGTGCTCCACTCTTGAGAGTCAGCCCTGGCAGCGCGTGCTTTTCCTGAATAAAAGCTTTCATTTTTGCCTCCGAGAGGTCTGCGTGGTCGTGGTCACTCCCAAACCTTACAGTTGTTCCGGTCCTACTCACACAGCTGCAGACCGGGCGGCTCTCCCCCATTCCTTCTGCCACCCTGCTCACCAGCTCATTCCCCAACAACCAAGGCCAGTGAACCCTCTGCTGGCTTTCCAGTCCTGCGGGATCAGGACCAGATTTCCGGCCAGTATTCCAGATCTCTTGATCCTTTCTGGCCTGTCTCCCACCCTCTTGGATGACCACAGAGGAACTCACTGACTTGCTGTCCTGCAAGCACAGCCTCCAGGTGCCTTTCTGTCACATCATTGCTCATCTCAACCCTGTTAGGAGAATATTCACCCCTCACATGACTAGGATCAATTCTTGTAGCCTTTTTTTTCTGGTTTTGTTTTGTTTTTTTTGTTTTGTTTTGAGGTAGGGTCTTGCTGTAGCCCAGGCTGACCTGGAATTCACTCTGTAGTCTCAGGTTGGCCTCAAACTCATGGTGATCCTCCTACCTCTGCCTCCTGAATGCTGGGATTAAAGGCGTGCACCACCACGCTCCGCTCTTATGGCCGTTTAAGACCCAGCAGAGAGTTCTTGACCCTGGTGAGACTGTCTTGGGTCAGGACACAAAGCTGTGCGTAGTCACCTTCTCATTGCTGGGACAAGGCACCCAACCAAAAGCAGCTATTGGAGGAAAGGGTTTATTTTGGCTTCCAGTCTCGAAGGGAAGCTTCGTGATGGCAGGGAAAGCATGGCATGAGCAGAGGCTGGACATCACCTCTGCCACAGCCGGGGGAAAACAGCAGCAGGAGAGTGAACTGAACACTGGCAAGGGGGAGCTGGCTGTAACACCCATAAGTCCATCCCCAACAACACACCTCCTCCAGCAAGGCTCCTCCTCCCACACTGCCATCAGCTGGAGATCAAGCATTCAAAACATGAGTTTATGGGGGACATCTTACTCAAACCACCACACTACCCTACCAGCATTTAAAGAATAACACACATTTTACCTTTCAAATTAAACAGATACACTGTGGGAAATTTCTGAAAATACAGAAACATATGTATGACAGGACCCATCAACTAATTCAAACACAGTAGATTCATAAAGGAGTGTGTGTCCTCCAGATTTTTAAAATAGTTAGGTAAACGGTTGATTATCAGTTTGCTTTTGTAATCAGCATTTCATTGCCAGCATGTATTCAAGTCATTAAAAATATGGGCCCCCTCCTATTCTGTGACTGTGTGAGGTCTGGCTGAGTGGCTTTGCCACTCAAAGATGTATCTCTCACTTAAGTGTTGGGCCTCCAGTTGCTTCCCACTCTGCAGCCACCTTATCAGACCCACAATGCAGGGAACCTAGGGTGTGTGTATGTGTTACGGAGTCCTGACTCACCCAAGCCCACTTTCCCTAGAGCCGCATAGCTTCCTTCCCCCATCTCCCCTCCACAGGGACACGCTTTGTGGGTGATGCTGAGACTCACAGCAGTAGCTTACATTATTATATTCATCTTCTTCTTAGAAGTTTTTGATGGCAAGGCCACCACCTAGCCACTGGCTCCATCTATGCATCTCTGCGTGTGTGTACACACAGGCCTTGCAGCAGAGACTGCAGGACCCAGCCTGCCATTCCACGCTTGTTCCTTTGCCCACCCAGTCTGGATAATGGTCTGGGCATTGTGCTTTCCGCAGCCCCCAGAACTCCACTAGCCAACACTGGGGCCATGTTCCTCGTCAGTCCACCTCACTCATCCCAAGATCAGAACAGGAGATGACAGGGGAAATGAGGCTTCAAACCTTCTTCCACCCTCAAAAAAGCTGCAGATTTCTCCAGCAAAGGCCTTCAGCTGACTACACGTATACCGACAGAGCTCCAAAGACCTGTGGGTCAAAAGTCCCCATGTTCCACAGCCAGGGTGGGGCAGGAGGTGACTAGCTCCTAGTTTGTTCCTGAGATAAGTCAACTGACCATCCCCTTCCCTTCTCTTCCTTTCCCTCCCCTTCCCTTCCTTCCCTTCTCTTCCCTTCAGCCTGCTTCCTCAGCCCTCACCACCACCTGGAAATACCAGCCAGTCTCTTCTTTCCCTTTGAAAAATAAACAGCTCCCCTGGGCAAACATGAAAGCCACAGAACCTCCTGTGAGCAGTCAGTAAGGAAGGCTGACATTTCCTGCTGTGGCCTGCGAGGACAGCACGACTTTTCCCTCCAGAGTTTGGAGACAGAGGTCCCCTTGCTTCCCTGGATGGTCTCTCCTAGCTGCCATCCCTCCTAACCCATGAACTGGGGAGCCCTGGAGAGCCCCAAGCCCCTTTCCACCTCTTGCCTGTCTTCCATCTTCCTCACTTCATCTGTCTTCACCTAGTTCAAGCAACCAGTCAAGACCCTCTCTCTGCTCCCCCACCACGGTACTGACAACCACCACCCACACACAGACGTGGATCACCTATAGGCATCCCCGGAACACCCCTTCCTTCCTCTCCTCCACCTCCTCACAGCCTGGTTGGTAGTTAGGCCATCAACGCTGGCAAAAGCCATTTCGTCACATTAAGATGCATCGCTTCTCTTCTCCCACACAGCTGTGTTGCACGGTGAACTGTACCTGCAACTGGAGCAGCCAAGAGCTCAGAGTCTGGGAAATGGAGGAGCAGATGGGACAAGACACATTTTTGGGATGGTTTAGAAATAAACCACGCGTCAAGGTGGACGATTCATCTTTAGTGGGCTCAACCCCACTAGCTTGCTCCTTTAAGGGTAGGTCTTGTCTCGTTCCTCACTCTTCTATACAGACCTGGGAGAACCTTTCTTCCTACCAGCTGCTTTCGATTTCGTCCCAGCAATGGGAAGGCTGGGCGAGAGGGATGATTCCAGAACAGGCAGGTAGTTTCTGGTGAGGCAGGATGTAGCCTTTAACCGAGGGATCTTAGGACGATCCAACATCACACCCTTACCACGCCCAGTCCAGCTCGCCTATCTCAGCTCAGTTGCGGGATTCAGTGTTTAATCAGATCTCTTGAGTGCGCGCCCTGCCCATGTGTGGGTGGATTCCTCCTCTGATTCCAGGCTGATTGGCTGGGATACCTGGTGCAGATGTGTCCAGGAGGGAAGGGACACTTTTTATTACTGTCTTTACTCTTTAATCTTTTTGGAAGTGCATGCTTTTTTTTTAAAAAAAAAATCTCTTTTCATGTTTTTTATTTTTAATCTAGGATCCGTGTCTGTTCACATGGGCTCCTGGACCACGGGGTGTGTTTCCTTCCCCCACTTTCCCTTCCATTCCTGAGCTCAGTCCTCTCCTTTCCCACATCCCTGTGATATCTGGATAAAATGGGGTTTTTAAAAATCAGTTTTCTTGAGTCTGGAATTTCCAATTCTTTGGTTAATTTGCAGATATGAGCTCGGGGCTTAGGCTTCCAGGAAGCACCCCAGAAGCCCATATTCATCATTACAAAGTAACTACAACAGTGTTCTGGACTGTCCATGGCTTCTGCCACATCAGAACAGTGGAGTCAGCTGGGCACAGAGGTGCACATTTGTCATCCCAGTGCTTGGAGGGCTGAGGCAGGAGGATTTGAGCTTGAAGCACTGTAGACCACTTAGGGAGAGCTGGGCCAGTCTGCACAAAGCAAGACTTTGTCATACAAAAACAAACAAGAACAACCAAAAAAAGGCAACATGGGGCTATTGCAACAGGGTCTTGTGTAGCCCATATTTATTTTCTAGTCCTGTGCAGAAAAGTGTGACCGCACCTGTCCCAAAGCTTTGAAGGCCAGGGACTTGACTACAGAATGGAATATTTTAGATACTTTAGATTCCAGCAGAAAAAAATCAGTAATATCACTTAAAAGTAGAAGTAGTGGTTTTATAAGAAGTGCTGATTCCACAAGGGAGGCAGGTTATCTGCACATCCAAGAGCGCAAATGCAATTTGGGGGGGAGGGGAGGGGCTGGGAGGCTTGCCCGTGGTGCATTGAGAGGTCAGTCATACAGAACCCTCAAAGAACATTTGCATCTTTAATGACCTCCCTTTGAGGCATTTAATTGTGGTAGAAGACATTTTTTTTAAGACCCATCCATCCCTTTTGAATTTACTAACTTACCATTGCACGCCTGCATTTTCATCACAAGAAGCAAGCCAGGTTAGCCAATCTGAACAAGTTTCATTTACAATTCAAGAAACCAATGTCAGATGAAAAGGACCCTCAGAATGGCTGCAAACAAAGGGCTCATAAAAGGCTAATGCCATTGGTCTAGAATTACAGGAATGAAAGTGAAGGCTGGAGTGGCCTCAGCCCCAGGCTTTGTGAGGCCCCTGCATGGAGAAGAAAGCGCCCCATTAGCATTCTAGTTGGGCCCTTTGTCAGTGTAATCTGAGGCTGGAGCAATGAAAGTGCCTGATGATGGAAAAAGGAAACCAAGAGGGAAGAGGAAAGAGAAGGAGAAAGGGAGGCTCATGTCATCCACGCATGTGAGCAGAACATCACATGTCAAGATTTTATGAGGCTGGGGTGACTGAGCTAGGTACCCCAGGGTTGTGCCCACCGAATGACAGGCACTGTATAATATAGACGCAGTACAGCCAGCTGGAGGTCGAAGGCAGGGGCAGCTGGATGAAGGGCCCTTTCTTCACTCCCCAGCCCTCCCCCTCCCTGCTGCTCTGGAAACCTCTTCTCTTTGCTCCTCTTGGCTCGGCCTCAGAACAGGCCCTGGCCACTTCAGAAGCCCTCCTGGATCTCCTCCCCTCCCCACCCACTCCACACTAAGAGAGTCCGAGGGCCTTATGGATGCCACAATCCCACTACTTGGCACCAAAGCTGTCATCAGGAAAATCTGTTGCTTCCTTGGGAGCAACTGGGAGACACAGGTTGTCAGGCTTTTGCGTCAAAGATAGCCCAGAATGAGCAGAACCAGCCTGAGGTCTGTCTCGTAGAATCCCTGTGGCCACGGCAAAGAGGGCAGCAGAGGAGACCTACCTGGACACTGTGGTCTCCTCTCTGCACAGAGCTGCTGGCCGTTTAGGAGGGCCGACACCTAAGCACCACAGAGGGTGGAGGGACACAAAGAGCAGGTGGCTTTGGAAGACTTGCGAAGACCCCTAGCCCTGCTCTGCCTGGGAAATAGCTCTCTCTCTCTCTCCCTCCGTGTGTGTGTGTGTGTGTGTGTGTGTGTGTGTGTGTGAGAGAAAGAGAAAGAGAGAGCGAGCGAGAGCAAGCGAGACAGCGAGAGAGGGGTGCATCAGCCACAAAAGCTTAACTGCAGGAGGGCGCACACACTTTAAGTGCAGAATTTCCCGGGCTCCATCTCATTTTCTACCAATGATCAGAAACTTGCTTACTGGGACTCAGCTGACTCGTGGAAGATGGAATCACGTGAGCTCTTAAATTATATTCTCCCTTGTACAAATGCCCCAGTTTCTTTAGTGTCTGAGAATTAGGAGGTTTCTAGCATTCAAAAAGAAGAAAGCAGCCGGGCACAAAGAAAGGAGGTGGTGCACGCCTTTAATCCCAGCATTTGGGAGGCAGAGGTAGGAAGATCACCATGAGTTTGAGGCCACCCTGAGACTACATAGTAAATTCCTACCTTGAAAAACAAACAAAAAAAAAAAAAAAGAAGAAGAAGAAGAAGAAGAAGAAAGAAATTACATTCTAATTTGAGCAAGGGTTTGAAAGAAAGAGGAATTACACTCTAATCTGAGCAAGGGTTTGAAAGAAAGAAAGGAATTACACTCTAATCTGAGCAAGGGTTTTTTGCCAAGAGGGCCAAGCACATTGTGAAACTCAGCTTGCAGGTCAGTGGGAACACCTCCAGGCCCTGCACACACGCAGGAAGAGTTCTGACAGCCATGAACTTCCTGACAAATCAGGGAGCTGATCATGCAGCCCCCAGATCAGGCCTTCTGCTCACAGGATCTCTGGCCATCAGCTTTATTCCAACAGAACTCTAGGCTGAGGCACAGTCTTGCTTCAGGACGAGGGCAGGAAGTAAATATTATTACTGCACAAATATTGACTAATCCCACAATGCACGAGGAGCTGCAAAGACTCGCTGGTGCTCAGCTTAATCTAAAGTACACAGGAGAATTAATATCGCCCTGCTCAAAAGAAGATAGCAGAGGGTTGCAAAAGACGTAATTTGGGTCTTTACCTGCGGTGTAAGCCAAACCCTGTTTTTCCAGCATTTAAATAAAAAATGAGAAACTCTATCCATGTTCAGTCCTCCACACCACAGCCAGAACTCGAAGAGGTGCCCATGTCTCCCAGTTGTCCATTTCTTGCTGCTCTGTGGTACTTGAGCGTCAATGACTTTCTGTCACTCTCCAACATGTCTCACGTCACTGGACCTCACAGCCATTACAGCCTGTGAGACCCTGGGGTTGGCTTTAAAATGCCACATGGCTCTGATTCCAGTATTCATTAGGGTTTCTTAGATCACAAACATATCAGGAAAACCACTTTGTGGAAAACCAAAAAGACTAGGACTATTGGAATGTCTGCTCTCAAATCGTCAGATTCATCAAGTATTATTTTCCTGGCTGAGGAACAGAGGCCTCCTCTTCCTCTTCCCAAAGTTAGTCTTGTCCTGCCAAACTTGCTCATGCAGTTTCCAGCTTCCAGAGTCACTGTTCCAGGGTCACTCTTTATGTCAGGCTCCTCAGGACCCCAGATGCGGTCTCAAGCAAGACCGCAAAGGAGCCTTCCAGATCCCAAGTGCCAGTTGTCCCAAGTCTCCTGTGGGCAGGGTCTTTGCTTGTCCCCGAGGAGACCCTGGGGAAAAGCCCTTCCCTGGTCAGGGTGACCAAGTCCTCCGATGTGATTGGTGCCAGGTCACTTTCCTCATCAACCTCCTCGGACTTGAAAGGCTTGCAGGAATTTGCAGTCAGATGCTGTACCACCGAGCTATGTCCCCGCTTGTGGAAAGTGTGGTAGCCGTCCCATGTGGTCTCTTCTCAGAGACCCCGGGCCAACGCTAGAGCTTTGGGAAGGGCTCAGAGGCACATGTGGGCTCCTTCACGATGCACGTGGCATTATCTACGCACCCCAGGGCAGTCATGTCGCCTGACAATGACTCCCTTCTGGACCTCAGTTAACAGGAGACAGACCTCCACTGCGCAGGAGACCGAGGGCCTCCCAGGGCTGCTGCTAGAGGAACAAAGGGAGAACTCAGCTGCACTTTCTCCAGCCTCATCCCCGCTGCATTTGGTGTGTGCCTCTGCGGCAGTGACCCCAGCCCTAACCCTGTGCTCAGATCTACAGGTGCATTCGGAACAGCATGTGCCTCAGCACCAGGTCAGCATCTTTCCACCCTAAGAGGCCCGCGCCCAGGAAGCACTCAGTGCGTGTTGCAAGAGCTGCTGTTTCCTAGCAAATGAACAACAGGGAAGATTGGAAATGGACAAACAGCAGAGAGATGAGCGTCCATCAAGTTTGTGTTAATTAGCGTTCTGTTACCGTAGCAACCTAGAAAAGTTCATTAGCACACGGTGGTGGGTGTTCCAGCTCCGTGATTGGTGGCTCTACTCATTCAGGGCACAAACCACTCTCTGCAAGAAGCAAAAGATCAGGGCTCCACACTCCCTTTGAAGGACACTCCTCCATTGAACTAAGCTTCCAGTAGTCTTCATCTGTCAGAGTTGCTGGCACCTTCCGTTAGCCTCATGGTGGGGACCAAGTCTTTTTTTTTTTAACAGTTTAGTTTTTTTTTTTGTTTTAAAATTATTATTATTATTATTTTATTTATTTTTGGAGAGAGACAGACAGACAGAGAGGGAGAGGGAGACAGATAGAGAATGGGCGCGCCAGCAGTCTCTCAGCTGCTGTGAACGAAATCCAGATGTGTGCGCCCCCTTGTGGTCAAGTGCGGCATTGCGCCATTGCGTCACTTTGCATCTGGCTAAACGTGGGACCTGGAGATTGGAACCGGGATCTTAGGCTTAGGAGGCAGGCGCCTTAACCGCTAAGCCTTCTCTCCAGCCCAACAGTTTGGTTTTTTAAAAATATATTTTATTGATTAATTTATTTGGAAGAGAGAAAGACGGAGAAAGAGAGAGAGAGAGAGAGAGTGAGAGAGAGAGAGTGAGAGGGAGAGAGAAATGGGCATGCTAGGGCATCCAGCCACTGCAAATGAACTCCAGATACATGTGCCACCTTGTGCATCTGTCTTATGTGGGTCCTGGAGAATCGAACCAGGATCCTTTGGCTTTGCAGGCAAATGCCTTAACCGCTAAGCCATCCCTCCAGCCCCGGGACCAAGTCTTTATACATGAGCCTTTGGGGGACACGTGAGATCCAAACCACAGTACCATCTCTCATTTCTTAAATAATCAGTCAACAAAATTAGTGCATCTTTACACCGGGGAAGGAGCTATGCTGAGCCTTGTGACCATGTGACAGGCTGCTGAGTCTCCTAATTCCATGCTATCTTCTTCAACAGAACTTTGTCCTTCCCTGCCCGCTAAGAAGGGAGCCTCGTTCCTTCACCGTTGGGCAACATACCAGCACCAAGGCCTCACAAAGACCCTGCCCTCCAAAACAAGTCACGTAGGTGGCTTTGCATTCTGCTTTTCCTCTGAGCAAGCGGCAGGAGTAGGGCGGGGTGGTGGTGGTGGTGGTGAGAAATGAGGCCCCTGTTACCTAGTTTACAAAAACAAAACCCAAAACACTAGGGCCTCTGTACAGGCCAGTATTTGCATCCACATTTTGGATTCTCATACTCTGCCTTCTTTGTGTGGTGACCACCCTCCCCGATTAAAACACAAAACCACCTTCCAAGGCCAGACTAGTAGATACGCAAATCTCAAATGCTCAAGACAGACACAGAGCCAAGAGAACCACAGGTTTTCTCATCTTCTCACTGAAAATCACTGTAAGAGTATCGGAGGAAAGAGAGGGATGCATTAAGTATTGTACCATGCCCTTCAACTTGAAAGCAATAGGAGGAAGACACGTGCCCTGTTCATCCATTCCTCATACTTTACCCCCAGCAACAAAAACCCTTTCTTTGGTTTTTAAAAAAAACCCACAAGAGGGCTGGAGAGATGGATTAGTAGTTAAGGCGCCTGCCTCCTAAGCCTAAGAATGCTGGTTCCAATCTCCAGCGGTTCCAATCTCCAGGTCCCACGTTTAGCCAGATGCAAAGTGACGCAAGGGCGCAATGCCGCACTTGACCACAAGGGGGCGCTCACATCTGGATTTCGTTGGCAGCAGCTGAGACACTGCTGGCGCGCCCATCTCTGTCTTCCTCTCTCTCTCTCTCTCTCTCTCTCAAAAAAAAAAAAAAACCACAAGAAGCTGTATGTATACATAGGCATGATTGTATATATGCATGTGTGTGTATGTATGTTTATGTTCACATACATATACATGTATATTATTATTATTATCTTTTTTTTTTTTTTTTTTTTTTTTTTTTTTTTTTTTGGTTTTTCAAGGTAGGGTCTCACCCTAGCTCAGGCTGACCTGGAATTCACTATGTAGTCTCAGGGTGGCCTCGAACTCACAGCGATCCTCCTACCTCTGCCTCCCAAGTGCTGGGATTCAAGGCATGTGCCATCACTCTTGGCTTGGCCATGTATTTTAGAAAAAGAAAAAAATAGGGGTGCAAGATGCTTTACACAGAAAACTCACAGCATGGTCATTGTAAGCTTGGGCTCCACTCCCTGTATCAGCCCATGCACAGGCTCCAGAACTGAGCCTGTGTTGACTGGTCTCTCCTTTCTATTCCTTCCAAAATTTAATTTCAACATGGAGAAGACAGAATCCCCAAATCTTTGGAATTATCTACTGCTTTCCTTTGCCTGCCTGCTTTCTTTCCTTCTTTCCTTCCTTCCTGGGCAAGCCCAACAGACAGCTGTTTGTTTAGTGTGTGTGTGAGAGAGAGAATAGGTGTGCCAGGGCCTCCAGTCACTGCAACAGAACTCCAGATGTGTACTCCTCTTTGTGCACATGTGCGGCCTTGCATACTTGTGTCATTATGTATCTGGCTCACGTGGGACCTGAGGAGGCGAACATGAGTCCTTAGGCTTCACAGCCAAGAGCCTTAACTGCTAAGCCATTTCTCCAGCCTGCTATTTGTATTTCTAAAGTCATGGGCCACAGGGCCAAAGGCTGTTCTCTCCCCTGCAAAACCTTACCATCGCTGTAGATATGTCCCAGGGCACTCCCCTAGCCACACACACAGGGAAACTTTCCCAGTTGGACACTGAGTGAAAAAGGCAAAAGAGATGATCAGAAGGACAAATACAGTGAGTACCATCTGTGTAAAGCTTTTTAATTAAAAAAAAAACATTATTAACTAGAGAGAGAGAGAGAGTGTGTGTGTGTGTGTGTGTGTGTGTGTGTGTGTGTATGGGCACACCAGAGCCTCTTGCCACAGACTCATATGCCACTTTGTACATCTGGTTGTATGTGGGTACTGGGAAAATCAAACCTGGGCTACGTGGCTTTACAAGCAAGTGCCTTTAACCACTGAGCCATCTCTCCGGCCCTGTGTAAAACTTTTTAAAAAAGGCAACATGGCCACAAATGGAGTTCTAGACGCTGTGCGGGGACAGCCCAGAAGAGGACGAGGTAATGATGAATCCTGGGCCTGAGACGGGACACATGTGGACGTGGTGGCTTTAGAAGCAGGGAGGGCACGGCAGCAGGGCTGGACTGTTTCCAAGTGAGAATCATGGACGCACGTGACGTCAGGGATATCCCATAGCTAATAAAGGGAATTAGAGCCACAGGCTTTCTTGAGAGTGCCTTCCCGCCATGTGGCAGCCTGAGGATCTGGATGACCGTGGCCACTGGAGACTCTTACAAGGGACGTGCTGGTGAGTGCACAGCTGGCATAACTGATCATAAGACAGTGCTGTAAGTCCAGCCTCAATGATGTCAGAATAGAAGGCCACAGCCATGGATGCCAGTGACCTTCGCCCAAGGAAGGGGACCCCTCAGAGGAGGGCTAAGGCACCCTTTTGCTTCCTCCCTTGCCTGTATGCATGGAGCTGACCCTACACTTGGCTTGGGCACCATCTTCCGGCTGGCTGCTCCTTCTCCTTCCCGGGCAGCTCTTCAGCACCATTCCCAGGGCTGTTTGCCTTCGAGCTGGACATGCAGGGCCTAGCCATCTTCCTCAGGAGGCCCTTCACTCATGCCTGAAGCTTTGCTGGAGTGTGCTGCCTTCGTCCTCATGGGATGGGCTGCCTCAGGTCTCTGGGCTTTGGTGTCTGCCTGTGGTGTCAGCAAGCACCCTTGATGAAGTGTCCGTCACACCCGAGCCCTTCAAAGCCCTCACCAAACCCTGTACATAAAGCTGTCAGGTACTATCTCCATTTCCTAGGTGGGAAGTCGCCCCTGCAAAGGGAGGCTGATGGGCGTCGTGATGGAAGGGGTGCTTCTGAGAGAGGTTCCAGCTGCTGGACCCTGACTGCGGCATAGACCACCTGGGAGCCCAGCAGCAGCCTGGCGAGAGAGCCCAAGAGAATGAGAAGCAGGCTCCGAAAGGCGCCCTGTGAGCAGCCCACATGCCTGCGGGGCCTGTGCCATCTCCCAGTCTCAAAACCAGCAGCAGTTTAATGCCATGGGAATATCTACCAGCGCTTTTGCCAAACAAATCATCTGTTACCTTAAACAAGGTCAAGACTACGGTAAAGCCCCTGTGCAAAGAGCCAGCTGGAGGACACTTGCCGCTTCTGAAGGTCTTTGCTAATGAGAATCCAGACACCTTTCTAATTTATTGATTTATTATTCTGTAAATGCAGGTGGCTTTGCAATCATATAAGAACTGTTCCCTTATTAATCAGCAGGAGGAGGTCACTTCGAACATAGAGGAGAGGTGCTTCTCATGGCTTCTGGTCCCTGCTAGATTAGCCATTGCTCCCAAGTACTGAATTCTATACTGCTTCCTCTTCTTAGATCACGAGCATTCAGTAACAAAGTCACAGTTGATCTTTTCAGTTACCAAAAGGCCCAGGACGGAGTTCTGCACCCTCGGCAGGCAGGAAGCAATGGGTGATGAATGACAAGCAGAAGAAACTGTCATCACAAAGGCTCCTGCACACTCACGGAGCACTGGACAAAACCTCTTGTACACTCACAGAGCACTGACTGGACAAAGACTCCTGCACACTCACACAGCACCTGCTGGACAAAGACTCCTGCACACTCACATAGCACATGCTGGACAAAAGCTCCTGCACACTCACGGAGCACTGGCTGGACAAAGACTACTGCACACTCACACAGCACTTGCTGGACAAAGACTCCTGCACACTCACACAGCACCTGGACAAAAGCTCCTGCACACTCACACAGCACCTGCTGGACAACGACTCCTGCACACTCACACAGCACCTGGACAAAAGCTCCTGCACACTCACACAGCACCTGCTGGACAAAGACTCCTGCACACTCACACAGCACCTGCTGGACAAAGACTCCTGCACACTCACGGAGCACTGGCTGGACAAAGACTCCTGCACACTCACACAGCACCTGGACAAGAGCTCCTGCACACTCACACAGCACCTGCTGGACAAAGACTCCTGCACACTCACGGAGCACTGGCTGGACAAAGACTCCTGCACACTCACACAGCACCTGCTGGACAAAGACTCCTGCACACTCACATAGCACATGCTGGACAAAAGCTCCTGCACACTCACGGAGCACTGGCTGGACAAAGACTACTGCACACTCACACAGCACTTGCTGGACAACAAAGACTCCTGCACACTCACACAGCACCTGGACAAAAGCTCCTGCACACTCACACAGCACCTGCTGGACAAAGACTCCTGCACACTCACACCTGCACACTGCACACTCACAGCACCTGGACAAAAGCTCCTGCACACTGGACACACAGCACCACCTGCTGGACAAAGACTCCTGCACACTCACACAGCACACTGCACACACACAGCACCTGCTGGACAAAAGCTCCTGCACACTCACACAGCACCTGCTGGACAAAGACTCCTGCACACTCACACAGCACCTGGACAAAAGCCTGCACACTCACACAGCACCTGCTGCCTCCTGCACACTCACACACCTGCACACACACAGCACCTGCTGGACAATGACTCCTGCAAAGACTCCTGCACACTCACACAGCACCTGCTGGACAAAGACTCCTGCACACTCACACAGCACCTGCTGGACAAAAGCTCCTGCACACTCACACAGCACCTGGACTGGCACAAAGACTCCTGCACACTCACACAGCACCTGCTGGACAAAGCTCCTGCACACTCACACAGCACCTGCACAAAGCTCACACACACAGCACCTGCTGGACAAAGACTCCTGCACACTCACACAGCACCTGCTGGACAAAGACTCCTGCACACTCACACAGCACCTGCTGGACAAAGACTGCACACTCACACAGCACACTGGGGCACACACTCACACAGCACCTGCTGGACAAAGACTGGCACCTGCTGGACAAAGACTCCTGCACACTCACACAGCACCTGCTGGACAAAAGCTCCTGCTGGACACACCTCACACAGCACCTGCTGGACAAAACAGCACCTGCACCTGCACACTCACACAGCACCTGCTGGACAAAGTCTCCTGCACACTCACACAGCACCTGCTGGACAAAGACTCCTGCACACTCACACACACCTGCACTTGCTGCACCTGACAAAGACTCCTGCACACTCACACAGCACCTGCTGGACAAAGACTCCTGCACACTCACACAGCACATGCTGGACAAAGACTCCTGCACACAAAGACTCCTGCACACACACACACAGCACCTGCTGGACAAAGACTCCTGCACACTCACACAGCACCTGCTGGACAAAGACTCCTGCACACTCACACAGCACCTGCTGGACAAAGACTCCTGCACACTCACACAGCACCTGCTGGACAAAGACTCCTGCACACTCACACAGCACCTGCTGGACAAAGACTCCTGACTGCTGGACAAAGACTCCTGCTGCACACTCACACTCACACAGCACCTGCTGGACACACAGCACCTGCTGCTGGACAAAGACTCCCTGCACACTCACACAGCAGCACACTCACACAGCACCTGCTGGACAAAAGACAAAGACTCCTGCACACTCACACAGCACCTGCTGGACAAAGACTCCTGCACACTCACACAGCACATGCTGGACAAAGACTCCTGCACACTCACACAGCACCTGCTGGACAAAGACTCCTGCACACTCACACAGCACCTGCTGGACAAAGACTCCTGCACACTCACACAGCACCTGCTGGACAAAGACTCCTGCACACTCACACAGCACCTGCTGACAAAAGACTCCTGCACTGCACCTGAGACAAAGACTCCTGCACACTCACACAGCACCTGCTGGACAAAGACTCCTGCACACTCACACAGCACCTGCCTGCACACTCACACAGCACCTGCTGGACACTCACACAGCACACAACACAGCACCTGCTGGACAAAGACTCCTGCACACTCACACAGCACCTGCTGGGACAAACTCCTGCTCCTGCACACTCACACAGCACCTGCTGGACAAAGACTCCTGCACACTCACACAGCACCTGGACAAAGACTCCTGCACACTCACACAGCACCTGCTGGACAAAGACTCCTGCACACTCACACAGCACCTGCTGGACAAAGACTCCTGCACACTCACACAGCACCTGCTGGACAAAGACTCCTGCACACTCACACAGCACCTGCTGGACAAAGACTCCTGCACACTCACACAGCACCTGCTGGACAAAGACTCCTGCACACTCACACAGCACATGCTGGACAAAGACTCCTGCACACTCACACAGCACCTGCTGGACAAAGACTCCTGCACACACCTGCACACAGCACCACCTGCTGGACAAAGACTCCTGCACACTCACACAGCACCTGCTGGACAAAGACTCCTGCACACTCACACAGCACCTGAACAAAAGCTCCTGCACACTCACACGGCACCTGCTGGACAAAAGCTCCTGCACACTCACACAGCACCTGCTGGACAAAAGCTCCTGCACGCTCACACAGCACCTGCTGGAGAAAGACTCCTGCACACTCACACAGCACCTGCTGGACAAAGACTCCTGCACACTCACACAGCACCTGCTGGACAAAGACTCCTGCACACTCACACAGCACCTGCTGGACAAAGACTCCTGCACACTCACACAGCACCTGCTGGACAAAGACTCCTGCACACTCACACAGCACCTGCTGGACTCCTGCACAAAGACTCACACAGCACCTGCTGGACAAACTCCTCACACAGCACCTGCTGGACACAAGACTCCTGCACAATCACACAGCACCTGCTGGACAAAGACTCCTGCACACTCACACAGCACCTGCTGGAAAGACAAAAGACTCCTGCACTCCTGCACACTCACACAGCACCTGCTGGACAAAGACTCCTGCACACTCACAGCACCTCCTGCACACTGGCACCTGCTGGAAAGACTCCTGCACACTCCTGCTGGACACACAGCACCTGCTGGACAAAGACTGGACAAAGACTGCACACTCACACACAGCACCTGCTGGACAAAGACTCCTGCACACTCACACAGCACCTGCACAGGGCACCTGCTGGACAAAGGCTCCTGCACACTCACACAGCACCTGCTGGACAAAGACTCCTGCACACTCACACAGCACCTGCTGGAGAAAGACTCCTGCACACTCACACAGCACCTGCTGGCTGGACAAAGACTCCACAGCACCTGCACACTCACACAGCACCTGCTGGCTGGACAAAGACTCCTGCACACTCACACAGCACCTGGACAAAGGCTCCTGCACACTGCACACAGCACCTGCTGGACAAAGACTGCTGGACAAAGACTCCTGCACACTCACACAGCACCTGCTGGACAAAGACTCCTGCACATTCACACAGCACCTGCTTGACAAAGACTCCTGCACACACCTGCTGGACAAGGCTCCTGCACACCACACAGCACCTGCTGGAGCACATGCACCTGCTGACAAAGACTCCTGCACACTCACACAGCACCTGCACCTGCTGGACAAAGACTCCTGCACACTTCACACAGCACCTGCTGACTCCTGCACAAAGACTGCTGGACCTCCTGCACACTCACACAGCACCTGCTGGACAAAGGCTCCTGCACACTCACACAGCACCTGCTGGACAAAGACTCCTGCACACTCACACAGCACCTGCTGGACAAAGACTCCTGCACACTCACACAGCACCTGCTGGACAAAGACTCCTGCACACTCACACAGCACCTGGACAAAAGCTCCAGCACACAAAAGCTCCTGCACTCACACAGCACCTGCTGGACAAACACAGCACCTGCTGGACAAAGCTCCTGCTGGCACAAAGACTCCTGCACACTCACACAGCACCTGCTGGACACTCCTGCACAGCACCTGAACAAAACAGCACCTGCTCCTGCTCACACAGCACCTGCACGACTCCTGCACACTCACCTGCTGGACAAAAGCTCCTGCACACTCACACAGCACCTGCTGGACAAAAGCTCCTGCACACTCACACAGCACCTGCTGGACAAAGACTCCTGCACACTCACACAGCACCTGAACAAAAGCTCCTGCACACTCACACAGCACCTGCTTGACAAAGACTCCTGCACACTCACACAGCACCTGCTTGACAAAGACTCCTGCACACTCACACAGCACCTGCTGGACAAAGACTCCTGCACACACACAGCACCTGCTGGACAAAGACTCCTGCACACTCACACAGCACCTGCCTGGACAAAGACTCCTGCACACACACAGCACCTGGACAAAGACTCCTGCACTGCACACTCACACAGCACCTGCTTGACAAAGACTCCTGCACATTCACACAGCACCTGCTGGACAAAGACTCCTGCACACTCACACAGCACCTGCTGGACAAAGACTCCTGCACACTCACACAGCACCTGGACAAAAGCTCCTGCACACTCACACAGCACCTGCTGGACAAAGACTCCTGCACACTCACACAGCACCTGCTGGACAAAGACTCCTGCACATTCACACAGCACCTGGACAAAGACTCCTGCACACTCACACAGCACCTGCTGGACAAAGACTCCTGCACACTCACACAGCACCTGCTGGAGAAAGACTCCTGCTGGACAAAGACATTCACACAGCACCTGGGACAAAGACTCCTGCACACTCACACAGCACCTGCTGGACAAAGACTGCTGACCTGCACACTCACACAGCACCTGGACAAAGACTCCTGCACACTCAGCACCTGGCACCTGCTGGACAAAGACTCCTGCAAAGACCTGCTGCACACTCACACACTCAGCACCTGCTGGACAAAGACTCCTGCACACTCACACAGCACCTGCTGGCACAAAAGCTCTGCACACACTCACACAGCACCTGCACACAGCACCTGGACAAAGGCTCCTGCACACTCACACAGCACCTGCTGGACAAAGACTCCTGCACATTCACACAGCACCTGCTGGACAAAGGCTCCTGCACACTCACACAGCACCTGGACAAAAGCTCCTGCACACTCACACAGCACCTGCTGGACAAAGACTCCTGCACACTCACACAGCACCTGAACAAAAGCTCCTGCACCCTCATACAGCACCTGCTGGACAAAGACTCCTGCACACTCATACAGCACTGGGGAGATGGCAAAGTGAATAAGCCTGCAAGGGGCCAGCAGGAGGGCAGAGGTGACTCCTGACTGTAAGACAAGGCACATTTGGGTGTGCCCTGTGCCACAGGAATGCATGGGAGGGAAGATTTCACTAAGGAAGTAGAGTGTGGTCTTGGCCCTAAGAGAAAGGCCAGTACTAGTGTCCTGTCAGGAGGTAGTTTGGACAGGGATGGAGGAGGGGCAGACACCTCGGCAGAGGTAACGGTTCCTGGAAGAAGGCCTGAGCAGAGAGGCTCAGCGAGCGGTCAGGGTCTCGCTGTCCAGCCTAAGTGTTGGCGGGCTGCAGACTGCAAACAGTATCATTTCTCAAGACATAAACTAGAACTGTGTGAATCAGGGATCCCGTAGCTGAGTGTACAGCTGAACACACAGTCATTAGGATGTCGAAGCGAGCATCCCCACCTCACTGTGACACTCACAAGACACAAAAACGACTCCAGTGTCACTGCTGGAGGAATGGATAAGCTCAATGCCACCCCCACCAAGAGAGCAGCAGTCAGCTCACTGATGATAGATACTAGGACACGTGACTCAACTCTGGGGACATGACGCTCAGTAACATACAGCAGTCACAGAAGGACGAGGACTGCATGACTCTGCTCACATACAGCTTTTGAAAGCAGACAGTCATGAAGTCAGCGTGGACAGGTGGTGCAGAGGTGGGGTAAGGACAAACAGCTGAGTAGCCATGATCGTCAGTCACTGGGGGACTCTGCAGGGTCTGGAGGGTCTGCTTGCAGTCATCCTGCGCCATCACAGTGACCCCTCCTCCCATTTCCACACCAGCATCATGCACATAGGGACAGTCCACTAAGAGCACCTCTTAGGACAGGAAGAGGGCAGAGAACAGGAATGACCCCCATTGCACATACATCCAAAAAATCTCAGTTATGACTCCAGTGCCACACAGTGACAATGGACTGTCAAAGACAACACAGGCCACGTACGGAATCCAGACGATTTCAATTGAGGCAAAGATGAGCAAGCTGAGCTAGCTGGGGCTGGCACATATCACTGAATAAGTATCTTGAGTTCAAGTGCAAAACAAAATGGAAACTGGGAGCTGGAGAGATGGCTTAGTGGTTAAGGCACTTGCCTGTGAAGCCCAAGGACCCCAGAACCCCTGTAAGCCAGATGCACAAGGTGACACACGCACATAAAATGGAAACTGAACAAGGTCGACATATGGCCAATAAGCACAGGGGAAGATTTTGACGTCACTCATCATCAGGGGGATGAAAGTCAAAACTATGATGAGACCTCACTTCCCACCTATTATGGTGTGTGTTAATTAAGGAAGGAACAAAGAAAGAAAAGAGGCAAGTGCTGGCAAAAATGTAGGGAAATCATGGGTTGGAGAGGTGGCTTAGCAGTTAAGGCACTTACCTGCAAAGCCAAAGGACCCAGGTTCGATTCCCCAGGACCCATGTAAGCCAGCTGTACAAGGTGGCATTTGCAGCGGCTGGAGGTCCTAGCATGCCCATTTTCTCTATCTGCCTCTCTCTCTCTCTCCAATAAATAAAGAAATAAAGAGTGTAGAGAAATGTGAGTGTTGGCACCCTGCTGGGAGAACATCTCAGTCTAGCCCACTGTGAGGGGCAGGAGCCGCTGCTCCTCACACAGCTGAGCAGACCCAGCAAGCCCACGTCTGATCCCCTGACACTGAGATGCAGAGACTTGCACATCTATGTTCATACTGCATTTTCAAAGTAGCTCACACACGGAGTGTGCATGGGTGGGTGGACTGCCAACATCGTGCTAAGTGAAGGAGGCCAGCCAGTCACAAGAGGACTAACACAGCGACTCCACTTACATGAGACTCCTGAAGCAGTGGAAATCGTAGCGGCAGAGAGTGGAAGAGGGCCTGAGGAGGGGATGTGTTTCCGTGGTGGGAGATGAAAAGTTCTGGAAACAGGTGGTGGTGACAGTTGCACTCTCTAAAAGCACTGAGCTGTCCCCTCAGAAATGGCTCAGATGGTGCGTTTTACGGTGAGTTTATTGTATCACAGTTAAAATCATTACCTCCTTCACTTCCACAGAAGACAAAATGCAGAAGGTAGGCAGGAAGGACTTGTCCTCGGAAGCTCTGGCCCCACCTGGGCCTCCCTCATGACCCCCTGCTCTCTTCACACGTCTCCAGGAAGAAGTGACTCATGATTCACCGTGCTGTCATGCTCGGGGTCGTGTCTCTTTGTGGCTTAAAATAGAGGCCTGTGTCCTGAGGGTCACATTTCAGGCACTGGTTCATGGCAGAGTGAGGTCAACCCTGACAGCTGGACTCTGCATGTCCTATGTCCATGTTCACTGCTCACTGACGCCCCATGTTCTGTGCTTACTTTGGAGACAGAGGCTGTGAGCTGGCATGAGCCCCAGGGATGCCTGGGATGCATTCACAGTGGACGGGATGTGCAGGCAGCCCCTCCGGAGACCTGAGCAGCCAGGTGGGACCTCACCGAGAGTAGGCATGATCTTTGACAGGAGAAGCTGAGCACAGGAAGGCTTCCCTTGGGCCACCTCCACTGCAGAGCAGTTCTATACACATCCCTGCTATAGAAGCACCCCACATTTTTAATTCTTTTTGTATATGTGTGTGTGAGTAGTAGTAGTAGGTGTGATGTGCACGTGTATGCGCGTAGATGCTGCGTCCCATGTGTTGTGGACGACTGAAGAATGTCAATGTCACGGTCCCTCCATGGCTCATCTGCTTGCTCTTTCATGCAGCAGGGTCTTCACTGACTGCTGTCTTTGTAAGTCCCAGGGCTTCTCTTGTCTCTGCTCCCACACCAGAGGACTTGCTTAGGATAAGAATCTGTTCCCTACCCAATGCTCAGAGGATCAAGTGGAAATGAATGCTTGAGGATCAGAACCCCCTCCTTGGACTCTGAGCATCTGGAGATGAAAGGCTGTTAACTGACTGCACCTGTTCAAGATTTTATTTGTGTGTACACACACACACACACACACACACACACACACACACACACACACACACGTGCACGCCCATGGCAGAAGGTAGCTGAGTACGTTCCTGTGACCCTGACCCCCACCCTCAAAGTCTGGCCTTACTATTCATCCTTGCTTCTTCCCGGGTCTAGAGCTCTGCTCGTCTGGAATCTGCAGCCCTCCTTCTCCTGGGGGTGGGGGGTGGTCCCTCCCCTGTTTCCCTCCCTGCTCTGGGCTGTGGAGATGCAGAGCCCAAACTTGTAGGTGACAGTCTGGGGTCTCTGCCTGGCCTGAGTGCCAGTCTTACGCTACCTTTTTTAAAAGGTGGGGTGGGAACTCTGCTCCGCTCATTAATCCCGACCAAAGCCATGGAGCCAGCTCCCTGGGGCAAGCCCAGAAAGGTCCTGGCCCTTGCCTGCCTCATGGGGGTTTGGATCCAGAAAGGGTTTCCTTGGCAGGTACTTCAATCCCTGATTAAAGGAATACTGACTTGTTCTAAAATCCTACTGATGAGAACCTTTTTGGGGGTGAAATATGCTAGGCAAGCACTCTACCACTAGGCTGGAGCTCAGCCCTGGCCATTTTTTCCACCTGAAGACTCCAGGGTCTCCAAGAAAGGTGCTTGGGATGGTTCCCGTGGTTTTGCCCACATTTCTGTGGTGTTTGGGTGGAGCACTCGCTCAGCCATCAGCATCTGCTAGGTCACAGGTTTTCTGCCTGGCTGTCATTGCTGGACCAGAGCCGGAACTGTGTGTGTCCCCTGATGACCAGCACGGGAGTTGGTACCCATTCACTCTTGACCAAAGTTCATTCCACAGATGCCATTGAGATCTGTTATGCTTATGTTTTCCCTGGCCCCACAGAGCCAGGCATCAACAGAGTACTGGAAGACCAAACTATGGAGTACTTTTTCTAGAATCACCCGGGGTATGTTGCCAGCAGGCCTGTGCTGTGAAATCTGTTTCCAAGGAGCATGGAGTTGTGTTAATGACACCGCAACTCCTCCTGCAGGTGTCACCCCTGCCCCTTGCCCTGTGAACGTGAGAATGGAAGTTCTAATCTGAAGCCCTACCGTTGTGGAAATGGACCTCTCAGCAGACAAGCTCACCACCTCTTCAGTCTCTTCCCTATGTGACCTCTCGCAGCTTTCTGCAAAGCCTGACAGCCCAGGTTCAATGTGCTAGTGGACAAAGTGGCACCTGCACCTCAAGTTTATTTGCAGTGGCAAGAGGTCCTGGCATGCCCTTTATTACTGTCCTCACCAGGCGTGAATACAAGCTAATTTTTTCTGGAATCATTTGCGACTCAAGATGCCTCACGTGGGAAGCACACTTGCCCATTGGTACTAGGTTCCCTTGAAGACACCAAGACCCGCAGACGTTCAAGTCTCTTGTAGAAATCGCAGTTTTTGCATAGAACCTAGGTACATCTTTATGCATAACTTAAATAATCTCTAGATGACTTACTATACTTAACTCAGCGGGACTGTGATGGTAACACCTGTTATACTGTATTTAGAAAAAGGAACAAGAAAAAGTCTTACACATGCTCAATACAGATATGACTGCTTTTGAGTGTGTTGGTGTGGTATGTACGCATGTGTGTGTTTGCATATGTGCATGGACACAAGTGTATGCACACGTATGCAGAAGGCAGAGGTTGATGTCGAGTCTTCCGTGATTGCTCTCTACTGTATTTGCTGAGGGCAGGTGTCTCCTTTGAAGCCAGAGCTTGCCCATTTGGCCAGGCTCGCTAGACAGTTGTCTGAAGGCTGCCGCTGTCTCCACCCCCCAAGCAGTGGATTACAGGTGGGTCTGGTCCTGACGCTGGCAAAGCAAGCACTTTATCCACTAAGATGCAACTGAAAAAAATTATTTTCAATCTGACTTTGGTTGAATCCACAAAGAGGCCCAATTATAGTTACCTGTGGTCTCTATGCTTGTTTAAGTCCACAAAACTGGCTTAGATGTCCATGATGGCCCCAAACATCCGTCTCTCGAGAGCTGCCCAAGCACAGGCCTGATGTGGCTTTCCAATGTCTGAGCAACCTTGGGCACTAGGGACTGTGGTCGTCTGGTTGAGCAAGTGGCCATTGTAGCCCTGCTCAGCGCCAGAACTTCCCTGAGGTTTGTCTGTGGCGCTCACCTCATAGGAGACAAGGGTCTGGAGACATTCCCTCTGCGGGAAACGGGAGGGGCTTATCTTGGAAGAACAGTGGGCACAGGAGCAGGACCCCACCTTACTCTGGGCGTCTCCGGAACTCCTCCTGAGTGCTGTCTGTCTTCCCAAGCACTGCAAGTCTGTTACTGACTCCGGAGGAAATACTGGTTTCTGGGGACTTTCGACTTCCCAGAGGTTACAAGTGTTAGATTGACAAGAACACCTGTCTCGTAGCCTTCAGAAGGTGAAAGACCATGTCCAATAGAGCCCAGAAACCAGCTCTGCAGTGCCATTAGGTTCAGGCAGGAGTAGCAGTTTGTACCCAGTGCCCATCCTGGGGTCATCACTGGCAATGGGTTTCGATATGCCATAATCTTGGGTAATGGTAAGCCTGAGGTGACCACACTGCCCCATCTCAGGGTCATCCTTCTGATGTCCCGGCACTAGGCATTCCTGCAGATGGTACTATAGGCATCTCACTCCTTAACGTCCCCCCAAATCAGTACAGACATAGGATGCCACTGCCGGGATCAAGACCTGAGACTCAGGTGGGCCTTGAAGACGAGGATGAGAGAGAATGACATCTCTCACACAGCTGACAGTGTGGGCTCATAGTAGTCCTGGGAAGAATGCCCGGATGTTCTCAGGTCACAGATGAAGCAACCGAGGCTCACGAAGGCGAAGGTAGTCAGGTTGCCTGAAACCATGCAGCCAGTGGTGGCAAAAGAAGGGTTGAGAATGAATCCAAGGTGCAGCTTGTAATGCTGTGATGCTGAAAGGCCCCGGATCCCTCCTTATTACTTCCCATCAGTCACAGGACTGAAAGGATTTGCTCCCTCCCACACCCAGCACCCTGCTGCACACTGGACTCAAGTCCACACAGGCCTTTTCTTCTTCCGGCAGACCAAGACCCAGGCACTGGGCTCCACGCTGTTCTCACTGGGCCAGGCCACATTTGTCATTGACCAACCCAGAGGTCTGTCACCAGGGTTGAGGAGATGGCTAGTGGATAGAGTCTTTGTAGTGGCAGCATGAACTTCATGTCTTACTTTGGATCCCCAGACTGCACGTAAGAGTGGGAGGCTGTGTCAGGATTCTATAATCCCAGCACATGGGCAGCGAGGACAGAGGCAGAGAATTTCTTGGAAGTGCATGGAACAACTTCTGTAGTGGACACAGCAGCCAACAAGAATGAGAGCTCCCGCCTCACTGAGGTGGAGGGGAGGACTGCCATCCGAAAGTGTCCTCTGGCCTCCACACACATGCCATGGCACATGTGTGTCTGCACTCACATCAAAAAATTCTCTGTACTTTGACCAAGAACTGTATGCATATGCACACACGTGCACAGAATAGGCATTTTTCTAGGGAAAGGGATTCTGAGCTTTCCTGGAAGGAACTGTTGTTTGAAAAAGCACTTTCGGGCTGGAGAGATGGCTTAGGGGTTAAGGCGCCTGCCTCCTAACCCTCAGAACACTGGTTCCAATCTCCAGCTGTTCCAATCTCCAGGTCCCACGTTTAGCCAGATGCAAAGTGACGCAAGGGCGCAATGCCGCACTTGACCACAAGGGGGCGCACACATCTGGATTTCGTTCGCAGCAGCTGAGACACTACTCGCGCCCATCTCTGTCTTCCTCCCTCCTCCCTCCCTCCCTCCCTCCCTCCCTCCCTCCCTCCCTCCCTCTCTCTCTCTGTCTCTCTCTCTGTCTCTCTCTGTGTCTCTCTCCAAAAAAAAATAAGATAAAATAAAAAGTTTAAAAAAAAAGAAAAAGCACTTTCATTTCTGTCAAATTGGCCACATTTCAAAATAAAGTAGTTCTCATTACGAGCTCGAGGGGGGGGGAGGTCAAGGATGGGTAATTTAATTTGTAAGGTGGTAGGAAAATAAAAACAAATTCTCCAGTACAATCAATTCTGGACAGAGAGAGCACTGGGATAGGAACCCATGCCCCATTCTGTGGAAGGAGCTAGGAGCCGGGAGAGAGGGAGGAACTTGGCAATGGCCTGGCAGCACTGATCTGTTTCCAATGGACGTTTCTGGGAGGCGCATGCAGGGCGCAGCTGGCGCAGGCTGCGCACCAGCTTCTACTTTTCCTTAAACTACGGAGGTCACTGTGCACAGGCCTGGGATGTGCTGGCCTCTTGCTGAGCTGGACTTACAGACGCCACCGAATGGCTCAGAGTGTTGAACTAATTAAAATGCTATGGTCTTTCCCAGCAATGGCTCTATTTTTAGCTTAATTTTGTCACTTCAGTGTGAGGTTTATTTTTTTTTTAAAGAGACTATTTTCCCCTTCGTAACAGCTCCATGAATAATTCAGCTTAGCTGATAATTCCTTCAGCCTCCGTCAAGCATTTCTTCCAGAGATACGTGGGGATGTTCCCAGGCACAAGGCAGCTGGCAAAAGCCATCTGACTCCTATTATTGTTCCACCCTGTAGACCTCTTAGTTACATCTAAAGGCTCAAAAAAAGTGACATGAAAAGGACAGTGGTCTTAGTAGTCTAAAAATCACTATCACCTCCCTATAATCTTTTTCCAACCCTATGTTTCAAGGAAAATGTTTTCCTGAAGTTCATGTGTAACTTCCTCATTAGAAAGAATGGCATAAACACATGCTTAGGTTCTCAATTAGAAGCCATGTTTTTAAAAAATTATTGATTTAAGAGATAGAGAGGGGGAGGGGCAGATAGAGAAAGAATGGGTGCACCAGGGCCTCCAGACACTGCAAACAAATTCCAAATGCATGCACCACCTTGTAAATCTGGCTTTACACAGGTCTGGGAACTCCAGACACATGTGCCACCTGTACATCTGGCTTTATGTGAGTACTAGGAAATCAAACCTGAGTCCTTTGGCTTTGCTGACAAGTGCCTTAACCACTAAGCCATCTCTCCAGCCCCCACATACTTTGTTTTTTTCCATTGACTTTCTTTTTGAAAATAAAGGTGGTTGGCCACACCCAGGAAGGCAAAAACAAAAATTTTAAAGATCCCAAAACCTCGTCACTGAAATAGACCTAAAATGAACCCAACATGGCTCAGGGAAGCTTGCGTGGAAGATGGGGTGGAAAGATCGGTAGAGCCATGAGTTGGGTCTTTATACACAGAGTCACTGCCTCTCCCGCATAACTGATGGCTACCCACATAAGGCAAGACCCACACTATCCATGGGGGGAGGATGGGAGAAGGCTAGTGATGGTGCCATCATGGCTGTATATATACTATATTCATAACTAATAAAAATACATTAAAATTTTTTAAAAGAATTATACCTTCTTTGGAAATGACTTGAAATTATTTATCAATATAACAAAAGTACTTAAAACAAGTCATGGAGAACCCTGATCTTGGACTTGGAGGAGGCATGTCTGTGTGGGGCGGGGGGCTTCTGAGGACAGGTTGCCCAGCTCTGGCTTCTGGCTTTCCATGAAGTTTTCTACACATAGGTAGAGCCTTGAGCTCCAGGCAGACATCCAGACATTTGGGGATAGCAGCCTGCAGCCACACAGAGCCATGGCACGGCCCGAGGGGCAGCTTCCTCCAGCCCAGAGAGTTTGGGCTCACGTTAACCTCAGCGTGTCTCATTTGATGGTGGTGCCCTGTGCTGTAAGCTGGCTCCAGCCTCATGTTGAGCAAGCCTTCACAATGACCTTGAATGTACCTACGCCTGCTTCCTTTGTAAACATTTAATGTAGAGAAAAAGTCAACCATAATTTAATTTTAATAGCTTGATTGATCTCTAAAAACCAGCAGGGTTTTCAAAACCAGGACATCATGGGCTCACTTCTTTGCAAGATGTCCCAACAGCGAGACCCGCCCTGCTGTCTGATGTGCTCTGACACTAAGGGCTGATAAGCGGGGATCTATGAAGTGTTCAATTTCCTGAAGACATTTCCCACTCCAGACGACTAACCCATTCAGCTGCCCCCGGTGATGTGTCCTCGCTTTTTACAGTCATTCTATTTCATTTACTCTCGGAGAGAGATTGCAATACAAATATTAACTTGTTTGGAAAAGTGTCTTAGAGAGTCCGTTTCCCCTCCTTGAGCTGATGAGCATTTCATTCTGATGTTTATCTGGTGCCATGGTAACCAGCAGGACTTGAGGTTTACTTTTCAGACTTAACAGTAATTACAGAAATTCAATTTAGCAATAGCTTACTGAGTACCCACCAAGAGTGGAAGGAAAAAAGGTAAATGCCAAAGTCTCTTTTCTCAGAAGAGCACAAGTCACAAGACCAAGGACTAGACTGGGAACTGGCAAACTTTTTCCTGAAATAGTCCAACAGCAAATATCACCAGCGTGGCACACCACGTGGTTTCTGAATGTCCACTCAGCTCTATGGCTATAGAGCAAGGTGGCACCGGCTGCCTGTAAGCGAATGAGTAAGGTTGCGTTCCATCCGCCACAACACACAGAATTTAAATTTCATTTTCATGCCTCATGACTTATTAATAGTTCATACTTTTCCAACTATTTAAAAAAGGGAAAGTCATTCACAGCTTATAGACCCTATAGAATAGGCACTATGGCTAGTGTCACACCTGCCCTGAACAGGTGGGTGGCAACAGGAATGTCCTGAGCTTCAGTCTCCTCATCTGTAAAATGAGGGTGAGAAACTCCACACAGCCTCCTCCCGGGGGTGGCGGTAGACTCTGAGGAGACTCAGAACTCATCATAGCAGAAAATCCGAAGACGTCAAGAGCCCAACACTAAAGAAGACTTACCCCATGTCCTCCAAGGCTCAGGGAACGTGGCATAAGAGAAAGGAAAGAACGTAAGAGACACAGGGTGGAAAGGTGTACTCCGAGCTGCTGACATTCCCCCAGGAAGCAACTGATGCATTAATGACCCACAGTGATTACCCTCACGGAGGGGGGCATGAAAAGGGGTAACCCAACGGGCATATGACCAATTTGCAGTATGCTCATATACTAAAGCTCCCAATAGAAATCCTCTCTCTCTCTCCCCCTCTCTCTCAACAACATTGAAAGCACTAAGTGAATGGCAGGGTCTTGCCGAACAGCTCTTGCTGGGTATGTTCAGTGACACATACTTTGTATTTTGTCTAACCAGAGAGGCCAATGATTTATTCTTTAAAGGACCCCCCTGTAAGCCACTTCTAATATAGCATTGATTACCACACAGGCCTGGTTCGAAGCTGCTACAAGGGTAGGGTAGGCAGGCGCACCTCAGAAATCAAGCTGCATGGTAGGGGGTAGGTATGACCACCCTCTCTTATATGTGAGAGTCGAGTCAAGGTGGACCTGGCCTGCACCTGGCTGCTCAGGTTGGCGCGGCTGTCTGCTGTCATCTACATGGGTGTGAATGTGGAATACACTTCACTACGGCAAGATGCACTACCAGCTTCCACACCTGAAGCTTCCTCTGGACGGCTGTCCTGTGGAGGGTGGGTGGCATGAGGGAACGAGGGGAGGGGAGGGGAGAGACGAGGCTCGGAGATCTCCCTTCTCCCAAGCTTCCCTTTCTCGTGGGAAGGAGCATCGTGCGCTGCAGAGCCTGAGGACCTAAGACCATCTGGCAGCTGGTGCACCAACGACATGGTTAGAACAAGCACACCTCCCCTTGTACCCCCGCCCCAGCCTGAGCCCCAGGCCAACATGGTGTTAGGTTTGGGAAGCTCAGAGTACAGAGGCTCGGGGAGAGCCTAGGGGACTCTCCTCTTTCAACTTCTGCCTTTTTCACCCCTCAGTATTATTTCACCCACCCCCCCCAAATGTATGAGAACTTGAAGCATGCTCGCTGAGACAAAGCACGTCTTCCCGTCCTGCAACGCTCTGATTCGTAGAAGCATGGTGAGGCCGTACCCCAGCCAACAGTACCATCCAGAGGAATGACCTTGGCCTGAGCCTGCACTCCTCGGGAAAGCTGGGTACAGAACCAATCCTTGGCTGGTGTCCTGACAGTGATTCTGGGAAGACTCCCTGAGCCCACGGACAAGGGCTGGCTGTGCTTAACCTATGTGTGCAAATGACGTGGGTGTGCTGAGCGCCTGTGTTCCCTCTGGAAGTCTGGACTTTGGATGTGTGCCAGGCAGAAGGCACCTACATGATCAATCCCAAATCAAACCCCTGCGTGCCCAGGCCCCAGCGAACTTCTCCAGCAGGCAACACTTCATTTGTGCTGTCACGGTTCATGCTGAGGGAATTCAGGGCACCCTGTGTGACTCCTCTTTAGAGTGCTTTGCCAGCATGCCCCCGGTTTCCCTGGACCTTGCTCCGTCCGCCCTGTCCTTTTGCTGACTGCTGTACACCCTTTCACTGTAGTGAATCATCAGCTCGAGGAAGGCCATCTGCTCACGGCTAGGAGCCGGCCCACAGGTGGTTTGGGGGGCTCCTGGTTTGGGGACACGGCCAGTCATAGCCAATTCATTTTAGGATACTGTCCTTCAGAAATAGTACTGTGTATGAGGAAAACCCAGGGGAGAAGAGGAGGCAACCTGGCATACTGCTTTGGACATAAATATGTCCCCAAGGTTCACATGCCAAAAGCTTGCTCCCCAGGTGACACTACTGGGCTTTCTGTGGATCTTCAGCACGTGGGGTTACATGCTGAATGGGTTTACAGGACACCAGCTCCTTCCTCTTCCTGTGCAATCCCTGGCAAAGCAGTTCTGCTCCACCATGTGCTCCAACATGATGTGCTGCCTGCCAGAGGCCCAAAGACATGTGGCCACTCAGTCAGGGACTGCAACCAGCACAACTGTAAGACAAAGTAAGCCTTCGTTCCTTGTAAGTTATTACCTCAAGCATTTTGTTATAGTAACAGAAAGCTGAATAATCCACACAATGATCCTGGATGAAAAGTACAGCAGAAGCCAGGTCCCTGACCCTTCCATTCAAATTCTGACTAAATGCTCACTACCTGCTCAGAGAGTTTTTAACATCCCAACCCCTCAAAGGTCAGTTCTGCTAGTCTTTGGCTAAAAGAGGGGCTACATCTATTAAAATCTCCCTAAATTAACAATGCTTATCCCATCTAACCTATGCTGACATCATTTTCCATTGGAGAATCTGTTCTTCTTTTTCAGAAGGTGGTGAGACCGGAGGAGATAAACCACCACTTGCACTTCAGCCAAGGCCCAGGTGAATCCACAGAGGAACTGCGGAGATGAGCAAGAGTGCTGCTTCCATGGTGAACCTGACAATCAGCTCCAGGGTGAAGGAGACAGACCCTGAGGACACTCAACACCTACCAAAGCAGAGATCCAGAGGCTCCTAAGAGCTCATCACTGAAGTAGACTTAAAACTCACCCACCACAAGAGCCACAGGTTGGGATGTCATACCCAGAGGCACTGTCCCCCACCCCAATAACTGACTGCTGCTCTCGCGTAACCCACAACCCCATGGGGAATACCTGCAACCCCACTGAGGAGGGCCGTCAGCAGAATGGGGGCAGGGCCGAGGGAGAAGGTAGTACCGATACCTGATGTGGTCACACAAAGTGTGCTCTAAAAAGAAATGCCGGTCAGTTCTGGACAGAAGAAGGGAAAAGAGGCCCTCCATAAGGCAGGACCAATACAAGCCCAGTGCACTGAAGCTGGCCTCCTTCTCGTGAAGAAGGGTTCCTTATTTATCCTTCTGGCTTTCAATGCCTGTGTGAGGCTCAAAGTTGAGTGGGGTCTCCTCCATGGCACAAGGATTTGCAGAGTCAGCAGCAGACCACAGAGGAACGGCTAAGAACCACCTCTCAGGACCAAGGCTGGTCAGCACTGTCTAGACCTGAGCTGACAGGCCGTAGGAGTACAAGGACATTACGGTAGACTGCACAGGTAAGTTCTATAAAGTCAGAAGGGAAAAATGGCAGTCCAGGTGTCAGTAGCTAGAGCAAAATCCTGGAGCCGGCAATGACCATAATGAGTTGAGACCAAGAGCAGGCTGGGTGCAAGAGAGGAGGTGCCTTGGTGAAGCTGCTGGCATCACACAGGATGAACCTGAAGAGAAAAGTTGAAGGACTGGAATGCAACAGAAAACCAGCGAGGAAGAGGGTGGCCATGAAGGATGGATGACTGGGAAGCTTGGAACAGAGGCACGGCACCGGGGAATGGCTCAGACGGGAGCGGAAGTGAGGAAGTAGCAGCCATGCACAGGACCGTCAAGGCGCACGGGCTAGGGTCAGTAGTGGAGGTGGGTCCCGGACCAGGCCCGTTGTTAACTGTACTGAAGCAAGACCTCGGGCCGTGTTCTCAGACGCTCTTTCTCACATTACCCGTTGAGGGTTCTATTAGGTTCCGGTTAGAGTTAGAGGGGTGGCGGCAGTTTGTAAGAACTGTTTCTAAAGAGAAAACTGGTGGGCTCCCGTATCTAACAGTGGCCGGGATCTTAGGGACGGTCAAAGAATGAGCTGGTAACATGGAACCATGGTGACAATGAGAGAGGCAGCCTGGAGAGAACATCTGACGACATTATTACACACAAAAAGTGTGAGTAAGGGAGAACAATCTTCTCAAGGCTGTAAGAAGCGAGACTTTCTACAACAACATGCTACAAGGCAAAGGACACGCGAGGAAAAGTTTAAGCCCAAGAGAAAGGTGATCCGTTGATGGCTGGTCTAACCCACCCCTAGTCACCCTTTAACATTTTCAGTACTTCCAGCTTCAAAACAAACCAGCTGCTGTCAAAATATTGCTCAGAAAACTACTACTGAGTAGGATGAATTCCCATGATTCTATGTGAGCTCACTCTGTGTTTTGAAATAGAATATCAGCTACTGGCCCTCAGGAAGCTAATTGCTTTTTAATACATTCCGCAGAGCTATGTATCCAGCACAGCTATCTGCTTACTGTGCACTACAGTGAGTGCTACTGCCAGAATCAATAAGGACCAGTGGCAAGTACCCAGGCTATCTATCGTTGTGGGCAGAGATTTCAGCTCTGTGGAGAAGTGGCACAATCTATTTCCAGCAGAGGTAATTTACTGCTTTGTGCGGAGTCTCTCCGGGGAGGGACTGTAACACCTATCACGTGCACATCCATACTGAATGTACGAGACTGGCACTGTGGCAGGATTAGCAATCGTCTGCTTGGCTCCCTTCCAGTTAATTATCTAGCTGTGTATACATATCCGAGGTCACTATTGGCGAAGACCAATTTCTGGTTTAATGGGGCAGAGAGAAGGGAGACAGATAGGAACACCCATCAACCATGTCTATTATTAAAATATTCCCCCTAGAGGAAATCATGTGACTCCTGTATTTACTTGAATTTGCCTTTGAAGTAGATGGCAAATTGAGAATTTTAACAGCAGAAATAAATTCCCTGAGTGCTGTGGCTATTTAAATTCCATTTGTAATAGGCATTGGGAAGCCTCTTCTATATTTCATCTTTTAATATTTTATCAGCACACACGTGTCCTTGGGAAAGCACATTGCCCTGGGCTACTGAAGATCCTGTGGGTTTTATTGAGGAAGCGGGAAGTGTGCCTCAGGAAATGGCAAGGCTGGCTTCAGAATGTATGTTCACGGTGCCATCACTTCAGAAGGGCTGCCATTGTGAGGAATCAGTGCAAAGACTGGTCACTCAGCCTTCGTGTCCTCCACCTTCACTGGACAGATTAATCAATTCATCTATCCACCATGGGACCTTGGCCAAGAGGGGCTGGGGCTACATCAAGGAGCCTAGGAGATCTTTCTAGGACCCACGTCTTCAGCATTCCTGTTGAGCTCAGCTACAAGCCCTTCCCAGCATCTCACCTCACCTGATACTACCCTTTCCCCTCCCCCTACGCACACCACCTAGCTCCAGTGTAGTCCCTCTGCCTCTCAGTCCAGTGAGTCTTTGTATCCCACTGCTCAGCTGAACACCTCTACCTAAGCTCCGTTCTACAGGGACCCCCTTTAAGCGTGTGTCCTTTCCCTTCTCCTAAGTTTCCAAGGACTCATAGCCATCCTCACCCAGCCTCAGCCAACGAAGATTTTTGGGGCCGACTAAATACAGTTAAGTGATTGTGGCTCCGTTCAATACCTTCACTCACTGTGACAGACATCCATGGGACCCTTGTCTACTCTGTCAACTGGCTGAAAGTGAGAGTGATGTCTGCCCCTAGCTTGGGGCCGACAAGAAGAGCTGGACATGCAAAGGACCCTCTGAGCTGGCCAGACAAGAAGCTGGTAGAATGTAGCTGTCTACTAGGGATGGATGAGGAAAAACGCTGTGGATGGAGGGAAGGTACAAATGAAAGCATGGGACAGGGCTGGGTACAGAGGATCACAGGAAGGGATAGGAGCCAGTGGGGAATGTGCAGAGATGGTATGGGGACAGCGGGGGACCCATCAACCTCCACCCTGCCCCAGGGTTCTCAGAATGCCCACCTGGGGTGGCACTCCTACTGTGCCTGACAGCAGCAGCCGGGCATGTGCTTTCTCCCATTTCCTCTCCCATGGGGAGACAGAAGCCACGCGAGAGTGCCTGTCATAGCTTTAACAGCGTCACCTGCAGTGAGGCCACACAGTACCCAGAGAGTGAAGCTGACTGAGTTTTACATGGAGAAGAGCAGCTGCACAATGAGAGCTCCATGCTGGGCCGTAGAATGCCGCAGGGAGAGCAGAGCCTGGGAAAGGACAGAGGACACTGCTGATGACATTTAAGCAGAACCCAGCACGGTGGTCTGAGAAGGAAGGACACACTGACACTCACGTGGGAGTCTGTCTCCTGCAGATACCAGATGCTGCTGGGCAGAGGAGTCCCTGCCGCGGCAGTAACCGGACATCCCGGCTCCTCCAGGACCCTGGTATTGCACGGCCCTTCCACGGAACAGGACCCACAGCAGGAGTCCCAGGTATCTGGCACACTGAGTGACACTGTTATGGAATCTGTTTCCCTGGAAACCAGTAGCAACAGCACGCATCTAAGATACTTGTGACTAACCATCCACCCTGGCCTTCTCCTTTAACGTTTAATATGGCTCACCAACAGCCCTGTAGACTGGGCTTCGTGCTCAGCTGACCTCTCACCCTTCTTCATCTCACTGGGTGGACATTTGTCAGGGGACACACAGCTGAATTGTGCCCCCCCCACACCCCGCTCTCCTAGGTAGGAAATGTCAAAAGCCTTAGCCTGCTGTCAGTGCCCGTTCTTGCAAGATCAGAGATGTTTTAAAGACTTTTCACAGGGGAGTGCCTGCTGTGATGGTCACTAGTTCTGAGCGATGGGTGCGGTTTTCTCCCTCCCATTCTGTATCCCAGATCAAACTGACAACCTCCCCCACTGCCTGCAAATCTGTGGAGAAGGTGTGTTGAACCCCAGTTCCAATACCATTTGTCTCAGACCTCGAGATGCCAGACGTGAGCAGTAAGGAGGGACTGGCCTCCGAGCTATGGAGCACCGCTTGGGCGGGCAGAGGTCCTCTCGACAGGACAGCCTGGCCTGGGCCTGCCTTCCTGCCTGCAGGCCGCCTTGTTTTCAGCCCAGTGTAAGCCCGAGGCTCTTAATGAGCTCCCTGGGGACCCACTCCTATCCCTGCTCTGCCTCTGAGACAAGAGCTGCTCTCTGCTGCTGAGTCTGGTCCTAAGCAGCCACTCCAAAACGTCCTTCTCCTCTGGCGAAGGTCTCACGCTCCACCTCCTCCCTACCTGCTCTCTTCTGAAGCCCAGGCAGTCCTCCTCTGCTGGAAGTTCTTGGAGAGAAAGGGCTGCCTTTTAAAATGGAAATCCATAAACTCTAAGAGTACCAGATGCTCCCCGGATAGCCAGGGCTTCGCTGCATTATCCAGGCTGAAGTTCCTACTGCATGTTGTGGACCCTCACAGAGCTAAACACCAGGCATCAGACTCAAGGGTTAGGCTTCCAGATTGGGGGGTGGGTGGGGAGGGCAGGGAGAACAGAAAGGACAGTTTTTATTTTACACTTGGTCTGCGAAGAAGGTACACTTTAGGTGACAAAGGCAATAGACACTCTGTGGGGGGGAGGGGGGTTGAAATGCGCCATCTTCCCTTCTCCCACGGATTCTGCCCTTGCTTTGCATCAGCTTGAACACGAGCTGAACCCCAAAGCTGTGCCATGTGTGCTGCAGCGGAAACTTGTGCAATTCAAACTGGAGTCCCGAAGCTGGGGTGGGCTCGGATTACTGATGAGGACGCTAGAGCCTCCTGTGTCCGGGGGACACGTGGAAGGTTCCTGTGCTCTGTGTATTGGGTGATGAATAATGTGGAGCTCTTCTCCAGGGTCCCAACCTCAGAACAGCGTGGATGGCGAGTTTTGGAGAGAGAGAGAGAGTGTGTGTGTTTGTGTACACGTGTGCACACCAGAGGGAGGAAAGGAGAGGAGAGGAGGACGAACAGAAAAGAAAGGAGGTGGGAAGAGAACATTGGTCCAAGTTATAACATAGAAGTGAGTTCTAAGGCAACACAGTACCTAATACCCAAATAAAAGTGACCCTATAGGAGTGAATGGTTTGCCCAAAGTCAACATGTGTAATGTTTTGGAAATGTGGACAGAGTTTAAAACGGGAAGAGATCCACATGGATGACTGGGAACAATCCTCTTGAATACAGAAGCCGTAAGGCTGTCAACTAGGGAGGCGTGATGTGCTGCAAACTCTGGTTGTGCTGCTGTACAAGCAAGAGAGCCTGGCCCAGTGCCCTGCCCCCTGTGACCCACATGCACTGTCATGGAGGGAATAAGATCACGTCTTCATGAGGAGGAGAAGGAGCTAGAAAAATGCTGCTGGGTGCTCAGTGTGCACTGGTGCCTGCGACTTCCGGTCTGTCTCTTACTGCCCTCAGCTACACTCATCTGCGACCAGTGTGAAAGTCATATCCCTTCCAAGAATTCCGTGAGACAGACATCTGTCTATATCCCCACTTAAGCAAGAACACTGATACTACCCAGATTCCAATCTGTCCCGTCTGTCCCCAAGGCTCTTTCCCAGTAATGTCCTATCTCATTCACCCTGTGGCACGAACACACAGTGGGCATTTAACCCTCGGAAACCACTCAGTGAAGCTCCTCCTCTTCACACTTGGCATTCTGCTCACTTCAACACGAACGACAGTATTTTCTCCATGAGAATGTGTTTGATGGGGACAGAGTTGAGCCAACAGCTCTTGGTACCCACAGGCTCAAGCCTCAGTTGTTGGAGATGAATCAGAGAAGGCAGGGTGAAAAAGAAAAAAAAATTGGCTAGGGAGATTGCTCAGCAGTTAAAGGCACTAGCTTGCAAAGCCTACTGACCTGGATTTGAGTCTCCTGTACTCACATAAAGTGGCACATGCCCATACACATACTAAACAAACACACAGAATTAGATTAAAAAAAAAACAAACCAAAAAACTGGACCTCAAAACTCTGTCCCAGCATGAATGCCAAGTAGCATCTCTGTTCCTGGCTTGGAAGCACAGTCCTTACACACAACCTTTATGATGCCTTCTGCTTCTAGTCTGAACATTGCTAACCTCCTACCTTGACTTTGATTTTGCCCTGTGGCTTTGTGAAGTGTCACGAGCCCAGCTCTGCTGTGCTTGTGTTACGAGGCTGGGAGAGTCCCCCAGATGCTGTAAGTAAGGCTTCCTATCTCTTACCCAGGACCTGCCTTCCCTTCTAACCACATGAGTCATCAGAGCAGCAGCACTGGAAACACTACAGCCTGTGGGCCAAATCTGGCCAACTACCTGTTTTTGGAAATAAAGTTTTATTGGAACTTTTTTTTTAAAAAAATGTTACACTGGCAGAGTTTAATAGTTGTGACAAAAGCATGACATGTGAAGCCTACAATGTTTACTATTTGGCCCTTTATAGGAAATGTTTGCTAACCCCTGTCTAGAGTAGAGTACTGTGGCAATAAGAAGGAGAGAGAAAACAGATATTTCACTAAACAAGAATGGCAGAGCTGTTGGCTGAGATGGAATGTTGGCACAGGAAGCCCACTTACCAGCTCCAGGAAGTCCTGCAGACTAAAGGGTATACACTATATGTCACAGGTACTTTCTTCACACACCTGATCCAAATGAGCTCATGTGACCATGAACAAAATAAAACCAGTCTCCATCCTTTTAGAATTCAAAATTGTGTGCCAAGGTGAACATGTGCACGTAACAGAAGGAGGGCTACAGGTAAGAAGCAGAGATGTGTAAGAAGCAATTATGGGGGCTGGAGAAATAGCTTAGCAGTTAAGGCACTTGCCTGCAAAGCCAAAGGACCTAGGTTCAATTCCCCAGGACCCATGTAAGCCAGACGCACAAGGTGGCGCATGCATCTGGAGTTCATTTGCAATGACTAGAGGCCCTGGCATTCCCATTCTCTTTCTCTTTCTCTGCCTCTCTCTCTCAAATAAATAAAAATAAAATATTTAAAAAAAAAAAAACACACGCCTTTAATCCCAGCACTAGGGAGGCAGAGGTAGGAGGATCGCCAAGAGTTCGAGGCCACCCTGAGACTACATAGTTAATTCCAGGTCAGCCTGGACCAGAGTGAGACCCTACCTCGAAAAAAAAAAAGAAAAAAGAAAAGAAAAAAAAAACCAAAAAAGAAGCAATTATGAACCAAATAATGGCGGTGCATTCAGACAGCAGTGAGATGGATGACTCGTAGCTATGAAAAATAAACAGTGATAGCTCCTCAGGAGCCGTGCCATGCGGAAGAAAATGCTCAGGGGAACACACAGCATGACTTAGGAAAACATGCAGCACTAAAGGAAATGTTTGGAAGTGCACCATTGGATCTGGAGGTCCTCAGAGGTCCGTGTGTGGAAGGCTCGGTTGCTGATGTCGTCTGGGTGGTAATGTTGGAGGTGTGTGGAACATTTAGGGGGTAGAGTCCAGTGGGAGGAAGTTATGTCATTGGGGGCATGCCCCAGAGGGAATATTGGAATTCTGGCTCCTTCCTTTCTGTCTTTTCTTGTTGGTTGTGCTTAGGTGAATAGGGGACCTCTGTCCCACGTTCCTAACACAACATCCTGCCTCCCTACTGGCCCAGAACAAAAGCAACAGGGCTAAATGATTTGGGGTTAAAACTTCTAAAATTATAAACACCAAAATAAACCTTTTCCTCCTTTTAAACCGTTTATCTTGGGTATTGTGTGACAGCAGTGCAAGGTTAACACAAATCACTAAGTTCACTAGGTAAGAGACTAAAGGAATTCATTATGGGAAATGTAAGCTTGTTTTTGTTTCAGAAGTGTGTGTAAATATGGGGGGGTTCAGGGAACATCAGAGGTTCCAAAGTGGGGTGGTGACATGGGCACGGCGTCACAATCCTTAATGTCTGACACACATCTTACAGTGGCCTAGCGTTTAGATGAGGAAAAGCAGACAGCATGGCACACAGCCTCGCTGTGGGAGGGCGGCCAGGACAACAGTGAATACTGTGCATGCACGGAGGAGCCTCCCGGCCGAGAGGGTTCCAGAAGTGTCCCCTGAAAAAGTGCTACATGCATTCCTTGAAGACTGTATCAGTAAATTCCTCCCTGAGAAAAAGCCACAGGAGAATGTGCCAGCAGAATTCCAAGGGGCCACGATGAGAACTGAAGCTGTGTCAGCAAAAGGGTTGGGGAGGGGGAGGTAAGGGGAAGGGTCAGTTGAGGGTCACACTGTAAGCCTGACAAGTCACGAGGAAGACTTCCAGCCAAGAACAACAGTGTCCCCTGAAAGAGCTCAGCTATGGAGCCAAGAGGCAAGATCACACTTACTTCGTCATCCTTGTTGTTTAAGATATACAGGTCAGGATGGAACTGGATGGAACGCATTACATATCCCAGGATAACCTTGAATTCCCAAACCTCTTACTTCTACCTCTCAAGTGCCAGAATGACAGGTGTGTGCTGCTACACCTGGCCTCCTGGAGCTGCCTCGTAAAGGCATTCTTCCAATACTGCAACATACACTCCTCTCTCTGCCACCCTGGTATGCCTGTGGGCTCTAGTCAAGCCAGTGGGTGGGAATGGTGTGGACCAGAATGCTGGAAATGCACAAACAGGTCCGAGGCCCAAAGCACACAGACTGCTCCCTTACTGTAGCGTGGGTCACCAACGATCACTGCATGTGCATGCAAATACAGTACATGTGAACCGCCTGTTGGTACAATGAATTAAATACTCGTGTGCGAGCAGAGCTTGCAATCGTAAAGGCTTTCAGCAGTGAGCCTTTTCAAGATGGTTGCCCCTTCTCGACCATGAAGACTCCCCCAGATCATGCCCACAAGGTGGTTGCCCCTTCTCTAACATGAGGACTCCCCCAGAGCGTGTCCACTGTGTACCACCTGGTTACCACATTCATTTTAAGTTAGTATTGCTGTCCAAAAATGCTTCTTAAACTGGGCTCAGAGTAGCTGCCCTGTAGTGCCCACTACTAGGGAAGGTGAGACGGGGGAGTTCAGGGCCACTTTGGGCCACACAGCCAGGCCCCCAGCTCAAAACACCTATGCAAGGGCTGGGGCCAGAGCTAGGGTGGGTGCGAATACTTAACTTGCACAAGGCTCGGGGTTTGATTGCAAGAATCACAGTGACAATAGCTAAATAAAAATCAATCAAAAACAAAATGTAAAAATGCTTTTTAAAAAAGTTCGTCATGTGCACACACACACACACGTTTGCCAGAGGATCTTCTAGTGCAAACAAACACCAGTGCCTGTGACACTTTTGCATCCAGCTTTATGTGGGTGTTGGGGAATTGAACCTGGGTCAGCAGGCGTTGCAGGCAAGTGCCTTTAACCCTACCTCTAAAAATGCTTCATTCTTTAAAATTTTTTTTTAAATTTTATTTGAGAGAGAGAAAGAGGCAAAAAGAGAGAACGGGCATGCTATGGCCTGCAAACGAACTCCCGATGAATGCGTTACCATGTGCATCTAGCTTACATGGGTCCTGGAGAATCGAAGTTGGGTCCTTTGTAGGCAAGCACCTTAACTACTAATCCATCTCTCCAGCCCCAAGAGTGCTTAATTCTTTAAAAGCACATATATGTGAAAAATACAAATGTTTTATAAACACTAAATAGTATCAATGGGAAAAACACTTAAAAATACATTTCCTGTGGCAAGAATAGATAGGTAGACATGTAAAACTACAAAGAAAAGAAAACATTACGTCATGATTTACAATTTCCTTTTTTTAAATTTTTTTTATTTTTCAAGGTAGGGTCTCACTCTGGCCCAGGCTGACCTGGAATTCACTCTGTAGTCTCAGGGTGGCCTCAAACTCATGGCGATCCTCCTACCCCTGCCTCCTGAGTGCTGGGATTAAAGGCGTGCACCACCACACCCAGCTACTTTACAATTTCATTATCACACCACCTAGTGTACACCTGAACCTTAGATACCAAATAATGGGCCACAATTTCTTTTGTTTCATTACTACCATTTAAAAATGTGAACAAACCTTTTATTCACTATTGATCACAGAAAGTGAAGCTGGAACTTCATAGTCTACAAAGAGTACAGTGACCGTCAGAGTCTGCCCAGCACATGCTCTAGCATTTCTACTTGGGGACCCATTTGAAAGAAGTGAAAGCAGGAACCCAAAGACATATTCGTGTACCCCACCATAGGAACGCTTCTTAAAACAACTAAAATGTGGAAGCAATCCAAGTGTGCAATAGTAAACAAAATGTGGTATTTCCATTCACTGAAGGATGACTCAGCCCAGAAAAGGAAGGCATTTTAGCAGAGTTTCTGATAAGGACAAACCCTGAGGACACCAGGCTAAGTGACAAGCCAGTCGTGAAAGGACAAATACTGGTTGATTCCCTATCCATCAGGTGCCATATTCGTATATGGAAGCAGAAGGATAATGGAGGCTTCCAGAAGCTGGGGGTGGGGAGACAGGAGGAGTCACATTTAAAAGGTGCAGTTTCAGTCCTGTGGCCAAAGAGTTCTGCGAGAGGATGGTGAGGATGGTTGCAAAGCCACTGACTGCACTTCAGGCCACTGACCCGGACACTGGAAAGTTATGAGGCCAATGGTATACGCATTTCCCACAAGTGAAACAGAACGTCCCAGGACATGGAAGTCAACTAAACCACACAGTTGGCAAGATTATTACAGGCAAGTCTTTCTTCCCAAACTGGACATTACTGCTTTTGTCCACTTACAATCTGCAGGTTTCTTGAAGCCTCTGAGACCACTGCCCTTCAGAGGCAGCCGTGCCTGCCTGCCCCCCTAGTGACAGAGTCAACTCACAGGCTTGCGGCTAGCCCATGTAGACAACAAAGGCTCCCTGTCCTCAACACGAAGGGCATTCCTCAGGGCATTCTGCCACCAGGATGACACATGCATTAGAACTGGAATGCTGGAAGGAGAACTTCAGTCACCTCATTGTTTTCAGCACAGCCACTCACAGACAACACCCCCAGAATCAGTCAGTTGGCTGCCAAGATGTACAAAAGGGTAGTGGCTATGAGCCAGGCAGGACACCGGGTAAGGCGCATCTCAGTATAAATGACCTGCTGTTCAAACCCCACAGCAAGACCTACTAGTCCCTGGTGGTCCACAAAGAGAAGGCTTCACTGGGCTTTCCCCTTTGCCATGCCACTCCTGAGTCTTCGGTTACCTAGCAAGATGGATTTACTCAATGACACAGCTTGTACCCAGAAGCATCCCCTGGAAAGGCACCAGTTTTTTAAAAAATATTTTCATGTATTTATTTTCAAGCAGAAATGGAGGGGAGGGAGGGAGTGCTGGAGGGGAGGGGAGGGAGGGGAGAAATGGAGGGGAGGGAGAGAGAGTATGGTGCACCAGGGCCTCCAGCTATTGCAAATGAACTCTAGATGCATGTGCCACTTTGTGCATCTGGCTTTACATGGGTACTGGGGAATCAAACCTGGGTTGTTAGGCTTTGCAGGCAAGTGCCTTAACTGCTGATCCATCTCTCCAGCCCCCCACCAGTTTTGACAAGTCTGTAGGTTAGAAACATTAGAGGGGAAAAGTGAGAGAGAAAAGAGGCGGCATGAAGACAAGGATATTCAGGCAGGCAAGCAGATGGGCCTCGGCGTTGAACAAGAGAAAGAAGAGGAAACCTCTTCATTCAAGTAGGTTCCGTGTGTGCAGCCAGCGTCATGACTTCTGTACAGTGGGCATCGGGAACTTCATCACAAGAAGTCTCTTTGTGTGCAGATGTGGTGGGTGGGTGGGGGGCTCCACATAAAGCAGCCAGCAGGAGGCCCCCCTTTTCCCAGGCAGCTTGTCCCTCTTGTGGGAAGCTGGCGCCGCCTGGTCACAGCTATCCTCCAGGCTGGGGGTCTGAGCAGCAATGTTAAGCATTGTCAGGGACAGCCTGAGGACTCAGAGTGGCCTCTGACGACAGTCCTTTCACTTCATCGAAGAAGGTGACACAGACTGCAGGTGACCCAGAGACCACCCAGCATGCTAGTGGAGGGGGTGGCAGAGGACCAGGCCTCTGGGCCAGACCACTTCCTCTCACGCAGGCATCAGGGGAGCACGTCGCTCTCCTTCTCACCTTGAGCAGGCACATCATTGTGCTGTGCTGTGTATCCTACACACCTGGTGGCCAAAAGAAAAGGAAATGCTTCCTAAAGGCTGGGTCCCCAAGGGATGTGGGGAGGCTCAGCCTTGCTCCGGTCCATCATTCAAGCTACCATGCTGATAGTCTTTTAAAACAACGCTACACACAAGTCTTCTCTAATCCCAAACATTTTTTTAAATTTTATTTTTTGTTAGTTTTTTAAGATTTTTATTTATTTATTTATTTATTTATTTATTTATTTATTTATTTATTTATTGTTTATAAGAGAGAGAGAAAGAGAGAGAGAGAGAGAGAGAGATAGACAGTGAGAATGGGCACGCCAGGGCCTCTAGCCACTGCAAATGAACTCCAGATGCATGTGCCCCTTGTGCATCTGGCTTACATGGGACCTGGAGAATCAAACTGGGGTCCATAGGTTTCACAGGCATGCGCCTTAACCGCTAAGCCATCTCTCCAGCTCTAATCCCAAACTTTTTTTTAAACCTTAGTTTTCCATAAAATCAAATTTTGTGTAAAAAGCGTGTCAGTTTAAGAGATATTATTTGAGGGCTGGAGAGACAGCTCAGTGGTAGAATTCCCTTCCTGAACAAGCATGAGTGCCTGAGACTGCATGAGTGCAAATCTCCAGGTCTCATGTAAAATAGCTGGGCATGGCCACACATCTGTTAGCCCAGTCCCACGGGAGAGCAGAGATCAGAGAATCTTCAGAGCTCGGCAAGCTCCAGAGTCAGTGAAAGGAGACTCGGGCTCAAAACAAGACGGGGAAGAAGAGCAATGAGCAGGACACCACCTGTTCCTCTGGCCAGGCAATGAGTGTATGAAGCACTACAAGGTCATGTACATGGGCATAGACCACACACATATGCGTGCGCACGCACACACACACACACACACACACACACACACACACACACACACAAAAAGCAAAAAGGAGAAGGAGAGGTTAATGAGAGAGTCAGAGGTTAATGGCAGTGTGCCTGGCACTCACACTCTTGTTTATGGGAAGGGGGGGTGTCTCTTCAATGCAAAAAGAAGGGAACCATGGAGCAGTAAGGTGGCAGGGGTGTGGGGGTGGGCAGCTACAACATACCTCCTACTGGAGAATGACCTTACTGCAGCCAGGTTCTAGAATGAGCTGTTCTCCAAGCTGTAAGCTTTTGGCTAACTTTGCAAATACTCTATAAGTCAAAGGGTGGGAGATGAAAGTTATGACTAGTTTGTGCTTCAGACAGAACGCCCTGGTTTTGGATGACCCGAGCAGACTTCTGCACAGCATTGCCACGCCAGATGCCACTCTCCATAGGCTAGTTCCTTGGGACAGCAACAGCTGTGAGCCTGCCAGGACAGAGGCTCTGGGCTCTCTCTAGAACCTGTGAGTCTACATCAACCCTGCCATCTTTTGACACCAAGAAGGAAGACATGCTGAAGAAGAACAGGCAGGACTGTCTGGACACCTGACACTTACTCAGCCATCACAAGCTAGTGGACTCAGATCCATGCTGGCTCCCTCTTCCTGCTGCTTCCTCTCCAGCGTCAAGTCCAGGTGCTAGGCCAAGACTTCTGTTCCCATCTGCTGTTAATGGTGTTCCAGGGAACTCCTCAAGGCTGGAGTACACTTAATTCTCCTAGAGGCTGAGTTCTGAAGCCTGCCTGGGGCTAGGTAAGGGAGAACTTAATGCAGGACGGGCCACTGTGACTCCATCATGTCATTTGCCAACAAATAAGTGACATTCAGCTTTCTTGAGCGTGACATGCATAAGTGGACCAGGAGTAAGGATATCAAATGTCTTGAACTCTGCTTTTTTCTAAGCATTAGTTTCATTGTCTTGGGCTTAGATAACAAACAGCCTATCTGCCAACACGGCCTGCAGACACTTCAAGTCTGCAGCGGAAGCCCCGCCCCAACGCCCACCAGCAGGTGATGGGAGATGTTGGTTCCAGCATTTTGCAGCAGAAGTCCCACCCCAAAGCCCACCAGCAGGCGACTAGAGACACTGGTTCCATTGATCAGGGAATCCAGTGAACTACATGGAAGAAATGTAGAGAAACCATGTCACAACTCTTCACCCTGATGGGAGTTTCTCAAAGTCCCCTCATGAGACCTCTGCACCCCTAGGACACACACTTACTGTTTTCAATGACGTATTACTCATGCATCAAAACTTCTAGGGCAGGGTGCAGCTCAGTGGCAGAGTACACAAGGCCCGGATTCAATCCCCACAGAAAGGCAGAAAGAGAAAAAAAGAATGCTAATTAGTGGAAAAATTCTTGTTGTGCATCTCCTGTGGGCAGACATGGCTCTAAGCACAGAAGCCAAGCTGTGCTCTCCTCTCAGGGCACTCGGAGCAAAGCAGCAGCAGAGTCGGGAATTCCATCGATGACAATGACGACGAGGCCGAGGAGAAGTCAGACTATGATGGTGTCACTGACGCCCCGCCCCACCGGCCATGTTCACTTTCTGTGGGGTTTCTGCACAAATGTTCCCACCAAGTCACTGAGGCTTATTTTGACCAATACAATTCATGAATCAATAGTGGTAGGATAGAGTTGAGCAATCCATTTGGCATCTAACCAATTGTTTTGCATCCAGCCCAAACATATCTAGGCCAGGAGGCGTTTGGAAATATCTCTACTACTCAAAACCATCTGTGACAACAGCAGCTGCCCCATTTCCTCACTGCTAGTGTGTATGATAAGAAGACAAGATGGTAGGCAAGTCATGTGGAGGTCCAGCCCCTCCCAGCTCAACATTTTGTAATTGCACAGGTTCATCGACTCCAAAATCTTGCTGCATAGCCTTTCATCATTTTCCAGGAAGTCACTTATTCATCCAACTAGTTTTACCACATCTGTTCCACACCAGAGATAAATCCAGTGCTGGAGACCCAGTGGAGAGCGGGAAGAACTGCCCTCCTTTCTTTCAGGCTGGTGAGTGTGGTGGTGTGTATGGAGACACAAATATACAAGTACACAAAGGCAGGGGTGGTTCTGCAGAAATCATTTGGAATATCCTGATTAGACACGTGCCCTGAGACAACTCCCTAAGTGTCATGAGAGCAGAGGTCAATGACAGGATGTGGCCAAGTGTACATCACAACCTTTAGGCAGAAGGAGAGTGGGCACAAGAACATAAGGAATTGGGACGAGCTGAAAGGTCCGTGTGACTAAAACACCTTGTGAGTAGTGGGGCAGCAACCCGCGGGACTCCACATCCATGCAGGAGCTTGGAATGTGCACTAAGCCTCAATGGAGGACATGGCAGAGACCTCTAGTCAGTCTCCAGGACCCTTCAACCCTTCCTCCTGTCAGCTCGTGGCTATGCTACATGAGAGTGTGGTCCCCACGGGACTGCCTTCTGGCCACTGGACCTAAGATGGGGTCACAGGGCTTCTAAGCAGGGCTCTCAGTGGGAAGTTGGCTGGTGTGCACCCATGATGGCCAGGTTAGGAGTCTGAGCCCCAGGGGCAGGAGGCTGTGCTGCCAGCGGGACCAAGTGTGCTGATGCTCAGAACAAGCCCAACTTTCAGCTGCTCAAATGACGCAACTGGTAACATGGAGGGTTTGGAGTTGGGGTGTAAAAGCTCTGGCTCATGTCACAGAAATGTCACCCTGATTGTCAGGGAAGACTGAGCTGCAGAGGCGTGAGTGGGGAGAAGGAAGATGAGGCAGGAAGCCCAGCCGAAAAAGAAAAGGCTCTTCCTTGGCGGACGTGTGGGGAAACATCAGGGCTCCGAATGTCATCTGGAAGAACGGCTGGGAGGACTTGTGACGGAGGGAGAGGGGAAGGAAAGTCAGCCCTCCTGTGGCTGTGGCTTGAGCCACGGCATGGATGGGAGTTCTATTTACAGAGATTGGGAGGGGCAGCTCTGCTGCTGCGGGAGGAAGGAAGGTTCTATTTTGGCCACAATGAACTTGAATTGCTTCTCAGACAGCCACATGGATATGTGAGCATGGGGCTCTCTGGAGAGGTCTGGGTAGGTGATATAGATTCAGGAGTGAGTGGCATCTGGAGATGATTTAATGGCATGTTTTTAGTGTTCCTAATACAAGGAATGTTATCAATGCAGAAATGGAGGGAATCCCAGATCCAACCTTCTTAGGGACAGCAAGGGAAGGAATGAAACCAAGCCAATGTGCTGTGGCGTCATGCGAGCTGGCTGGACCAGATGCCACAGCAAAGTGAGCTACGATGTGAGCACACTGCGAACACCTTCAGGAACGTGGAGGGTGGGGGTAAGCTCACCCAGGCCACCAGCCCGAGTGACGAGAGGAAACGAGACATTAGACACGGTGTGGAGCTCAGGTTTGGGGAATTTTGCTGGGAGAGGGTAGAAATGAGGCCCTAATCCCTAATCCTATACTGTATGAGAGACACCAGCTGGACATGGTCACTTCAGTTGCAATTAAGATGAACGAATAACATACGCAATCCCTGGGTCACACTAGCTGTATCTCATGGGTGCCACAGTGGCCCGGGACTGAATGGCTCAGAAATGGTACATTGAATTTCCCTTGGGCAGATCTGGCCTCAGTACTTTCCTAAACTCCTGTTGGACAATCGTGAGTGGCGCTTGCTGTGCTTGGTAGCCAAGGGCAACGTGGGGGGGGGGTGCGTGGCACAAGCCTGTGCTTTCCGAGTAGCTGATGCTGTGGTTTGGGTATGGCTTGTCCCTGACAAACCTCAGGTGAAACTGGATTTTGAAAATCTTCAAGCTGGGAGGTGAGGCCTTGAGGAGGCCAGGAGGTCACAGATGTTGCCCCCTCTGGAGGGTGCTGATGGAGTCCTTCCGGAGTTCCCATTGTCATGGACGGGCTTAGCTACCGTGACAGGGTTGTGTAAAAGCAAGCCCCTGGCTGCCTTCTGCTTGCTGGCATGCTCCTCCTGCCCAGCTCTGCTCTCATTTGGCTTTTCTGCCATGAGGCCCACACCAAAGGCAAAAGAGATGCCAACTCAGTACAGCTGTACTGCTGGAACCGTGAGCCCAAATCAACTGCTTTTTTTTTTTTTTTTTTTTCGAAGTAGGGTCTCATTCTAGTCCAGACTGACCTGGAATTCACTATGTAGTCTCAGGGTAGCCTTGAACTCACAGCGATCCTCCTACCTCTGCCTCTCGAGTGCTGGGAGTAAAGGCGTGTGCCACCATGCCAGGCTCAATGGCTTTTTAAGTTACCCAGTCTCAGCTATTTTATAGACTTTAAAAAATGGGCTATGAGTTTAATTTTTGCTTTAATCACTTAAGGCATGAAGTAGCCATTGTTCTCATTCCTTTACTTAAATTCTTTAGCTCATTTTTCTTTTCTCTTTCTCCCCTTCCTCCCTTCCTCCCTCCCTCCCTCCCTCTCTTCCTCCCTCTCTTCCTTCCTTCCTTCCTTCCTTCCTTCCTTCCTTCCTTCCTTCCTTCCTTCCTTCTTTCTTTCTTTTTTTGGAGTTAAGGTCTCACTCTAGCCCAGGCTGACCTGAAACTCACTCTGTAGTCCCAGGCTGGCCTTGAACTCACAGAGATCCTCCTATCTCTGCCTCCCTAGTGCTGGGATCAAAGGTTTGTGCCACCATGCCTGGCTTCAGCTTATGTTTATAACTGTTGAAGATAACGCCCAACTTTCACAGAGATCAGAGGTCGGCACAACTCTTCGGAAGGCTTCACTGGCAGGTCTGCATGGGCTCCTACATTCAGCCCTTTGGAAAGGGGATGGGAATGTGCCTTTCAGTCAGTGGGAGGGGCCCACCGCTCCCCTGCACCGCTCCCCTCTGTAGGCGCTCCACACAGATGCGAAAGCTGCCCTGATGGAATGGAAAAACCAACTGTACAAACACAAGGTAGAAAGAAAAATACCAAGAGGAAAGCTTGGAAAACCAGCACAGAGCTGTCACCCCCTGAAGAGAACATGAAGTGACCCCCACAGCGACCCCACGAAGGAAATGGAAAATAAGATCCAGCCGTGAGTGGTCAGAAAACACCACTGAGTGTGGGGGTTAGGACTACAAAGGAAAGAGGGGTGAAGTGAATGTTGTGATGTCCTGGGATTGCAGCGTGGACCTGCAGGGTCAGTCAGTCAGTCAGACCCTTGCCAAGGACAAGATTCACGTATGGAGAGTAAGACACTCTAAAGCTCACTGGGGAGTTCTCACATTAATCCCATATGTGGTTAGCTGGTACCACATGCATGGGATTCAAGACACTGATCAAATATGTAGAAAAGTAAGTGGTTCCAGGAAAGGCCAACTTTTATGGCAATAAAACTCCCAAAAAGAGAGCGGTTTTGGTAAGTGCCATCTGGGGAGGGGCAGTATGAGGTGGGATGGTTGAGCTGTCCCTTTAACTTTGGCCAGAGATGTCTCCTACACTGAAGAGGAAACTTCCCAGGCTGAACTTGCTAAGGTGCACTGACCCCCACTGTTTCATGGTAGCCCTTGGGCAAGATGGGCATGGCCTTGAGAGTTACCTCAGCAAGCACAAAATATAACACGGGATTTTCTACTTCAAAAAGCTGGCAACGGTTCTCCACCACCCATCTAGTAAAGTTCAACTTGTCACTATTCCTCTATGGCCTGGGCCCCTGTCCCCGGCACCATCTGTACACAGCTGCTCACAACAGCTCCCATGTCCATGGGTAACGAGGCTGGAAGTCTGAACATGAAGGAGAGAAGGGAGCAGGAGGGTGGGTTCCCGGTAAGCACTGGCTCAGTGATAACCAGTGGGGCCACGGGAACAGGAGTGCAGATGGGGAATGGGTCCCGGATGTGGGCTGGATGTTATGACACTGGCTCTGAGGTGGGAAGGAAGACTGTGACCATCTGTGGGTAGTTTTCATTTATCATTTGTTTATTTTAAGACAGGGTGTCACTATGTAGCCCAGGCTAGCCTCTGGTTCACAATCCTCCTGCCTCAGCCTCCTGAGTGCTGGGATTACAGGCATGTGCACTGTGGGAATGTTCTTAAATAAGAGTTCTTAAACTGCACGTACATGTCAGTGAACATTTCAGACTACATTAAAGGAGGCATGTTTGAGAGCCTGGATGAACCCAATGTGGACAGAGCACTTCTGAGACAGTGAGTTCAACACCACACTTGAAAGAAAGAAAGAATGAAAGAAAGAAAGAAAGAAAGAGGAAAGGAAAGGAAAGGAAAGGAAAGGGAAAGGAAAGGAAAGGAAAGAAAGGAAGATAGATCTCTGAGGCCACTCACGTGTGCCATTTGGATTCATGCTCACCAAAGGCTGACCTTCACCATGACTGGCTGCAGAAGTGCAGGGCTAACACAAGTGTAAATGCCATTTCAGAACTGAGACCACACGTGTGCACAATGGTACAAGCACAAACCTGATGAAAGCCACTGAGCCCAGATGTCAGGACAAGGACCGTGATGAGCACTGTAACCCTGTCACCATAAAAGTCACCCTCATTAGCAGGAAGGACTGTGATGAGGACTGTAACCCTCCATCTCCATATAGAACCCCCCTACCCACCCACCACCGCCATTAACAGGAAGAATGATGGGGCCGGGCCAGTAAGGAACGCCTGTAGTCTCTGTTACAGCCAGACATGGAGTAGAAGCCTAATTAGTAAATCCTGTCATAATGCCACACTTCTACAGAGATGATGACAGTTGGGATAGCCACTGAATGACATCCCACTGCAAAGCAACTGAGGACCACTGTGGAGTGGGGCAATATATGAAGGTGGAGAATTCTATGATGGCAAAACCTGGAGGTTGTTACTGTCATTTTAGAAGCAAAATGATGTGAGAAGGCATCACACGCACTGCAGCATTCAAATCAAAGTGCCAAAATGGATTAAGTAAGAAACTGAATTTGCAGTTAGGTCTTCCTGCAATTTAACCTGACCAGGGCGAACAGTGATCCTGAGTCAGGGAAAGGTTGGACTCATCACATAACATACTGCGTTTGACGGTCTAGCTTGAAACTGTATGCTATTAATATTCTGGTTTTACAGTGATTTAGAAGTCATGTGCACTTCAGTAAACTGCTTGACAGATGTTTGTAGACATCCCTATGTTATAACAACAGAGTTTATGACAAAGAAAGGAAATGTTAGGAACAGCACAAACAGTTATAAACGCGGGCACTGGAGGCATGGGTTTGAGCTCTGGCCCCTGTATCTCACTATAGTGTGAGACCCTGGCCAAGTTGCCTACCTAAACCTCAAATAACACTTGAAAAATAACGAAAATAATCGTGCTTACTGGGTGGGCTCAGTAGTGCCCAAGTACAGTGCACGAGTTCAACAAATGCTAGCTTCTGTTTCATGGTGTTACAAGCAAATTACACGAGTTCCAGGGACAAGAGGACTCAGCTTCCTTATCTGTAAGATGGACAATTAGTAGGATCTATTCAATATGATTAATATAAAATTTAGGGTTGGGAAGGTGGCTCAGTAGTTGAAAGTGTGTGCTTGCAAGGCCTGCCAGCCTCGGTTCAGTTCCCCAGTACCCATGTAAAGCCAGATGCACAAAGTGGCACGTATGTCTGGAGATCATTTGCAGTGCCAAGAGGCCCTGGTGTGCCCATTTCCTTTCTCTCTCTCTGCTTATAAGTAAATAAATAAAAATATTTAATATATATATATAATTTAAACATTTGGATATGTGCATATATGGCTATCCAACCACAGCCACCCCTGTCATCAGTCTTCCTTTCCACTCCTGAAGTGGCTCAGCACTCAGATGTCCAGGTCGCTGCTACATCCATGTTGAAGGCATTCAAAGGGAGGTCTCACACCATGATTCACTGCAGGTCCCACGTGACTAACTCTTCAACTCTTCCGGTCAGAGCCTGAGGGGATTCTTTCTAAAGTGGTCAGAGAGTGACCAGACAAGATGCTTTGGGCATTGAGACCAGCTGAACAGATGACCAAGGATAGAGGGCCCTGGCTTCCCAGACAGTACGAGTTACATACATGCTGCCACTCCGACCCAGATACCCTGCATTCAACTCCATCTCTGGAGCCCCTATTTGCCCTTGAGCTCACACAATCTGAGGGCCAGGGTCTTCTGAGACATAGCAGCAGCAGCTGACAAAATGCTGCCAGGGAAGACACAGTCAGAAGCTCCAGGACACACGGGAGTAAAATATCTCCCTCTGTTACAGAAGACTGAGATGAATGGAGAGCTGGGCCGGAACTAAAGGCCCTTAATTCACCCCCACCCAACAACCTGCCTTTGGTCTGGACAGAGTTCTGAGCCCTTTCCAAGAATGGACACGAAGCGGCTATTGAGAAGGACAGGATTTGAAAAGTCCCAGGTCAGAGGAATAGAAGCACTGCTGGGCTTGCAAACCAACAAGCTTTCCTGGGCCACAAAAGCAGCCTTTTCTACATGACTCATCAAAAGCTCCACCGAGGGGAAATGAAAATGGCTCTAAGCACACAGGGGCAATTTTCCTGTTCTTGTGTCCACGAAGGCAGTTCCAAGGGAGCTGCCCTCTCGCCTAGGCCTCTGTGCTGTCCCATTCTGACACAGGAAAGTGTGACTCTGGGAACATCATGTACCAGGCGTACCCTCACTCTTCCTTCTCAGTCTCCATAAAGTTGGTGCTATAGAGGCTGATCATCGCTTTAAAACTGGTGCACGTCTTTAATCCCAGCACTTGGGAGGCACAGGTAGAAGGATCACCAGGAGTTCAAGGGCAGCTTGAGAATATATAGTGAATTCCAGGTCAGCCTTGGGCTAGAGGGAGACCCTACCTTGAAAAAACAAATCAAACAAACAAAAAATTGACTATAGCCCAATTCTGATTTTGCAATTTAGAGAATCACCAGCAAGGACCATAGTCCTGAGACTGGGCCAGCAGGACTTGTGAACTACACAAAGAACCCGCCTGCCCACCTGCCCATCTGCCAGGAAGTTGGGAAGACTCCAGGGAAGGGCTGGTTCCATCCTCACAAAGCCAGGCAAGAAGCCGAGGATATACCCACTCAGCCTTGGCGTGTGTGGCTCTGACAGGTCGGATGCTGGCCTGGGGACTTGTTCACACGCAGAGGGAATGCTCTTGCACAGGGAACAGAGACCCCCATTCTGGAAATCCGGTGTTGTTGTCCTTTTACCTCTGACGTTTGTTAGGTCTGACAGTGTGTTCTTAGACCAGCAACTGGAGGGTAGCTCCTGACTGCGTTTTTTTGTTTTTTTTTTTTTTTGGCTTTTTCGAGGTAGGGTCTCACTCTAGTTCAGGCTGACCTGGAATTCACTATGTAATCTCAGGGTGGCCTTGAAGTCACAGCGATGATCCTACCTCTGCCTCCTGAGTGCTGAGATTAAAGGTGTGCACCACCACACCTGGCTTCCTGAACTGTTTTCACAAAAGTCCTTTGAAAACACAAGAATTAACTTGATGTTGTTGGAGGGAACAACAGCTGTTCCCCATCAGAGAATGCACATCCTCACAGTGGCCATGTCACGGCAGCACCTGCAACCACCCCCTCAAGAAGGCAGGCAAAGGACATTTGAGGGCACGGCAGGCAACGGCCTTACAGGTAGCAACCAGTTCCATACATCAGCATTTAAAACATGGGCCAGGAAGCCAGGGATGGTGGCACAGGTCTGTAATCCCAGCACTAGGAAGGCTGAGGTGGGAGTGCTGTGAGTTCTAGGCTGGCCTGGGTTACAGAGTCTCTAAAAGTTGGTATGCATCTTGAAAGTGATTACTACTATTCTCTCTTAAGTATTTTTTTTAGCAATGAGTGGCACAGTCTATGAATGATGGATACATGGGGGGGGACAGAGAGAAAAGCCAAATACCACCCCTCTGCCGAATGATTTGTCCCAGGAGAACTTTTTCTAGATCTGATTAAGACTTTTAAAATGAATTACGTGGAGCTCTGGGTTGTAGGTTCAGGACAGCAATTAGGAAGCAGATTCTTGCTCCCTCCACCTGAGCACCTCCACCCTCCTTTGCGGGGCTGAGCTGGGACCCGCCCCTCAACCCCTGGCTCGTCTCTCATAAAGATTCTCAGCCTGCTGTGAGCCCAAGAGATCCTGAGCAGCTCTGGTGGGAGAGGAAGGGGCTGGCTATCTCCATGGAGGAATGGGGCTTTCAGCAGAATGGTGACGGTTACACTCCATCCTGTCACACAAACATGCCAAGACCCCTGATGTGTCTCTGGATGTTGTGGCTTAAGGAGGGCGATCACATCTGCCAACGCCAGGTTCATCAGCTGTTTACATGTCGTCATGGACATATGTGCACACTTGCACGTTAAAGGGTAGTTGGTAGGGTGCATGCACTGTGTGTCAGCATGAACAACACATCACACAGAGAGAGCACAACGGTGCTTGCCATGTACTTGAGATCTTTGTATTCAGATTAGGGACTAGGTCTCAGGAATTTGAAAGAAAACATCATCACTCATTTACTGTTCGATTGCACATTGTTCTACCCAATGATAACAAACATCTACCAACCTCAAGATTGTTTTCAGTGTGGGTGAGTCACATCAAGTATGACTTCTACATACTCAAGAATGGTTGGGAAGGAGGCTGAGGTAGGAGGATCAGCATGAGTTAGAGGCTAGTTTGGGGCTACAGAGTGAGTTCCAGGTCAGACTGGGCTAGAGTGAGACCCTGCCTGAACAAAACAAAACAAACAAAACGGATGGTTGGAATGGTGAATTTGTTGTTATGTATATTTTACAACAATAAAAAAAAAGTAACTTGCTCGGAAAAATACTTGAGAAAGAGAAAGTATTCTGGGAGTGACATGAATTAACACCTGTGCTTGAAACCATTCATATCATATCTATCACTAAACTGAATAAAAGCCACCTTTGCCGTAGTTACCTCCGACCTACTAGGCAATAGTTGCTTCATCCAAAGGACACTGTTCCATGTCTTGCATCATTTGATAACCTGTTGGCCCCTTCCTTGGTTCCATGTTTACCAGCCCATCTGAGTCTTAGTAACTATTTAAGCCACTCCTTCCTGTCTTGCTCAACTGGTTCTTCCAGTGCCACCCGTGCTTTTTCACACACCCAGGCCCCGGGTGATCTCAAGTATCCCAGTCCCCTTTAGCTGGCACCTTTAGGCTGAGGTGCACAGTCCTGCTCCTGAACTTCTGACTGATGGACAAATCACCAAATGAAGAAAAGCCCACATGGTGAGAAAGATGGCTCAATGGTTAAAGCATTTGCCTGCAAAGCCCAAGGACCCAGGTTTAATTGCCCAGAACCCGCATAAGCATAAGGTGATGCATGCGTACAAGGTCAGGCATGCTCACAAGGTGGCACACACATCTGGAGTTCGATTGCAGTTGCTAGAGGCCCCAGCACACCAATTCTCTCCTCCACCCTCTCATTAGAAAAAGCTCATAGATTCAGAATTATCAGCCTTCCCTCCCACACCCCAGAGAGGAAGGCAGTGGTCAGTCGCTTCAGTGGAATGCAAAGGCAAGGTCATCATTGGAAAGGACCTGCATGCACTCCGGTGCCCAGCTGGGTCATCTGGCCTCTCTCTGCCTGCTCCTCCTTTCTGTCATGTGTGCTATGAGCCCTACCTTCTTGGAATCTCACTCTCCCCATCCCCAGGCCCTTATTCAGGCTCTTCTCCTTCCTCAGTTTATACTGTGATATCCTCCAGCTCTTAGTCTGGCCATTCATGTTGGTCTGCTACCCCTATAGTCTGAGATACCCCTCCAAAAAAAAAAAAAAAAAACAAGAGCAAGCCTCTAAAGGTTTCCTTTTCATGCTTGGGATCCCAGGAGTGGCCTGCCAACATTCTAGAGTCATGGATGATGGAGTCTCCATGTGCTGTCCAAGCCTTCTTCCTGGCTATTCTGGATTCAAACTCCAGCCAAGCCCCATTAAAACACGGTACTCAGAATGCACTGGGCTCCTCCACTTTTGAGAGCCCACAGCAGATAGGGAACATGAATGCCAAAGCTGAGGCTCTTTCTGAAGCTCTGTCCAAGAGTGCTGACATTTACTCCCTGAAGTCTGAGTGTCCCAGAGGGCAGGAAGACGTGTCCATCTCAGCAACCTCAGAGTCCGATGGTGCCCAGAGTGTAACGTATACCCAACTTGACAAATTGCTGCTTCCCTGGACCCTACTAGGCCCTCAAATGTTTACCAGGTGAATGAGTAAAGGAGGGAGGAGTTCCCACGTGGGTCACCCAAAACAGATGTGAACTGTTGAAGGCAGAGCTTCCCTGGCGCAGCGCCCTGATGCGAGCGAGCTGCGGGCAGCACGGCCCTGTGGCTCTGCATTGCTGAAGCTGTTTGCCTCTCTTTCTGCACTGTTTCCTTGAGACAGTCTAACTGAAGCTGGAGCTGCCGGGTTTTGGTCAGGCTGACACCCCAGAGAACCCCGTGGCTCTGCAGACTCAGCTCCCCACAGGACTGGGTTTCAGGCAGGCAGGCGCATATGCAGCTGTTTACACACATGCTGGAAGGCTGACCTCAGGGCAAAGCAGACCCTCCTAGGCCTGCGTGCTTGCTCAGCAAGAGCTTGTATGGGCCCCGGCCCCGGCCCCCTCGAGTCTCTTTCTGCTGATCAATTTGCTCTTTTGCTGTTCACAATTTGGCTGAAGCCTCCAAGGGTTAGTAAATGACTGACAGACCTCTACCTGTGATTTCCCAACCGTGCCCGTTGGCACCTGGGGAAAACCAAACTTCTTTTGAAGTTTAAAGGGAACGAGTGAAAATAAGATGGCCTGCGGTAGAGCCCGATTGATATACCCAGGGAACAAGCCAGCTGAGCTGGTCCTCATGGAGCAGAGATTACAGCCCAGGCAGCTTGTGCTACAAGATGGCCCACGCACCTGTGGGTGGAACAGAGAGAAAGAGACTCACCAGGCACATCTTCCTGCAGAACTGCCTTCCCCAAAATGCAAGGCAAGTACGTGTCCCCCAGAAGCAGTCAAGCATACAACAGCTGAATCTGCTGCTACTGGACAAGCCATCCCCATTCACTCTCTTCTCTCCACACTCCACTGCTCGCCACATAAAGCCACTGGGTCCAGTCAATTGAAAAAAGGGGGAAAAACGTACACTGTAGTGGTGATGTCTGAGGATCCTTTTGACCGGAAATAGAAGTTCCAAAAGTTTTGGCAGCATAGATGAAATACATGCAGTAAGATGACACAAGTTACAGGACTTCAGAAGTATAAAAATTACAGGATAGGAATAAAAACTGCCACCCTATCCCAGCACATCTGAAATTATTCAACCCTTTGCCAAGACTATAAACGCATTAGTGTCATGTGAGGAAAAGAACAACGCTCTACCTAGAGCAAACATGATTTTTTTAAAAAAAATATTTATTTATTTGAGTGGGGGGGAGAATGGGTGCACCAGGGCCTCTAGCCACTGCAAACAAACTGCAAATGTGTGCACCCCCTTGTGCATCTGGCTTACGTGGGTCCTGGGAATCAAACCAGGATCCTTTGGCTTTGCAGGCAAATGCCTTAACAGCTAAGCCATCTCTCCAGACCCAGCAAACGAGATTTTTATAGATTGTTTTACCAGCTAAGTCATGACTTGCCTTCTAGGTTTGCAAAGTCATCAGTCACTTAGTCATCTACAACATTTCTGGTCACTGATTATGTGTAAAATTCATTCATAATTTTGACTAAGCTTAAGGAGGGGTTATAATGAGAGTATTCTTGGAAGACTTTTGCAATAAAATTATTCAGTTGTTATGTGACCAAAGTAAAGAAAGTTACACTTGCTCCCCTTAAGGTAAGGGCTTCCTTAAGGTAATGTTCATGATTTCAAACTGGAAAAGTAGAATTTGGGGGCGGGGGCAGAACAGATGGGGAAGGTGGAGACAATGAACAGAGAAACATTTAAGAAGTACTTCTATTAAAATGATACAGGCTGGGGCTGGAGAGATGGCTTTAATGGTTAAGGTGCTTGCCTGCAAAGCCTAAGGACCCAGGTTCAATTCCCCAGTACCCATATAGGCCAGATACACAAGTTGGCACATGTGTCTAGAGTTCATTTGCAGTGGTTAGAGGCCCTGGTGCACCTATTCTCTCTGTGTGTCTCTTTCTCTCTCCCTCTCAAGTAAATAATAAATAAATAAAATTTACAAAGGAAATTAATAATACAGGCTGGGGGGTAGAGCGCAGTGCTGGCACGCTTGTCTAGCATGCACAACATCTGGGCTCCAACCCAGGCAAAGCAAAACCACCAAGGAAAAATAACAATAAAGGCAAGAAAAAAAAAAACCCATACTACATCCAATACCCAATCAATTTAAAAATTAATAATCTTAGCTTTTACTTTTCATTTTTTGACTTTTTTGTTTGAGATAGGTCTCAATATGTTGCCTACCCTGCTTTCAAATTCCTGGGCTCAAGTGATCCTCCTGCCTCAGCCTCCTACATAACTGGGACTACAGGTGTATGCCAAGGTGCCCAGAGGCTTATTAAGAAGACACATGTTAAGCAGTACTCCATCACAGGGCCTGTGACATCCAGAACCCTGCTTGGAAAAGAGTCATCCCACAGTCAACCATGAGTGCTTGAGCAATGGCCATCTGCTCAGCCTCTGGTGGATGGTCTTCATAAACAAATAGAAAAATATGATTTTCTGCTTTTTTTCTTGTTCTGTGTCCCACTGCTAAATCAAGTATTCCATCGTGTGTGTGTATGTGTTAGCACACACAGAGGTAAATAGTTAACCCTCTAATGTAGCCCACATATGTTTAACTACTTCGGTGTCTCATGATGGATTCAGGGCCGGCAGGCCCTGTGGCTGTGGCCCTGCAAAGATCTGGCCTGCTCTTTCTCTCTCTCTCTCTCTTTTTTTTTTTTTGGTTTTTCATTTTTCAGTTTTTCAAGGTAGGGTCTCACTCTATCTAGCCCAGGCTGATCTGGAATTCACTATGTAATCTCAGGGTGGCTGAATTCATTGTGATCCTCCTACCTTTGCCTCCCGAATGCTGGGATTAAAGGCGTGTGCCCCCATGCCCGGCTTGGCCTGTTCTCTCATGCTCTCACTAACATACACTATCGCCGCTGAAGGACTCTTTGGGAAGATGCCAATAATCTCTATTTTATGTCCTAATTACACAACCACTTACCCTTTGGCAACCTGAAGAAAACAAAAGTTTAAAGGGTAGAATATTTAACCACCAAGTGCCTCAGAACAAAATCCAAAGCAGGAAAAAAAAAAAAGCAAAGACCCAGAAACCTTAGGCAGCATTGTGAAGCCAGCAAACAGTGCTCAGAAGCCAGCAGCATGTCGTTCAAGTCCTCCTACATGGCAAATGCACAAGAAACAAGCACAGCAAAAACCACCGCTGTCCCACTGCTGAGCTCTGCAAGAGTTTATAAAGAATGAAGTCCAGTCTGCTTCGAGGAAGGACAGGCCTCAGTGAGGTCCACTCTGCTCTGAGGAAAGACAGGCCCTCTCAGCTGAGGCCTCAAGGGAGATAAATGCTTCTGGATGAAGAGGAAGGACAAGCTGGATCATTAACATCGTGACTTCCAGAGTTTAATACTTTTCTTTAGCGTTAATAACCACTTCATCCCTTGACCTGGCTTTTCAATTATTCCTTCCAGACAATTTCTTAGGTTCTATCCGGGTAGAGAGACTACTTCTGAGTAAACTGCTACCAAGCACACTAACTGGAAATTCACAGCCCTTCTCCCTGATTGGCTGAGAGCACTTTTTAACGCCATCTAGATTTCCAGAGAGCAGGGCCACCCAAGCCCTGCTACCCATGACCACCCTGATCCCACCTGCCAGTTCTGACTCCAGTTCTTTCTGTTCATTCCATTGCCAAGGTGGTTCTGCCATCTCTCTCCCAAACCTTCCTGACTTCCCTTATTTGCAGTGCCTTGATGAACACCAAGCCATCTTTCACGTCCTTTGATTTCATCTTAATTATGTCATCCTGAATACATTTTTGGCTTGGACACAAGGCACGTGCTTGGACATTTTCAGTGCAGGGCAGGCTTGAATATTAATCTCATTTTTTTCAAATGTCCATTTTTATTTTCCTTTTTTCTTTTTGAGGCAGGGTCTCACTGTAGCCTAGGCTGACCTGGAACTCACTCTGTAGCTCAGGTTGGCCTCGAACACACAGTGATTCTCCGACATCCGCCTTCCAAGTGCTGGGACTAAAGGCATGTGTGCTACCAGGGCTGCTTTTAAAAAAACGTTCATAGTAGTAGCTCAGTCTATTGCAGAAAAATTTAAAGCTGTTATGTACACACACACACCTGCGCACAAACACGGGGTGTAAATAAAACTATAAAATGGAACTAAGGAGAAATTAACCTAAGGACATTAATGTGGATCAAGGAGGGTGGCAGGATTTGAAACTTGTGTTGTCTGTTCAACACAGGAAGCACTTCCATCAGTACTTGGAAAGTTCTGGTCCACTGGCCCGATATGGCCTACCATCTGCTTCAGTACATAAAGTTTTACTAGAACACAGCCCCAGCTATTCATCTACATATTATGTATGGCTTCCTTGACACTGTAATGGCAGAGCTGAGTAGCTGTGAAAGAAACCATATGGCTGATAAAGCCCAAAATATTTACTACCTGGATCTTTTCAGAACAGTGTGCAAATGTATATCCAGAGTTGAGGGTTCTCTGCATAGGAGACAAAGGCAAGACACGCTGTAGGCTAAGTACAGTCTGTGCGGCTCTGAAGTCGACGAGTCCCTGTGACCGTAAAGAGCTCACTGTGTCATCTGATGAAAGAACATGTCTAGCCTCATTTTTCCCAGCAGCGGCTTCCGTGAGTAAGGTCATGGCATGATGACACCAAGGTGGCTGCACAGATAGTGCAGGTACGATCCGTGCCCGGGCTTGACTAGTCTGAGGACATTTCTTGTCCTCCTCCCTAAGCCCTGGCCAACCTGACCAGTGGATCTGGTACTCTCTTCTGCGGAGGCCCAGGGGTCCTCAGAAGTGCCCAGATCTCCACAGCTCAGCCCGTTGTTAGCACGTGGCACGCACGATTTTTATCCTTTTGGAGTAGTCGTCTTGGCTGCAGGGCAATTTTTCCCTACTGTTGACGTGGGCTGGTAAGACCAAGGTTGTACAGTCTGCCACCTTCCTGCAGTGCAGACACTCAGTCTGTCAGTGTGCAGAATGCCCTTCATGGACAGGCCGCAGGGAAGGACTGGGGGTCATCCTCCTGTGACAATCACAGTCTGGCAAAGGCAGTGCCTGGAGAGACGACCCAGGCAGTCTGATGTGCCCAGCCTAACTGATGGCAGATTGGGACCACAGCATTTGCCTGGACACATTCAAACACAAGGCCCATGTTATTACCCTCCCTCCTTCCCTCCTTCCTTCTCTCCCTCCCCCCCTCCCTCCCTCCCTCTCTTCCTTCCCTTCTTTCTTTTTCTTTTTCTTTTTCTTTTTCTTTTTTCTCCAGGTAGCGTCTCGCTCTAGCTCAGGCTGACCTGGAATTCACTATGTAGTCTCAGGGTGGCCTTGAACTTACGGCAATCCTCCTACCTCAGCCTCCCGAATGCTGGGATTAAAGGCGTGCGCCACCACGCCCGACCCATGTTATTTCTTTAAAGAAACAAAACTCGCCTGGACCTACTACCTTGTCACATACTCCTCGAAAGAACTACAAAGCAATGACAAACCAGACAAGTGGGTTCCTAAGAAATGACAACTGGGCTCGGTGTTACAACTGGGTGACAAAGCTTTGCATGTAGAAGAATGTGCCTTTGTCCATTTCTTCTTTGTGTCTCAAACCACAGGGTCATGAACTGATGATACTTCCAATGGAGAAAATTAAAGTTACCTAAGGAAGTTGTTAATATGCAAATTTATGAAAACTAGAGCTACTTTTATTTTATCCTGCTGTAAATTACTACCTAATCTAGACCTAACTCTTACCCATGCTGTCAGAAGAGAGGGAAAGCCAAAACATACTGTCAATTACCATCCTGTGTGCCCAGCAGATCTTCCCACATGGCGGCTGAAGCAGGAGCTGAGTAAGGGAAACATCCCTGTCACAAATGCTCCCTTCGACTACAAATAAGTGAAACACATCCATATTTGACAGCAGAGACAACAGAGGCAATAAACGTGTGACACACCACAAAAAGCGCTCCTCATTCTATGACACAGAGCAAAGAGTCTTGCCACTTATCCTTCTAGTACGCCACAAGGGTTCAAACCAATGAAGCACTGAGCTTGGAAGTACACAGAGTGCCTGCAGAAACTTCTAGAGGAAACCAGAAGCCCCTCTGCATCAGCTTGGGCCAACCCTCACTTCTCCAAGACATCATGGAAACTTGCACATCCTTTGACATGCACTGAGGCCACACTGGAGGGAAGGACTGAGCGAGCGGGGATGGCGCTGCCTCAGCACTCCCTCACAGCCACCGAGGCCTGAGAAGGTTGAGCTTCTGCAAGATGGCGACCCCAAACAACCAGTCAGCACAGTACCCGCAAGACCCACCCAGGCCGCCGTATTCTGGCTCATGTTCAAACGGCTAGTTGTGATGGCTCCTACTTACGTAGTGCATACAAGGTGAGAATGATTCCAGCCAGGCAAAATCCTTCGAAGAACCTGAGTGTGCTGAACATCGTCACATTCACCGACAGTGCCACAGTCAGTCCAAAGATCAGAATGAAGATAACAGAGAACAGCAGCACAGGCCGCCGGCCAACCCTGCATGGGAAGAGGCAAAAGGTCAGGAATCAAGGTCAATACATGGTGACCCCAGGTGCTGAAACCCAGTGTTCAGCAGACACTCCCTGTCTGTTAGGATGAATATGGGCTGGATGTCTCCATAGTTTCCAGACCCACTTCATTAAATCGTGGCCTGGTCCCTAGCCCTGGAGGACATTTAGCCCAATCCCTTTATGTTGAAGCTAAGACAGCAGGTGATCAAACAGCTAGTGGGACAGAGAACAGCGATGTGGCCCCAATTCCTGTTGCCAACTCTATCTCTGTGTATTAACAAGGATGGTTCAAGGTGAGGGAAACAAAATCAATAACAACTCCCCAAACACAAACCCTGACACACCCGGCATAATGTCTTGAGAAACCCCGACCTTTGGAGCGGGTCTCAGAGTCAGCATGGCACGGAGGGAAGCCTGTGCTTCCTCCTCTGGTTATGACTCATGCGGCCTTCAAGGCCAAGGCTGTCATTTGCTTCAGCTACATAACAATATGGAATTTTTGTCGTTGTTGTTGTTGTTTTGGGTTTTTTCAAAGTAGGGTCTCACTTTAGCTCAGGCTGACCTGGAATTCACTATGTAGTCTCAGGCTGGCCTCGAACTCATGGCAATCCTCCTACCTCTGCCTCCCGAGTGCTGGGATGAAAGGCATGTGCCACCACGCCCGGCCCAATAAGGAATTTTAAAATTATTAAAGGATCACACACCCCACTAGACAGCTTGAACTGGAAGTAAGTATATGTCATGAACTCACAGTGGAGCCCACAGGAAAAGGCAGTGGACACAGAGATGGCCAGTGCAAGAGTGATGACCACTGGGGGCAAAGGGCTTAGGGGGTCGTTTATGGGAATGGGAAAACTACTAGTTCCCAGCCTCCCCTCCTCCAAACCTTCTGCCTTTCTCTTCCTTAACTCATTACAAACAGTGATGACAATGGATTGCCATCAAATTAATATTTAACCCAAGTGGCTGGGGCTGGAAGGACACCTCACAGAGTAACTGGGGCATAGCGGATGTTGTTTGCCAGGGGCAACAGGGAGGGAGAGGACAGCCAGGCCTGGTGTCCCAAACACCCCTTTAACCGTCCCATACAGATTTATGACAGGCTGCTGACATTCAAGTAAAGCACCCAGAAAAGGCGAGGAGTAAAACGAAAGATAAACTCACGGCTTCCCAGGACTGCAGCGAGAATGAGAAGGATGGTTGTGAGCATCTCACTCACTGTCTTTGGTGGGTGACACAAATGCTTGAAAGTGAGCGTGAACAGTGGGTGTGTGACTGACTCTGTGCATATATCAAACTCACTGAATTGTGCACTTCAGGTGGGTGAGTTTTATGGCAGACAGTTTATCTCTCACTAGAGCTCTTTAAAAAGAAAAGTCCCTTCCAGTAAGGCGTAGCCTTGCCCTGCACAGCAGATGGATGCGATTTTAAGCAAAGGTGGGAGGAGAAGCAGGCCAGCATTCGGGACTTTCTAAGATTCCACCCACCTCCATTCGTCACGTGGGTCTTGTGAGTCCAAGACTGCGAGCTCCACACCACATGAGTTCATGATCCTGTCTAGAGATTTCAGCCCTCGTGTCCCGTGTGTGGTGCTGTGGTCACAAGGCCCTGACCAGGAGAGACCTCATCCGATGATTTTGTTTATACCTACTCACTTGGGACAAACATTTAAAACATGGCTTACTTGTCCTTGCAATGGAAGAGGACAGACAAAAACTGATGCGTGTTTAATCCTTTGTCCCTCCCTCACCTGTGAAATGGGGAGAATATTCATAGAAGGACATGCTGGTGCAGGCACAAACGTGGTCGTGGGGGGAGGTCGAGTTTAATTCCAAAGTGGGTGGTGTGAGGGGCGTGATTCACCGTCACTCCTCTGCTCTGAAGGTGAAGGAAAGGGCCATGAGCCCAGCACACAGGTGACCTCTTGGAACAAACAAGGAATTGCTGTTCCCCAAGCTTCCGGGAAGGAGCTCTGCCCTGCGGACGCCCTGGCTGCATCCCAGCGACACCCTTGTGGTGAAGGACAGAACTGAAGGAGGATTCATTTGTGTTAGAGCCACTGACCACAGAGAACATGGTGACATGTCCCAGTCCAGTGAAACAAGTGGAAGGGGTTTTTAATGCAGGAATTGTTTATAAAAAAGCAGCCAATGTGAGAGAGACCCTGCAAGAAACAGGATTCTATACTGCAATTCTAAGGACACAGACTGTAGGGGACAGATAGTCAGTCATGGATCTCAGAAAGGCACTTGTGTGGAGGGGACCTGGCTGAGACAAACATATGAGGGGTCCCCTTCTTTCCGGAGGGTCTGCAGCTTGTGTTCCTACTCCTCCTCCCCCTGCCATGCTCTCACTTAGCCAGGAGCAAAGGGTCTCCAGTGACCAAGACTACTGCTACAAACATGGGTCACGTGGAGAGGAAGGGAGCTGTGTTTCTCCTGAGCATATCAGCTAACACACTAACCACCCCATCCCCAAATCTCAGCTAACACGCTAACCACCCCCAACCCCAAATCTCAGCTAACACACTAACCACCCCAACCCCAAATCTCAGCTAACACACTAACCACCCCAACCCCAAATCTCAGCTAACACGCTAGCCACCCCCAACCCCAAATCTCAGCTAACACGCTAACCACCCCAACCCCAAATCTCAGCTAACACGCTAACCACCCCAACCCCAAATCTCAGCTAACACACTAACCACCCCCAACCCCAAATCTCAGCTAACACACTAACCACCCCAACCCCAAATCTCAGCTAACACACTAACCACCCCATCCCCAAATCTCAGCTAACACACTAACCACCCCAACCCCAAATCTCAGCTAACACACTAACCACCCCATCCCCAAATCTCAGCTAACACACTAACCACCCCATCCCCAAATCTCAGCTAACACGCTAACCACCCCCAACCCCAAATCTCAGCTAACACGCTAACCACCCCCAACCCCAAATCTCAGCTAACACGCTAACCACCCCAACCCCAAATCTCAGCTAACACGCTAACCACCCCAACCCCAAATCTCAGCTAACACGCTAACCACCCCAACCCCAAATCTCAGCTAACACGCTAACCACCCCAACCCCAAATCTCAGCTAACACGCTAACCACCCCAACCCCAAATCTCAGCTAACACACTAACCACCCCATCCCCAAATCTCAGCTAACACACTAACCACCCCAACCCCAAATCTCAGCTAACACGCTAACCACCCCAACCCCAAATCTCAGCTAACACGCTAACCACCCCAACCCCAAATCTCAGCTAACACGCTAACCACCCCAACCCCAAATCTCAGCTAACACGCTAACCACCCCCCAACCCCAAATCTCAGCTAACACGCTAACCACCCCAACCCCAAATCTCAGCTAACACGCTAACCACCCCATCCCCAAATCTCAGCTAACACGCTAACCACCCCAACCCCAAATCTCAGCCAACACGCCCACCCCATCCCCAAATCTCAGCTAACACGCTAACCACCCCAACCCCAAATCTCAGCTAACACGCTAACCACCCCAACCCCAAATCTCAGCTAACACGCTAACCACCCCATCCCCAAATCTCAGCTAACACACTAACCACCCCAACCCCAAATCTCAGCTAACACACTAACCACCCCAACCCCAAATCTCAGCTAACACACTAACCACCCCAACCCCAAATCTCAGCTAACACGCTAACCACCCCAACCCCAAATCTCAGCTAACACGTTAACCACCCCCAACCCCAAATCTCAGCTAACATGCTAACCACCCCAACCCCAAATCTCAGCTAACACACTAACCACCCCTAACCCCAAATCTCAGCTAACACGCTAACCACCCCCAACCCCAAATCTTAGCCAACACGCTAACCACCCCAACCCCAAATCTCAGCTAACACACTAACCACCCCTAACCCCAAATCTAGGTTTAAAATGTAACTTTTGAAGGAAGGCAGCTTAATGTCTGTCCATGCTCACTGCAATCGTAGAAAGCCTAGCCAAGCATCTCTGAAACTGGAAGATCCAGAGTTCCTTAAGTGAGGTGATTTCCACATTTAAGGCAAGGCAGGGAATAAATGCAAAAAAAAAAAAAAAAAAAAAAAAAAAAAAAGGGCGGGGGCAGGGGAATGGGGTTGGAAAACACCAAACTTCCTAACTGAAACAGAAGGCCACCCAAAACCCCCAGGCCACTATTATGCATACTGAGACCCCTGGGAAAACCACTGCTGAGGAGAGGGTGTGCAACATTAGACTTCTGGTCAGAGTAAGTTCCAGATTCCTCAGTCTTTTTCCCCCAGGCCTATGTGTGATAAAAGAGGCTGCTGGACATGTATTTGCAAGCTTTATTAGTCAAAGCCCATGCTCACTTTTGTATTAAATCACTAACTGAACCAGGACACTATAAGCTTTATCAAGCTTGCATTCTTCTGAAAGGAGACATGGATTCTGTTAGTATATACTTGTAATTTCTTTCAATGAAGTTTTCTGGGAAGCAGTCGCTATTGAATCAGTATAGCTCATGCTGAAAACCTAGGAACCCAAGCATTTGGTTAAATAAAAACCTACTCCCTGTCCTCAAAGAGCATGAAGAGACCCCAGCAGCACATCCGCGGCACACAGGAACTGCGTCCCCAGGAAGCATTAGAAGTGGTGACTTAGCAGACTCCAGGCTCCCAGGAAACCGTGTGTACTGGTACAAGGAACCCCAGACAGACAGGAGCTTCAGGAAGGAGATTTCTGCCACTTTAAGGTGGCCTCAGACCCCTATGCTCTGTCCCCACGATCCTGGCTCTTGTTCACACTGGCTTTCATAGTTAACCAGGGTACACGGGGCACCAAGAAGGCACACACAGTTTGTTCCATGGCATTCTTGGCCTTCTCTGTCGACAGGCTTAAGACGTGATGCCTCACACACAAGAGATTCCTTTGAGAGTGGAAGAGAGGACAGCCATGCCACGCCCCTGCCCTTGGGCAGTCCTTGACATTGTGCAACTGTCTCCTTGCTTGGACATAGCACCACGGTGCTCTTGTGAGCATAGAACACTTCCAGTAAAAGTGCTGTGGCGCACTTCTGGAGGAGCAGGTCTGGATTGGGTGGCAAATCCTGACCCTCCAGTTTGAACTTGGGTCTGACTTGGGCCTCTGTGCTCCAGTGCTTCAATGATGCACAAACAGAGTCAGAACCGCACCTACTGGAAATGGAGCAGAGCCTGCGTGGTGGGGGGTGTGGGGAGGGTGGGCTACTTCAGTGCATGGAGTATCCGGGCCCGACTGGTACACGCCCTCAGTCAGCATCAGGCACCAGCGATGCCACTATCATCATTAACAGCTCCGCCTCCATCCTCCCCTCCTGGTCTCCATCCCGCCAGCCTCGCCAAACTCCCCTGCCTCTGTTGTTCATTTTCATAAGATGGACTCTTGCTGTATGGCTGGCTCAGCCTGACCTCAACTCCCAGGCTCAAGCAATCCTCTGACATAGCCCTCAACAGCAGGCAGAGTAGGTGGCGTGCCACTTCACCCAGCTCCCTCATTTTTTTTTTTTTTTTTTTTGTTTTTCGATAGGTAGGGTCTCACTCTGGTCCAGGCTGTCCTGGAATTAACTATGTAGTCTCAGGGTGGCCTTGAACTCTCGGCGATCCTCCTACCTCTGCCTCCCAAGTGCTGGGATTGAAGGCATGCGCCACCACGCCCGGCTAGCTCCCTCATTTTTTAAACGCAGTTTGTACATCTACCCATTCGGCACCCAGCCATAGAGCACTGCACCTAAGATCGGTCCAACCGTCAGTAGTAGGTGGGGCTGCAGACCACAGGCTGGTCATGCGTTGAATGAAATCTTCCCTCCCACTGTCTGCCATGCCCAGTGGCCAATCCTCTTTGGCTCTGCACTTTCCAGGTAGCAGCTTCTGCTTTCAGCTCTGCCATCAACACCAGGCACAGTGACTATGAGCTCACACTGACCACTCCTCCTTAGCCAGCCAAGGCCTACTCTGCCTTCCAAAGGTCCCTGTGGCGGCGCAGTGGTACTCACCAGTCGGCAATGCATCCAGTTATTAGGTAGCCAAAGATTAATCCAACCAGTAAGGAGAACTTAGCGATATGGACTTTCCAGGCATTGTCACACACAAGATCCCACTAGAGAGGGCAAACAGAAAACAAATCAGAGAGACACTTACACAGAGCTGTCACACGCAATCACGAGGGCAGAACAATAACCCTGCAAAAGGATCCGGCCACTGCCAGTGGGGCCATGTCGCATGTACCATTAAAACCTCACGATTAAGGCTGTCGAAACCCTAAATGTTTCAGCCCATGAGGGCTATGTGAAACCTGGGCTATGCGTTCCTTCTGTACCAACCGCCACAGGAAGCTGAGGGTGGGGACAATGCAAGGAGATGGGCATCCCTGGTGGCCAGCACCCTTCTCAGCTCACAGAGCTGCTCCAACACCCAGGCTGGGACTGCCCTGCCAACTTTCCCCGTGAGCTGTGAGAACAGCATGGGGAAATAACTAGCAATTTTTTTTTTTTTTGACTTTGCGAGGTAGGGTCTCACTCTGGTCCAGGCTGACCTGGAATTAACTATGTAGTCTCAGGGTGGCCTCGAACTCTCGGCGATCCTCCTACCTCTGCCTCCTGAGTGCTGGGATTAAAGGCGTGTGCCACCATGCCCGGCTTATAAGTAGCAATTTTACATTTTTACCCAATAAACTCCCTAAAGTGTAGTCTTAAAAAGAGAAGACAGGCGTTAACGTAGAATGTTAAAATATGAACTTTAAACATTGTTATGTTTTTTTTTCTCAAATATTCTTGCATTTCTCTGCATTGTGTTGTGCTACCAGTGACAAAGACAATCAGAGTAAATGAAACAGTTTATTTTGCACAATTAACTTTAATCATTTAGTACAAAAATGAAAACGATCCTCAGTTATTCTCTTCTCCATTCACAGAAGCAGTAGAGCACGCACACACAGCTTACTTCTGGGTCAGAGGAACGATTGAACAGGGAGCCACTGGAGGGGTCTAGGAAGCCTGCAGGGCTCACCATTGGTGGTAGCCACACCCTCTTGCTAGTTTTCTGGTTTGGGGCTTTCAGTCCCAGGTCAAGGGAGGTGTGGGCTAAGGTGGGCAGTAGCAGCTGGGGAGATGCTCCATCACTTGGGAATTTGGGGATGCCAGAATGAGAGGTGCTTGGGAGGCAGAGCCAGGAAGAATAAGGGTGTGTGTGTGGGGGGGAGTAGAAGGCAGGGGGCTGCAACCTGATCTCAGCATTATCTTCCTGGGTATCTCCTCCTCCAGGTCACTGCCAAGGGGGAGACCCAGAGTATAATGTCAAGGAGCCTTGTACCTCAGGTCCCGAATGTTTCCAAACTTCTGGAGACCCTTGTGGAACCCTTGGGGACAGCAGCTGTGGGATCTTGGGAAGCCAAAGTCTACGTCAACATGAGCAGAGAAAAGTGCGTGGTCTGCAGGAGTGGGAAGGGGCCGTCTGTCACACTGTTCACCCTGCTGCTCTGGACGCACTGGGACACCTGCTTGCTGATGCCCACGTGGCAGGTTCCAGTGTCCAGAGGCCCGAGGAAAGTGACCTCCTCCTCTCCGTGCTGGGAGGAGGGGAAGAAGGAGTGTAAGCAGGGCCGCAGAGGGCCTGGCCAGGGCATGGTTTAGAGCTTGTCTAGATTTCCTCCTGTGACTGCCGATGTGGGCACTGCGGCGGCATGGACTGTCACTCGAGCTTTTTAGAGGGATGGCTTCCTCCTATAATGACTCGAGAGGGTCTCAAAATGTTACCGAACCACAGGGATCCCAACATTGACATCACTGGGACCAATCAAGAATGCAGATTCCTGGGCCTTATCCCAGACATGCTGAGTAATGACTTCTTCAGGAAAGTATGGCAGTGTGCACTGACAGCTGTCCAGGTAGGACTGAGCCCCCCCACCATTAGCTGACACCTCCAGATCCTTCCCTGCCTTCCTATGCCATGGTGGGGACAACCCATGAACCCCAAGGCCCAGGCCAGCTCCAGTCAAATCCCAAGAGGAAGAAGCTAACAGATAATGGAATATTGCACAAAATGCACACGTGACTTCTACCCTGTCCTTGTCCTATAGTGAAGTGTAAGTTCCAAGATAGCTAAGTGGCTCTTGGAGGCCAGCCTGGGACGTCAACATTCACAGATAAACTGTTTCGAGAAGAAAATGTATTTTCAATGAGAAATACCTTTCCAACTTTAGGAAGGCAGATTTGGCCTTAAAATGAGAGCTACAGCCTTACTGCCAACCAAATGTACGTGTTCTTTTTGCCTGACTCAAGTTTATACATTCCAGGGGTAGAGGCACTTACACACCTATGCCTGTTCATCTCCTGGGCACACTGCACCTGCGTAGACCTCAGCATGACACATTGTTGGCAACAGCCCAGCCTGACCCAAGTTCCTGCCAGGGAGAAACACACCAGCTGCCGTCTCTTTCATTCACTCTGCTTTTAAATACTTTCACGTCTCCACCAAGACATCCCATTGATGAGTTTACTTGAGGTTAAATGATGCAAAAGGGCACATTATGCTTATGTTAAATGGCCAGAGACAGGAGATTGAATACAAGCATCAGGGAGGGAGGAGGAGACAGCTGAGCAATTACTGCACTCACTGGGCCTGGGGTGCCTACCATCCCACGGAGTTACCACCTACTGTGTTCAGCAGTCACCTCAACACATTCCCTATCAATTACCACCACCAGCGTGGAAAGCTAAAGCTACGGAGGAAGACGGAACCGCTCACACAGCCGCAAGGAAAGGAAGCCTTGAGGGACCGGTAGGGTTGGCACAAGGGAGTTCAGTGTGTGGGGACCACCTGCCTTGGGAGTGAGGGGCAGGGAATGCAGAGCAAGGCAGCCACCTGTGCCCTACATCCTTCTCAGTGCGACACAAGGTGGACAGCTTATCTAAGTCAACAAGCCCTGCGCCTGGGAGGGCCCAGCAAGCTTAGGAAGATAAGGGTTTCTCATGCCTAGGGATCCACCTAAAACAACACCCTTGCAATCCTGGGGGCCCACCCCGGAAGCACATTCCACCGGGCTTGGGGTGGCAGGAGCTGGGGGGAATCCACAGAGCCGACTCCTTTGCTCAATGTCTTCTGGTCAGGACAAAACTGTATCAGGAACATAAACATGCCCTGACAGTGGGTTTTGTTTATTTTTTAATAACCTGCCTCAAGAACTTCAGAAGTATGAAGACTGCTGCCTGGCTCTCAAAAATATGCTCATGTTGCTATAGCTAAGAATACGGCAACTGGCTACTCAGGAAGCTAAAATTATGTACTTTTTTTTTTTTTAAGATGGTTTAAAAATCTGACAAGTCCAAGACTGGGACTTCATATCCCTAACATTATCTTGGTAATCTCTCTCCTTATCCTCTTTCTTCATCCCATCAAATCAATTCCAATATCAGCAGAAAGGTACAAACCTTTCTAACACATCCTGAACATACCTCCCTTGTGCTTCCCCCAGCCGCGGCCAGCCTAGCTTCTGGAGTGTTGGGGAGAACTCCCTGGACATCTGAGATGGCAGCCTCGTCCTGGTGTGCGTTTCTCTAGTGTGGGTTGCAGAATAAAAATAACATGTCCAGACTCCCGTACTAAGGTTTCAAATATGATTTAGGGTCTGATAATTAAGTGCACACTCCGAAAATAACTCTCAGTGTCTAACCTAGCTCTGGTTTCTGGGCTGCCTTGAATGAGGAAGAATGGCCGGAGGAGCTTGATAGGAACGTCCTGTGTGCCAGGCAGGTCTGGAGGGCTTGGAACTTACAGCGGGTACTGGCAAAGGAAGTGTTCCAGTCAGTCACTTGAGATAGTGATTTCCTAATTCCCAGGCTCACATGTGAGACGCTTGTAGGGTGCTCTGCTGGGAAGCCTCCCAAAGGCCCAGGCTGCAGTGCCCCAGCTCTCAGCAGGCACAACTCCCCTGCATTCAGACCCGCTCTCCTGCGTCACCCAGAGCAGTTCCTGATATTGTCAAGTTGAGCCCCTTCCCTGGTTAAGTTTCCCCGAGAAGGAGTTCCCAGGGAAGGTGTGGGCTAAACCTCACTCCTAAACAAGTACAGTCTGGCATTAACTCTGCTCCCCTAGAGAAAATGAGAACACTCCTCTAATGCTCAAGTTAACACTCCATCAGCAGGTTTAACAAGATCAAAACAGTTCAAGCTTTAGTCCCATGTCACTGCCCTACTCTTGCCTTCTCTGCCATTATCCTCCCATTAGGAGCATTTTGTGTGATGTCACATGAAACTGAAGGGCAAGACAAATGATCCCAAGACTTGTGTCTGTGATCCACCACACATGGCACGCTGGTTGCCATGTGTTCTATTTAAAAACCAAAAGTAATCAGGCAGAGGTTACGGAAAATCTGCAGGCTACTTTGTAGCTAAGTAATATGAAGATAGAATACAAGAAATACAAACCTTGTTATTTAAAAGCAATGATCTAAAATTACTTGACTTATTAGAGTGGAGAAATAGTCGAGGAAACATCTAATTTCTAAAGAAGATGGAAAATAATTGGGAGACAGGGAAAACAAATCTTCAATAATAATGAATCCTCTAATAAAATTTCAAACAAGAACCTTAAAAAACCGTAAGAAAATAATTACTTATCTGATGATGGAGCTGGTATATCTATGAATAAAACTTAATGGGGGGAGGGAGACAACCTGAAGAAAATCTTAGAACAGTTTAACTATTACTGCTTATAAAATGAGTGTTAATTATTGTTTGAAATTTCTATGTATCGAAAATGTCATAAACAAAATCATTGACAACTAAATTTGTCAAGTGTATCCATAGGGTTACTACCCTGATTATTTGATGGCTATTGATTGTTTTTCCTTAGTGTATTTTCTTAGCAGCACAGGCTAACATTCGACTAGAAATAGGTTAAACACCCATATAATTGACACAATATAGGTGACTTGGAAAACACTCAGGAAGGCTGGGGATACGGTTCAGTGATGGAGTGCTTACCTAACATGCCTGGCCCCTCCGCCCAGCCCCAGCACTGTCTAACTAGAAAGAAAGAGAGAAAACACTGAGGAGAGACAGAATTCCATGAGTAAAAATCCAATAATTTGGTTTTCAAATTTGTTTTTAACTTTTCTGAAGCTGAAGGAGAGACAAGAAAATGTAGATTGGCACCAGGAGGATGGACACATGCCATTTTTTCCCCAGAAGTAATTTACCAACGTGCAGTGTCTACCCTTTACCCTAGAAATTTCTTCTTTTCTATCATATTTTATTATTTTTGGTAACTTTCCCAAGGAAATGATCAGAGCTGCCCACAGAGATCCCTATGCAACCTCCAGTGTCAACTTCTAAGAGCAAAACATGAGATTATGAGTAAACGTCCAAGGATACCACACAGCCATTTAAAAATTTGCCTTAGCAGGGCGTGGTGGTGCACGCCTTTAATCCCAGCACTCAGGAGGCAGAGGTAAGAGGATCATCGTGAGTTTTCGGCCAGTGTGAGACTACACAGTGAATTCCAGGTCAGCCTAGGCTACAGCGAGACCCTACCTCAAAAAACCAAAAAAGTCATGCTCAACAGCTATATAGCTCAAAGCCAGCCTGGGCTAATATGGCCTTGTCTCCAAAAAAAAAAAAAAAAATTTTTTTCTTTAGATAACTAAAAACTAAGGAAATCTTTCATGATGTGATGTAGCCTCAGAATGAAATGCCGTAAGAAAAAATTAGAAGACATCTCAAAATATTGAGAGCAAGAGGAGAGTTTTATTTCCAAAACTTTCTGTGATTTATCAACGAAGTCTAAAGTAAGGAAAACTTTCAAAAGTGGAGGCATGGCAAGGGAGAGACAAAGTCATTATACAACAAACCAACAAAGAAATGTTTCCCCTTTTTTTAGAAAATGCATTTTAATACAATCTAAAACAACCAGGGACTTTGGGGATGTGGCTCAGTTGATGGAGTGCTTGCTTAGCACGCACAAAGCCCTGGGTTCAAATCCCCAATTTCACATAAAGCTGGCAGAGACGGTGCCTAACAGTTCAAGGTCATTTTCAGGCTACATGCAGAGTTTGAGGCCAGCCTGGGAGAAAGCTTGCTTTTGAAAATGCTTGGGTGTCAATTAAAAAAACAAAACCAGAGTCGGGCGTGGTGGTGCATCTTGAAACACCCCCCCAAAAAAAAAAAAACAAAAAAACACCCCTCAGAACTCAATGTAGTGGAGCTCAAGCTCACCTACAGTCCCAGCTACTTGGTGGCTAAGGCAGGAGGATCCCTTGAGCCTGGCTGGGGGGGGGGGGTGAGGAGTTAGTTCCAGGCCAGCCTGGGAAACAGCATAACTGTGCTTCAAAGTCAATAAGTATTTTAAAAAGAAGAAAAGAAAGCAGTTTGAAACAAACTTCATAGCCTGATTTTTACTTTTGTTTCTGCTCCTTGACTAATGCAAAAGGTGTTTTTTTAGGGAACTGATTTAACAGAATATAAATTTCCCCCAAGGTTTCAGCTCTTGACGTGGAGATCCCCGTGTGAGCTTGAGGCCATCCACAGAGCACAAGGGTTTCACCTGTTGCCTGTTCCAAGCCTGACTGTAGTCTGTTGCGATGAAAGAAAATGTTTCAGTACAATATCAGAGAGGGTAATGCTGCTTCAAATTTCAGAGGCTTAACTGAAACAAAATTCCTGACTGGGTTGCAGGAATTTAGAGAAACGTGGGTTCAGCACTTTTTTTTCCCTCTAAAACAGCATTGTGGAGCCTCTCACAGGCCACTATTTTATACACTACAGATGTGCTTGCTCTGCAGCTTTTAAAGCCGACACAAGAGAGGTATCAAGCACATACCCATGCATGTGCTGCGTGTGCACATACGTGTGTATGCAAAGTCCACCAGGAAAATTAGTCACAGGTGGACAAAAGCAGCCTCCGTGGGCTAGTGTGAGGGAGCCGATGAACTTCAACTACCTTCCGCACATGCAGGCAACCGGAACCACTCTGTGTTGTTGATGCTTCTATTCTAGAATATATATTCTTTTTTCGTCCCCTAAAAGACTTCATCAAAATTCAAGATATACTGCCTAATTTGAAAAGCCTCAGACTCCCTCTTCTTTTTCCCTCTAAGCTCATCCTCTAATTGCAGGAGACTCACTGTCAACAGTAGCCAGCACAAGCGCCAATTAGAGTTGGCAGGCTGGCAAGCTTCCTTGAATGACATCATGGGCACACTTGCCAGGCACTCTGGGGAAATTTCCTTTTAAGTTTTGTTTCTCTGTGTGTGTGTGTGTGTGTGTGTGTGTGTGTGTGTGTGTTTGTTAATTGCTACTGCAGCTACTCCTTATCTTTCATTCTTTTCTTTTAACCTAGTGCCAAAAGACTAACCACAGCCTGCTGAAGGAAACATGTGCTGGGGAGTGCAGAGTCTGCTCAGTGGGTGAAGTGCTTGCCATGTGAGCCTGCACCCTGAGTGTGGACCCCAGACACAGCGGCAAGCCATAATCCCTGCCCTCCTATGAAGAGACGGAGGCAGGAGAATCCCAGCCACCCACACACCCATCAGCCTGGCCCTTAGTGCAGCAAACAAGAGACTCGAACCTCAAGCAAGGTGGAAGGTGAGGACGGACACCCGGGGTTGTCCCTCGCCCTCCACATGGACACCCAACATGCACGAACACAAAGATGTGTAGCTTCTGTGAGCTAGAAGGGAGATGAACCCCACTTAGCAAACCTGCACCCCAGTTTCTTACAGGAGACCCTCTCCAAAGCCACAGCATTAAAGCTGGCCAGGGTTCTTAAATTATACTGCAGTCACAGTTTTATAACCAGTACAGTCATTTGCAACTGGTCTAAACCCTAAGCAATGCTTTGTCCTCCAAATGATCATTGTTGTAAAGTATTTTATGCTTTTTAATATTTTTGTTTTGTACATTAAAATTTATTTAATCTGGTTTTATTGTTTTTGGTGGTTTTAAAAATATTTATTGGTCTGGAGAGATGGCTCAGAAGTTAAAGTATTTGCCTGAAAAGCCAAAGGACCCAGGTTCAATTCTCCAGTACCCACATAAGTCAGATGCACAAGGTGGCGCATGCATCTGGACTTTGTTTGCAGTGGCTAGAGGCCCTGATGCACCCATTCTCTGTCTTTCTGCCTCTCTCTCTTTCTCAAAAATAAAAAAGTAAAAAAAGTTAATTTATTTATTTGCAAGACAGAGGAGGGAGTATGGGCATGCCAGGGCCTCTTACCACTTTATACATCTGGCTTTACGTGGGTAACTGGGGAATCGAACCCAGGACATCAGACATTGCAAGCAAGCACCTTTAACCACTAAGCCATCTCGCCAGCCCTAAAATATTTTCATTTTATTTGCCTGTGTGTGCGAATGGACATGCCAGGGTCTCTTGCCCCTGTAAATGGACACCAGATGCATGTGAGTATTAAGGAATTGAACCCAAGCCTACAGGCTTTGCAAGCCAATGCCTTTAACCACTGAGCAACCTCCCTAGCTCTCCATGCAAATCCTTGAGAAGTGTTTGTCTCTTTCTCAGAGCATCGCTCCAGTGCTGCAGCGGTGGAAACTGCAATGTTTCACTTACTGATGCCGGGGCTTTCTCGACCTCACCGAATCCAGCCCCCACCCCTTTCTGGTAGGGGGAGGGATGGTGAGCTGCTATCCAGGAGTGTAAAAGGGAAACAGCAGATAAGCTCCTGCCTGCACTCCCTGGAGTGGACGTGGCTGGTCTCCAGGGCCATGATACAGGGAGCCCCTGCCTTTGTGTTCTCTCTGCAGCTCGTCCTTCAAGGAAGCAGGATGTGCGCACTGGTCCTGAGCACAAGTCTGAGTGTACAGACTGAGGACTCCTGTCCAGCAGTCTTTTTTTTTTGGAGAGAGACACAGAGATAGAGAGAGAGGGAGAGGGAGACAGATAGAGATGGGCGCGCCAGCAGCCTCTCAGCTGCTGTGAATGAAATCCAGATCCCAGCACCAATGTGTCCCCTTCCATTGTGGTCAAGGTGGGAAGGCATTGCGCCCCTAAAACCTAAGTCTGCACCTAGGCTGCACATGTCGTCACTTTGCATCTGGCTAAAGATCAAGTCCTTCAATCTTCCACGTGGGACCTGGTGATTGGAACCCATGGAGATTCTTAGTTCTGGACCAGTGTGTTCTTAGGCAGGCAGGCAGGATTCTGAGTTGCCTTAACCACTAAGCCATCTCTCCAGCCCTCAGCAGTCTTTTCCCTGCTTTAACACGGCTCTTACCATCCCAGAGAGGACACCAATGTGTCAAGTGCAATAGGCTCTTCCATCAAGGATGGACATTTTTTGTCTTTGTCTGGACGCAGGTAGAACTGTGAATCTATGGGAAGGCCACAGCCAACACAGCTTGAAATACAAGTTCCTAAAACCTAAGTCTGCACCTAGGCTGCACATGTCCCAAAGGCACCCAACTCAGCAAAGCTCTAAATATAGCAGAACATGCTTCTTTTTAATCAATCAAGTCCTTCTCTTCCATTCGTGGGCTGGGCTACTGCCAGCCACGATCTCTGAGGAAGAATATCACATGGCAAGCAAAACATGCAGGGCACAGAATTAAGACTAAATGAGTTCTGAGCCCAGTGCCTGGGTGGGACTGCTAAGAGCACCTGGGACCCACGGTGACAGCACAGATTCTGAGTTGCCTCATTGTAGCTCTGCCTTGTGACAGTCATGTGACTTTAGGCAAGGTGTACTTTGTGGGGCTCTGTTTCAACGTCTGTGGTGTGGGAGGCACAAATTCCTGTAACACTCGGCTGCTGTGAGGGGTGAGGACAAGGTGGAGAATGTGCCACGCAGCAAGCGTTTGGATGAAGGGTTTTCACAAGCACTTCCTTAATGAAGGGTTTTCAGACTCTTCCTGACTTCTTCGTTTGGGTGAAGGGTTTTCTCTTTGGATGAAGGGTTTTCAAGCAGACTCTTCCTGACTCGTTTGGGTTTTCACAAGCAGACTCTTCCTTATTCGTTTGGATGAAGGGTTTTCACAAGCGGACTCTTCCTGACTCGTTTGGGTGAAGGGTTTTCACAAGCGGACTCTTCCTTATTCTTTGGATGAAGGGTTTTCACAAGCAGACTCTTCCTTATTCATTTGGATGAAGGGTTTTCACAAGCAGACTCTTCCTTATTTGTTTGGATGAAGGGTTTTCACAAGCAGACTCTTCCTTATTCGTTTGGATGAAGGGTTTTCACAGGACGTGTGAGGGAGGGCTCTGCAAGCCCTCATTATAGGCCTGCAGTCTTGATTCCTGTGGGTCCTTGCCTCCAGCCTGGTGTGGATGGTTCCAGAGAGGACTGCCTTCTGTTGTTATTGGATCTGGGATTACAGGACTTGGAGAGCTACCGCATGGAACTCTGGAGAGGATAAGATCTTTCTGTTGCACTGTAGTCAGCATGTGAGGTTCATGGGCTGGGCTTGGCTTAAGCCAGGACACCTGAAGTCTATCTGGCCCTTCCTCAGTAATAATCCATCCCCTCGGGATGAGTCAGCAGAGCAGAGCAGAGCTGAGCTGAGCTGCACGACACTCCCCGCTTCACTGGTCTTGCTCAACAGGCAATTCTGAAGCAAAGGGCAGGGTGAAGTGATCAAGTGAAGATCCAGAAGGGAGCCCTCGGCACGGAAGGCGCAGTCGTGGCCATGTTGGGAGAGAAGGCATGCTGGCGTGTAGCCCAGTGGTAGAGTGCATGCATGCAATGTGCAAACCCTGGCTTCTGTCCTCCAGCACCAGAGCGTATAAAAAGCAGGGAGGGGAATGGATGGTTAAATAATTTGCAGAAACTTTCAAGTAAAGGAAGGTGAGGTGATGTCACCTTTGCGGAACTTCTCAGAGCCTTTCAAACGTCAACACACGCCATGAATAGAGAGTGAGGCATTTCCCAGACTTACTTGGTCTTGGGAATTCTCTTCCCCAGACACATTTTCAAGACTGGATTACAGAACATGAGAGGATGCTGCCATGTGTATGCTGTGGCTCTTCAGAGACTAACACTACAAACACAAAACACATCACAATGCATGGGAATGCTGGGTGTGACACTCCTGTCACCCCGACAGTCTTTGTGAAGGAAGAGAGAAGGGGAATTCGTGTGTACTAGAAAAATGTTCAAAGTCACCACAGGAATGTTCTCTTACCTTCCATCATAGAAAATAAAACTTATATCTACTTCCCTCTGTCTTCTCAAGAGGTTTATAACTGCTAATTGGTAGCACACGGACAAACATGAAATACTTCTAAGAAATGATCCGGAAAAGATCAGCCACATTAGGAAGCAGTCAACTGTGCAGAACCTGCCTGCTGGAGAAGAAACAGAAGTGTATCACATGTGCTGCCTCTCACAAGGACAGCCACTCGGCTGGCCCAGGCCCAAGGGCAGTGCTGTGCTGTGCAGACAACGTCTTACCTGAATGGATCTGCATATACGGAAGGAGCAAAGACAGGGCATGCCCGTCATGTGCACAGCACGAGTCTCACAGCTCAAGTGCCCACTGCTGTTAGAGTGAGTAGACAGAATGTGCTGTACACAATGTTACTCAGCCTGAAAATGCAAGGAGATTGTGCTGCAGGCTGCAACAGGGGTGGACCCTGAGGTCATCATGCTATGTGAAATTAACTGTCTCAAAAGGACACTTGCATGAGGACCCTTCAGGAGCCAAATGCAGAAAGACGGAGCAGGTGGGCCGAGGGAGGCATGGGGTCAGTGGACAGGGGTACAGATGCACCGTGGGGAGATGCGAACACCATGGAGGTGGTGAGAACTGCAAAACAATGTGAGTGTGCTTCATGCCCTTAAGAATGGTTAAAATGGGCTGGAGAGATAGCTTAGCAGTTAAGGTGCATGCCTGCAAAGGCTAAGGACCCCGGTTCGATTCTCCAGGTCCCATGTAAGCCAGATGCACACGGCAGCACATGCATCTGGAGTTTGTCTGCAGTGGCTAGAGGCCCTGGTGTGCCCATTCTCTCTCCCTCTGTCTGTCTCTAATAAATAAATAAATAAATAAATAAATAAATAAATAAATAAATAAATAAATAAAATCTTTAAAAAGTTATTGAAGAATGGTTAAAACGCCAGGCGTGGTATTGCACACCTTTAATCCCAGGACTTGGAAGGCAGAGGTAGGAGGATCACCATGAGTTTAAGGCCACCCTGAGACTACATAGTGAATGCCAGGTCAGCCTGGACTAGAGTGAGACCCTGCCTTGAAAAACCAAAAAAAAAAAAAAAAAAGTTAAACCTTTGGATGTCACTTTACATATAGTCAGCACAGGTGTGCTGCACTCTGAGCAGAACCCCAGTGGAGGCCAGTGCAGACAGGACGGAGCAGACCCCGACATCGAGCCTTCTCATCTAGTGTGACCTTCCTGAGACCATCCCACATCTGCTTCCACCGCCACTATGGGCCTGACTTCTCTTGCTTTCAGCAAGGGTCCCTGTCCCTCAAGCTTGCTCAGCAGCAGAAAGACTGACAAGACCGCCCTACCTTACACAGCCACCCACTTCCCTCATCCTCTCACAACACCTAAGCAGGTGACCGACCCCAGCACTCAGAGCTCTCTTCGCAGAAACATCCTTCCTTCCTTTGCACCCAGAACTAAGCATGGGAGGTGGGAGGATGGGGGGTAGTGGGGAAGCCCTGCCAGAGGTCATCTGCCTGTCACCTGCTGCCACCAAGGCACAGCAGAGCATGTGAGAGGGGGCAAGGAAGCGGGGCTTGAGGAAGGAGACCCCACATAGCCTGGGCACTGAGCCACAGTGAGAGTGGGGAGAGCCTGTCCTGGGAGGGGAGGTAGAGCCAGGCGAGTGCACAGGTCAGGGGTCTGCTCCAGCCAAGCTCATGCATGTGCCCTGACATGCCATCAGCCCTGGCTTGGAGGGCTAAGGTTCATGGGTGGGAGCCTGAGGTAAGTGTATGGTGCATCCTTGGGGTCAAGTTCTCTTATGTAAAATGCTTGGGACCGGATGTTTCAGGTTTGGAGCTTTTCTAGTTTGGAATGCTTGCATAGGCATCATGAGAGATCCGAAGAAGGAGGACTCAAGTCTGAACGCATAGACTCACTATGTCTCTCGTACCCCATATGTACGCTCAGAAGGCAATGTACAGTGTTTTTCACAATTTTATGCATGAAGCAGTGTCTTGGTGTGGAACTCTCTACTTACGATATCATACTTTCTTCAAAACAAAAAATTCAGGTTAAGAAGCATTTCGGATTTGAATTTATGGACCTTGGATTTCTGGATGAGGGATGCCTAACTTGAAAGAGGGGGTTGCATGATCATCTTAGGAGGGCCTCTGGGAAGTCCTTGCAGAAAGGCCTTGAAGGCCAGTCTCAAGCACACATTGGGCCAGGGGGCTGCACCTCCATCATCACAGTGAAACAACGCCCCAGGCCTCATGTAATGGGCACCTGCTCCACTTTGGGTCACAGGTTGCAAAAGCTGTGGCAGTGCAGTGGGAAGGAAGGGGGTGGCCAGACGTAAACCCATCCTTCTGCACTGGTGCCCAGTGCCTCTGCCCACGTGTCAGCGAGCACACATTTGAGGCAGAAACGCTCCTTTCTGTCTGTGCAGTCAACGTGGAGCCTACAACCACAGAGGCTCGGTGGTTAGGTTGCCTGTAATATGATGGAAAAGCCTCAGTTTAAGCTAACATTTTATTTTTTCCAAATCATGGGGCTGCTTTTACAATTTCCACGTGTTGAGCATGCTCAAGGCCCTGGGTTTAATCTACACCACACACACAAAACACAGCCTTATTTGGGGTTTTTGCTGGATGCTGTTATTGTTAGAAATGTCCTGATGGTAGCCAGGCGTGGTGGCGTACGCATTTAATCCCAGCATTGGGAGGCAGAGGTAGGAGGATTGCTGTGAGTTTGAGGCCGCCCTGAGACTGTATAGTGAATTCTAGGTTAGCCTGGGCTAGAGTGAAACCCTACCTTGAAAAACCAAAAAAAAAAAAAAAAAAAAAAAAAACAAAAAAAGTCTTGATGAAGAGTCCCAGCCTTTCAGAAGAGGACGGCATTCCCACATTCCCGACCCTGCACCTCTGCTCTTCTGCCCGCCCCACTCTGTGCTGGTGTGCCGGGCTGCCTTTCTGCTCACCACATACCCAAGACCGAGAAAGGCAGATATTCCAGTGAGTCTCCTGTCTTTCCTCTTTGGCTCCATCTTTTCAACAGCCACTGAGATGAGTGCATCACTTATAGGGAATATTTGGGGGCTCTGGCCTCTAAATGGAAGGTCATGACCAGCTGCTCAACCTGCTTTGTAAGGAATACTGCTCACGTCAGGAGGGCACACTTGCACAAGCACAAACAAGTTTCCTGACTACATGCAGAACAGCTCACAAACCTGAGCAGCATGCACACCCTGCGGAACCGCCCGGCTTCTTGAATGTTCCAGTAGGTGGCCTGTCCGCCTACACTTCATTGCTCCCTTCAAGAACTTTAGGCAGAAGGTGAACTGGGGAGGGCGTCCCAGCTTCTCACTGCCGCATGCCTGGAGAACAATTCCTAGGTCCCTCTTGACTCAAGTGAGGGGAGCTAGTGGGATCCTGCAGAGCAGGATCCATCACCAACGACATTCGTTTGTTCCATGGGGCTTCCACAAATGACTTCCTAGTTATTTGTCTTCTGTGGTGGGCTGCATGAGAGCGGGCACAGTACCTGTGTGAGAGCGAGAGGAGGGAAGCCCTGGATGCCCAGACTCTCTTGTGTGCCACCAATGCAAGCTGAAACTCCACTAACTGCTGTGTCACTCTGAGGTCACACTGAGCTGCTGGCTGCCAGCATCACCTGCTGCACCTTTCTCCCCACCACCCACAGAACACCATCAGGGCCTCTCCATTTGCCCTGGGAGTATGGCCTGGAAGCAGTGATGTCCCAAGTGTCAAGAGATGGCAGCTCCCTCCTCAGTCCCCCTTCCCATCTCACGGCCCGATTCTGCCCATCAACTAACCTGTGAGAAGGGAGCTGCAGCAAGGAGTGGGAAAGATGACCAGACCATGGACTGCAGTGTTCACAGCAGCCTATGCGGCATGGCGACTGCCGGACAGCCAAGCACCCGGGAGCAGTGGACACACAACAGTGTGGAAGACACAAGGGCAGGGACACCTTCACCTGAGGTTCTTCATCCTTGGGTCAAAACTATTTTAAAAGAATCTGTCTCTCCACTGAACATGACCAGTCCCTAAGCCATACAGATCATAACCACTGGCCCAGCATTTCCCTCGTGAGGCACCGTCAACTGGAGCTGGTCTGATGTGAACAGAAGGAGGAGCATCTAGGTTCAGTGCAAGCCCCACACCATCTTACACAAGGACTTGAGCATCCACGTGTCTGCAGGAGTCCTGGAGGCAATGTCGCACAGATACCAGGGACAGCTATCTCACGCAGCAGTCACAAGAAACAAATAACAATATGATTCAGTGACAGGGGACAGCTCTCAAAGATGGCACTAACACAAAAGACCACGGACTGCCTGACCTCACTACAGGACCTTCCAGAAGAGGCAAAAGGAGGTGGAAATCAAAGTAGTGGTTGCTAAAGAGAAGGGCTGACCGGAGCTGGGAAGAAAACCCATTAAACTATACTCCAAGTCTCCTGTTTGGCCACATGTAATTTAGGCCTCCCTCTGAAGACCATGCAAACTGGTTTTAAATGGGTCCCAGAGCCAGGGCAGAAGTGTCTGTCCAGTTGGGGTTATAGTTCTTCCTCTCTCTGACAGCACAGGGGTGGTGGGCAGAGAACAGGGACAATGTAGACCTAGGCCGGTACTGACACAATGACTCCAGCCTTGGGATGGCTGCAGGAGGGACAGGGCTGGTCTCTGCTTAAGAAGCAGATCTCTACTTCCCAGTGGGATGGGACAGCTCACGTAGTTGCCATTTCAAGCGGAGCAGGGGGCCAACTGAGCACAGGCTGTGGGCCAGCTCACAGAAGAGTCACACCGCAACACATGGAAAGTCCCACAGCCCACCCGGGGTCGGCACACCTCCAAGAAGCCCCAGCAGAAAACAAAGGTGCCAGCCCACCCCAGAGACTGTGTAGAGAGGCCCAGGACAAGGACTGGACCTAGACAGCTGGCTCCTGTCAGACCATCAAGCGCAGGACCATAAACGCAAGCCTGTCAGTCAGACGCCATCCACTGGCTAAGATTCTCTCACACCTAATTTGGCTCCATGCAGAACATCACCGTGGTCCTGATGAGCTTTTCACCCTCAAAGCACTTTGAGCAGAGGGACGCAGATGGATGGATGGATGGATGGACGGACAGACGGACAGATGGGTGGGTGGATAGATGGATGAGTGCGTGGATGCATGGATGGATGGATGGATGGACAGACAGGTGGGTGGGTGGATGGATGGATGGGTAGATGGATGGACAGATGGGTGGATGAGTGGATGGATGGGCCAACAGATAAATATATAATGATGAGCATGGGCTTTTCACACCTTCTTGTCCTCTTTCTACTCTGGCTCCTCATGGATAAACCACGGTCAATCCCATCTCCTGAGCTGGGGGGGGGTCACTGTCAGAATCCATTAGTAAAACCCCTAAAATACCAAACCCAGGGACCCTGTAGCTTCCCCTTCCTCCCTACTTCCTCTTCACCCCTCCTTCTCTCCCTGGGATTGGTGCCCATGGTCCCCCTGCCCCTGTCCACCCCTGTGTCTTCTCTTCACAGTCACAGGACCTGACCTTCCCTACATTATTGATCCCCCGTCACCTCCCCCTAGATCGTACCCACTGCAGCCGCCTCCCCTAGACGTCCCGGCGCTGTCTTCAATTGTGCACAGGTAATTTATAACAGACCAAGTGCACGGAAGCCCAGCACAGGCAGGAAGGACAGGAGGCTCCCATGCTGCAGCCATGCACACTCTCTCTCCTCCCAGAGATGATTCGTGCTGAGTCCCAACCCCAGCACCTCAGAATGAAGACAGCTCGGTTAAACAGTAACTAGGATGCACTCAGGTCCTTGGGATGGGCCCAGTGCAATGTGACATGCAGTGACTACATACAGAGAGAAGTCTATGCAAGGACTCTGGAGGAGATGCCGTCAACAAGACAAGGACAGAGGCCTCAGGAGAAACCACCCGTGCCCATGCCTTGAGCTCAGACTTGAGCCCACAGAACTGTTTATGCTGCCCAGTCACTGGTATTTGTTACCCAGCCCTAGTAGATTAATTCTGTGTGAGCGTGAAGCCAATGTTGAGGACTGCCTAGAAGAGAGAAGGGGGGCAAGGGAGAAGAGCCCACCCACTCTCTAGACTTCCAGAAAGGTTGTGTGCTTTTTCTTTAAACCAAGGTTGTTTGAAATGATCTGCTGCGTGCAGCAGCCAGCCTCTCAATTGACCCCCAAGTTTCTCTCCTAATCAGCTTCCACTTTCTTCTTCCATCACAAAGGAAAAGTTTGCTGTGCAATTTCACCTCGCTATTCTTAAAGAGAAAATGCCTTCGGAGGACTTTAAACCCTCTTTCAATATGATAAATGATAAGCTTTTAAATCTTCCAGTAACCTTCTGCTATGGTTTGGAAAAGTGTCTTCCAAAGACCCTGGTATTGAAGACCCTGGCCTCCATCTGTGGTGCTAGGAGGAGGTAGTGGAACCTTTAAGAAGCGGGGCCTAGTGGTAGGAAGTTAGATCACTGGGGTGTGTCCTTGCAGGGGATATTAGGACCCTACATCCTTTCACTTTCTTGGCTTCCTGGCCCCCATGAGGAGAGCAGTCTCCTCTGTCACCCACTCCCACTGTGATATGCTGCCTGGCCACAGGCCCAAAGGCAAGGACTAGACACCCTCAGACTGCAGTCAAGACCCACTTTCCTCTTCTTCAGTTGATTTTCTCACAGGCCGACTGATACATCTTCCTCCTATTAGACTGATTCCTTTCTGCTGCCCCCCCCAAACTATTTCTGAAAACAGGGCTCATCATTAAGGCTGGAGATGTGCTTTGCTCCCAGCCTTCCTTCCAATCACTTATCTATGACTGTGTTCAAAACAACTGGAGTTCTCAACAGGGAACACCAAGAAGGCAAATGGAAAGTAAGTGAGATACAGAAGTCACTGCTTACACTTAAATCACAGCTCAGCTCAACTGCAATGTTGAAAGTATTTTCCCTCCCCTCCCCCCCTTCCCCCCCTTTAGAACTCCACTCTCCATCATATCCCCTCCCTCTCTCCATTAGTCTCTTTTTAATATGATGTCATCCTCTTTTACTTCTACTATGAGGGTCTTGCGGAGGTATTGTTAGGCACAGCAAGGTCATGGATATCAAGGCCAATTTCTGTCTGGGCAGTTGCATTGTAGGGTCGTGCCCTTCCTTTGGCTCTTCCATTCTATCCGCCCCTCTTCATAATGATCCCTGAGCCTTGGAGGTGTGACAGAGATGTTTCAGTGCTGGGCACTTCTCCATCCCTTCTTCTCAGCACTATGTTGCCTTTTGGATCATCCCAGTGGTCATCGCCATCTGAAAAGAGAAGCTTCTCTAACCAGAAGTGAGAGTAGCATTAATATGTGAATATGAGCATTAAGTGTAGTATTTTCCGGGCAGCTTGGTGGGAATAGTATATACATTTAGATAAGGGCATGCTTTATACCCCTAAGGCTTATGACCTTACCTACCATAGACTTTACTTAGTTTTTCAGTACCAGGTATGTATTCCCTCCCGTAGAGGGGCCTTTAGTCAATTATAGAGCAGTTGGTTACCCCACGAGTAGACATGCCACTATTGCACCCGTTCAGTCTTTGGGCCTGTCTGGCCAAATTTGAATATTCAGCGTCCACTGTTTTCACTGCTGATGACTTCTGTCTCCCATACTCTGCATGCAGTGCAGCTTTTCCAGCTTTCAGTTGGCTGGTCTACAGGGAGAAGGTTTTCTGCTCAGCACCAGCTTGCTTTCTCAGTGACCTTGCCTCTCAGGCAAGAGATGTCTTCAGCAATAGGGTCTTACTATCTGTTTCTCAGGGAAAACCAAGGGCTTTGGCAAAAGCCTTTAATGTTTTGGAGGCTACCGGGACCTCCTTGGCCAACAACTCACTGGAAGGTATCCCATCCCAGGTACTGAAAATTTTCTAGTAACAGTCTACAGCTTCTAGATGTACCATTATTCAAAAAGTAGTTTTACATAAGTCTTATTCACAATCTTTTGAAATTAGATTGACCCTCCCCTTGCCCTTCTTTTATGCATTCTCTACCCATGGCCTTGGTTAGGCCATTCCCTCTTGTAACCAGTCCTTCCACTTACATATGTGCAATACCATACACTTCAGTCCTTCCCTTTCCTCCGTCCCTTATAGCCTTTTACCAGCTTACTGGTTTCTGGCACCAATTTTTGGTTCCAGTTCACACACAAGTCTGTCTATTTGTAGCTAGGATCCACATATGAGAGAGAACATGTGACGTTTGGCTTTCTGAGCCTGGGTTACCTCACTTAGTATAATCCTTTCCAGATCCATCCATTTCCTGCAAATTTCATAATTTCATTTTCTTTACTGCTGAGTAGAACTCCATTGTGTAAATGTACCACATCTTTATTATCCATTCATTTGTGGTGGGACATCTAGGCTGCTTCCATTTTCTAGCTATTGTGAATAGAGCGGCAATAAACATGGTTTTGCAAGTATCTCTAAGGAAGTGAGAAGAGTCTTCTGGATATATGCCTAGGAGTGCTATAGCTGGATCATATGGTAAATCTATTTCTAGCTGTCTCAAAAACCTCCACACTGATTTCCACAATGGTTGGACTAGGTTACATTCCCACCAACAGTGTAGAAGTGTTCCTCTTTTTTTTCCGCATCCACGCCAACACTTATTGTCATTTGTTTTCTTGATGGAAGCCATTCTGACAGGAGTGAAATGGAATCTCAAAGTGGTTTTAATTTGCATTTCCCTGATGGCTAAGGATGTGGAGCATTTTTTCAGATGTTTATATGCCATCTGAATTTCATCTTCTGTGAATTCTCTATTTAGTTCCATAGCCCATTTTTAACTGGGTTGTTTGAATTCTTATTATTCTGTTTTTGAGTTCTTTGTATATTCTGGATATTAATCCTCTGTCAGATGTATAGCTGGCAAAGATTTTCTCCCATTCTGTAGGTTGTCTTTTTGCTCTACTCACAGTGTCCTTTGCTGTACAAAAGCTTTGTAATTTCATAAGGTCCCATTGGTTGATTAGTGATTTTATTCGCTGAGCAATTGGGGTTATATTCAGAAAGTCCTTACCTATGCCAATATGTTGAAGGGTTTCCCCTACTTTTCCTCTAGCAGGTTCAGAGTTTCAGGTCTGATATCAAGGTCCCTGATCCATTTGGATTTGACTCTTGTGCATGGAGAAAGACAAGGATCTATGTTTATCCTTTTACATATCGATGTCCAGTTTTCCCAACACCACTTGTTAAAGAGACTATCTTTTCTCAATTAATATTTTTGGCATTTTTGTCAAAAAATCAGGTGGCTGTAGCTGCTTGGATTAATATTTGGGTCTTCTATTCTGTTCCATTGATCTACCTGTCTGTCCTTGTGCCAGTACCATGCTGTTTTTGTTACTATGGCTTTGTAATATAACTTAAAATCGGGTATGGTTATACCACCTGCCTGATTTTTGTTTATAAAAATTGTTTTGGCTATTCGAGGTTTTTTGTGTTTCCAGATGAATTTTAGGATTGTTTTTTCTATTTCCGTGAAGAAAGCTATTGGGATTTTAATAGGGATCGCATTAAATGTATAGATTGCTTTTGGTAAGATTGACATTTTTACAATATTGATTCTTCCAATCCAGGAGCATGGGATGTCTTTCCATTTCCTTGTGTCTTCTGTAATTTGTCGCTCGAGTTTTTAAAGTTCTCATTGTAGAGATCCTTCACTTCCTTGGTTAAGTTTATTCCAAGGTATTTTATTTTTTTTGAAGCAATTGTGAATGGGAGAGATTCCCTGATTTCATCCTCTGCACGTTTGTTGTTAGTATATAGAAAGGCTACTGATTTCTGTGTGTTTATTTTGTATCCTGCTACATTGCTAAAAGTGTTTATCAGCTCTAACAGTTTGCAGGTAGAGACTTTAGGGTCTGTTAGGTATAGAATCATATCGTCTGCAAATAATGATAATTTGATCTCTTCCCTTCCGATTTGTATCCCCTTTATGAGTGTCTCTTGCCTTATTGCTGTGGCTAAGACTTCCAGTACTATATTAAATAGTAGTGGGGAAAGTGGACACCCTTGTCTTGTTCCTGAATTTAGAGGAAAAGCTTCAAGTTTTTCCCCGTTTAGTATTATGTTGGCTGTAGGTTTGTCATAAATAGCTTTTATTATGTTGAGATATGCTCCTTCTATTCCCAGTTTCTGTAATACTTTCACCATGAAGGGGTGTTGGATTTTGTCAAATGCCTTTTCTGCATCTATTGAGATGACCATATGATTTTTGTCCTTCAGTCCATTTATATGGTGTATTACATTTATGGATTTGCGTATGTTGAACCATCCCTGCATCTCTGGGATAAAGCCTACTTGGTCAGGGTGAATAATCTTTCTGATAAATTCTTGTATTCTGTTTGCCAGTATTTTGTTGAGAATTTTTGCATCCATGTTCATGAGGGAGATTGGTCTATAATTTTCTTTTTGATCTGTCTTTGTCCGGTTTGGGTATCAGGGTGATGCTGGCTTCATAGAAGGATTTTGGTAGAGTTCCTTCCTTTTCTATTTTATGGAAAAGTTTGAGAAGCATTGGCGTTAGATCCTCCAGGAATGTCTGGTAAAATTCAGCAGTGAATCCATCTGGGCCTGGGCTTTTTTAGTTGGGAGACTTTTTATAACTGCTTGAATCTCTGTGGTTGTTATAGTTCTATTTAAATGGTTTATCTCTTCTTGATTTAATTTTGGTAGGTCATATGAATCAAGGAATTCATCCATTTCTTTCAGGTTTTCAAACTTAGAGGCATATATATTCTTAAAGTATGTCCGTATGATTTTCTGAATTTCTTTGGTATCTGTTGTGATGTTGCCTTTTTCATCTCTAATTTTATCAATTTTTGTCTCTTCTCTCTTTCTTTTGGTCAGATTTGCTAAGGGTTTGTCAATCTTGTTTATCCTTTCAAAGAACCAACTCTTTGTTTCATTGATCTTTTTGATTGTTTTTTTGGTTTCCATTTCATTAATTTCTGCCCTAACCTTTATTATTTCTTCCCGTCTACTAATTTTTGGTTTGCCTTGTTCTTCTTTTTCCAAGGCCTTAAGGTGAAGCATTAGATTGTTTAGTTGCGAACTCTCAATTTCTTAATATATGCACTTAGGGCTATAAATTTCCCTCGTAGGACTGCCTTCATTGTGTCCCAAAGGTTTTGGTATGTTGTATTCTCATCATCATTTGATTCTCACAATTTCTTGATTTCCTTTTTAATTTCTTCAATGACCCATACATCATTCAATAAAGTGCTGTTTAGTCTCCATGAGTTTCTGTATGCTCTGTATATTTTCTTGTTGCTGATTTGCAGTTTAATCCCATTGTGGTCAGACAATGTACAAGGGATTATTTCAATTTTCCTGTATTTGTTAAGATTTGATTTGTGTCCTAGTATATGGTCTATTTTAGAAAATGTCCCATGTGCTGCTGAGAAAAATGTATATTCTGCAGCATTTGGATGGAATGTTCTGTAAATATCTGTTAGGTCCATTTGTTCCATGGTATCATTTAATGCAGATGTCTCTCTGTTTATTTTTGCTGGGTAGACCTGTCAAGTGATGAGAGTGGGGTATTGAAGTCCCCACTACTATTGTGTTAGGAGATATCTCTGACCTTAATTCTAATAGTGTTTGTTTGATGAAATTAGGAGCCCCCATGTTAGGGGCATATATGTTTAGGATTGTAATGTCCTCCTGTTGGAGTGTTCCTTTAATCAGTATAAAGTGACCTTCTTTATCTTTCCTCACAAATGTTGGATTGAAGTCTATCTTGTCAGAAATTAAAATAGCAACCCCTGCCTGTTTTCTAGGCCCATTTGCTTGAAATACCTTTTTCCAACCTTTTACCCTAAGAAGGTTTCTATTTTTATTGAGAGATGAGTTTCCTGGAGGCAACAGATGGTAGGATCCTGCTTTTTAATCCAGTCTGCAAGTCTGTGTCTTTTGATAGGGGCATTGAGACCATTGATATTAAGAGTTATTATTGACATATATGTGTTTATTCTCACCATTCTTCTTATTTTTAGTTTTTCCTGTTTTCCCTCTACTCACTTGTTTTAACTGTTATTTGAGTATGGTTTATTTTTTCCTATTTCCTGATGTGTGTGCTTTGCTTTCTCCTCAGCATGAATGATTCCTGCAAGTATTTTCTGTAGAGCTGGTTTAGTTGCCAAAAATTCCTTTAGCCTGTCTTTGTTGTGGAATGTCCTTATTTCTCCATCTATTTGGATAGATAGTTTTGCAGGATAAAGTAATCTCGGTTGACAGTTTTTATCTTTCAGAACTTGGAATACATTACTCCAGGCCCTTCTAGCCTTTAAAGTTTGTGTTGAGTAATCTGCTGTGAGTCTGATGGGCTTCCCTTTGTAGGTCACTTGCTTTTCTCTCTAGCTGCTTTCAATATATTTTCTTTGGTTTGTATGTTTGGTAGTTTAATTATAATATGGCGGGAGAGGTTCTTTCCAGGTTTTGTCTGTTTGGTGTTCTAAAGGCTTCCTGTATCTGCATTGGCAACTCTTTCCCAATTTGGGGAAGTTTTCCTCTATGATTTTGTTGAAAACACCTACTATGCCTTTGGAGTGAAATTCTTCTCCTTCTACTATCCCTTGAATTCTTATGTTTGATCTTTTCATAGTGTCCCGAATATCCTGTAATTCCCATTCATACCTTCCTATTATTTTGTCTTTCTCTCTGTTGGACTGTATTAGATCAGCTACTTGGTCTTCTAGCTTCGATATCCTGTTCTCTCCTTCATCCATTCTACTAGAGATTTTTCTACAGAGGTTTTAATTTCACTGACTGTGTTCTTTATTGCTAGCATTTCTGAGTGGGTTTTCTTTATTCTTTCTATTTCCGTATTTATGTCTAGTATTGACTTCCTTATTTCATTAAATTGGTTTTCTGTGTTTTCTTTGAATCCTTTGATTTCTTCTTTGAGGTCTTTGAACCCTTTCATTTCCTCTTTGAGTTCTTTGAACATAATTATAATCATTCTTTTGAAATCTTTCTCGGGGATGTCCTCTAAGTCAGCCTCACTGAAGGTCATTTCAGATATATTAATACTTTTTGGTGGATTTATATTGTCTGGATGTTTTGTGTTTCTTGTATTGTAATGTAGAGATCTTTGCATCTTGAATTAATTTAATGCTTGGGTTTTCTAAATATCTGCAGTAATGTTAGATGTATCAATCAATCTGATATTATATGTCTTCAGTGTAGGAGTTTAAGGTGTTAAGTGTGGTTCTTAAGGCTCTCAAAGTAATCACAGAAGTCACCCTTGCCTGCTATGAGATTATCAAGTGGGGTGAATGGAACAGAATACAGTCAAGATCCAAAAATTTAACTCAACAATGTACCCCTTCAATGAAATACAGCACAGAGTATTTGTGCAAAAGCAGGTATTATGATAAAGTCACAGTTCCTAAGGATATGTGTTAGCCCACGCCCTTAATCCTGTCAGCTGGGAGGCTAAGATTTCTGATCTGTAGAGAGTTCCAAGGTCAGCTTGTGATCAAGAGAGACCCTTCCCCAATGAATAAAACCAAATTACCTTTTGGAACGGGTTTGATCACAGCTATGCTGCCCGGCTGCTTGGTTCCTTTGCTGTGACGTGGATTCAGGAGGTCAGCTGCGTTTGTGGGATTCTGCTTTCCCTGCGCCCGATGCTGCTGGCGAGCTCTTTCCCAAGTCTCTTGCTCGCCCGTGCTTGCATCCGTGGTGGGGAGGGGAGGCTGTGAGTGGCGGCTGAAGTCCGTCTGTTCCTCTGAAAATCCTCTTCCTCACTAGCCTCTTTGTTGGTCTCTACTGTCCTCCTTCCACGCTTCTTGAGATTGTGAGGAGGCGGTGTGAGTGGAAAATTCTCCTCGCCCGCCTTTAAAAGTTCTGCGGATCAGCTGTCTCAGGCGGCGCCTAGCCGCGCCGCCCGCCCCTCGGCGGCTGTGGAGCCGCTTCTGTGGGCTCCAGGCGCTCTGGAACTCTCCTACTTCTCTGCTGGGCTTGCAAGTTTACTATGTATCTCAACTTTTTATCTCACTTTTTTAGTAGAAAAAAGTGTTTTGCTGGGATTTGTTTTTTTGCTTTTTTTGGCGCTTCCCTCTTTTGGAATAATTTTTAATATTTTTATTTTTATTTATTTGCAGAGAGGTTTGAGCACACCAGGGCCTCTATGCAAATGAACTCCAGATACCCCCCTTGTGCATCTCACATGTGTGTCCACCCTGAGCCCAGGTAGGAAGTGTTAATGCTAGAACCACTGAGGCCCACTGCCTGGCACTGCGGGAGAGTGTGGGCCCCTATCCATTACTGAGCAAGTGTCCCTGATGCTAATGAGTGGTTTGGCCTCCAGCACTGTGTCTGTGTGTCCCCTAGGACAGCTCTTGTTTCCTGCTGCCGAAAACACCAGAAAACCACCTCCCTGGGAATTAATTCACATGTCTGAATTAGAAACATTTTGAACCTACCTACCCTTTATTTCCAAATAAATGTTTTATTTTCTAGTAATTGACCATTCTCCTAAGGAGAGGTGCAAAAGACCAACCTTCAAGAGGGACTTGGGGTGCTGGAAATGGCACTCAGTGGTAGTGCGGGCTTAGCATGGGCGAGGCCCTGGTTTTCCTCAGCCCCTCCTGCACACCAAATGAGTTCCGTGGTCTTAGCAACATTCACTGCGACAGGAACAGGTGAAGGCTGCTTGCTCCTCCACTGGGCTGCCAGCTGCACATGCTGTGAGCCTTTCCCATATCAACTGGGAGCTTTAGGAACCCTGGCTTTCTGGGGCCACCCTGGGCACGTGACTCACCCTTCCCTCATCAGCTCCTCGCCTGCATAGTGATGCTGACTCTAGCACAGGGAAGCCCAGGTCTTAGGGCTGATTCTAGCCCCTCCACCAGCAAGCTGGCTCTCTGCTGGGTGTGATTAGAAACACTGCACCTTACATCAGCCAACCTATGGTTTCCCCACTTGGGCTTTCATCAGGGCTGGACAGGGCTCTGTGAAATGAACAGCAGCCTTAGCCTCCGCCAGCTGGTCACCAATAGCAGCCACACACCCTTCTATGTAGGAGTGACAACCAAAAAAATGAAAGAAAAAAAAAAGTCCCTGGAGAAAAATCATACCACACAGAAAACATCCAGAGAGTGTTTTTAAGCTTTTGATGATAAGGTCCCACTGGAATTTCAAAAAGCTCCCCAATGATTCTGCCCTCATCCCTGACTCAGGCAGAATTGGGCATCCTAAGAGAAGACACTGTGACTTCAAGTACTGAAAACAGCAGCCCACGGTGCAGATGTCACCCAGATCCCAGCCCAGCATGACTTTGAGGGACTAATGGCTACCTGGGGTAAGGAGCACTTTCACTCATGGACGGTAGCTCCGAGGACGTGGACTTGAGGTTGACGTGGGCTATGAGTTATGCTCTTCTTTCTGTTCTGGCCATCCTAGAATTAATGGTCCTCATTCAGGTATGAGCCACTGCCCCTCACACACCTCCACCCACCTCCTTATCGGCGCCACTCAGGAATGTCGACTGAACACCTTCACACATGGGGCAGGGCAGCTGCGGGGGGGGGAAAGGGGGGATGGAAGGCTAGGAGGCCAAGAAGAGCTGCAGGGGGTACCAGGAGGGGAGGAAGGAACGGGTTCTGGGCTGCAAAGGCTGTTGTTTGGGAAAGAGATCAGCAGTTGGGACACTGGTCTGGGCAAGGAAGAGGCAGGACAGACAGAAAAGGACTTTGACAGCCCACCCAGCAGGCTCCACTAGATTACATCACACAGGGCTGGTCAGCTACCATGTGGGAAGGAAGAGCTGGGATTTGGGGCAGGAATGATCGTGCCTCAAGACAGCCCAGTCTGGCGGGGAGTGGAATGCAGACCCAGGGCCCCAAGAAACATCCCCACTCGAGGTCTGAGCCACACTGGGATTCCCTAGGCAGGACTATGCTGGCACTCTGGGCTTATATGCTCAACTAACCCTGCACCTGCCCCAGAACTTGTCTGTTAAGTCTTAACCCCCAGGAATTCAGGATGTGAATGTATGTGGTGACAGCCTTTTCAGCGAGGGAACAAAGGTGAAATGAGGTCACACGAGTGAGTCCTAATCCAATACGATAAGTGTCCTTATAAGAGCAGGAGCTAGGGGGTCTGGCTGAGTACATGCCGGAGGTCCTGGGTTCCATCACTAGCATGGGGCAGAGGAAGAGGTAAAACAGGAGACACAGACAGAGATGAAGCTAGAGACATGCAGAGGGAAGGTGGTGTGGTGCTGTGGGGAAAGGCACCAGCACAGGACAAGCCTGGGAGCAGGCTCAGGAGAAGCCGCGCTGGCCTCACCTTGATCCAGGGGGGATTTCAGCCTCTGCGACTGAGGAAATGCATGCGCCCTGCCGTAAGCTGCCCAGGCTCCAGTATTTGTCATGGCAGCCACAGGGGCTGATCTAGGGAGGCCAACTGGAACTGTTCAGCAGTCCCATGGGGTGTGGTGCCCTGCCAGCCTATAGCAGCAGAGGCCACGAGATGACCAGTGGGGGCATGAGCAATGTGGCCACCTTCCGGGTGCAGACACAGGCAGAGGAGGGGGCAGCAGCCCAAGGACAGGGCAGGATCACAACCACATGATGTGACAGCTTGCTGAGGAACAGGCATGTGGGTGCACCCTGGAGACCACACAGAGAGGGCTGAGCACAGACCCCTTGGGTAGACAGGAACCTGAGGCCGGCTTCTCCCTGCACCTCTCTCCTTGCATCCTAAAGCTCATTCCTCTATCGTTTTTCTGTTTACAAACTTCAGACGACTGTTTATTGCAGGGAAAAAAATCAAATTCCTGCCCAGAACCTGATTCTAGGGCCAAGAAGGGTAAGGTCCAATGTCTCTTCAGGCTGGACCCCTCTGTCCACTGCACATGTCCCTTCTCAGCCATCATCAGCTCCTTAGCAAAGGAAACTGTCTCCATTCTCCATTTGGGAAAGTGCAAGCCCTCCTCCAGGGCAGTTCAAATGTCCCTCCCCCCATCACTGCTAGTCTTCCCTGACTCTGGGTTCCTAGGCTTCACTGTCCACCAGCCTGGCCAGCACACCTGTCCACTCAACCAAGCTAGCCTCTGCACCTCCAGCCTTCAGCTTCCGGCCCTGTCCTGTATCTGGTTCCTCAGTTTACAGATTCTCTCTAGTCCTTTCTCCTGCAGAGCAGAGACGGTCTCCTGTCCATCTACATCACCTGCCCAGGATGGATGTTCTGAGACAGAGGCCAGAAGCAGAGCCTAAACAAATGGTTGCGGAATGACAGCTGATGGCAGATGCGGTAGGGGCGGGGCTGCCCCAGCTGTCTTCAAGGGGAGGACGTGCTGAAGTTCACAGCAGTGCTGTTCACAAGTGCTGAGAGGGGCACACCTCACATCTCCCATGTGGGGAGTGTTAATACACCGTGCTATGTTCAGGAGTGGGGTACCGTCACCTGAAGGAGGAGGCTCGGCCAGGTGTGAGGACGTACAACTTTAGTTCCAGCACTCAGGAGGCTGAGGTAGGAGCAGAATACAGAGTGAGTTCTAGGCCAGCCTGGGCTAGAATGAGACCCTGCCTCAAAAAAGAAAGAGGAGCAGAAGAAGAAGAAGAAAGGAGATCAGAGCACATGGTACAAGAACGACCCTTAGACACGTTCTCTGGGGCATGCCAGTTGTGAGGAACAAATGTAACTCCGCTTACCATGGGCACTAAGAATGGTTAAAATGTTACCAACAGAAAGTCAAATGATGGCTCCAGGGGCTGGCGCAGGGATGGAGAGCTACTGATTAAACAGAGGGCTGGAGAGATGGCTGGCCTAGCGGCCTGCCTGCAAAGCCAAGGGACTCAGGTTTGATTCCCCAGTACCCACATAAGCCAGATGCACAAGGGGGCACATGCATCTGGAGTTTATTTGCAGTGGCTAGAGGCTCTGGCACGCCCATTCTCTCTCCTTCCCTCCTTCTCTTTCTCTCTCCCTCCCTCTTAAATAAATAAATAAATAAATATTTAAAATAAATAAATAGAGGAAGAGAACCAGGCATGGTGGTGCACACCTTTAATCCCAGCACGTGGGAGGCAGAGATAGGAGGATTACGGTAAGTTCAAGGCCACCCTAAGACTACATAGTGAATTCCAGGTTAGCCTGGACTAGAGTGAGACCCTACCATGGGGAAAAAAAATAGAGGAAAAGGGGCTTGAGAGATTGCTCAGTTGTTAAGGTGCTTGCATACAAAGCCTAACGACCAGGGTTCAATTCCCCAGTACCCACCTAAAGCCAGATGCCCGAAGTGGTGCAGGTAACCTGGAGTTTGTTTGCAGTAGCTAGAGGCCCTGACACGCCCATTCTTATGGTCTGTCTGTCTCTCTCTCTCTCTGCTTGCAAGTAAATAAAAGAAATGTTTTAAACAGAGGCAGAGCCCCAGTGGAGAAGGGGAAAGAGTGCCAAGGAAGGAGGAAGTGATGACTGCACGACCACGTGGACATACTTAATGTCACTGAGTTGGGCCTGGAGCGATGGTGACAATGGTCAATTGCATGGTGCAATCATAATTAAAAATGTGAGATTACAAAAGATGAGACAAGAACTTCATGTCCATGTATATGCATTTGCAGACTGAAGTTCCTCAGTCTGTGACCATCGGGGGCACTCAATTCGCGCATGTCTATTAAACACACAGAGAAGGCAGCTCTTAATGTGCTCTGAGGGGAAACACCAGCGTGCAAACTATGAGGGTGGGTGCATAAATCACCCGTGATTCAGCACGACCCTGGCAAGCTTGCTGGCACCTTCTCCTTTGCTCTTATTCATAGAATGATACTAAGAAATAAGCAATGAGTACTTGTGACACAGGACTGGCTCTGTTATTCCCTACTTCAGAAACAAATGTGATGAACACTTTACCAGCACTGGCATGACTTAACATTCTCTACCACACATCCCCGTGACTCAGCTCTTTGCTTTTCCGTCCAGATAAGTGACCTGACTGCCTGACTTGTACAGCAGTGTTTGCCACTAGAAGCCTGCTCCCCTGGTGCCTCCTCCAAGCTGGTGCACACCTTCTAACTAGAAATCCAAAACATACCTGCTTAGGGCTTTATGACATTGCTTCTTGGCCAAAATGGGACATCCAAAAATGGGTTTTTTCTTTTTACCAAAAGAAATGTAGAAAAACATGTGAAATGAGAAAGTAGACAAAAGCAGAGACGATACTAAAAACTAAGAAATACTGGCTGGGGAACTGGCACTGTAGGTAAAATGCTTTCTGCACAGGCATGAGGATCTGAGTTTGAATCCTTAGCACATGGCATGGTGGCACACACCTATAATCCCAGTGCTGGGGAGGCAAAAACAGGAGGATATGTGGTGCTCACCAATGACCTTATTCAGTAGAAGACCCTATCTCTCTCTCTCTCCCTCTCTCTCTCTCTCTCTCTCTCTCACACACACACAAAATAAGGTGGAAAGCAATAAAGAAGACACCTTACGTGCTCTCTCTCTCTCTCTCTCTCACACACACACACACACGCAAAAACATACAGTTCACTGCAAAGCTAAGTGTGTGTGTGTGTGGGTGTGTGTGTGTGTGTGCACGCACACACATGAACATTCAAGAGAAGACCAGGCATGGGTGCTGGATGTTTTCTATAGCTCTTCACCTTGATCTTTCCGGTGTGTCTCTTGCTGAACCCAGAGCTTACCAATTCAATTAGACTAGCTAGACTCGAGCTCTCTCTCCGCCTTCCCCAGCTGGGCGTACAGTATGTGCCACCATGCTCGGCATTTTATGTGGGTACTGGGAATACAAACCCAGGTCCTTATGCTTGCATGGCAAGCACTTTACACGCTGAGCCATCTCCCAGCCCAGACAACTGTTTGGTGGTGGTGGTGTTTGTCTGTTTTATTGACGATGACAGGCTAGGATAACTTGAAGCAAGACCAGGAGGGTCCCACTTGCAGAAGGACCCGGCCTGGCTTCCTGGCCTGCTTTCACTCTCTGCTATTTTCCTATCTTTCAAGTGCATTTTTATTCTGCACTCGGCCCTGCAAAAGGATGGAGGGGATGCCTGCTGTGGGAGCAGAGAGGGAACCATTTGCAACTCCTGCTTGTCTGGGGTCTCCTTCCAAGCTCCCTGAGTGACCTGGAGTTAATACCCTAAGGACATCTTTAATTATCCCAAGGAAAGAAACCTCAACAGGTGTGGCCCTGCCAACTGTACACTAAGCTTGAAAGAGTGCCAAGGAAGGAGGAAGTGATGACTGCACGACCACGTGGACATACTTAATGTCACTGAGTTGGGCCTGGAGCGATGGTGACAATGGTCAATTGCATGGTGCAATCATAATTAAAAATGTGAGATTACAAAAGATGAGACAAGAACTTCATGTCCATGTATATGCATTTGCAGACTGAAGTTCCTCAGTCTGTGACCATCGGGGCACTCAATTCGCGCATGTCTATTAAACACACAGAGAAGGCAGCTCTTAATGTGCTCTGAGGGGAAACACCAGCGTGCAAACTATGAGGGTGGGTGCATAAATCACCCGTGATTCAGCACGACCCTGGCAAGCTTGCTGGCACCTTCTCCTTTGCTCTTATTCATAGAATGATACTAAGAAATAAGCAATGAGTACTTGTGACACAGGACTGGCTCTGTTATTCCCTACTTCAGAAACAAATGTGATGAACACTTTACCAGCACTGGCATGACTTAACATTCTCTACCACACATCCCCGTGACTCAGCTCTTTGCTTTTCCGTCCAGATAAGTGACCTGACTGCCTGACTTGTACAGCAGTGTTTGCCACTAGAAGCCTGCTCCCCTGGTGCCTCCTCCAAGCTGGTGCACACCTTCTAACTAGAAATCCAAAACATACCTGCTTAGGGCTTTATGACATTGCTTCTTGGCCAAAATGGGACATCCAAAATGGGTTTTTTCTTTTACCAAAAGAAATGTAGAAAAACATGTGAAATGAGAAAGTAGACAAAAGCAGAGACGATACTAAAAACTAAGAAATACTGGCTGGGGAACTGGCACTGTAGGTAAAATGCTTTCTGCACAGGCATGAGGATCTGAGTTTGAATCCTTAGCACATGGCATGGTGGCACACACCTATAATCCCAGTGCTGGGGAGGCAAAAACAGGAGGATATGTGGTGCTCACCAATGACCTTATTCAGTAGAAGACCCTATCTCTCTCTCTCTCCCTCTCTCTCTCTCTCTCTCTCTCTCACACACACACAAAATAAGGTGGAAAGCAATAAAGAAGACACCTTACGTGCTCTCTCTCTCTCTCTCTCACACACACACACACACAAAAACATACAGTTCACTGCAAAGCTAAGTGTGTGTGTGTGTGGGTGTGTGTGTGTGTGTGCACGCACACACATGAACATTCAAGAGAAGACCAGGCATGGGTGCTGGATGTTTTCTATAGCTCTTCACCTTGATCTTTCCGGTGTGTCTCTTGCTGAACCCAGAGCTTACCAATTCAATTAGACTAGCTAGACTCGAGCTCTCTCTCCGCCTTCCCCAGCTGGGCGTACAGTATGTGCCACCATGCTCGGCATTTTATGTGGGTACTGGGAATACAAACCCAGGTCCTTATGCTTGCATGGCAAGCACTTTACACGCTGAGCCATCTCCCAGCCCAGACAACTGTTTGGTGGTGGTGGTGTTTGTCTGTTTTATTGACGATGACAGGCTAGGATAACTTGAAGCAAGACCAGGAGGGTCCCACTTGCAGAAGGACCCGGCCTGGCTTCCTGGCCTGCTTTCACTCTCTGCTATTTTCCTATCTTTCAAGTGCATTTTTATTCTGCACTCGGCCCTGCAAAAGGATGGAGGGGATGCCTGCTGTGGGAGCAGAGAGGGGAACCATTTGCAACTCCTGCTTGTCTGGGGTCTCCTTCCAAGCTCCCTGAGTGACCTGGAGTTAATACCCTAAGGACATCTTTAATTATCCCAAGGAAAGAAACCTCAACAGGTGTGGCCCTGCCAACTGTACACTAAGCTTGAGTGGCCAGGTAAATTACACCCTGAGTGTCTGAGAAGGAAAGAGATACTTTATTTAAAGCATTTAACAGGGCTGGAGAAATGGCTTAGCAGTTAAGACATTTGCCTGTGAAGCCAAAGGATCCTGGTTCGATTCTCCAGGACCATGTAAGCCCGATGCACAAGGGGCACATGCATCTGGAGTTCATTTGCAGTGGCTAGAGGCCCTGGTGTGCCCATTCTCTCTCTGTCTGCCTTTCTTCTATCTCTATCTCTCTTTCTGCTTGCAAATAAATAAATAAAAATTTAAAGCATTTAACAGTTACATCTGCAATATTCAGTTATTCTCAATTAATTACCATAAAAGGTCTGCCTCTAACCCCTTCAACTCTAGCTGGGAAAAAGCCAGTCTCATACTCTGTCACATGGCTTGAGGGAGTCCCCAGTCCAGGTAACCACATACCTATGCCTCTCTGGAAACTACCTTCTCCCACCCCAGCCCAAGCTGGATAGCAGATCTGCATCCAACACACTGGGGGCAAACAGTGGCTTATAAAGAAAGGGGAGAGAGCAAATGTGGCTTCCAAGAGAGCCGTGGGGACGAAGACAGGGAGACAGGGCTCCTGAAAGACCCCATATTCCACTGGCGAGCTCATATCATACACACGCACAAGACAGAGAAAGAGACAGAATATCTTTGCAATACATTTCTTTTTCTATTCTAACATAATTTCAAGTTTAGTTCTTTCCCTTGTGATCAAATGTCACAAGAGAGGCCTGATCAAGTATTACACAGTGCAAATGAATGCAGCACTGGTGTATTCCAGGGGAACCCATTTCATCAGATCAACAACCATCACCCCTTTACACAAACACTGGCTCTGTCAGTCTGTGGTCACTCTGTCCACTGGGAATGGTCCGGGCCCTGAGTCATGTTGCACAAAGATAAGATGACTAACCCCCACCGTCCTCCAAGAAGGTCAAAGGTTACCAGCGGCCCCATAAAGCCTGCCCAGGATGAAGCTCCTGGTGAAGGCACTCTCCCCAAACTCTCTCTTTCTCTGCTTTTCACCCCATGAAGTTGGCTGCCATCACCGTGGACTCCTAAGATCCCAGCCTTGACCTGTCTTGTGCCCAGTGCAGCTCAGCGGGGTGTTTCGGCATGCTGAGCTCACTCTGCACCACATCGCATGAACTCCAAGAAGCGAAGGGCTGCACAGGCAGATCCCTCCCCCACTCCTTCCTTCCTTCCTCTGACCCACCCCTTGCCAGCCTCTGGCCTTGTGGCTCCTCAGCTTAGAGCTCCACCATCCAGCCAACCAGAAGAGGGTCTCGGGTGGCCTGGCTCCTCCATGCTCTGAGAGGATGGGTCACCTTTCTCAGTGTGGCCTGTCACCTTCCCCACCCCAAGGCTTCCATCCAGGCCGCCCCTACCCCGTCAGTGGGGGTCTGGGGGAGGGTACCTGAGATTTCCCAGGTATCACCTGGTTTTCAGGTGCTAGGCTGCCAGCTGTACTGTCTTCCCACGGAGGGACTAGGACCCCTACCCCATAAGTGAAGAAATGGGAAGGAATGGTCCAGAAGATAAGCTGATACCAAGTCACAGGGCTGACTGACAGTGTCCCCCCCACCCCCCACCCCGTGCAACAAAATGCTCCAGTGCCTCTCACCATGGCATGTTTGGGTGGGCTCACACGTCCATGGCACGTTTGGGTGGGCTCACACGTCCATGGCACGTTCGGGTGGGCTCACACGTCCGTCTATGGAGGCTTTGTGGGTGGAAGAACTCCAGAGGGTGGAGAGGTGGACTGACTGCATTCCCTGTGAGGTTGCCAAAGCTGAGGCTGAGCTAACCTGAAGGGCCCATGGGGACTGAAGGAGGCCGGGGGAGGGGGGAAGGGGGAAGGGGGTTCCAGCCGAGCAGGACAGGTAGGCAGGGCAGCAGGGTGGAAGAAGGGCCTGTTGGGAGCGAGAAAGTAATGAGTCTGGGTGTGGTGGTGCACGCCTTTAATCCCAGCACTCAGGAGGCAGAGGTAGGAGGATCGCCGTGAGTTCGAGGCCACCCTGAGAATATAGAGCGAATTCCAGGTCAGCCTGAGCTAAGTGAGACCCTACCTTGAAAAAACAAACAAACAAAAAAAAAAGTAATGAGGTCATAAAAATATTAGATGAAAATATGAGATTTCCCCTCCAGTACTCTAGAACTCAGGAAGTCTCAAACCTAAACAAAACCCAGAAGGCATAAAAAGACAGGCTAGGACTGAAAGGTGGCTTAGTGGTTAAGGCACTTGCCTCAGAAGTCTAAATATCCAGGTTTGATTCTCCAGTACCCAGGTAAGCCAAGATGCATGAGGTGGCTCATGTGTTTGGAGTTCATTTGCAGTGGCTAGAGGCCCTGGAGTGCCCATTCTCGCTCTCTCTTCCTGCCTCTTTCTCTCTCTCAAATAAATAATGGGGGTTTTTTTCGGGGTTTTTTTTTTGAGGTAGGGTCTCTAATCCTGACCTGAATTCACTATGTAATGTCAGGCTGGCCTTGAACTCACAGAGATCCTCCTACCTCTGGCTCCCAAGTGCTGGGATTAAAGGTATGTGCCACTATGCCCAGCTCAAATAAAAATTTAAAGAAAGACTAATTCATTTGACTCTCTCCAAACTTTGCCTATGTACACAACCAAACACCATAAGCAAAAATCAAAAGACAAGCAAGAAGTAAGGGGAAACATTAGTGAGATAACAAAAAAGGGCCCATTTACTTTAAGCATAATGGTCTTTTATAGGTCAGATGGGATGTAGTAATCGTCAAACACAAATATCCACGAGAGCAAAGATGGGAAGAGACCCAGTCAAAGGAAGGGAAATATAAAACCCGCCGAAAGATGGCCTAACGCTGAGAAGGACACAGTACAGCCAGAGTCAGATTTGATCTTCCCAGGATCAGACTGGGGAATAGTTAAAGGAATGACAGTTCTCTGAGTCATGGAGGGTGTGGGAAACCGAACCACACAAATTATTAGTAAATGTGCAAATCGCTAAGCTCTGTATCACTTATCAAAATAGGAATGCTGGCAATTTTAACGCCCCACTTCCACCAATTTCTTGTACATGTGCATATGTTCATGCATGCTAGGGTTTCAATATATATACGTATGTATGTCAACAAAGACTATGTTCATGTTCATGCATACTGGGATATAATATATACATATAGCTATCTATATATAGACACATATTCACTCTCCACACGCATATGTGCAAAGATCAGGCACAACTCAGAAGCTTCTCAGTGGCTGACTAAAGAAACGATGGCCCGGGGAAACAACGAAACGCCACGCAGACATGAAAACAATGAGGGCTCTCTATCCACCCATGTGTGTACAACTGACATAAGTGAAAAGAGCCAAAAGGGAAAAAAAGAGTGGATATATATATGCTACTGTCTGTGAAAGAAAACATATGAATGAAAATCTAATATTTAAATAAGCATACATTAAAAAATTTGTAACCACGGCTGTTTCTGAAGAGTGAAGCTGGGGCAGAGACAACAAGCATGTGTTTTTAGGCCATGTACATGCATTATCTATTACAGTCAAGTAAAATGGATTGGGGGCTAGAGACATGACTTAGTGGTTACGGTGCCTGCCTGTAAAGTCAAAGGACCCAGGTTTGACTCCCCAGTACCCATGTAAAGACAGATGCAGTGGGGCATGTAATTACTGTGTTGTAATGTACCCTGCAGATACTTAAGCTACCAATAGGATGCCAAATGGGTAGTTAGCCCACTACTAAGAAGAAATTCAACAAATTTTAGTAAATCAGCAAGAATATGGAACATTATAAATGTTTCTAGGCTGAAGAGATAGCTTAATGGTTAAGGTGCTTGCCTGCGAAGCCCAAGGACCCAGGTTCAATTCCCTAGTATTCACATAAGCCAGATGTACAAGGTGGCGCATGCGTCTGGAGTTCGTTTGCAGTAGCTGGAGGTCCTCTCTCTATCTGCTTCTCTCTCTCTCTCTAATAAATAAGTAAATAAATAAAACATTTTAGCTAGGTGTGGTGGTACACACCTTTAAAATATTTTTTTTTATTTTACTTTATTTATTTGAGAGAGAGATACAGAAATAGGCAGGGAGAGAGAGAGAGAGAATGGGTGCGCCAGGGCCTCCAGCCACTGTAAACGAACTCCAGATGCATGCACCCCCTTTTGCGTCTGGCTTACGTGGGTCCTGGAGAATTGAGCCTCTAACCGGGGTCCTTAGGCTTCATAGGCAAGCGTTTAACCACTAAGCCATCTCTCCAGCCCTGGCACACACCTTTAATCCCAGCATTTGGGAGGCTGAGGTAGGAGGATTGCCATGAGTTCAAGGCCACACTGAGACTACATAGTGAATTCCAGATCAGCCCAGGCTAGAGTAAAACCCTACTTTGAAAAAACCAAAAAAGAAAAAAACAATTAGAAAGGTTTCTGGGTCTTGGACAAACCCTTTGGATACAGCTCAGGTGAATGGCAGGTTCCATTAAACAAACACTTTGGATGGAAGAATAAAAACAGATGTATGTATGCAGCAGTTTTCAAAAGTGAAAACTACTTACCAGATTAGGATAGTAGAACTGAGCTATTTTTTAAAAAATATTACCATTGCAATGATATAATTATTTTTAGTCTTAATTACATTATACTGAAGTCATCTTAAATAACTTCTAGAAAAAGAATGGAAATTACTTCTCAAGACATTAAACAACTTTCAGGATAAAGGTCAGAAAACTTTGCAAATTCATGAGAACAGCAGACATATCAGGAAGGCTGGAGATGAGCAAACGGTCTAAGCTTCAAATACAGAAAAAGAAAGACTTGGACAGTCCGCTGGTGCTGGCTATTGACAAGTTTATTCAAGAAACTAATGAGTTCACTCAGAACAAGACAGGCTAAGCAACAGTTTTAAACTTGTGAAGCTCTTTTTCTAGCTTTTTACACTTTTTTATTTTTATTTCACTTATTTATTTATTTGAGAGACAGAGAGAGTGAAAATGGGCGAGCCAGGGCCTCTAGCCACTGCAAAGGAACTCCTGAAGCATATGCCACCATGGGCATCTGGTTTACGTGGGAACTGGAGAACTGAACTGGAGTCCTCAGGCTTCACAGGCATGTGCCTTAACCACTAAGCCATCTCTCCCAGCCCAAATATTTATTTTTTTATTTTTATTTTATTTATTTGTTTGTTAAACTTTTTAAAACATAATTTTTTTTTGTTTAGTTGAGAGAGAAAAAAGGAGGGAGAGAGAAAGGGAGAGAGGGAGGGGTGAGGGAGGGAAGAGACAGTGCGCCAGGGCCTCTAGCCAATGTAAACAAACTCCAGATGCATGCACCACCGTGTGTATCTGGGAATCTAACCTGGGTGCTTAGGCTTTAACTGCTAAACCATCTCTCCAGCCCTTTTAAAACTTTTTTTGGATGAAAATCTCAGAGAATGCTGGTATGGGAGAAGGAGGCCAAGTAAGCCCACACCAGACCTGCCTGTCCAGACCCCCAAACCGGATGTGACCATGGAGGGATTTGTTTGATTTCTTCTCATGGTGCTGGAGAGATGGCTCAGAGGTTGAAGGCACTTGCTTGCAAAGCCTGACTGCCTGGGTTCGATTCCTCAAGACCCACATAACAACCAGATGCACCAAGTGATTTCTTCTCATGAAGGCAACGAGGGCACTTCTCAGCAAAGCCGAGAGCTCCTAGCCCAGCAAACTAGGCAAGGGTTAGGAAGCTGGACGCCTGACCCACGCAAATGAGATTGCTTGAAGGTTGCCCTTGGGTTGCTAGTCCTTTGCAAAGGAAACGGCACAGGTGAAATGTTTCACAGTCTATAAAGAGCTGCTCAGAAGAAAGGCACTGACACCACCACCATCACAGTATCATGATTCTGAAGGAATCGTGGATTCTGTGATATGAATTCTGGTGTACGTAACAAATCGCAAGGACCCAGGCAAAAGATGCAAACAGAAAAGATCCTAGCAGGTGTGACTTCAGCACTAAGATGGAAAAAAGAAAAAAAACCCTAGCAGGTGCTACCGCAGCACCCAACACTATGAAAGAACCAGGTTGTGCAGCTTGGTGCCCGAGCAGATGCCGGACCGTTCTGGCTTAATGCAGCTCAGCTCTGGCTCCACGGAGACAGCCAGGTGAGCCTGGACCGCTGACTTGACATAGTCAGGTACACGCATGTCACTCACGTCTGCTGAAAGCGGTGAATGGAGGTGTGAATCCATTCATCCCTCTTGGGGTAGACTACACAAGGCCTGCTGGCTTGTGTTTTGGTGGCACACTTAAGAGGCGTGGCTGATTTTGTCACATGGGGAACAGTGGATGGTGGGTGGACATTTTTTTCCAGCCTGACACGAAACAAATGAAAATGCGTTCTATGATGGAAAACCAAACATTCTCAGGAGCAAGTTGCAGACAGACAAGAGAACGCCTGAGTGTTACATACGAAAGCCCACAACTTTCTTCAAGGAAAGACAGCTGTGGGTGGCCTGCTTGGGACACAGTCCCTCTCCTCACGGTGAGAGGGTTCAACTGAGGCGGCATGTGATGGGTGTAACTGAGCTGGGGAGAAAAGCTCAGAGCCTTGGGGTCCTGCTTCCCTCTAAGACCCCGGGGCTAAGTGGCTTGGTGGCAGCCCTGGCGTGCAGGTGCTGGGGCAGCGAAGGGGAAGCAGGGGAGCTCAGCTAGCAGCAGCCAGGGCCAGAGCAGGACTGGGCTACAGGAAGACACCCGCTGAAGGAGCCTTTCTGAAGACATGGCCTGCAGCTTGCGGTCCAGGAAAAGGGGCAGCTTCTCTGACCCTGAACTTTCACCCACTGACAAAAAGTGAAACCTCCCTCCACTTCTGTCTACTGTCCACAAGGAGGACAGGCACCTGACAGCTAACATGTCAACACCCATGACAGTACCCACTGCACACAGGCAGAGGGAAAAGCCCGCCGTAGTGCTGAAATGTGCTTGAAAAGCACTTTCAAGCACTGTTATAGAACAGAACATTGGAGAAGGACAGTCCTTTATTTAGAGCGTATTTGTCTGTGAAAATCAATATGTCCTTCCCAGCCTTTACAGTACCAGAAGGTATGTCTCTGATTGCAGCTCCTAGGCCTTCACTCCACAGTGTCACCTTGTTGATACCATGCAACTGCTTGGGGTCGTGAAGCACCACGGCCACAAAGTATGCCACACACGTCAGTGCTACCCAAGATCCTCATGAGTGCTAATCTCAAAAACTTGCCCGATTTTCCAATGTGCGTCCAGGGCCCGCTTTTGTTCTCCCCACCACGCCTGGCAGAACGTGAGTAGCTAGCTGTCCGCGGTGTCTCCACAGTCATGGTCTACTTTCCCCACCTCCTAACTTCCAGCTGGATCCTGGGACAACACAGTCTTTACTCACACCCCTTCAATCCGCTGTTTCTTCCTTTACTCTAGAAAGGGGGCTTACAATACTTTAAATTGTTGTCATATCCTTAGATATTGTTCTGAGTCCCCCCTCCCCTCCATGCTGCTAAGCAAAACAGAAACACTGTTCTTCATGAAAGGGAATCCTGATGATCTCAGAAATGCCTCTGGAAAAGACAGGCTGTGGGAGCTGAGAGGCCACAGGGAACCAAGGTAGAAGGGTCTGCCCTTGCAGAGGGATAGCTCAGCCAGACAGTTCCCACAGGACAAGATACCCGGCTGGGTTGGTACAAGATTAAAATAATGGTTATGATGATGTAAGAGTTTCATCTTACACACCTATGAGTGGCAACTGTTTACTAACACACATTTGGGGGAGGGGGAATTCCAGGTACATTGACTCATTCTAAACTGTCAAATTCCATCTCACATTTAGACAAAGAACTGTTCAGTATTGCCCCCCCCAGGGGGGGCTACATTTTCCTCTGCACTGTTTAAAATGCAGAAGGGGCAAAAACTACAACTACTTCACAAACTGCTTGACAAGGTGGCATCCATAATTTTGTATAGGTCAAGAAAACTGAAAATTATTAACACCTAGGGCAAAATGATTGTGTAAGACTATCCACTGTTCATTCTTACACATTTCTCACAAAACACTCCTGCTCTATTACACAGGTGCAGGACTCGGCAAGGGACACGACTGGACTCAGAGGGCAAAGTGGGTGTTGGCCACCAGCTCACCAGGTCTCAATGACTCAGACCAGAGTGGCTGCTATGCAAGAGCAGGGGTGGCCCTGCCAGTTCTCCTATCACACTTCGGTCCTGTTTAATCTTAGGAAAACATGTGAGGGAACACGGGGACAGAAGCCTAAAGAGGAGTCTCTCTGGAGAGAGAAATGCATGGGTGTGGGTAGGGCAGCCAGGGACTTTCAAAAGCTCTCTGCTTCTCTGGCTGTAACTTCAGCTCTTTGGTGGGCTTTGGTCTCTCTGCAAGATGAGCATGGGATAGCTGAGGTCGGCCAGAAAGAACATCTGACAGTAGGGCTCTGTTTTTCATGGATGGCTATTTCGGGGGCGGGGGGGGACCAGCTTATGGGAGGAGAATGACAAAGCCATTGGTCCTGGCTCCAACTGGTAGACCTTGAGGCGGGAGTGAGTTCTCTAGAGCCCTGGTGATAGGTACGTGACCTCATTCTCCCAGTGGGCCACCCTGCCTCAATGACTGTGACACCAAGTAGGCTGGGGGAAGGGGTTCAAGCTTTTTAAGGAAGGGGCGTTCTTTCCATAGGTGTATCGGGATAGGAGTCTGGCTGGAAATTAGGAAGGTTAAAGTGCTCCCTTGGAAGCGGATGCAACGTCACGGTCACCGCAGAGGGCGGCAAAAGCCCTGGCTTCACGAATGAGCCTGTCCTTTGGGGGTCAGAGGGAGTGCAGGCAATGCGGGGTCGTGCACACGGAGGCTAGCACCCCCAGGGCCGAGATTTCAGATTCCCGGGCTCGGCACGGACCTTGGCCCGCAAGGACAGGGACAGAGGGAGAGGGAGGGGGCAACAGGGGCGGGGGGAAGGAGAGGTTCCCGAGAAGGACGCGGCGGTCGTCGCCCTTACCTTACTGACCACGTTCTGGACGAGGCCAGTGCGGATGCCGTATTCCCACGCGTGACAGTCGCAATTGGAGTCATTGTCTCCTTTGCCCGGAGGGGACGGCAAGGGTGGCGTGTCGCTGGTGTTGCTTCGGTGGCCCGCGAGCCCCCAGGCGGCCGTGGAGAAGGGCACGGTGGGGGCGCTGGTCCAGTTGCCCGCGTCGCCCCAGCGGCCGGGGACAGTGGCCCCCGCCAGCTCGCCCGCGCCCTTGCCGGCGCCGCGGCACCAGAAGTTGGGCTGGTCCAGGAGGAAGGAGTCCGAGAACTGGCTGAAGCCGATGAAGAGCGCGGGGATCCAGGTGAGCGCCACCAGGGTCCGCTGGTAGCCGCCGCCCAGGCCCCCGAGGAAGGGCAGCACCGAGCCGTCGTAGTCCAGCAACAGGAGGCTCGAGTGCGGGCCGCCGGCGCCGGGGTGCGGCGCGGGCAGCGGCTGGATCTCCGCGCGGGCGCCCAGGGCCGCCGAGGCCGCCGCATCCCCGGGCGGCAGCGAGCCGTTCTCCTCGGCCGGGCCCGGCTGCCGCCCGCCGCCCGTGCCGCCGCCCGCCGCCTCGCGCCGCCGGTCTATCGCCATGGCCCGGGCCCGCGGCGCCCGCAGGGGCGCATAGAGCGGCGGGGCTCGGCGTCAGGCCGCCCCCATGGCACCGCCCGCGCCCCGGGGCGCCGCGGCCCCGCTCGGCAGCCGCTCGGAGGCCGGAGCCAACACTCAGCGTCCGCGGCTCATCCGCGCCGGGGCCCGCGGCCGAGCCCGCCGCTCCGCTCCGTTCCGCTCCGCCGCCGCCGCCGCGCCCCGGCCCTGCGCACCGCGGTGCTGGGGACCGTCGCCGGTTCCCGCGGAGGTCTGCCTCTGACTGGGGCTCCCGGAAGCCGCGAGCTCGGGACCCGGCGAGCGGAGCCAGCCGCGCTCTCCCGCTCGGAGCCGGACCGGTCTCCTCCTCCCTCCGTCCCTCCCCTCCCCTCCCCTGCGGCCCGGTCCCCGCCCCCTCTCCCCCGCCGAGGTGGAGGTAACCTCGGCACCTGCTGCGCCCGCTCCTGCGCACGAGCGCCGCCTCCAGGCCGTACGCGCCGCCGCCCGGGACCACGGCAGGGCCGGGGCGGGGCGCGGGGACACCCGGGCCGCAGGATCCCGCGTCCGTCCTGCCTGGCGCACCGCACCGCACCGCGGGAGGAGGGGGAGGAGCCGGAGCCGCGGGCCGGCGGGGACCCCACCGGAGCGGCTCGGGCCGGGAGCGGGTGTATAGAGCTGTCCTCCAAGCTCAGTTAGGCCAACCGCGAGCGGGGATCCCCCCGGGGTGACCTCGGATCGCTTCCGCGGGGGGTTCCTGCTTCCCCCTCCTAGTCCTGGGCCCGGAGGTCCTTGGCCTTCCTGAACGACCCCTCTGCGCCTTTTTCCACATTCAAACGAGGCTGAGGGTTATGTCCACTGAAAGGGACCAGGAGGCGCCTTTGCCAGCTTCGGGTGACCAGTCCCTCGCCACCTCCGGGCATCCGCTGCCCACCGCAGCCCCTACTCCCAAATCGCTATTTCTTCCCCGGCTCCTGAATAAATGGAAGTAGATTAGTTGCTGAAGGCTGGACCAACACAGGCGGTCCAGACGTGAATGGCGAAGGCCTCCCCGCCCCTTCCCCAAGGTCTAGCTTTCGCGTTTGGATAGCCCGGGTCCAGGGCGCACATCTCCGCCTCCTAGTCTAGCTGCTCTGCGCGCCCCCGCCGGCAGCGCCAGCCTGGCCGGGCCAGCGCGGTATAAATAACCCCAGCCCTGCGGCACGGCGGCCGCGGAGCCCCAGGAGTCCTGCGCCCAGGCCTGACACCAGGCACCGTGATGCGGACCCTGTCACCTTCGCTTCCCCACGGTGGAGACAGTTCATATCCTGAGAAGTTTATTAATGGAATTAATGCAAGTCTTAAATGGAGCGATCCATTTCTAGTCGTATTTGGGGCAGGAAAAAAAAAAGTAAATGAAATGCATTTGCTTTCCAAGAGAGCCCTGTCAATTACACATGGAAGGCTTTCTCTGGTGGCTCCAGTGTTTGCTCAGCTGCATGTGTGTAATCTGCTGGAAGACATCCCCCCGCCCCCAATCTGCAGTCAGTGTTCCAGGCAACATGTGCTTACTGCTGAAATTCTGGCAAAAAGAAAGAACTATTTGTGAAGGCGTCCAGAGGGTGGGGCCTTGGGGGACACAGGTTGTGAACTTGCCTGAGCAGCTGGGAAGGGGAGATTAGATAACAATAGGCGGAAGGGACGCGAGCTGTTGAAGACACAGAAGCCATGAGAAGCTGGTCTGGAAACAAGGCATATGTAATGATACACTTGAAGGAAAGTGTCATTATGAACCCCATCATTGTATAATGAGTTCGGCTAATAAAAAGTTTTTAAAAGATCAAATGCGAGTGATAGAGTATGAGCGAAAATGAACCCCCCCCCAATTTCACATTATTGTTGAGTTTAATTTTTCACTTTTCCTCTCCATCTCTACCTTACTTGAGAAGCTATTCCCTACAAATTGCTGACCCCCTGCCTGAAACAGTGGATGAATGTTGAACATGTATGACCGACTACGCCTATTATACACAACCTGCATCCCCTTTCTGAATTGAAATACATTATCAACTTTAGTTCTTTCTTTTTTTCCGAGGTAGGGTCTCATTCCAGCCCAGGCTGACCTGGAATTAACTATATAGTCTCAGGGTGGCCTCGAACTCTCGGTGATCCTCCTATCTCTGCCTCCCAAGTGCTGGGATTAAAGGCGTGCTCCACCACACCCGGCTCTCAACTTTAGTTCTTTCCCCTTGGTGCTGACTCTTCCAAAGGAAGTCTGGTTGGTGTTGGGCTCTGCCTCTTTTCCCCAAATGTTCACTAGGATCCATTTGGTGTTTTATAACTCATCACAAAGGACAGCCGTTGGTCCTAAGAATGGCCATTCTAACTGGGGGAAGGGTACAGGCATTGGCTTTCAAATTCAGCCCTCATCCCCAGACCTGAGATGAAGTGGGGATGCCAAAAAACCAAAATCTTTGGTTTTGAATCCAGATGTTTCCGCTTCCAGGACACCTCTCTGTCAACATGCAGGAATAGATTACAGGAACACAGAAAGGGATTAGAGACTTGCTTGAAATTTGTTTGGCTAGTGATCATTCCACTGGGTATGTCTATGTCAAAGCATTGTATACACCTTAAATATATGCAGCAAAAATAAAATTTTAGCTGGGTGTGGTGATGCACGCCTATAATCCCAGCACTTGGGAGGCAGAAGTAGGAGGATCACGGTGAGTTTGAGGCCACCCTGAGACTACATAATGAATTCCAGGTCAGCCTGAGCTAGAGTGAGACCTTGCCTTGAATAACCAAAAAATTAAAAAAATAAAAATAAAATAAAAATTTAAACTTCATGAAAGGATAATAAAATAAAAGGTCCTGTTTGCCTTTTCAAGAAAAGGTGTTCATTAATGTACTTAAGGTGGACACAACCCATGTCCTGAAGGAAGCTGTATTTCAAAGCTATTAGTTTTTATCCCCAAAGGACAGCTGGTTGCTGATGCCCCCAAAGCAGAAGTTGAAGGGAATCTGTATGTAATATTTGGAACTCAGCAGGGGCAGAACTGACCCAGGCACTGTAATTAAGCTGCTGATTGGATAATGGGTTTCCCTGAGTCCCTCTTGGATCAACATTTTCCCCAAAGCTAGTCAAGAAGATTAAAATGTAACTAATTTAAAATGAACCGGCCTTCTATTTAGTAAAATGTGCCACAAGTGACCTCATGATGGGACCTAGAGCGAGAGGAGCAAAGAGGAAAAATTTGACTCTTGGAGGGGGAGACAGCCTGGACAGTGAGTTTAAAGGCCCACAGCTAGCTTAGGGAAGTTCAAAGACACCTGCTAGAAAATCCCCCTTCCCGAATTTTCTGCATGGCAGTTACCATTACCTGCCATTTATGTTGTTTATTTCCCACCTCCAGGACCAAATACCTGGGTACCTGGCTCCCAGCTGTTTCTGGTAGCTAGCACAGTGCCTGGCACATGTCAGATTCCCAGTATATATTTGTTGAATAACTGAGTGTGCCCAGCTGTTATCACCTGACGAGGCTGTCTATGAATGTCTACAGCTGGGTTGACTTTGACGCTTAACTCAGTAAACAAGCTTTGCGTATTTGTTCAATCTCAATGTAGTGCTCTGCCGACATGAGAGTACAAATGGACTTGACACTTGCCTTTCTGATGATGAGCGATTGCGGTGAGTGGATTAGCTCCTCATATGAAATTCTTACAGGCAGGTTTGGCTTGCAGAAGGTGGCTTGAAGGCCAACTGCAGCTCACAGACCACACACAATGTTAAAAAAAAATTATTGCCAACATTTCAAAATTGTGAGATTGAACTTTTTTTTCCCCCTTTGGAGGTAGGGTCTGGCTCTAGCCCAAGCTGACCTGGAATTCACTATGAAGTCTCAGGGTGGCCTCTAACATACAGTAGCCATCCTCCTAATTCTGCCTCCCAGTGCTGGGACTAAAGGTGTGCACCACCACGCCCAGTTTAGATGAAACATTTTTAAAGAATGTCTTTGGAGCCAGGCGTGGTGGCGCACACCTTTAATCCTAGCACTGGGAGGCAGAGGTAGGAAGATCACCAAGAGTTTGAGGCCACCCTGAGACTACATAGTGAATTCCAGGTCAGCCTGGGCTAGATAAAGACCCTACCTAAAATAAATAAATAAATAAATAAATAAATAAATAAATAAATAAATAAATAAATAAATAAATAAAAGAAAAGAATGTGTTTGATCCAGAAGAAATCTTTAGTGGTGTTTGCAGGGCCGTGTTCCCATGGAATGGGAACAGGCATTTGCTCTCCGGAGCTTTGTCGGCTGTTTTTGTCCCTTTCGGGCACATATCCCTCATCTATGTCATTTGGCCTTGGGAAATGTCTGAGTTTGTGACCCTAAATTTATATTAGCATCCTGAGTGCACTAATGGCCCTAAGGAAGCTGAGTCCTTCTCTGCTCCTTTGGAAGTCTGTGAAGTAAGTAACCCATCAGTTTCCCATTCCCTAAAACTGAGAAAGTGAAGAAAGTGAAGAGTTAAGTGCCGCATGCGAACCTACTCACTGATATACTTGAACAGCTTTTCCCTTGGAGATCACGGGAGAACAGAAAGGATGTTTGACTGACCTCTGAAGTTGATGGACACCTAATTTTAAATCCTCGACAATTCCATAAAAGTTAATTCCAAGGAATCGGTGTCAGGGTTAATTAACTTGAATCAGAGGCCATGCCACACTAAACGGACTTCACGCTGGTTTTATTTGCGCATTCGTTTTCCTTATGTTTGATTTCTAGATGGAGGGAGCACATGCTGAAGGGTCATGTGTCATTCTTGTGTTTTATGACAGCTTTGTTTCTTCCTTCTGGAAAAAACGGCTCAAGAAGAGGGTTGCCTTTGGGGGATGGGAAGAGCAATATGAAAGGATTCCTAGCTGTAGCTGTGTATATAGTCTTCCAACATTATTTTTATCATACTTTTGGCTTTTGGAATGTCAACTCTGACTCTTTAACAAGGAATTTGACATTTACAAAACCTATCATAAATGAAAATGAAAAAGCTACTTTCATTCAGTGGCAGAAGTAATAAAAATGTCACGTAATCTATCCCAAGGAAAGCGACAGGTAATATCTTGAGAAAAACTAGCTATTCGCCTGGTGCAAGCCAAATCCATCCTTCCTGGTTAGAGGCCACGTGGAAGCAAGACGACATCTATACAAAAGCTACTCCCCCACAAATGTGATTAGCAGCCCCAATTACTCTCAAAAGCTTGCTTAAAATTTAATCTCAAACTCTTTGATTGAGTTAAAAAAAAAACAACTGGTCTAAAATTGATCTCTAGAATTTGATTCTGGCTTTTGTTTAGTAAAACAACAACAACAAAAAGCAAACCAACAATGCAGATGCTGCAATAGAAGGAGAGAGAGAGAGCGAATACGGAATGCCCCACCATGACTTTCAGGTGAACTTTATATAGGCTATGTTTTAGCACCAGCACAGACCCCTTTTGTTTGATGAGACCCACTCCAAACTTGGTGCCAAGTGTGAACACTGGGCTTTGGTTAGCACGAGTAAGCTGCAGATAGTCATCGCCAACAGGGCTGGGGGCGCACGGCCAAGTTACAGAGGTTCAGAGGAAGAACCTGGCACTTGCTGTCTCTAACTCCCCCGCTGATTCCACATGGAGATGAAGAAACCCCACAGCCCCATGGTCTGGGCTTTTTCTAGCTAAATCTAAAGCTAAATTATTTCCTTCAGTGGCTGGAAGGATATAGTCACCGTGTCAATGCAGAAACGTAAACTAATACGTCTTTGAGACGTGGTACATTGCAGACCCAGAATATACATACCTCAGAATATGAGGGAACATGCTTAGCCTAAGACACTGATGGACCAAAGAGTTTATTTTTATTAAATATAGACTATTTGCTTAGGAACAGACTATGTCGCCCAGGCTGTCATTGAACTCACCATCCTGTTTCTGCCTGAGCCTGAGTGGCTGAGATTACAGGACTGTGCCACAATATCCAGCATGCAGGATGGAGCCCAGGGCCTGCAGTGTCCTGTCATTGAGCCACCACCCCAGCCCTATACCAGCTTTTCGCCCTTAATAGTGTTGATTAGAATTTACGACTATTTGATAATCATAAAGGATTTCTATGTTTAAAAAAAATGGCTACTATGTGGATCATAAATGTCTCCCAAAAGCTCATATGTTGGAAGTTTGTTCCCCAGGGCCGTAATACTCAGAGGTGAGGCTGTAGGAAGTGTCTGGATCTTGGATTAATTCACTTATGGATTCATTTCATAGCTTAATAGGCCATGGGAAGATGGTGGAAACTTCAGGAATTGGGCCTTGGTTGCAGGAAGTAAACTGCTGAGGCACACCCTTGAAGACTATGTTGTTCCTGGCTCGCTCACTCACTCCTCTGTCTCTCACTTAATGGTGGCCATATTAGGTGAGCAGCTTTCCTCCAGCATACTCTTCCGTCATGAAGTTCGGTTCACCACAGTCCCAAAAACAACTGAGCCCAGTGGCCATGGTCTGGAACCTCTGAAGCAGTGAGCCCAAATGAGCCATTCCTCCTACAGGTATTTTTTCCCCTCGGGTATTTTGAAACAGCAGTGGAAATCTGCCTAGCACATAACGTATGCATATTATTCTCAGTATTAACTGCAGGCCATCTGAGAGGGTTTTGAATGAAAATTTATTGCTTCTGTAGCAATACTATAAAAGTAAATGGATAAAGTCCTGAAGATATTTTTATTAAGCTAATGAATTTTTTAAAATGAAATTAAATTTTTGAATTTTTAACTTTGATTGAGGAAAGCACTTATTCTAATAATAAGGTGATTTAAAACCATGATCTCAACAAGCACACCCAGCATTCAGAGCTTTGTGTCTGATTCTGTTCTCAACAGAAGGAACCAGGCTCCCTGGAGGAATGACCGGCCCCAGGACTGGAGGAGGAAATACACAAGATGATCCTGCGGCACCCCAAAGTGCCACAAAGTTGGGAATCCACCCCTCACCACACATTCACAATTACAGGAGTAAGTGAGGGGGGCACAGGAGCCAGCTGATAGTGCTGTTAAAGAGAGCTCTTGGGCTCAGGGACGACCTGAACAATGAACACCAATGGCAATAACCCAGAGCATAACATAGCTATGAGTCACCCTGACCAAATTAAGTGGTCGAATAAACATCGTAAATAATGAGTGACCGACAGCATACCACAGACATACTTGCACATCCTGTGATTCCGTGTCTTTAAAGTTAACACAGAATCTCCAGGTAGACTGCAAAATACATGTGAGCAGAGTGAGCGGCTCACTTTAGGTAGTGCAATAAAGCAGCTGCAGCCTCCAGGAGAATGGCGCTCTGACAGAGTCTTTTTATCAGCTGGAAAATCCCATGAGTATAAATCTACAGACACTCAACTAAAACCTCATTTTCCAGGATATGTCCCTAAAGGACAGGGCCCTGATTTATCTCCTCTGCAGCCCGAGTACATGTCACAGGGCCTGAAACTCAATAAATATTTGCTGAGTAATGATGAAGTAATAGATGAAGGAAGAATGGAATGACATATGGCACTTTCCAGATGAAGAGCACATGGTACATTCCAAGTCGGAATGGTGGAAATGAAAATGCAAGAGTGGTGATGGCCGCCTGGAGAGATGACTCAGTGGTTGATACACTTGCCTGTAAAGCCGAATGACCTGAGTGTGATTCCCCAGGACCCATGTAAAGCCAGATGCACAACGTGGCGCATGCACCTGGAGTTTGTTGGATGGCACTAGCTTTCTCTCTGTCTCTCTCTCTCTGCTTGCAAATAAATAATTTATAGAAAAGAGTGTGGGACATGTGGGGATCCGTGGGTAGATGACTTTCCCACAATTCGATTAAGTCCAGCATTTGCTACAATTTGGAGCTAGACTGTTCCCCACAGGCGCATGTTAAAGGCTTGTTCCCCTGCCTGTGGTCCTATTACTAGGGGGCGGGGCCTATGGAAGGAAGCCCTTGAAGGGGATAGGGGATCCTGGCTTCTTCCTGTCTCCCTTCGGGGCCCACTGTCAGGTGAACCACTTTCTCCACCTTGAGCTTCCCACCATGGCATGTGGTTTTGCCACAGACCCACAAGGACAACAAGGGTCAAGTGACCATGAACTGAAACCTCTGAGACTGACAGGAAAGTTTTACAGTTGATTGTCAGTAAACAGCATGAGTCCTAAAAGAGTATGAAGAAATTCTAGGGAGAGCCAGCAAGGTGGCACACAACTTTAATCCCAGCACTTTGGGAGGCAGAAGTAGGAGGATTGCTGTGAGTTTGAGGCCAGCCTGACACTACACAGTGAATTCCTGGTCAAGCTGGGCTAGAGTGAGACCCCACCTTAAAGAAAGAAAGAAAGAAAGAAAGAAAGAAAGAAAGAAAGAAAGAAAGAAAGAAAGAAAGAAAGAAAGAAAGAAGGAAGGAAGGAAGGAAGAAAGGAAGGAAGGAGAGAGAGAGAGAGAGAAAGAAAGAAAGAAAGAAAGAAAGAAAGAAAGAAGGAAGGAAAGAAAGAGAGAGAAAGAAAGAAATTCTAGGGGGCCGCAACCCGGTGGCAGTAATTCCTTTCACTGCCCTGGAACTCACTGGGGTTCACAGCTGCAGGAGCGGTGGCCCTGAATAGGGGCTGTGGAGGTGCGTGGGCACACGGCCAGCTGGTTGTGGGATTGACTAGAAACTATTGAAGTTCCTGTGGAATCTAAATAGAATTTCATAAGAGCATAATGGATGGAGAGGAGAAAGCCTGTGGTGGCCATCAAGGCCCTGATCCCATGGATGTCAAATTAATACCTTCTGATGGTCATGACTTTACTGTAAAAAGAGAGCGTGCACTCACATCAGGAACAATGAAAGCCATGTTGAGTGGGCCAGGTCAGTTTGTTGAGAATGAAACCAAAGAGGTCAATTTTAGAGTGATCCCTTCACATGTGCTATCAAAAGTATGCGTGTATTTTACCTATAAGCTTTGCTATACTAATGGCTCCACTGAGAGTCCCAAATTCTCAATTGTGCCTGAAATTGCACTGGAACCTCTGATGGCTGCCAAGATTATTAAATAACATAAATTATAATAAACTTATTTTTTCAGTATTTAATACCTGTAGTTCAGTTAGAATTTTTTCACATGTAGCATGTTGCCTGTGAGCAATTGAACTATAAAGTTAATGGCAAAGCAAAAAAAAAAAAAAAAAATTTGAAACACAGTAATAGCAAAACATTTCACCCACTCACCAAATGTTCTGTTGTCTTTTGTGATCCATCTCCTAATCCCACACACCACCGCAATGACCACTGGTCTCTCCCAAACCACAGATGAGATTTTTCTGGTCTAGGATGTTGAGTTAGACCATCCATGTTCCCTTGTGTCTGGCTTCTTCTGTTGAACACTGAACTTGTGAGGTTTACCCCCATGGTTGCCTCTATCAATATTCTGTCCTTTTTTAAGCCTGAATGGTGCTTAGTTTGAATGTATCACAAATTGTTATTCATTCTCCTGTTGCAGTTTTTGTTATTTCTAGTTTGAGGCCATTATGAATAAAGCTACTGTGAACTTTCAGATAGAATTCTTGTATAGATCCATGTTTTTATTTCTCTTGGGTAAATTCTCTAGGCATAGCTTAGGATTTAGCTTGACATGACTGAACCTATCTTGAATTGTAACTACTGTTATTAACCTTAAGTACCTAGCCACTTTTCCCCATATGGTCTTCTAGCTTATGATCAATAAACAAAGGCAGAGGCTGGAGGCATAGACCAATGGCAGAATGCTTGCCTAGAATCTGTGAGGACCTGGCTTCCATCCCCAGCACTGGGAAAAAATGGACAAACAAGATCTGAAAACACAAAAGCAACCCCATTAGAATAGTGTGTGCAAAGCCGGGCGTGATGGCGCACGCCTTTAATCCCAGCACTGGGGAGGCAGAGGTAGGAGGATCGCCATGAGTTCAAGGCCAGCCTGGGACTACATAGTGAATTCCAGGTCAGCCTGAGCTACAGTGAGACCCTATCTTGAAAAACCAATAAATAAATACTCAACACCAGGAACATGCCTGACGTCTTTGACATTAGCTTGAGATAAGCCAGCCCTGACAGAGTCACTTCTACCCTAACCACTTGCTAAGAACCCTTCTTCTGACCCAAATTCCGGTGCCCACATCATGCGTCTACCCTGGCTCACACTTCTGTCTGCAAGTCCTCCATAACCTCTGCAATGCTGCCTCCACCGCCTCTCTCTTCAGTCTCACAGCCCTGAGGGCCAGTTTTCCTACACTGGGAAACATACTATGGGTGTTTGTTCTGTAAATTGTTCTGTTTAAGTGACGCCTAGAATGTTCTCCACAGGCTGCAGCCAGATCACGGTGGATTCTATTGGCTCTGATAGGGACAGGTGCTATTTTGGAACCTATCACTATGGCTCCAGGCTCTGCACTTCACCAGTTTAACAAGATTGTCCTTGGGCTGCTGCTAGGAACAAACAAACAAAGGAAACAAGGCTGGATAAAGTATCATCAGATCTGGCATGGAACAGCCTGGGCTCCTATGAACACAACTCGAAAAGTAGAAGTAGAAAAATGCTCATGTTCTCTGAGGATACAAGTGGCAATGGGAGTTGGCACAGTGTGCTGGTTATCACATCTGAAGCAGAAGGGAATACGTGGTAGGGTTGAACAATGAACGTATTTCAGGTAGATTCTCACACTTGTTTAAATATCAAACTGTCTAGGAATTCTCACACTGTGAGCGCATCAGGGCTGACTCAAATGTAGACTACCCAAACCCAGGCCAAGGGGCTTGTGGGAGAAAGGAAGAATGGTATCTCAGTAAATGAAATGGTTGCTTTCAGGGTTTTAAACACGGCAGAGTCCTGTCCATTCTTGGGCGTGTTCCCTTCTCTGCTCCTCTTCCTCCTCACACTCCAGCAGAGACAATGCCTCTCCCTGTGGGTTCAAGCCAAGGCACAACAGAGTCCCTTGGCTCTACTGAGCTGCCACCGCAAGACCAGGTAGCTTTGGAATCTTACTATCATTTTAGCTTCCTGCCCCTGAGGCTCTGATTGGCCAGGCTTGGGTCACGTGGCAGGAAGGCTGCCATGGCCTAATCTGAACCCTGGTGGCTGGAAGTGGATTTACAGTTTCCCTTAGGAAATGGAAGAGCAGTTGCTATAGGAGGGACGGTGCTCACTTGCTTATTCCTCTTAGAAATGACTTGCAAATTAAGACTTTTCAATATATAAATGTCATTCTGGTTCAGTATAATCTAAAACAGAAAATAAATGAGGCATTGGTGATAAGCTGTATTGGAAATAAATCCTCCACTTGTCAGGATAACTCAGCAAGTGAATTAGAGTGAACTACTGCCTGCCAAACGTGGATAAGGCCAAGGCACATTCAAGGCCGTCCTTCACGGAATGCAAGAGCAGGAGAGCTGGTGACAGACAGAGCCACATAGTGGAACCAGAAAGCGGAGTTCCGAAGCCTTCCTGGCTAACCACCAGCATGAAGCCAGCGCTTGGCACAAGTTCCCTCAGAGGCTTTTGGCTTTGTTTAGAGGCCTGGGAGCTGGAGAAAAGGAGGCTGGCCTCAAGGGGCTTGGATCTCCTTTACCTCCCAATTTAAGTTTGTTTTCTTTCTTTCAAAGCACTACTGTTGGACTACTGGTTTGTCAAAAGAGCAGGAAAATTAAACCGGACATGGTGCATGTCTTTAATCCTAGCACTCAAGAGGCTAAGGTAGAAGGATCACCATGAGTTTGAGGCCAGCCTAGGCTACAGAGTAAGTTCCTGGTCAGCCTGGGCTAGAGTGAGGCCCTGCTTCAAAAAACCAGTAACCACCACAACAAAAAAGAATAAGGAGGAGGGGGAAAAGGGGAGGAAAAATTCCTGAGAGTTTAGTTTCTTTGTAATCTGAAAGAGATTGAGGGTCAGCAAAAAACCCAAGTGTGGGGCTAGAGAGATGGCTTAGTGGTTAAGGCGCTTGCCTGCAAAGCCAAAGGACCCCAGGTTCAACTCCTCAGGACCCACATAAGCCAGATGCACAAGGGGGCGCATGCATCTGGAGTTCCTTTGCAGGGGATGGAGGCCCTGGCACACCCATTCTCTCTCTCTACCTGCCTATTTCTGTATCTCTCTTTCTCAAATAAATAAATAAAAATAAGATAAAATATTTTTTAAAAGTGTGTTAGACAGGAAACCCCATTTTAGTGTCTGCTTCCAAGGAGCAAAGACAGCCTGGAGAACACAAGCTTTGAGCCCAGGGAACAGCAGGTGTGGTGGGAGGGCAGAGGCCTACAGGTAGAGTTCTTGGGTTTGTGCCCAGACTGCACAACCTTCTGGTGGTTGAACAAGTCGTGTTACTCCTGCCAGCCTTTCTTTTCTGGCGTGTAAGTTGGGAATAATCATTGTGCCCACTTTGTGACTCCTCACACAGGCTTGTGTGAAGAGCACATGAGGTAATGTGAGCCCAGAGGACTGACGGCTGCAAGCAGTGACACATTAATCACTGTATCTAAAGTGCTAGGGACCATAAGTGTTTTGGACTTTGGATTTTGAAAGACTTGTACACATATAATGAGATACTTGGGGGATGGGACCCACGATTAAAGACAAAATTCATTTATATCTCATGCATACTTTATACACATAGACAGGATAATTCCATGCAGTATGGTAAATCATCGTGGGCATAGGACAAAGCTTTATGTGTGTTTCCTGGTGAAATGTAGGCAATGCTGAGTGTGCTCAAAAACTTCTGGGGACTGGGGAGATGGCTCGGTGGGTCAAGTGCTTGTTGCACAAGCATGAGGACCTGGGTTCAGATCCCCAGAGCCCGCATCCGAGGCTGGGTGTGGCAGTGAAAGCCTGTAATCCCTGAGGCTTCCTGGCAAGCTTGTCTAGTCCAACCGGTGAGTTCAGGTTTCAGTGAGAGACTCTCTTTCACCTATCAACACTTCACTGACGGGGGAAGGACACCTGAGACCCCACACCTCCCAGCCTGAGTCATGGCAGCTGATGGTTGCTGGGAGGGGGAGCCAGGTTCATCAGTGCTGTAGCCTGTCGTAAGGTGCCCATCCCACGGTAGATAACTTCCGCCGTGATTCTTCAACCCTAATCTAACTCAATGTGTAACACAAAGGCATGAAAGTGAGATAGGGCCTAGTGAGGAAGAAGGGTGTTAGTGGTTAGGGGGTAAGGAGTAAAATTGGGGGAGAATAAGATTGAAATATATTACGTACATGTATGAAAATGTCAAAAATGGAAAATAAATAGTTTTTAAAAGTAAAGTGGGACGTGGTGGCCTTCAGATACACGCACACACACACGCATCCACATCTGGACCCACATGCACACACACAAATTTTGGAGTTCAACCTGTATACAAATATTCATCACTATTTAGGCACTATCAGAAATGGTCAGTATCGGCTAGGCGTGGTGCACACATTTAATCTCAGCACTCGGAAGGCTGAGGTAGGAGAATCTCAGTGAGTTTGAGCCAGCCTGGTACTACAGTGTGAGTTCCAAGTCAGCTTGGGCTAGAGTGAGACATGTTGAAAAGATGCACATCAAAACAACAACAAAAACAAGTGGTCACTATCTGTACACCAGAAGTGGTCAAACTATATTGAGCACATCTGATTCTTCCCCAGCACAAAGCTGGGGTCAGATTCTATCGTTCAAATGGGGAGAAGAGGCTGGAGTCCTCAGACGACATTTCACTGCATTAAACGTGGAGCTTGAGTGTGCTGCTCAAGTCAGACTTCCTGGTAGCCAGTGTGTGCCAGCCCACAGTGTTGTCCTGGATCCCACGGGCAGGGCATAGGGTCCTCCACATTGTCCAGGTAGGGGTTCTGTGGGTGGCCATAGCCCATCTCCACCCTCCACTCTTGATGTCATTTAACTGAGAACCAAAAGGTCTGAAAGTAAGATGAGGATTAATGGGGAAGAAGGGTGTTAATGGAAGGGGAAGGGAATAAAATCAAAATATATCATATACATGTATCAAAATGGAAAAATGGAAAAAAATGAATGAAATTATACACAGAAGAAGGGCCAAGCAGCACTATGGAGATGAGGACACTGAATTGTCAAGGTGGTAGATGAGGGTGGAGAGATGGTTCAGCGGATAAAGTGCTGTGCAACTCTGAGGACCCAAATTCTTATCGCCAGACCCCACATCAAAGGCAAAAGCTGTGACGGGCTTCTGTAATCCCTTGGTGCCTACAGGGAGAAGGGAGGCAGAGATGGGAGAATTTTCCAGAAGCTCCCAGAAGCCTATAAACAGAGTGGTGAACAGTAGCAAGAAACCCTGCCTGAGACAAAGTAGAAGGCACACACTGACCTGCTATCTGTCTTCTGCCTGAGCAAGCACACCATGGAATGTGTGAATACACACTCACAAATACAACCACACACCCCAAATAACTTTAAAAAAAATAGATGGTATATAAGATGCTGAGGTTCACATAGCTTCAGAGCCAGAATTCAAAACAGAAATGCAGCCCTGTCCTGGGCCAGCACCCTCAAATACTGCTATTAGCCACCTCTCCTGGCAGCCCAGAGCTTGGCAAAACGGAACTCCTGCCAGGTGTTTCTGATTTGCATGGCTGCCTGTTCGGGTTTGACAGGCGCATCTTCTATGGGATGCCTGGCTGGGCCTCTTTCTCCCTTTGTCCTCTCGGCAGAAACTCTGACCCACCAGGCCTCCTTGGCCTGTGTCTTTGCTCTGGAACTGTCTTGCTAACCCTCGACGTGTTTTGAGTTGAAGGCTCATGTGTTAAAGGCTTGGTTTGCTGGCTGACGAGGATTTGGGGTTTGATCAAGAGGGTCTGCCTTCATCAACGGTGGACTAATTTGATGTTCTTGAGCGAGGAGATGGAAACTTGGAGGAAGTAGGCAGTGCAGGAGTTTGAAGGGCCTGTCTTATCCTTAGGCCCCATCTTCTCCGTCTCTCTCCTCCCTGGCTTACATAAGAAGAGCAGTTTTCCCAGCCGTGCTTTTCTGCCACCACAAGCCCAGAAACTCAGAGCCCCATGACCATGTGGTAAAACTTCTAAAACCTTCAGCCAAACTAATTCTCACCCTTCTACTTTAAAGTTTTTCTGTCAAATATTTTTTCAGTGATGGGGAAACTGACTAATACTCCATCCCTGGGAAAAACTCCAACTTCAGCCAGGCATGGTGGTGCATGCCTTTGACCCTAGCACTCAGAAGGTAGAGGTAGGAGGGTTGCTGTGAGTTCGAGGACAGCCTGGAACTACAGAGTGAGTTCCAGGCCAGCCTGGGCTATTGTGAGACCCTACCTTGACAAAAAAAAAAAAAAAAAAAAAAAAAAAAGCAAAACAAACAAAAAAAACCACAACCAACAATTTCTTCCTTCTGTGAAAATCCCAGCCCTCAGGCCATACTGTCACCCACACGCCACCCCGAGACCCTGCCGAGACCTAATTCCCCTCAGGAATGATGGACCTAGTCAAAGCTCTCCTCACTTCCTGCCTCCCTTTAGGATGGGGTTCAGACAGATTCCCCTGCCTCAGGGCTATGGAGTATAGCTTCCAGGTACTCTCCCCTCCCCGTCTTATTATGAGAGATGTAGAAAACCCCACTTTTGGGAATGAAATTCACTGGCTTCTCAGGGGAACCAGGCCTGTCTTGTGGCCTGTAGGGATCTCTCACCTGGGCCTGGTGTCATCAAAGCAGCCAGGCATAAGCCCTATCAGTCCAACTCCTTTCTGTAGAAAGAATCCAATAAAAGGCAGTCTTGATACATTCTCTCTCTCTCCCCCTGTGAATCTGTTTTATGTTTCTGATTCTTTTTCTCAAATTCCTTGTTTCCCCAGTTCTGGGAGCCGACCCTAGGGCCTTCCATGCTAGGTGAGTTCTAGCTCCATTCCTCACCCAGTTCATTTAAAAATGGGTGACATACCTCCTCTCAGATGGGACTTTTACATAAAGCAGTAGATATTTTTAAACAGCAGGCCTAGTCTTGTACATACACATTCTGACTATAGGCCAATGATAAAAGTGTTTGTGTTGGTATTGCTCAAGTTTTCCTGTGCCTCTTCCTTTACATTGCATTTAGAGTCAGGATCAGGTCCTTTTGAATATTTTCAATTTTAGGGGAAAAAATGATCATTCCTGTTGTGAGCACACTATTTCAGGAACATAGGGAAACATGCCTTTATCTTTCCACAGAGTCAGAATTTATTGAATAGCACGAAATCCACAAGTAGGGCAGCTGACTGGAAGCCATGTGCCAGATACTCCTCCTGTTCTCCTTATAGCTCTGGCTGGAGCAAGCATGGGTTCTTTATTCCAATCTTAATCATGAATGTTGACTCTCAAATCATATCACACATCACACAGAAGAAAAGTAACTGTTTATATGCACACATGAAGGTTTACACAATGACCATAAAGGGTTAAGTAGGCAAAGTGTTTGCAAAGAGCCAGAGCTCAAAAATGATGTGAAACCACGCACATGAACAAGATGACCTGGTGCAGTCAGGCTGTGGGGAGAGAGCCAGGGGAAGTTAAGGGCGGGACTGGGTCCAGACAAACAGATGGATGGATGGACAAAGGGTCCAGATGGGAAAACAGGCAGATGGACAGACGGCAGTTGAGTAGGCATCATGGACAGTCAGATGTTCCTTGACAAACACACAGGTCGGTGGGGGTCATGGCCGCCACGTGCTGACTTCTTCATGGGGGGCAGATGAGGGAGATGTACCAATTCCAGGGTCAGGTTCTCCTGATATGATACAATACTCCCATGTGCCCCTACAGTCCTATTTAACCCTGATAAATCTATAGGGTGACACCCTTTCTTCTTGGGAATAAGCCCATTTATCAGTGTGTGCCACATGGATGGTGCCAGACATGTCCACGCCAGGGCAGAGTTATCCTCACTTCAAGAGGGTGTCTTACTTGTAAAATGGATTTCCTCAGGGGCAAGACAGTCTAAATATCCACTGCTTTAGACGGTATATGGGGCAACTTAGAGCAAGGAAGAGTGATAGTTCAACTCTCAGTTGTAAGGAAAGTGACACAGCCGATCGGAACAAGTGAAGAGATTAAACTGAGAAATAGCAATCGGGGCTTCAAATGACCTGTGCTTATATGATAATTATAAGATAGAAGGAAAGATTCATTATTTTTTCTTTCCTTTCTTTTCTTTTCTTTTTTTCTCTTTCTCTTTCTTTCTTTCTTTCTTTCTTTTTTTTTTTTTTTGAGACAGACTCTCACATTCTAACTCAAACTATCCTGGAACTCACTATGTAGCCCAAGATGGCAATCCTCCTGCCTCAGCTCTTTGGCTGCTCTCAAAGTAGTGCTGGTGAGCACACAGAAGTGTCTGGGAGAGGAAGACTCTCACTGGTGGCAAAGCTTTTGAGGAAGAGCTTCTTCCCCGCTGTTCCATCCTGCAAGCAGCACCGTCCTTTGCTGAGCACAAGACCTTCACCTTGTCATTTAGGGAGAGTGACCTTGTGTCAGACCCCCAGAAATGCTTAAGAAAAAGGAGGCTCCTTCCTTGCCTCTAGGTCCTCTGTGGAGGTGCATGGCCATTTGCTTGGCTCTGATAGGCCTGGCTTGCTAAGAGTGGGAAGAAAAAGGGATCAGAAAACGAAGTCTGACAACATCTGTCCCTCAAGACCCTGTCTTCACAGTTTATCCTCCTCCACTTCGAAGGGGCAGTGATGTGACCCAAAGGTCCCCGTGTGGTTAGCTCTTAGGGTGTCCCATTTGGCAGGTTTGTTAGTAAACACATCTTTTTTTCTTGGCTTGCTTTGATTGTTGGGGGTGCTGAGGAAGGAAGCCCAAGCGGACTCATGCTAAGCTAGCCTGTCCCACTGCCTTGGTCCAGCAGTGTGAGAGGTCAGTTGCCTCAGATGAACTTGCAGATCAACCATGGAGGCCTCTTCAGGCCATTAACTCCAAGGCCCCCCTCCTCCTCCAGTGACCCACCGACTCCGGACTCTGTCCACGGGCCTCTCATTCCCTCTTCAACCTTTACTGTTTCATGGCTTCTAGTGGCATGTGCATTGGAATTCAGCCTCATCATTTAAAGTTCTCTGTCATTAAGAAAGGCTGCTATGCGTTAAATCCAAGTGTGAACTCACCCTAATTAAGGACTGTATGTCTCTTTCTAAATAGCCACTTGTACCACTAGCCGGGCAGGCAGTTGTTTTTTCATTAGTTCTAATGATGGTGGCCAGTTAAAACAGAAGAAAAGGGGCTGGAGAGACGGCTCAGTGGTTAAAAGTGCTTGCTTGCAAAGCCTGAAAGCCTGGGTTCAGTTCCTTAGCACCCACATAAAGCCAGATACACAAAGCAGCTCATATGTCTGGAGTTCATTTGCAGTAGCACTAGGTCCTGGTGCACCCATTCTTTCTCTCTCTCTTATCGCTCTACTTGCAAATAAATAAATAAAATTACTTTTTAAGAAATCAAAGGGGAACCAGGCATGGTGGAGCACGCCTTTGATCCCAGCACTTGGGAGGCAGAGGTAGGAGAATCGCTGTGAGTTCGAGGCTAGCCTGAGACTACATAGTGAATTCCAGTCAACCTGGGCTAGAGGGAAATCCTACCTTGAAAAGAAAAACCAAAACCAAACCAAACCAAAACAAAACAAAACAAAAAAACTCAAAGGGAAGTCCCTGGCTGGTCAAGGTGGCCCTTGCTCCTGGATTCATCCAAGACAACAGGAAAGTGGCTGGCTTCCTTTCTTAGGCAGAAAAGTAGAACTTTTAAAGAGATAGCAAGTAATGAAATGAGGCTAAAGGGAGCCTCTACTCACCACGATGAAGCTCTTCATTGTATTCAAGAGACACGGAGTCCTAGGGAAATGGACTCTTAGTCATAGGCAAGCATGCTTTAGTTACCATCCTGAGCTGGAGCTCAGGCCCTCTGTTTCCAGGCCACACCCCTCCATGCTGCCTCCTGAACCCCAACCCCAGGTATGACCAACAATCAATCCTGAGCAGTGGGGTAGTTAGTACACAACCGGGTCTTCAACTTTCTCTCTCTGGGAACCAACAGTTCAAATATGTTGCATGGGTTTCTCGGAGTCTCTCCCTGAACTGCTTGCTGCCCCCAAAGCTCAACTGTGCATAGGTGTCACGTAGCTCCTAGACGGACCCAGTCCCCGATGAATGAAGGAATCAAGGAAATAAGGTTTGCAACCAGCCATCCCACCAAAGGCCGCAGGGGCTTGCCTGTGAGTTAACCAAGGAATTTCCTCAGCTAGACACAGGGGAAAGCAAACTCCATCACTGGACATTCATTTTGTTCAGTTTTGTTTCATATGTTTGATTAATTTATTTGGGGGCTGGAGAGATGGCTCAGTAGTTAAGGTGCCTGCCTGCAAAGCCTAACAACCTAGGTTTGACTCCCCAGTACCCACATAAAGCCAGATGCAGGGTGCCACATGTGTTTGGAGTTCGTTTGCAGTGGCTGGAGGCCCTGGTGCGCCCATTCTGAGTCTCTTTCTTTTCCTCCCTCCTTGAAAAGAAATAAATAAAATATTTTAATAATTTTTTGGAGGTTGTTTCATTTTAAAAGTATCAGCCCAGTATACTGCCGCGCATGATGGCACACGCCTTTAATCCCAGCACTTGGGAGGCAGAGGTAGGAGGATTGCAGTGAGCTCAAGGCCACCCTGAGAATACATACTGAATTCCAGGTCAGCCTGAGCTGGAGTGAGATCCTACCTTGAAAAAACAAAAACAAAACAAAAGAAAACAAACAAAAAAAAGTATCAGCCCCGTATGTGTGTGTGAGAGAGAGAGACCAGGGAACATAAAACCATTTGGCAGGTTCTTAGCTTTGCAGATGAAAGGATTCCAAGACTGGCTGAGAAGGAAACTCTGGGACAATTCTGTTGGGGTTTGAGAGGAAAGATTGATAGGGCAGGCAAGGAAGAGGGTGCTGGGTAAGAGGACACGAGAAGGTCATACTTTCTGAATTAGAGGTCAGGAAAGCAGGCAGGCTCAGGCTGGGCAATGAAGTCGGAAAGCAGCTGCGTGGGGCGGGTCTTCTGAGAGCGTGAGAATGCTGAGTGTGGGGCAAGCAGGCTTGGGGTTGTGGCTGGTATCTGAGAATGGGAGGTAGAAAGGAGGAAAAGAAGTTGGCTTTTAACTCAGAAAGCAGGCACACTTAGCAATGAGGGTCTGGGGTGTATAAATATCTCAGGGGTAGTTATTCCTCCCAGCTTCTTAAAAAGTATTTAAGAACTTCATTTTTAATTTGTAATAAAAAGCTTACCACTTGATTATTTTATTTTTATTGACAACTTCTTTAATTGTAGACAATATCCCATGTTATTTCCCCCCCCACTTTCCCCTTTGAAACTTCACTCTCCATCATATCCCCTCTCCCTCTCAATCAGTCTCTCTTTTCAGTTTGATGTCATGATCTTTTACCCCTATTATGATGGTCTTATGTAGGTAGTGTCAGGCACTGTGAGGTCATGGATATCCAGGCCATTTTGTGTCTGGAGGAGCACATTGTAAGGATTCCTACTCTTCCTTTGACTCTTACATTCTTTCTGCCCCCTCTTCTGCAATGGACCCTGAGCCTTGGAAGGTGTGTTAGAGATGTTTCAGTGCTGAGCACTCCTCTGTCACCTCTTCTCAGCACCCTGGTGCCATCTGAATCATCCCAAGGATGCCACCATCTGAAAAGAGAAGCTTCTCTAACCAAAAGTGAGAGTAGCATTAATATATGAGTGTGGACATTAAGAGAAGTGCTTACTGGGCAGTTTGGTGAGCATAGTATATACATTTAGTGAGACTCCAGCAGACATTACACCCTTAGGGCTCATGACTACCCCTGTTGTACGTTTTCAGTATCAGGGATGGGTTCCCTCCCATGGAGCAGGCCTCCAGTCCAATTAGAGAGCAGTTTGTTTCCCCCATAACAGACATGCCACTATTGCACCCATTGGCTCATTTGGCCTGGCTGGCCAAATTTAAAGCTTGCAGCGTTCACTGTTGAGTACCTTCACTGGTGTTTTCTCTCTCCCGTTGACCTGCATGCAGTGTAGCTTTTTCCAACTTTCTGTCAGCTGGTCCACAAGGAGGAGGCTTTCAGCTCAGCTCCAGCAGGATTTCACAGTGATCTTGCCACCCAAGTATGTGGAGTCTTCAGCAATAGGGTCTTCCCATCTATTCCTGGTGGGAAACCAAGGGCCTTGGCAATGGCCTATAATGTTTTGGGGGTATCTGTGACATCCCTGGCCAACAACCACTTGATTATTTCTAAAAAGTTCACAAACTGCAAGCACCTGTTAATAATTTTACATAATAAAAAATATTTATTTGCAAGCAGAGAGATAGAAGACAGGCAGATAGAGAGAAGGGGCATGCCAGGGCCTCCAGCCACTTCAAATGAATTCCAGATGTATGAGCTACTTTGTGCATCTGGCTTTACATGGGTCCTAGGAATTTGAACTCTGGTGGTTAGGCTTTGCAGGGAAGCACCTTAACTGCTGAGTCATCTCTCCAGCCTTCCTCCCATCTTTTTAACACGTCTTCAGGTGAATCATGTTCTTGAAATTTATGAGACAGAAAGAATCCCAAGGGGAGGTTTCTTGTTGAGGTGATTGACAGATACTTTTGGATTAACTCTTTTAAAAAAGATTTTGTTTTATATTTTATTTTTACTTATATTTGAGAAAGGGGGAGAGAGAAAGAGACAAATATATATATAAAGAGAGAGGGAGAGAGAGAATGGGCACACCAGGACCTTCAGCCACTGCAAATGAACTCAGAAGCATGTGCCACCTTGTGTACCTGGCTTACATGGGTCCTGTGGAATCAAATCTAGGTCCTTTAGCTTTACAGGCAAGTGCCTTAACTGCTAAGCCATCCCTCCAGCCCTGGATTAACTTTTAAGGGAAGGGGAAATAATATGCCTTTATGATCTTTTTGGACAGTTTAGATTGCCATGTCTTTGTATTTCCACAGGGCCTTTATACAACTCAGATCCCATTCTTTTGACCAAAGCTCATGTAACAGAGTAGATTAAAAAGGATTACAGAAAAATGAAAAAGAAAATCTATAAAATACCCTGTCTCATCAAGATGAAATAGCATTCTCTTAATGGCTCTCAACAAAGTCCTGTTCCCTCCACCTTCCTCCCTTTCATATGGTATTTTATTTTATTTTTATTTTTTAACTTTTAATTGACATTCTCCATACATATATTTCATGATCATAATCCCCTCCCACTTCCTTCTCTGTCTGTGTTCCCTCTAGTGAATCCCTTTTGTAATCCCAGTGCAGAGCTGGGGTAGTAGAGACTGTCACATTCTGGGGTTTTGCTGACTAACTGGAAAGCTCCAGGCCAGTGAGACACTGTCTCAAACAAGGTGGGTGTGCTTCTGAGGAACAGTATCCATCCAGGGTAGTCCTCTGGCCTCCACACACATGTACACATGCATGCATGTGCAGCGCCTACACAAGAACACACATGCACATACATATGCACATGTAGAGAGAGAGAGAGAGAGAGAGAGAGAGGATTGAGAAATCTTCTCAAAGGCTAGCTGGCCTCTTATAGAACCCTGTCTGCCCTGCTTGGAATGTTTAAGCCTTTTTCAACATCACTGAGATTTTTTAAATCAACTTGTGACTAGCATTCAGAGTCTTAGAAGAGCTTACTTCTGTCCTCCAATGGTCATTTCACAAACATCTGACACAAACAAGGTGAGAAACAGCCCAGGCTGCCACAATGACTCAGCATTGTTTATCCTCACACAAATTTGGTGGTTTCTGTGGGTGCTTGATGAGGAGGGGTGGGGGTTGGGGGGCTGCATGGAAAAGACTGCCCAGCTCCTTCTCTTTCTGGCAACACAATTAAAATACCAGAGTAACCCAGAGTGTGTGCAAGAGCTGTGCCCAGACAGAAGTGGTAAGAGTCCTCATTAGAGGGAGGGGAACATAGCTCCTGGAAGATGGAAGGTGGTGTTCCTCCTGAAGGGAATGTGCATTCCCCTTGGAGAAGGCGGGTTTTTCATTTTCTTTCTTTCTTTCTTTTTTTTAATTTATTTATTTATTTATTTATTTATTTATTTATTTTTTTCCAGGTAGGGTCTTGCTTTAGTCCAGGCTGACCTGGAATTCACTATGCAGTTTCAGGGTGGCCTTGAACTCATGGTGATCCTCCTACCTCTGATTCCCAAGTGCTGAGATTAAAGGGTTTTTGTTTTTAATGTTATTCTCACTTTGGGGCAGAGAATCTTCACTTTTCAGTGACCACTAGGGTGACTCAAAACTCATCAAAGTGCTTAGAGGTGACAGTGGAGTGTTCAGCACTAAGTGAGACATCTCTGCCACACCCGCTAAGGCCCGGGGACCACTGCAGGAGTGGTGATGGAAAGAATGTATGCATCAAAGGAAGGGGAGGAGTGCTTTGCAATACAGTTTTCCAGTACTCAGCTGCACAGCGGCTGGTGCTACCTACACAAGACCTGCGTAATAGGAGGGGACGAGTGACGACATCGAGATGGAGGAAAGACTATTTGAAAAGAAGATGGGGTTCCGTGGAGGAGAGATTCAGGGTGGGGAAGAGAGGGTGATGGGAGGAAATTTTGATCATGGAATATTGTCTATATGTACAAAGACTGTCAATAAAAAGTTAAGTAAAATGAACTAACTTAAATAAAAGAAAAAAGGAACAATTCAGATCTGGGTATCGTACATGGCCTTGTTGACTTGAGGGCAGAAAAGAGTTTGAAGTATTTGAGGACTGAGAACTGAAGTTTTCTGAAGCAGCTGAGTCTAGGGCTTCTGGTGTGACTCAGTGCTAGAAAGTAGCCTTGAGGCCCTGGGTTTGATTCCCAGCACCTTGGGAGCGGGAGGGGAGAAAGCTGTTATCTTTGGCTGTTATCTATGTGAAAGTTAAAAGATCTGGAGATTACCTGACCTTTGGCTGAGCTGGGTTTTGTGAGCCTGGAGAGAGGCGATGGAATGTTGCCTGTCCAGAGCTAAACTGCTCTTGTGTTGCCTTGAGCTTTTGAACCTGCAACTATCTCAGCCAGAGCATGTCCTGTACTATTCCTGGACTAGGACATAAACTCCTGGGAACTGTATCTCGGAGCTTAGAAGACATCTGGCCTCCATCAACTCCGAAGCTGAAAGTGCTCTAAGGTGATGAATGTCTGAAGCTGTGGAAGAGGTCTCCTGCTTTGCTGGAGCACCTACCTCATGCCCCACCCACAGAACTGGTGACAGTATTGATTCATAACTTTCGTCTGTGACTATGAAAATTTTCCTAACCTCTTCCATGGTGAAGCATGTCATTTTGGGTAACTCAAATTCATGTGCCCAGGTCATGCATGGTCCATCATATTTGACTCAGAATAAACTATTTTCTTGTTTCATTATGTTGACAATTTTGAAGTCATATACCAATTTTTGTGCCTCTGTGTAGGGAGAGGTTAGTATCTTCCAGTAAGCTTTCAAGCAGGCCATGACATCTCAAAAGCCTGGGAGGGCTGGAGAGGTGGCTTAGAGGTTAAGGCATTTGCCTGCAAAGCCAAAGGATCCTGGTTCGATTCTCCAGGACCCACATAAGCCAGATGCACAAGGGGGTGCATGCATCTGGAGTTCGTTTGCAGTGGCTGGAGGCTCTGGCACACCCATTCTCTCTCTTTCTGCCTCTTTTTCTCTCTCAAATAAATACATAAATAAAATATATTTTAAAAAAAGATTGGGAGGTTCTCAAACTGAAATTTTTTTGCCATCATTTTTCTAAAAGGTGCTATAAAATATGTATAGCATTTTGCTATAAATTTTTTAAACATGCACATTAAAAAATGTCCATAATTTTAAAATGAACTTAATTTATTTTAGATTTAGAGCTTAAAAAGATGGTCAGAAATCAATGCCATGTGTTAAAGTGCTCCATAAGCAAGCAGAAATCTTCCCTGGATAAATAGTCTCAGTGTCAATTATGGCCTGACCACCATCTTAAAACTGTGGGTTTGGGGCTGGAGAGATGGCTTAGCACTTGGGTGCTTGCCTGCCAAGCCTAAGGATCCAGGTTCAATTCTGCAGTACCATGTAAACTTGGATGCACAAAGTGGCTCATGCATCTGGGATTCATTTACAGTGGCTAGAGGCCCTGGTGCACACATTTTCTCTCCCTCTTTCTCCCTCTCTGCTTACAAATAAATAAATAAAAACCCATGGGTTTGCATTCATTCATATAGCACTGATTAAACTTATGTCATGTGCCATGGACTGTGGTATGCTGACTCCCCTCCAGCCTGCAAGGGTTCAATGGCACTGAAAAGGAATGCACAGCGTAGTTAATAGACGATGACAGTGTTACACTTTTGCTAAACATGAGTGATTGTACTTGTGATTCCTGACCTCCACAGGGGCTCAGAGCAGATGATATTTGAACTGCATCTCTGCAGAGTCTTAGGGACCCAGGTCACAGGTGCAGAGGGCAGGAGTGATGGCCTCAGGAGCAGGTGCATGTAGCACTTTGGATAGGATGACACACAGGAGTTACCTGGGGCTTGCTCAGATGCCTTGTGAATTTACAGGTTTGGGCAGGCCCTGAGAATCCACATGCCGAAGAAGCTGCCAGGTGATAAAACAGTGCAGAGTCTATTTTAACAAAAGGGGCGGGTGCTGGAGAGATTGCTTAGTGGTTAAGGCACTTGCCTGCAAAGCCAAAGGACCTAGGTTCAATTCACCAGGACCCACGTAAGCCAGACACACAAGAAGGCGCATGCATCTGGAGTTCATTTGTAGTGGCTAGAAGCCCTGGTGCGCCCATTCTCTCTCTCTCTCTCTCTCTCTCTCTCTCTGCCTCTTTCCCTCTCTCAAATAAATAAATAAAAACTAAGATATTAAAAAAGCAGTGCAGAGTCTACTTTGACTAGTGGGGTTGTTGGTGGTGGTGGGAGGGGACAACCTGGCACCTATCAGTAGGCAAGGTACCCCAGAAAGGGGCTCATGGTCACTTTGTGTGATGGTCCACTTTTCATTATTTTTTCAATTGTTCATTATCAAAACACAACACTTTACAAAGATTTTTACAAATGTAGCCCATTTGCCAACCTCTTTCTATTGTGGTTTATGTGGTGTCTACGAAATCGTAAGGATGTCGCCTGTCTCTCAGGACACTGCAAACAACAGGAATCAACCGAGAAGCACTAATAATATTGTGGGTCAGCTTAATTGTAGTTTCTCTAGTACAACAACCAGGCCCTACTGGAAAATTCTTCTTGAGAGAATCAGTTCTCTCTACTCACTCTCTCTTTCTCTGTTTTTCTCTCTCTAGGATTAAATGTATGTCCTTGCATTCTACCACTATATACTAAGCCCCTCCTTTGATTTCTTCATCTTCATTTTCTTCTGGTTCTTAAAGTGCACAGTCCATTTCCAAGATCTGTGATTATCACACAACAGTAGGCTGGAGGTCTCGCTAACTTCCTTAAAATTTTCTTAAGGATGAACATGACGGTATGATCAGTGATGACAAACAACGAAGCACAGTCCTGTGCCTCTCTCTCTGTCTGTCTGGTGGACATTATTTGTGGACACCCACTCCTCTGTGTCACTTCTTTTGATCCTATCCCCTGTCCCATTTCATGTACTTGTCTGCAAGTCTTCCCTGAAGGATATACCCTTCCTGTATCTCCATTTTCAGAAACATTGTCACTTTCTGAGTTTCCATCACTTATGATAGTAATTCACAAGTGACTTCTTTCTCATTCTTTAGTCTTATTTATTTATTTATTTATTTATTTGAGACAGAGACAGACAGAGAGAAAGAGAGAGTGAGAATTGGCACGCCAGGACCTCTAGCCACTGCAAACAAACTCCAGATGCATGTGCCACCATGTCCATCTGGCTTACTTGGGACCTGGAGAATCAAACCTGGGTCCTTAGGCTTTGCAGGCAAGTGCCTTAACCACTAAGCAATCTCTCCAGGCCCCCCTTTTAAAGAGATTTCTTTGGCTTACAGTTGTGGAGGCTGGACATAGAAAGAGTGCTATGCTCTTGCAAGGGTTCCTCTTGACTACATCAATTGAGGCATTTGTACATGGATGTCTCTTTTTTAGTCTTTTTTTTCAGAGAAATTTTGAGCTTTTCATAAGAGACATTTGTGTATAAAACTAAATATTGAGGTACAGAGTCTGAGAAAATCTCTTTGAAGCCTCCTGTCCATGGAGGTAGATTGCTCACCCCCTCAGTCCCCCATGCACCCCACTCCTTAGGTCTTGGAGCTTGACTTTCCTTCCTTGCATCCCAAGCCATTACTACCCCCATGAGATCATCAGAAGTCATTAGTGTTCCCATGGCTCATCAGAGGTCATTACAACCCTCATGAGATCATCAGAGGTCATTACTGCCCCCATGAGATCATCAGAGGTCATTGCGGTCCTCTATGGGATCATCGGAGGTCATTGCTATCCACCGTGGGATCACCAGAGGTCATTGCTGTCCTCTGTGGGGTCATCAGAGGTCATTGCTGTCCACCGTGGGATCACCAGAGGTCATTGCTGTCCTCTGTGGGGTCATCAGAGGTCATTGCTGTCCTTCATGGGACCATCAGAGGTCATTGCTGTCCTCTGTGGGGGCAGTGTGTCTTGCTACTGGCTTCTGTCCTGGGCCAGACTCTTGACTCCCATGCTCCCATCTACAGGGGCTGCCAAAGCTAGCGTTGTAGTCACCTCCACTTGCTGGGCCAAGGCACCCAACCAAAAGCAGCTATAGGAGGAAAGGGTTTATTTTGGCTTACAGTTTTGAGGAGAAGCTTCATGATGGCAGGGAAAGCATGGCACGAGCAGAGGCTGGACATCACCTCTGCCACAGCAGGGGGAAAACAGCAGCAGGAGAGTGAGCCACACTCTGGCTAGGGGGAGCTGGCTATAATACCCCTGAACCCACACCCAACAACACACCTCCTCCAGCAAGGCTCCTCCTCTCAAATTACCAGCAGCTGGAGACCAAGCCTTCAGGATACAGGAGTTTATGGGGACATGTGACTCAAACCACCACGACCATGAACCTCCATGTGCCTCCCACCCTCACCGTGTCCCTAGCGTTTCTCATCGTCTTGATCTCAGGGCTAGCAAGACTTGCTCCATGACTGCGTTGTAATCTCAGATTACCAAAGCAAGGTAGACATCTACTCTGTTTAGAAATCACTCAAGACTTGTGTTGGCAAGGTATGTCATTGTAACATTGTGTCCTTATGTTGGTTCAATCATACCCCAAAAGTGTTGCCTGGCACTGTATTAGTTACAGTCCTCACTGCTGTGACAAAATACTGACAAAAGCGACTTGAGGAAGGGCAGGTTTATTAAGACTCACAGCAGGCCAAGCTTTGATGGCAGGACCATGGGGTGGCCGGTCACATTGTGCTCACAAACACCAGAGGTGCATGCTGGTGTTCAGCTAGCTTTCTCCTTTTTAATTCAGTCTGTCAGCCCAGCTCATATCACTGTACAGCCACATTCAGAATAGCTCTTCTCTCCTCCATAAAACTTCTTTGAAAACGGCTCTTATAGATAGGCCCAGAGCTGAGTCTCTTAGATGATTCCAAATCCAATCAGCTGACAATGAAGATGACGAACACAAGCACAAATCTTTGCCCTTTGGGAAAGCTGACCCCGCCTTCCAGCCCTTCTTGTATTGCAATTCCCCAAACAGCAAATGCAACTGGCAATTGTCTACCACAGATTCCTTGGGCTGCCCTCCTCTAAGGGAAGCCCGCTTCTCAGATTGTCCAGTGACTTCTAGGTTCTTTGATTTCCTTAACCCCTGTGACATTCTCCTGTATTCCAATGAACCATCATCTCTCTAAAGGCCCTGCCGGTCCCCATGGGTTGCCATAGCAAACGACAAAGGAATGGACGGCTTAAGAAAGGAAATTTGTTTCCTCCTGAGCCTGGAGGCTGAAGTGTAAGATGAGGGGGCAGCAGGGCCGGGTTCTTGTGAGGACATGCGCTGTTCCTGGATGCCTTCTCATTGTGTCCTCGCCAGAGAGAGGGAGGAGGTGGGGGAGGGGAGCTAGAGAGCACTTTGTCTTCTTTTAAGGCTACAGAGTTATTTGTTATATTAGGGCCACAGAGTTATGGCCTCAGTCTTAACAGAATTATCTCCATATAAAATACACTGGGAGTCAAGGCTTCAGCATATTAGTTTTTTTTTTTTTTAAGGAGGGTAGGGGACACATTCAATGCATAGCCTTAGTTAACGTCATTGTTACCCAAATAGTACCAACTCAGACCGACTGTCCTGTCTCTTCTTGTGCTGGAATTCCCCAGCTTAGTGGGATCTTAGTCGAGAATCTGAAACTCAGTTCTTTTCCCTGAGCCAGCTCCTCCCAGTGTCTCCTTTCCTTTCAGTTGGCTTCATGTCTCTCTTCTCCATTTTAGACTCTGGCATGCGCCACTTTACCCAATGTGGCTAACATCCCACACCCCATGGCCTGTCACTCTCTTACTCCACCGTGTTCTACTATCTCAACACCCCATGTGATCTTTCCCCCTTTGCCCCCCAAACCTAAGCTGCCGTGCTCTGCTGGAGAGATGCATCCCATGCATCAAACAGACCCCACTGCAAGTCCATGGCCAGCTGAGTCACTGATGTGACCGGGAGTGGAGTGTGAAAGTCTTCAAGCCATGTGGAATTTCTGGTCTCCATAGCATGGAATGCCAGCCAGCTAGCACTGGCAAGTGGGGCTGGATTATAAAATCCCAAGACTCACCCCCAGTGACACACTTCCTCCAACAAAACTCCACCTCCCAAGGGCTCCACAGCTAGGGAGCAAGCATGAGGCTGTGGGGACAATTTATACTCAAACCACCGCAGCCTTGTCACAAGTCATGCTCAGTGAGTGAAATGAACTGATAATTTATCCAGTCTCGGGTTTTCTATTACAGCATCAAAAAACAGGCCTAAGACAAGGGATTAATTCAGGAGTATCCCTTGAATTCTGAAACTTCACTCATCCCGCCTCACCTGGAAGTGATTGCCCCAGGTGCTGGGCAAACAGGAAGCCAGATGCCTCTGTCTATACTCAGTCCTGACACCCGTAACTGCCATCTTGGAGTAGAGTAAGGGTCACCCAGGTGGGGTTCATTTCTACACCGTGGGAAGGCATCAGGACCTGACACAGGTCGCCCTCGCCTGCCTCTTAGAATTGACTTGAGGAGTGAGTGAATACCGGGAGCACACTGCAGGTCGATAACAAGTGCAACCTGCTACTAGCATTCCCCTGTACAATCTTGCTTGATGGGGAAAATAAGAAGATATGTTTCCACATGCATAAAAGGTGCTGGATCCCTGTAGACCAGGTGGGCTGCATTGCATTTCATCTACAGTGAAAACAGTGGACGTTGAATATTCAAGCTTGGCCAGACAGGCCCGATGACTGAGCGGGTGCAATAGTGGCATGTCTATTCTTGGGGTAACCAACTGCTCCATAATTGGACTGAAGGCCCTCTCTACAGGAGGGAATACATACCTGGTACTGAAAACCTAAGTAAAAGTCTTTGGTAGGGGAGGTCATGAGCCTTAGGGTATAAGCCTGCTCTCATCTGACTAAATGTATATATTATTCCCACCAAGCTGCCCTGAAAGCACTACACTTAATGTTCATATTGACTTCTCACTTCTGGTTAGAGAAGCTTCACTTTTCAGATGGTGATGACCACTGGGATGACCCAAAAGGCAACATAGTGCTGAGAAGAAGGGATAGAGGAATGCCCAACTGAAACACCTCTGTCAACCTGGCTTTGCAGAAGAGGGGCTAGAATGGAAGAGCCAAAGGAAGGGTTAACCTCTTACAATGCAACTGTCCAGACAGAAACTGGCCTCGATGACCTTGGTGCCTAAAAACCTTTGCAAAACCCTAAAATGTTGATGACATCAAATTAAAAGAGAGACTAATGGAAGAGGGAGGGGATATGATAGAGACTTGAGTTCTAAAGGGAATGGGGAGGGAAGGGAAATATCACATGGGTTTTTTCTTTGTATGTGAGTATAAAAGTCAATAAAAAACAATAATAATAAAAAAAAGAAAGCCCAATTTAAAATACAAAAAAAAAAAAAGAAGCTGGAGACTTTTCAAGGCAGAAGGAAGACTTTTCAGTGTATAGACTTTCAGGGAGTTTTCACTTGCTTTGCATTTCAAACCATGTGTATTTACTTATTTACTTTGTGGAGGATTGAACTGCCACAAAGCTTCCACACTGAGCTTCATGCATGCTAGGCACATGCTCTATCACTGAGCTACACCCCCAGACACATATTACTTGATATTTATTTATTTATTTATCTATTTATTTATTTATTTTGGTTTTTTGAGGTAAAGTTTCACTCTAGCCCAGGCTGACCTGGAAGTCACTATGTAGTCTCAGGGTGGCCTCAAACTCACAGCAATCCTTCTACCTCTGCCTCTCAAGTACTGGGATTAAAGGCGTGTGCCACCCCATACCTGGCTTCACATATTGCTTTATAAAATGGAGTCCTGCCACATTGTTGGGTCTGGCCTCAAAATCTTGTTTTAAATTTTATTTATTTATTTATTTATTTATTTATTTATTTATTTATTTATTTATGAGACAGAAAGAGAGGAGAGACAGAAAGAGAGAGAGAGAGAGAATGGGTGTGCCAGGGCCTCTAGCCACTGTAAATGAACTTCAGATGCATGCATCTCCATGTACATCTGGCCGCAAGGGTTCTGGGGAATTGAACCTGGGTCCTTAGGTTTCAGAGACAAGCTCCTTAGCCACTAAGCCGCCTCTCCAGCCCTGGCCTCAAACTCTTGGGCTCAAGTAGTCTTCTTGCCTTATCTTTCTGAATGAGAGGACTGCAGGTGATGCTACGGTTCAAATCTTAAATGTCCCCCATAAGCTAAAGGCTTGTTAGCTAGCTCCTGGCACTATTAGGAGCTGGGGGAACTTTAGCAGATGGAGCTTAATGGGAGGGGTTTAGATCACTGGGGGTGTACCCTTGAAGTGATCTTGGGAACCAGGCCCCTTTCTTTCTCTGGCTTCCTGGGTGCTGTGAGGAGGGCAGCTTTGCTCCACCATGTGCCCCCTGACATGATGTGTTGCCTTGTCCAAAACAAACCCAAACAACAAAGGCAAGCAGACACGGGCTGACCCCTTGGAAATGGTGGCTCCAAATATACTTTCTTGTTTTTTATTTTTATTTTATTTTATTTATTTTTGTTTGTTTGTTTTTTCGAGGTAGGGTCTTGCTCTAGTCCAGGCTGACCTGGAATTCACTATGTAGTCTCAGGGTGGCCTCGAACTCACAGCGATCCTCCTGCCTCTGCCTCCTGAGTGCTGGGATTAAAGGCGTGCACCACCATGCCTGGCTCTTTTCTTGTTTTTTAAAAGCCTTTAAAACATTTCATTTATTTATTTGCAAGGAGAGAAGGAGAAGGGAGAGAATGGGCACACCAGGGCCTGCTGCCATTGTGAACAAGCTCCAGACGGATGTGCCACTTTGTGTATTTGTCTTTCGGTGCATACTGGGGAATTGAACCCAGGCCATCAGGCTTTGTTAGCAAGTGCCCACTGAGCCCACTCTCCAGCCAGAATCTCTTCCCTTTTAAAGTTGATTGTCTTGGGCATTTTGTCACAGTGACAGAATGCACTGTAGCTGGGCTTTCATGTGCATTTAAAAACATGTTTTGAGGGCTGGGGATGTAGTTCAGTGGTTAAAGCACACATGTAAAGCCAGATGTGCAAAGTGGCACAATGTGTGTTATGTTTGTTGCAGCACCATGAGGCCCTGGTATACCCATACCCTCTCTCTCTCTTTCTCTCTCTCAAATAAATAAATATTAAGTAAAATCCACTTTGTTGTAACTAAAAGGTTTTGAAGTCTCTTTTCTACAGACATGCACAGCTATCTGAAGCTTGCAGACATAAGCACACATCTCCTGTCTGTGTCTTTGTCTTTCTCTCTTTCCCTCCCTCTCTCTCTCTCACACACACACACACACACACACACACACACACACACACACGGATACAACAAGCAGTTCCATGGCCTTGACTCCACTGCTCAGCTGCACTGAACTAGCTAAGCTTGTAAATTGAGGGGAGGCTTACGTTGGGTGGAAGGCATCCCCTCGGCAATGTCCTCTTCATGTGAACTTGTGTTTCTATCTGCGATGGTGATGGAGGGAAAGAGCAAAGCAGGCTGTGCTTAAATGCTACGAATACATTGTAATACATTAATTCCACGGACGCTGCTTTCAAACCAGACTGATCAGACATTCGGAAATTGTTTGTCTTAAATGGGGGTGTGTAATGTACGAGGACTTCAAGAGTGACGGTCAATTATGCCAACTCCATGTTCTACATAAAAAAAAAAAAAAGAAGGAAGCTTCACAATTCCTGTTGGGGGTGAGGGCATTTCTAATCCCATAATTAGCTCTCTAGGCATCCAAAGGGAACATTTCATTCCAGTCTTGGAATAGCCACCTCTTTTTAAAGCCAGATAATGTATGCGTTGGCAGACACAAAGTCCAAAATAGATCAAGTGGTGCCCGGTGCCCTGAGGTGACGAGATATGGGAGAAAGACAGGAAAACAAGGAAGATGGTCTGAGTCTCTGGCTCTGGAAGCTTGTCAGCATCTCCTCGTCTTCATTTGTAGAGTCACCCCACAGCCCGCGGTGCCTAGGGGATACTGCGCCAGGCTTCTGCAAGACGGAGAACAGTGGAAGGTGTCCCCGTCCTCCGGGAGCCCAGCGTCCAGCGAGAACAGTCGTGCACCTGGGTCTCAGCCTGGGCGTGTTGGGTGCTCAGAGGGAAAGGCGCTCTTAGGACTTGCGGACACAAAAGGCACACGACACTGCAGCTCTGTGGCGATCACACACCGTTGTTGCCTCTCCTCAGTGTTTGCCGTATCTGAGCCGAGGTGTGCACGTGTCTCTTTCTTTGTGACTGCAGCTGTGAAGGCTCTGTAGTCATAATGAGTGGTGACACTGCTCAGTACTGCGTGCATTCATTCATCTAGCAGCCGGAGAGCACAAGGCCCTTTGCTCGTTTCTGTAAGCCCTGGGGATTAAGGGCATGGTGGCTCCAGATCTAGTTGTTTCACGGTGTTGTGGTGTTTGGAGTCATGATTCTAAATCCTCAGGCAGTAAATCTCTGCTCTGGAGACAACTTGGGAAATTGAAAAGCAAGAGCTTTGTTACTGACTCTCAGAGGAGCCCTGATAATCTGGCCTAAGGGTCACTGACCTGTGTCATCCTACAGCATGGTCCGTGCAGTATCCCCTGTGTCCATGGCAGACAGTGCCACCCAACCCCTGGCAGGGCTTGCCCATGGTGGGACTGAACACAGATGAGGTCCCTTTGCCACCCAGCATTCGTGAGCTGTGGTCTCTCTTCTGAAGCTACAACCAAGAAAAAGAAGCCACCCACACGCTCCTTCACACCGGGCCACAGATCAGCACTGGCATGTGTGCTAGTGACAAGGGGGCAGTGGACGGCTTTGAAGTGTGACCACTAGACCACTTAGGAGCCCCGAGGATGCAGGGCATGGAACTCCCCTCGTTCCTGATCCGAGGTGACTCTGTACAACTCTGTGCGCAGGTTATGTGTTGACCATCACGGAGAGAGAGAGCTGGCAGCGGGAGTGCTTTGTATGAGGCGAGCACCCATTCCATGTTCTCACTGTGGTCCTGATTGGGGGACTGTGGTAGTTTGAATATATGTCCCCCAATATATTCAGTGTTTTATTAGTTATAGTTTGTATCTTCAATCACCTTGCTAGAGGCAATGTCACTGGGGGCCGGTCTTAAGGTGTGGGTTTGAGATTCCATTGTAAAGATATGCAAATGTGCCTAGCAGGAGTTCCTGAAGTGTGCTGTGTGACCTTTTGGCAGTAGTTTTGCTCTGTGTGCTGTGGTGGCTGGTTGGTTTTTCTCTCTTGCTTGGCCCTGTGAGAGCAGGCTGCTTCTCCTGCCTTTATGAAACTTCCCCTGGATCTGTAAGCTTCAATAAATAATATCCCTTCCTCCATAACTGTGCCTGGTCTGGAAGTTCATCTCAGCGAACCTGAAGCTGTCTGCTACAGTGACCCAGGATGCCATGTCCAACACTTACCATGGTATGATATGTTAGTCAATGTCACATGTTTTCTGCTGGAGCTTTGAACATTGAACTTGGGGGAACACTGGGGTCAATTCAGACCAACTCCAAATGCCTGGCATGGGTAAGATTTAGTAAACCAAGGATGTGCGGAATGAAACCTCTGTTCCAATGTTCTGACCCTGACCCAAGTGAGTTCATAGACAGGCAGCATCTGAGACAACTGGACAATGCATTAGCAGTGTACACACAGGACCCACGCTCACCCAGGAACCTCAGTGTACAGGGAACCTCACAGTGTACACGCAGGACCCACGCCCACCCAGGGAACCTCACAGTGTACACGCAGGACCCATGCTCATCCAGGGAACCACAGTGTACACGCAGGACCCACGCCCACCCAGGGAACCTCACAGTGTACACACAGGACCCATGCTCATCCAGGCCCACCCAGGGAACCTAAAGCCACAGAGGCCCATGCTCACCCAGGGAAAACCCATGCTCACAGGAACCTTTAAAACCCACATTTAAAAGCTCCCCACAGCAGCAATGTGTAGAAATGGGAACCCTTACACAGCTTTGGTGGGAATGTAAAATGCTGCAGCTGGTAGAGTGAAGCCCACCTGCACCCCTCATATGCGCATGTGCATGCATGCATGAGCAAGCGCGCGCACACACACACACACACACACACACATACACACACAGTTAAACAGGGACTGGCCATCCAGACCATCACAACTCCATTTCTCCAGTGTGTCCGTGGCAGAACTGAAAGCAAAGACTCAGAAAGAGCCCTGCCTGCCCATGTTCCCAGTAGACTTACAATAGCAGTCCCACGAAGAATGAGTGAGTAAACGCAAGAGAAAGGGAGGGAGGGGAGACTGAAAAGGATGGTATTGTGTAAGTAGAAGAACAGATTACTGGGGGTTAAAGGCCTAAGTGAGGTCAGGGGAAGAGACTGAGTAAAGGAAAGGTAGGGGGAGGGCTAATCAAAATATAAGAGGATATAAATAAGTCATATGGAAACCTACTTCTTTGGACAATGGAACACCCAGAAGCCATAGATTGTTACTAGAAAAATTTCAGTGCAGGGATGGGATACCTTCTAGTGAGTTGTTGGCCAGGGAGGTCACAGATACCCCCAAAACATTATAGGACATTACCCAGGCTCATGGTTTCCCACCAGGGATAGATGGTAAGACCCTATTGCTGAAGACTCCACATACTTGTGCTGCAAGGTCACTGAGAAATCCTGCTGGAGCTGAGCTGAAAACCTCTTCTGTGTAGACCAGCTGACAGAAAAAGCTGGAAAAAAAGCTGCATTGCATGCAGATCAAGGGAAGGGAGAGAAAACACCAGTGAAGATACTCAACAGTGGACACTGCAAGCCTTAAATTTGGCCAGCCAGGTCAAATGAGCCAACAGGTGCAATAGTGGCATGTCTGTTATGGGGAAAACCAACTGCTCTCTAATTGGACTGGAGGCCAGCTCCACAGGAGGGAATACATCCCTGATACTGAAAACCTACAACAGGGGTAGTCATGAGCCCTAGGGGTGTAATGTCTGTTGGTGTCTGGCTAAATGTATATACTATGCTCACCAAAATGCCCAGTAAGCACTTCTCTTAATCTTCATATCCATATATTAATGCTACTCTCACTTTTGGTTAGAGAAGCTTCTCTCTTCAGAAAATGGTGGTGACCTTGGGATGACTCAGAAGGAAGGCACTATGGTGCTGAGAAGAAGTGAGAGAGGAGTGCTCAGCACTGAAACATCTCAAACCTACCTTCCAAGGCTCAGGGTCCATTGTAGAAGAGGTGGCAGAAAGAATGTAAGAGTCAAAGGAAGGGTAGGACTCCTTACAACGTGCTCCTCCAGACACAAAATGGCCTGGATATCCATGACCATGCAGTGCCTAATACTACCTACACAAGACCATCATAATAGGAGGAAAAGATGATGACATCAAAATAAAAGAGAGACTGATTGAGAGGGGGAAGGGGTATGATGGAGAGTGGAGTTTCACAGGGGAAAGTGGAGGAGGGAGGGAATTACCATGGGTTATTGTCTATAATTGTGGAAGTTGTCAATAAAAAAGTAAATTAAAAAAAAAGAATGAATAAGTGTATGCACAAAGTGTGAATACAAGGGTGAAGAGATTGTTCACCAGTTAAATGCACTTGCTTACAAAGCCTGATGCCTGGGTTCAATTTCTCAGCTCCCAGGTAAAGCCAGATGCACAAAGTGACACATATATCTGGAGTTCATTTGCAGTGGCAGGAAGCCTTAGATAACCCATTCTCTCTCTTTCTCTCCTTTTGCCTCTTTCTGTCTCAAATAATAAATAAAAATTTAAAAATATATTAAAATCCTGTTTTAAAAAACATGTGGATACACACCAGGGAGTATTAACTCGGCCTCATAAAAGAAGGGACATTTGACACTTCCTACAACATGGGTGAATCTTGAGGACACCATGCTCAGTGAAGTAAGTCCATCACAAAAGACCAACATGGTATGATTTCATTTGTGTGGAATGCCTAGAAAAGCTAAATGTATAGAGGCAGAAAAGAGAGTGGTAATGCCAAGGATGTGAGGAGGAGGGAGAATTGGGAGTTATTGTTGGAGGGAATGGAACTTCAGTTTTGTAAGATGAGTGTTCCAGATGGTGGTGGCGGCTGCGCACCCATGTGACTGTACCTAGCGTGTGTGCTGCCAAAGTGACCATAGCTGATGTGCTCAATGCCACCAAACGTACCCTTAGCATGCAAATTTTACAATATGTATATTTGACCACAGTTTTAAAAATAATTAAAATATATGAAAAAGAATGAGAAAACAACTTTCTACCTAATTCTCATGCCACTGAAGTTTGTCTTAAAATTTTTTTGTTTTTATTTTATTTTGTTTTATTTTTATTGACAACTTCTTTAATTGTAGACAATATCCCATGGTACTTCCATTCCTCCCCCCACTTTCCCCTTCACAACTCTACTCTCCATCATATCCCCTCCCCCTCTCAATCAGTCTCTTTTCAGTTTGATGTCATGATCTTTTCCTCCTATTATGATGGTCTTGTGTAGGTAGTGTCAGGCACTGTGAGGTCATGGATTTTCAGGCCATTTTGTGTCTGGAGGAGAACATTATAAGGAGTCCTACTCTTCCTTTGGCTCTTATATTCTTTCTGCCCCTCTTCCACAATGGATCCTGAGCCTTGGAAAGTGTGATAGAGATATTTCAGTGCTGAGCACTCCTCTGTCCCTTCTTCTCAGCACCATGGTGCCTTCCGAGTTATCCCAAGGTCACCACCATCTGAAAAGAGAAGCTTCTCTAACCAAAAGTGAGAGTAGCATTAAATATGGGTATAGAAATTAAGAGAAGTGCTTACCAGGCAGTTTGGTGAGCATAGTATATACATAGAGCTTGTCTTAAATTTTTACCTCCTCTATCTCCCAAGGCTTTCAAGTCTCTCTCTTTCTCCCTTGCCCACCATGTCTTGTGCTCAAACCCAGAATCTCTCCCAAGCTGAGCGTGTTCTCTGCAGTGAGCTGTACCCCAGCCCCAAGCCTCTCTGTAGTCACTCTGCATCCAAATCCTGCCATTCTGCCCTAGGGACTTGTCCTTCTTCCCCTCCCAGTCCTGCCTCAACATGCCAAGCTGGCCTGACCCCAGCCTGCCACTATCCTCTCTGGTTGTTGCCCCTACAGCCTCTGGCCTGTTTCCTATTGATCTGCCAAGCCAGTTGACCTCTCTAAGGTCCCATTCTAAAGTTCCACACACCAAGGCTGAGTGCCCCAGCAGCTAGGCCCACTCAAGCCCGTAGCCCTGTTGATGAGTGGCCCCACGATGCACATTCTGTGAACAAGCCAACCTGCTCATGGGCCAGTAAGGCCGCATGTGTTTTACTGCTCTGTGCCTTTGCTCCCACAGTCACCTCCCCACAGCTGCGTCCCCCTTTCTGTACTCTCCCAGCTCAGGCCCGAGCCCCTCTTCTCCAACTAGTCCCACCCTCATCTTCTTCCAGTCCCTACTCTGTTGTACTTTGCACATAAAAGTTGTTGCCCAGCGAAGCCCTCAGATGCTGTCCTCCGTATTACCTCTATCACGCCAGCTAAGAAGAAACTGTATTCCAACCTGGAAATCTGTGTCCTTTGCATCTCCTGCAGTGGGACCTAGCAGAGTCCCAGGCTCCCTGCAAATACTCAACAAGGATGAGCTGATTAATATGAATAGATTTCGACTTGGGCAGCTGAGCTGTGCAAACATCCGGTTACTAACCACTCTCCAAACATCAGCTGTGCTCTTTAAATCTATTTGGGGTGTGCAGCCCTGGCCTGGGGGTGAAGCCAAATGCACATGTGTGCTGTGCCTTCTCTGCTCGGAAGATGCAACTTCTAGGGTCATTTGAGGGCAAGGCTGGGTGCTGTGTGGGAAGGAGGCAAAATGTGTGAGACAGAGGAGGTGTTGATGACAAGGACATTTCAAGCATCTCATAGAGAAGTCACTGGAAAGGTAGCTTGTTCTATCCTTCTGTTTTTTTTTTTTTTTTTTTTTTTTGTTTTTCGAGGTAGGGTCTCACTCTGGCCCAGGCTAACCTGGAATTAACTAGGTAGTCTCAGGGTGGCCTTGAACTCACAGCGATCCTCCTACCTCTGCCTCCCGAGTGCTGGGATTAAAGGCGTGCGCCATCCTTCTGTTTTGAGAAAGAGAGAGAATGGTCATGCCAGGGCCTCTAGCCACTGAAAATGAACTCCAGATCCATGCACCATGATGTGTATCTGGCTAACATGGGACCTGGAGAATCGAACCTGGGTCCTTAGGCTTCGCAGGCAAGTGCCTTAACTGCTAAGCCATTTCTCCAGCCCTTGTTTTAAAAGTTTGGAGACAGTGTCCCAGTTTGGCCTTGAACTTGCAATCCTCCTGAGGGTCAAGATTACAGGTATGTACCAGCACTTCAAGCTCATGTGATTTGAACAAAATTCTCTCTTTACAGCCTCATCAACATGATATTCTCTTGTTTTGCTGGTCTTCCTCTCACTGGCAACACGACAGGCCTCCACTGGTGAGTATGCTGATGGTTTCCAAGCACGTGCTCTTGGGAGTGGGTTATTGGGTCCCAGTCCCTGGAGGACTGTTAGTCCCATGCAGACGTCCTCATTCCGTTAAAGTGTCGTCAACAGCCGAAGGCAAATTGCTGCCTCTGGATGGGCACTGTGCTGTACCGTTAGAATGGGCCCTCTTTCCACCCCGAGCACTGAGCAGGGCACGCTGGGTCTCTGAGAGCATTTCCCTGCCCTCATAAGGGAAGTGTGACCACAATCCTTGCCTCAGCCCCATACATTCTGATGAGACTGATCTTACAAAGCATTACATGACCTACATTTTTATTTGAGGGACAAAAGAATCATCTGTCCACAGATCATTTCCCACTGTTGAAATCGCTGTTTTGAGGGTCCCAAGGTGGTCCTGGTGGATAGCGGGATTCCGAACACTTCCCATACGTTCGTGGGACCCAAGAACCACTGTGAATGCTTTGACTCTGGTGGGCGAGTCCCCTCAAGAGGACAGCAAGCAGCGTTCCTCCTGCCTCAGAGCTCAAAGGGTGGCTCATGGAGCAACAACGTTGGCATCCTCAGTCCATCAGCTGTAGAAAGAGATCCTGGACCCTGCTCAGGCCGCTCAGTGGCAGTCTGCATTTGATACGACCCCACAGAATGGGCAGTACGCGAAGTCTGAATAGGACTGTTCAAGATGCCTTTCAGTGTCCACTGTGGGTTGCTGTTCGCTCATGGTTAGTTTCAATGTGGCCTCATGAGGCCCGCTCCAATGCGATGGGTGCCCTTATACAAATGGGAAGTTTAGGCCCACTTTTAGAAAATGGGGGAAATGCCCCGTCAATGTGAAGATGGCCATTCACACAGCAAGGAGAAAGGCTGGCGTCTAGCCTTCCCTCCAGGTCCCCGGGAGGAGTCTGCCCTGTATAACTCTGCTAAGGTTCGAATAGAGCTTGTCGTTCCAAATTCCTGCAGGAGTTTAATCACCACAATCTTATGTGAATGGTGTTAAGAGGATGGAGACAGAATATGATCATGGTTTGGGGGAACGTGGTGAGGTTATATTAGGTCATTAGCACAGAGCTCTCAGGATTTAACCCTTATGGCTAAACAGGAAAGAAAACACAGAGATGCAAAAACATACGCACAGGGTCCTGGTTTGATGTGATGCAGCTGGGGCGGCGGGGTGGGGGGGAGCCCCTTGCCAGAGCTTGGGATATGCTGTTGGACTTCTAACCTCCAAAACTGGGAGCTGAATGAATGTCTTTTCACTCTCAAGTAGCCCATGGCAGGTGTTTCATTATAGTAGCTACATAATAATACCTCCACCACAGAGTTCTACGCTCAAAACTGGGAGACTACATTTCTGGTGCTCAAACCACTTAGCTTGTAGGAGTTCATTACTTTAGCCACAGGGAGCGGGTCTGCTTATGCTGCCTTCCATGTATTTGGCTGCCAAATGCCCTAAGGGAGAACCAGAATAGATTCATCAGACCCTGTCATTCCTGATCTGCAGAGACACTGGCGGGCAGCCTAGAGATGGGCTAGCCCAGGTCAGAAGCCCAAAGCTACATCTGCCAGCTATGGCAGAGTGCTGACCAACGTTCTTTGGAAGGTAGAAGGTTTCCTGGGTAGGCACACAGCACCCCCACCAAATCAGTCTTGAGCACCCATGATGGCCAACACCGTGAATAAATGAAATTATTCTTATCAGGATTAAATTGCTTATACTGTAGATGTTTGCAGACTGACGTGGGGGGCTGGGGGACAATCTTGGTAGCCCAATAAATAGCTGCTGAGGCCATACACTCTTCTTGGAATATCTGCATAAGGTTTCTTCAGCTGTTAATTGGAAGAGTCAGCCCCTTTCTGCCCCAATCCAAACTATGGCAAGAGAGAATAGTCCAGTCTTTACTGAAGGTTACATTGGAAGCCGGAGTTAATGGTGTGTGGACCCCACCCTAACCCTAACCTCCCTATAAGCATTTCTCACCCACTGGAAATGGCCACGTCCTCTCTCTTAATCTACAATGCCTTCACGTGACCTTTCCCCTGATAAGCGTCTCAAGAAAAGCAGTGGATAGGTCCTGCACCCCCACAGCCAACTAAATGGAACTGTCAGGGTCCCCAGCTGAGACCAAAAGAAGCATCCTGCCATCAAGCAAGTTGGGGTACCACTGGTTGCAGTGGCAGAGAACAAAGGCCATGGTGCCTCGGAGGGGGTGGGTGCTAGGGGAATATATTGGTTTGGGAGTTGGTGGTAGGATATGGGCATGTTGGGACTGGCTCCAGAATGGATGTCTTCAGTTCTGTGCTGTGCATGTCGAGGGAATATCTGCAAGGAGGGAAGACTGGAACTAGACAGAGCTGTACTTGGCAATGTAGTTGTCATTCATTTTAGCAAAAGAGAGTTTGAAATGGATTTCTTTTGTGGGTGGTACAACGACCTTGTTGTCCACGCTTTGGAAAAGTTGTGACATGTTCTGGCTTTGTTATCAGTGTGGCTTCAGAGTGACATGTGAGGGTGGCATTCTGGAATATGGCATATGCCAGGCTGACCTCTGGTAGGGATTGTCCCATTTGGAAATTCCAGGTACTCTAGAGCAGAGACCTATGAGTTTTCAGCCAATCCCATCTGCTCATTCTTTTTAAGACTAGCTCGAGCCCTGGGTGAATGTCTTTGGTTAGCCCCTGTAGCGTGTAAGACATGGTTCTTGTACATGTATCACATGAAGGCTTTATAAAATGGGCTACCAGAACATGATACCCATTTATCGATCTAGTCAACATATTTTTAACCAAAACCTTCTAAGAACCAGGGACTGTCCAAGACAGGAGGCATGCCAAGGTCAACAATACTTATCCCTAAAATGCACAAGTGTGTGTGTGTGTGTGTGTGTGTGTGTGTGTGTGCGCATGGGTATGATTTGCTTGGACTGCTGTAGCCAAGTGCCACTCACTGGGAAGCTTAAACAGTAGACGTTTATTTTGTCAAGGTCCTGGAAGCTGTAGTTCAAGATCAAGGTGTAGGTAGTGATGGTTTCTCCTGAGGACTCGCTCTTTGCCTTGCACACGGCACCTTCTCCTCGAGTCCTTACATAATCTGGTGTGTGTGTGTCCCCGTAGCTCCTCTTCTTTTTTTCTTTTTTCAAGGTAGGGTCTTGCTTTAGCCAAGGCTGACTCAGGGTGGCCTTGAACTCATAGTAATTCTACTACTACCTGGCCAAATCTCCTCTTTTGACAAGGGCAATGGTCTCGCTGGATTAAAGCTCATTTGATCCTTTGGTTGATTGTGTAGTGCTGTGGGTGGAGCCCAGGGCCTGGGCACTGTAGGACACTCTCTCTCCTGATGGCATTCTGGCCTGGTGGCCCCTACTCTTAACTCCTTCTTGAGGTTTGGCTTCATCATATGGTTTCCGTTAATCAGTGAGCATGTGCAGAGGACTAGAGGATGCTCTCAGCTGCTGTGTGCTTAGCAGGATGCTGGGGGTGGGGTGAGCAGAGAGGGTGGTGATGGGTAAAGCTCCCATGTGAATGGTTACTGCCAGGGGCAATATTTTGGGCACTTTTGAGCACATGGGTTTAGGGTGTGGAGTGGGTGGGCAAGGGGTGGAGGGAAGTGGCGAAGCTGAGGCTTCCTAACCATGAGGTGTGGGCTGGGCAACCATTGTGAGGAAGGTAGCTCAAGAAGGGACGATTGGTGCCTCTTGTTCCCTGCAGTTTGTCTGCCCGTGACAGACAGCCACCAGAGGCCTTCTCATGTCAAAGGATGTGGATGAGGGAACTGCATCGTCTGTGAGCAGAGGGCCAGGAGGCAGGGGAGGGGAGCAGACCTCGGGCTTTCCCTGGCCACATCCTATTTTTCCTGCAGGTCAGACCTGTCACACTGGATGTTGCAGTCAGCTTCACATTGCTGGAACAAACAACCCCAGCCAGACATTGTATGACAGGAAGGGGATTTATTTCAGGCTTATAGAGTCCAGGGGAACACCATCCATGGCACAAGAAGCTGACTCCCTTTCTCAGATCCATGCAAAGAAACATCACCCACAGCCAGCACCACAAACGAGCATAAGCCGCCAGAGCACCAAATGCTCTGTTGACACCTAGCAATACACTTTCGGGCTGGATCCCAGGATCCACCCCCAGGGACACGCTCCCTCTAGCAGGGATCTGCCTACTAGGAGTGAAGTTGTAAGCTCAATTTGAATAAAACACCTGAGGGTTGCAGAGATGGCTTAGCGGTTAAGTGCTTGCCTGTGAAGCCTAAGGACCCCGATTCCCCAGTACCCATATAAGCCAGATGCACAAGGTGGTGCATGCATCTGGAGTTTATTTTCAGTGGCTAGAGACTCCAATGCACCCATGATCTCTCTCTTTATTTGCCTCTTTCTTTCTGTCTCTCTCTCAAATAAATAAGTAAAAACTAAAAAATTAAAAAAAATAAAATAAAACAAAACATCTGAGTCTATGGGGCCATACATTTAAACTATCACATGCAAACTCCTATACTGGCTTTCTATGAACACCACTCACAAGACCAGGGAAGAGAGGAATGAGACACTGATGGTGGCTGCTGAAGGACCATGCCAACTAACTGCCCCGACCAGTTTGGCAGCTGCTCCACTCTGCTTCTGGAACCCTCACCTCTCCTCCCCTGGGTGCATTTCACAGGGCTCAGCGATCAGCCCCATCACATGCCCCTGGCTAAGCAGGCCTGTGACACCTTCCTAAGCTCCGTCTCTTCATCTGGAAAATGGAACCATGCCACCGACACAGAGGAATATGTGAGGTACAGGCACAGTATTCCCTCCCCTTCCTCCACAGCTTGCAGAGGTGGCAACTACCCCTGAAAGAAAGGACCCGCCAGGATGAAGTTCAGGCCTGATCAGCTCTGCGGCCAAGTTGTGCTTTGTTGCATTTGACAGTCATGAAAAGGATTGACTGAGCATGGAGTGCGGACCAGGAAGGCGCAGAGGGCTTCTCTTCTCCAGAAGCGAGAGAAATGGCTTCATATTCACTACCAAAAGGAGCCCTCATAGTCAACTAGCAAACCCTCCCATTTTATGGATGAGAAAACTAAGGCTCAGGTAGGAGTTGGCTTGTTTCAGTCACTGAGAAAATAATTGGCAGAGCTGAGAGGAACACTAAAAAAAGCTGAGGTGAGGGCTGGAGAGATGGCTTAGTGGTTAAGATGCTTTCCTACAAAGCCTAAGGACCCAGGTTCAATTCCCCAGTACCCACATAAGCCAGATGTACGTAGTGGTGCATGCATCTGGAATTCATTTGCAGTGACTAGAGGCCCTGGGAAAATGAGAAAAGAACAAAAAACAGCTGAGGTGAACATTAAAAAAAACCCCACTTTCAGCAAATCAAGTTTGTCAGAAGTCACAGAGCAACAAAGAAAAATTTAAAATGCACAAATATTAGCTACTATTTGTACATGGTGTTTACCATATGACAGGCATTATTCCAGTACTTTATCTGTCTTAACTTTCAGTTCCCTTCCCTATCCCATGACGTCAGTCGTTCTATGAAGTCCTGTCATGATTCCCGACCTGAGGCTGAAAAACCCGAGCCACCAAAAGCAACTGTCCAGGGACACAGTTACAACAAGGCTGTGGGTGAAGGTGGGCTGCTTTTAGAATCTGCGGTCTTCATTACCATAGCTCTCAAAGAGTGGTCCCTGAGCCAGCAGCCCTGCATACCTTAGTACTGAGGTTGGAATGCTGGGGTCCCTTCCAAAACTAAACCCTCAGTGCAATGGTACTGGGAGATGGACATCCTTGGAGAAGTGATTAAGCCATGAGGGCCCCATGTTCCTGAGTGGAGTTAGCACCCATGTAAAGGGACGGTGGGGTAGGGAGCCCTCCCTCGCTCTTTGCCGTCTGCCCGTGGAAACGCAGTGTTCCTTTCTTCAGAGCTCCCGGCAGCCGGACACCGTGATGGAGCGGCCCTCACCAGACACCAGACCATCACACGAGCCTCGATCTTGGATTTCCCAGACTCCAGACCTGTGCAGGGTAAGATGCGGTGAGTCTGTGCGATGTGGTTACAGCAGCACAGACGGGCTCGTGCCCACCACCCACGGCTGTGGTGGCCCTGTGGCCCCAGTGGCTGGGTCACCAGGGGCTTCACTGAAACGGATGCCTGCATTCTTTCTCTCTCAGAACCTCTGCTGGAGGTGGAAAAGGAGGCTGGAAAGATCCATTAGTGAGACTCTGGGAAGTTCCTTCCAGGACACACTCGGTGCATCACTGCTCTGAATTTTAATGAGTGCAAGGAACAGTCTGGCCTGGGAAGGTGCCATATTGGTATTTGGTCCATTTCTTTCTGCAAAAATAAATTTGGGGATTATTTATGTTTTTCCCCCTCTTGTCTAAGTACTTAGTGTACAACAGACCATTGATAATCAATAAGCTTTTATGTTGCCCCTAAATGACTTCCCTTCCACAGAAAGCCTGCCCCGGAGCAATAGGTTCCTGATGGAGAGATGGCTCCTGTGTCCCAGGACAGAGGCTCTGCAGGCTAAGCCAGGGAAGTGCTTGGCCCGGCCTGCCCACCTTTGTAGTGCTGGCTGGCTCTTCCTTTTCCCTCCCTCCTGCCATGTCACTCCCTTCTCCTCCATCCCCTCTCTATTCCCTTCTTTCTTTCCTTCCTCTCTCTCTCTCTCTCTTGCATTCCTCCCTTCCTGCCTCCATTTCCCCCTCCATCCTTCACCCTTCCTCTCTTTCCCTCATCCCTTCCTTCCTTCCTTCCTGCCTCCCATTCCTCCTCCAACCCTCTTCTTCCCTTCCTGTCCCTCATCCCTTGCTTCTCCCTGCTTCCCTCCCCCTCCCTGTATCCTTCTTCCTCCCTTCCTTTCCCCCATCCCTTTCTTTCCCCTCCCTCCCTGTCCCTCTGGTCCCCTCCCTCTCTTTATGTCTTCAGCAATAAGAGACCTTCCTCTTATTATTTCTAGTTGGAGGTCACTTTATGACCCCGTGACCTACAACTAGTCTCTGAAGTTCTCGTCACGTCAATTTTCTTTTTTTATTTTTTATTTTTATTATTATTATTATTATTATTTTTTTTTTCTTTTTGCAAGGTAGGGTCTCACTGTGGTCCAGGCTGACCTGGAATTAATTATGTAGTCTCAGGGTGGCCTCGAACTCTCGGCGATCCTCCTACCTCTGCCTCCCGAGTGCTGGGATTAAAGGCATGTGCCACCACGCCCGGCTACGTCAATTTTCTTAATGGAAAAATACAACCAAAACCAAAATCAAATACCATACATGTATGCATCCTCCTAGGCAAAGCATATCTCAGGAGCCTACCCACAAAGGGAGGAGGTTCTCCTGCCCTTGTATTGCTCCCCATCTACACTGCCCACCACATATGGGAGGTAGAGGAACAATGGAAGATTCCCTAGGCTGAGATGTGGGGGGCTGTGTGTTTGCCCACCTGTGCTGAGAGAATGGGCAGGCTTCCATTTCTCCGTAGGTAGGGTGATGGTTTGCACCACAGACCACCAAAGAGATGCTTCAAGGCTTCCTGAGCTTTCTGTCCCCTCCCTGTCCCTGCTCCCCCAGAGCTAAAGGACTGGAGAATGAAGAGAGTGGGGGATGAAGGCAGAGGAATGATGGAGTCCATCTGTACCACACATGAGGCCACCTTAGCTGAGGCTGAAACAGTGAAATAGTAAAGTATAGAAAATATAGAAACCAGAAACCTGATTGTTGATGATCACTGTCAAGTGTCATGTACTGTGCACAGTTGTATATGCTGTGCCAGCTTTGTCTTTTATTAAGTGCAGACTTTGTCTGGACACATCATGTGTTGATACCATCATTCCCCTCCTCCATGCCCATTCCACTGAGCGCCCTCCTCAGTGGGCTTGCTGGTGTTCCCCATGGGGATGTGGGTTGTGAGCTGTGAGAGCAGCCGTCAGTCATTGTGTGTGTGGGAGGGGAATCTTTTTCTTTCTCCCTGGCTACCCAGGGACATATGCCAGCCAAGGCCTTGGCAGTACCCGTGATTGCTTTTTGTTTCATTTAAGAAAATGTCTGGGAGCCGGGCGTGGTGGCGCACACCTTTAATCCCAGCGCTCAAGAGGCAGAGGTAGGAGGATCACTATGAGTTCAAGGCCACCCTGAAACTGCAGAGTGTGTTCCAGGTCAGCTTTGGCTACAGTGAGACCCTACCTCAAAAAAAAAAAAAAAAAAAAAAAAAAACCTTGAATTGTTGGCCAGGGAGGTCACAGATACCCCCAAAACATTATAGGCCATTGCTGAAAAGGAATAAAAGACAAAGACAAAACCTGAGAAAACCTTGTGGAGCTGGCTGAAAGCCTCCTCCATGAGGACCAGATGACAGAAAGCTGGAAAAAGCTACGTACCAATGGGAAAAAAAACACCAGTGAAAATACTCAACAGGCCACTGCAAGCCTCAAATTTGGCCCAGGCCAAATGAGCCAATGGTTTCTGTTATGGGAAAACAAACTGCAATTGGACTAGAATAGGGAGGGAACACATCCCTGATACTGAAAACATATGACAGGGGTAGTCATGAGCCCTAAGGGTGTAATGTCTGCTGGTGTCTCTCTAAACGTATATACTATGCTCACCAAACTGCCCAGTAATTACTTCTCTTAATGTCCACACCCATATATTAATGCTACTCTCATTTTTGGTTAGAGAAGCTTCTCTTTTCAGATGGTGGTGACTTTGGGATGACTCAGAAGGCACCATGGTGTTGAGAAGAAGTGAGAGAGGAGTGCTCAGCACTGAAACATCTCTAACACACCTTCCAAGGCTCAGGGTCCATTGCGGAAGAAGGGGCAGAAAGAATGTAAGAGTCAAAGAAAGGGTGGGACTCCTTACAACATGCTCCTCCAGACACAAAATGGCCTGGATATCCATGACCTCACAGTGCCTGCATAAGACCTACATAATACCATCATAATAAGACCTACATAAGACATCATAATAGGAGGAAAAGGTCATGACATCAAACTGAAAAGAGAGACTGATTGAGAGGGGGAGGGGATATGATGGAGAGTGAAGTTTCAAAGGGGAAAGTGGGGGGAGGGAGGGAAATAACATGGGATATTGTCTACAACTAAAGAAGTTGTCAATAAAAAAAAACCCAAACAAAAACAAACAAAAAGGGTACAATGCCAGCCTGGGGCTGGGGAAATGGCTCAGTGAACAAAGTGCTCATATAAGCATGAGGACCAGAGGTCGGCTGGCTAGTATTTGTACAAAATGCTATGCATGGTGGTTCACTGTAGTACCAGCACTGGGTAGATAGAGACGGAGAAGTTCTGGGCTCACTCTCTACCTAGTCTAGCCAAATCAGTGAGTTCCACTTTCACTGAGAGAAAGAAAACCCTGTCTTAAAAAATTAGATTGGTGACGAAGACACTCGGTGTTGATCTGCAGGTTTGCACATGTACATACGCCTGCACACACAGTACGCCACACATGAACATACATGCACAGTACACACACCAATAAGAAAAAGGCTGAGCTGGGTGTGGTGGCTCATGCCTTTAATCCCACACTTGGGAGGCAGAGGTAGGAGGATTTCTGTGAGTTCCAGGCCATCCAGAGACTATATAGTGAATTCTAGGTCATCCTGGGCTAAAGTGAAACCCTACCTCAAAAAAAAAAAAAGAAAGAAAGAAAGAAAGAAAGAAAGAAAAGAAAAGAAAAAAGTTTTAAAAAAAGAAAGAAAAAAAAGAAAAGAAAAGAAAAAAGAAAAGAAAAGGAATTTTGGGCTAGAGAGATGGCTTAGTGGTTAAGGTACTTGCCTGTGAAGCCTAAAGACTCACTCAGGTTTGATTCTCCAGAACCCATGTAAGCCAGATGCACATGGTGCATGCGTCTGGAGTTCATTTGCAGTGGCTAGAGGGCCTGCATGCCATTCTTTCTCTCTTTGTCTGTCTGTCATAAGTAAATAAATAAAAATTTGAAATATTACAAAGAAAAAGGCTGCATCAGAATTTACAGACAAAGCAAGCATCCTCTGTGTATTATTACACCCATGTTAGCGACAACAATCAAGACACAGAGCATTTCTAGAAAATTACCTCTGCAATTTTCTCCAACTACTGTTCATGTTTATAGATTGTGCTTTTCTATCTTAGATCTGGATGTACATTGAGTCATGGATGTTCTTTTATGCACAGCTTCACTCACTAAACAACCTGTTTTCATATTCAGTCATAGTGTTGCATGTATTAGCTGCCCATTCATTTCATTGTTGGGTACTGTTCACTGTGTGGCTGTATGAGAATTTATGTGCTCTCTTGTGAAGAGGAATTGGGGGTGTTTCTGATTTGGGGATACTAGATATATTATTCAATTATTCCATGGACAATATGGTAGGGCATCACCCGGGGATATAATTTTTAGCTCTATTATAATCTTGGAAGCACAACATCATATATGTTGCCCATCCCTGACATGTCACATGACTCACAATTCTCTTATAGCATAAAGCCAAATGATGAGAACAGAACTTCTCTTGCGCTTAAACTTCAAGACTTTCTCATGCTGTGGTGGTGTGAAGTGGGAAGACCTGGCAGGGGTGCGTTGTCTTTCTGGGGAGGGTGCTTGGTCCTGGGTTTTGTTGCAAAGCCTCCTCAGAACAATTTTCCCTACCAGTCTGAGGCTGTGAGAACCCGGAAAGTTTAGAGTTGTGTGTCTCAGTCACATGAGCAAACTCTGAAATAAAGGACAGAACAGGTTGGGTTCTGTGCTGGGGAGCCTGTTTCTAAATAAATCATTTGTTACAGGAAAAAACAAAAAACTCAACTCCATGGAGATTAAAAAAGAACAAGTTGAAATATATCCTGAGGGGATTTGGTGACTCAGACTGCAGACAAATAAATTACACCTTTGGTTCAGACTAATTTTTTTTTGTGTGTGTGTGTATGCACATACACATACACACACACACACACGTGAGGCGTTCCTTGGAATTTAATTGGCTTAATGTATTAATCACCAGGGGGAAAAACCAGGACACTAAGCTAACAAACCTACTTGTGGAAAAGAACCTAACTGAGGATTTCATTGACCAGGAAATATTTATTTCTTTTTTCTCCAGATTTCTCTTGTGGCAAGAATGGTCCTGCTTTCAGATCTTTGTATCACTGGAGAGACTAGAAGGGTTAGTTTATTTTTGTACCATCAACATGGAAAAGACACAGATTAGCTGAGAATATGCTAGAAAGATTTACACTTAGCCTGTTGTGGGAAGGCGACACTCACAGAAGCCCAGCTGACTCTCTTATGCTTCATGGTTCTGTAATGAGTCCCAGGTCACCCACAGACATCTGTGTTTGAAAAGGAAAGGGGCCCAGTGGGTGCTGTCCACCTGCCTGTGAGGCAGGCAGACATGGGCCGTGTGCGTGGATATAGTCTCAGAGACATGGGCACAGGAGAGTGGGGTTCCTCAGTCAGTTCACAGTGTTTGCACAGATTACTAATCTTCTCTGGTTTGAGGGGGGCATACACTTCATTTGAATCTATCTGGAAGATTCTATGCTTCCTAAGGGAGGAGACAGAAGATCAAAAACAGTCTGCAGTCTGGGATTTAATAGGACAGTACACAAGCATTTCCCTTCACAGCTGGTGGCCTGTGCTCCCCTCCCTTCCTGCTCTCTCTCTCTCTCTCTCTTGCTCTCTCTCTCTTTTTAAACTTTATTGACATCTTCCGTAATTATAGACAATACACCATGATAATTCCCTCCCCTCCCCACTTCCCCCTTCCCATATCCCCCTCTGCCATATCCCCTTTCCCTCTCAATTACTCTCCATGTGCTCCTGCTGTCAAGCCCTTCAATAAGAGATGGCATTCCTTTGAACTAAAAGCACTTCCTCCCTTAAGTTGCTTCTTGCCTGGCATTTTTTTCACAGCATGAAGAACAATAACTAATGCAGTACATAAATACCGTACACACTTATGGGGTACCATGTGATATTTCAGTACACATATACACATTGTGACATTCATCTCTAGCTAAGCTTGTCCATGTTTTCAAACACTTAGGCAAGAAGCTGGAGGCCGCTGACTTGTAGAAGATTTGTGCGCATGTCCAGAATCCTGACTCCTGAATTACAGACCAGCCAAGAGCCAAGAAAGGCTCTGTTGGTCACAAAAATGCTCTACATTTCCATTACATTTGGAAGTTCTGGGGACACTTATCCAAACCATAGGCCAGCTCCCTCTGTGACAGGCCAACTCTGTTGGTGGGGACAGTAGGTGCTTGGACCAGTGGCTCAGTGGCTTTAACTGTGGAGACATAATTTTTATAAACATTGAAACATTCTAAGCTTAAAAAGGGGTTTTTAGGATCAACAAGACTACAAACCATGTTTAAACCTGAGTTAACCACAGAATCAGGAAGTTAGACATTCTGAGTCTTGATTTTCTGTTATAAATATGAGAACCATAACGGCTAATTTATAGAACAATAGTTAGGCTGAAGGAAGCCAGAGAAGAATGGCAGGGTCGAAGTGTGAGCTATGAGCCAAGTTGCTCCCTCCCCAGTGTTCCTTTGTATATACACTTTGCTCTCTTCTCTCTAGAAGCATATATGACCTCAAGACACAGCTTAGGCTTAAAACTCAATCCCAAAATATATAACTTTCTCAGCTTCAACATTTACAAAGTCTCCAACACAGTGAATGAAGAGGTACAATGCTAAGGCAGATTGCCCAAGCATTAAAACTGAAGTTACAAGGGAAGATCCTGAAGGCTTTGAGGGAGGGGGGAAGGCCACACACAAAGGCAGAGAATCCAAATTTAATGGTCTTCTCAGAAGTCAGCATGAAAGCCAGAGGTCGGGAGGGAAAAGATCTTCAACGTGTTACGTGACTGAGCCTGAGGAAGGGCGAATAAAGAGTCTTTAGACGTGGGATGAAAAAAACAAAACAAAACAAAAACATAGCTATGGCTTACTTACCCTTTCTTGGAAGTTACAGGACATGGTGCTTTCAGAAGGAAGGGTGCACCAAGAATGAGGAAAGTGGGGACTCTAGGGAACAGAACATGGAAAACTCAGAAACAAGAGCCTGTGTGGAACCCTGGTCCTAGCAGGACTGACGGCTTAGTAGAAATAAATCCTAGGAAAAAATGTGATCGATAACCTGTTTGGACACGTAGGTAAGCCATCACATTCAGAGAGTTTTTATAAGCCTGTAGAAGATTGACAGAAGAATTAACAAAGCAAGCAAATAAAAATGGCTAGCATTGAAAAAGCAATATTAGATCCATGAGTGTATTAGTCATTGTTTCTTGTTACTGTAATAAAAATATGTGACAGAAAGAACTTAAAGGAAGAAAGATGCTGGCTAACAGTTACAAGGAGTCAGTCCATCAGAGCCGGGAGGGGGTGGCAGACAGAAAGCAGACAGGAAATACAAGAGGCGGCAGGGCAGAGCATAGCCCCAGGGGAGGGCTCCCAATAGCCTACTTCCTGCAACCCCAAGTCGGCCATCTCCCAGTAATGCTGTCATACTGTGAATCCATTCACCAGCTCAGAGTCCTCAGGATCTGGTCCCGCATGCAGGTGCTGTCTGTGGTGGTTTGAATCAGATGTTCTTATGAACTCATGTGTTTTGAATGCTGATCACCAGCTGCTGGGAATTGGGGAGGCGAGGTGTTGTTACTGCAGATGGGCTTTGGGGTGTTACAGCCATCTTCAGCTTCGCCAGAGCTCAGCTCACTCTCTTGCGACTTCTTGCCAGCTGCTGTGGCAAGATGTGAGGCTTAGCCTCCGTGCCAACATCGTTTCCCTGGCACGATGAAGCTTCCCCTGGAGACAGTGAGCTGAAACAAACCCTTTCCTCCCATCAGCTACTTTTTTTTTTTTTTGGTTTTGTGAGGTAGGATCTCACTCTGGTCCAGGCTGACCTGGAATTAACTATGTAGTCTCAGGGTGGCCTCGAACTCTCGGCGATCCTCCTACCTCTGCCTCCCGAGTGCTGGGATTAAAGGCGTGCGCCACCATGCCCAGCCTCCATCAGCTACTTTTGTCGGGTGTTTTGTCCCAGTAGTGAGACTGTAACTACAATGCTGTCACACACTTAGAGATGCCCTCACTAATGTACCAGTGTTTCTTAGTCCAATGAACTTGACAACATAAACTTTGCAAAGTAGAGACATTGAAAAGATGTGTAAGGAACAAATTCAACCACAGATCCTAGACATCATGAGGTACATGAAGACACTGGGAAGATCGGGGAAGAAGAGCTGGGAACTGAGGAGCTGTGGTGATGTAAGATATTACATGACCGGTTTCTGTCACGTGAAGATTGTAGATAGTGTCTGAAATGGACGTCAAGAACTAACAGTGTAATAACGTTTCTTAGAATGATAGCTATTAATATTGGCATAGTACAAAAGAGTTAAAAGGGACTATTTTAAATTACCAAGCCTGTCACTTTATTTGGTTTTAATGGTGGACATGTATTTCTTTGATTTTTTTTTTAAAAAGAAAGTTCAAAGAAAAAGGAAACTAAGAGATGATAGTTGGTAGAAAAGGCTTTTAATGTGCAAGGGCCTGAGCTAGAGGATTTACAAAGGTCGCTGTCTGAGGATCAGGCATAAAGGTAATGCCATAGACAACACATTAGGAAGAAAATCGATGGGCAGCAGGCAGGCATGCTTTGGAACCAGATCAATGTCTGAGGCCAAGACGATGGAGAGGTTGATAAGAGCAGGTAGGGAGGCTGTACCTGCCCCTCCCGTCCTCCCACTCAGCACCCCAAGCTTTCGGTGGGAAAGAAAAATAAGATTCCTAAGAAGGTGCTTGAGTTTGAGACGCTGGGTTCTTGTGCTCCATTCCATGGAGGAAGACTGAGTCAAGGCCGTCCTTTCCATAAAGGTCCCTGCCATCATAGTGTGGAGCAGAGGGGCCCCATGACCACATGGCCTGGTACAGTGGATCCATGAGCCTTTCTGCCTCTCATGACCCCCAAAAGCACAGGAGAATATTCTAAAACTTCACTCACTCTCCCCTATGAGGTGGTAATGAACAACTCCTCCCCCCCCCCGCAGATCTCAATGTCTTAAAATGATGACATTTTATTTCTTACCACTGCCACCCATCTATCTTAGGTCTGTGTCACATCGATATCATGCAGAGATCCAGGATGATGGAGTCACTACCCTAAGAAGCACCCATCGTGACCAAGAGGCAGGGGAGGAGCTGGCGCACCTGATCCCTGGCTTGGACAGGTTTTTACCTGGAAGTGACACCATCACTTCTGGTCATGTTTCATGTCCCTTGACCTCAAATGAGTGGGGCATGTGTTCTCATCACATCGCATCTCCAGAGAGGAAACCCAGAGAGCTAGAGCAGCCACAGGGCTTCAGGATCAGGGAGGTGGAAATGAAGAGTGCCTAGACCTTCATGTGAGAGGTGCCAGTGGGTGTTGATCCTAATGCCCAAGGGTCAATCAGGAGAAGCTACATTCCTGCGTACATGGAAGCAGGGCACAAGATGGCTTTAGCCAGCCCCTCCTCCCGACAGCTGATTGCTAGTGGGCCTCACTCAGAACTAAATGCATAGTCAGGGAGGAGGAATATGATGGCCTTTCACATGAAATGACTGAGAAATCCCAAGAGTGGATGCATTAAGATTTGTGCCTCTAAGCACAAAATTAAGGAAAAGTGAATGAAAAATGTGGTCTTTCTGGTATCTTTGGTTTTCTCCCCTGTGGCATCATACTTGCTTCACTCATTGCTGTGGCCAGATAGCTGATAAGAAGCAGTCTAAGGAAGGGTTTATCCTGGCTTCCAGTTCCAGAAGGACTGTTATGAGTTCATCATGGCAGGGCAGGCATGGCAGCAGGAGCTGGAAGCCAGCTGGTCACGTTGTATCCATAGTCAGGAAGCAGACAGGAAATGAGGCAGAGGTATAAAACCTTGAAGCCTGCCCCCTCAGCGATATACTCCCTCCAGCAAGGCTCTGCTTACTAAAGGTTCCACAATGTTTTCAAACAGCACAACCAGCTTGGGAACAAGTGTTCAAATGCATGAGCTTATGAGTCATTTCACATTCAAGCAACAGCATTCCAACCACGACGCTCATAAGGCTTATGGCTCTCTCATGATGCAAGGTGAATTGAGTCCAATGTCAAAAGTCCCCAAAGGCCTGGGAGGGTGGCTCAGAGGGTCAGAGTGCTTGCTGCAATCATGAGAGCCTGAGACCACCCAAATTCAGTTTCCCAGGATCCGTGTTAGCAGCTGGATGTGGCCATGCATTTCTGTAACTCAAGTCTTCTGGGGAGCAGAGGCCACAGAATCACTGGGGCCTGCAGAAACCATAATGCCATGTTCAGAGGAGACTCCATCTCACGGAAATACATGGATGAGTGACAGATGAAGAATAACAGATGTTTTCCTCTGGTCTTAGTGCACCTGTGAAAGCAATTGCACATACACGTGCATGCACCCACACACACACGTACACTACCCAGGCAAAAAAGTCATCCCCTAGTCTTTAACAGTCTCAATACTGTTCAAAAGCCCAAAGTCTCTTCTGAGACTCAAAGCTATCTCTTAACTGTGACCCCTTATAAAATAAAAAAATCAAATTACATACTTCCAACATACAATGGCATAGAGCAAACGTTTCCATTCCAAAAGGAAGGAATGGGGGCTCCACAAGGAAAGATTGGACCAAAACTCAACAAACATCAAATCCTATAGTTCCATGTCTGGTATCTGGGACTCATGAGGAAATGTTATGTGCTCCAAAGTGTTGAGCAGCTCCTACAGCTTTGCTGTTGATACTACACAAAGCTTCTCTTTTGAGCAATGTCCATTTGAAGCTTATAGTTTTTTGGGGGGGTTGGATAAGGTGGTTGGTGGATGTCCCATGGTCCTAGCATCTCCAACATTCTGGGGTCTCAATTGAAATTTAGGCAAAATAGCTTCACACAGTGGTCTCTTAGAGTCTCCTTATAGTGATTCCTACCTAGCCACATTACCTAGCCTCCGTGTATCTATGGGTCTGTGGAGGAAGACTCCGTGACTCCTTCAATATCACATCTCTCATGCTCCAAAACCAGTTCCCCATGGACAACTCAGCCAAGTTTGGCTGCCAGATTGAGATGTAGCCTAGGCCACTTGGACCACAGCTTTAATAGCCTCTATCTGCCCTCGAAGTTGACCTTGGAGAAACATCCCTAGGTAGTTGTTTTTGAGCAGGAAATCCCTTTGATTTAGGCTTTCTTCCCTCAAGTAAATGTGGATTTTCACAAGGTGGAACCTCTGAGAAGTAGGGTTTTGTCCTCAGGGCACTTTTCCTGTTAGCCCGCACAGGTGGCATCTCTTCACTGCTGATGAGCTGTTTGGCAATTACAGCTGCTTTTCTTGCAGCATGAATGCTGTCCTGTCCTGATATTTCCTCAACCAAATAAGTCCATTACTTTTTTTAAAAAATATTTTGTTTATTTATTTTTATTTATTTGAGAGTGACAGGCAGAGAGAGAAAGAGGCAGATAGATAGAGAGAAAATGGGTGCACCAGGGCCTCCAGCCACTGCGAACAAACTCCAGATGCATGCACCCCCTTTTGCATCTGGTTTACATGGGTCCTGGGGAATTGAGCCTTGAACCAGGGTCCTTAGGCTTCATAGGCAAGTGCTTAACCACTAAGCCATCTCTCCAGGCCCAAGTCCATTACCTTTTAACTCAGCGTCATTCAAGTTCCAAGGATGTGGGCAGACTGCAGCCAGGTTCTTGGCTGGCGTGTGACATGACCTTCTTCTAGCCAGGTTCTGACAGTCATCGCCCCCTCAGACACTTTCTAAGCTAGGCGTCCATGTTTTCCTGGCATTCTGGTTTTGCAAACTCCCACCAGAGTGGCTCCTTAAACTCTGCTTACAGCACTGTGGGAAATCTCTAGCTCAAAGTCCCAAACTCATCCACATTTCTCACACAAACCAAATCCAAAGGTCCGAAAAACCACATGGGTAGGTTTACCATCACAACGGCCCCACTTCTCAGGACCACGTTTTCTGTTTGTTACTTTATTGATAGCTGACTAGTGTCTGGCAAGAAACAGTTTAAGGAAAGGAGGGCTTACATCAGCACACAGTTTCAGGGGAGGCATGGCGGCAGCAGCAAAGGGCTGGCTGGTCACATTACATCCACAGTCAGGAAGCAGAGGCTGAACAGTCACCTACTTCCTCCATAACTTTCCCAAACAGTGTCATCAGCTGGGGACCAAATGTTCAAGTGAGCCTTTGGAAGACATTTTTTAATTAATTTTTTTAAAATTTTTTATTTTATTTTATTTATTTTTGGAGAGAGACACAGAGAGAGACAGAGAGGGAGAGGGAGACAGATAGAGATGGGCGCACCAGCAGTCTCTCAGCTGCTGTGAACGAAATCCAGATGCGTGCGTCCCCTTGTGGTCAAGTGCAGCATTGCGCCCTTGCATCACTTTGCATCTGGCTAAACGTGGGACCTGGAGATTGGAACCCGGTTCTTAGGCTTAGCAGGCAGGCGCCTTAACCACTAAGCCATGTCTCCAGCCCTTTGGGAAACATTTTATATTCAAGCCACAACACCTACTATGGGTGTGAATTCCCAGTGCAATGCTAGGCAGGTGGCCAGCTGTCCACTCAGTGATTGTGACTATCAGTGTCTGTTGCAGTCAGGTTCACGTTGCTGGCAGAAATCACCCGACCAAGAGCAGCTTGTGGGAAAAAGGGTTTATTTTGGCTTACAGACTCGAAGGCAAGCTCCATAATGGCAGGGGAGAAATGATGGCATGAGTAGAGGGTGGACATCACCCCCGGCCAACATAAGGTGGTTAATAGGAACAGGAGAGTGTGCCAAACACTGTCAAGGGGAAACTGGCTATAATACCCATAAGCCCACCCCCAGCAATACACTGCCTCCAGGAGGCATTCATTTCCAAGTGCCATCAGCTAGGGAGACTAGCATTCAGAACACCTAAGTTTATGGGGGACACCTGAATCAAACCCCCACAGTGTCCATTCCCCCATCATAAGATTTGGTTCTTGTTCTCTAGTTTCCAGGCTGAGGACTCAAGATAGAGTAGCCAGGACTTGGTGAAGGGAAGGGAATGTCTGTTGTCTGGAAAAATGCTTCTAGATTTGAGACAGGAAGCTGGCAGATTCTTTGAGATGCCAGCCATTCCTACCATCAGGCTGTGCAGGCTGAGCCTCCTCCAACAGTGTGCTTGATGTGTACATCCTGACCTGCCCGTCTCCCATCAAAGTGCCAGGAGTACTGTGTGTTTGATCTCAAACTCTCAAGAAGAAAAAAAAATTCGGTCTATCTGTTTTCTAGACAGAATGAGGCATGGAGAAACGATGTCACTCTTCAATAGAGTTTGGGAAATGCTAGTTGAAGATGACCTTGGAAGATGGGTGGAAAGGACGCTTGGGGAGCTGGCTCTGGTCCTGTCTGTTGCCACCTCGGAGGGACCCTGTGGTGAACTTGTTCTTCTCGGATCTGCTCATCCATTTTCACCTTGTGTAGCCTAGGCTCAGGGTCTACCAAAGTCACCCCTGCTTTTAACATTCAGGTCATTGATGACTGCGGAGCCGAACAGAGGCAGGCATAGAAAAAGAACAGAGACTGGAGAGAGAGGAAGGGAAGAGCAGACAATGCTGAAGCTGAACAAGAGGATGTTAATGGGAAGAAAGAAAAGCCTGGGCTGGAGAGATGGCTCAGCAGTTAAGGTACTTGCCTGCAAATCCTAGGGACCTGAGTTTGATTCCCCAGTACCCATGTAAAGACAGATGCACAAAGTGACACATGCATCTGGAGTTTGTTTGCAGTGGCAGGAGGTCCTGACATGCAGATTCTCTCTCTCTTCCTCCCCTCCCTCATGTATGTGTGTGTAAATGTATATAAGTAAATAAATAAAATGGTTTTTTAATTTGTCTATTTATTTACTGGAGAAGAGAGAGAGGTGGATAGAGAATGGGTGCACCAGGGCCTTGAGCCACTGCAAATGAACTCCAGACTCATGTGCCACCTTGTACATCTGGCTTACATGGGTACTGGGGAATCAGACCTGGGTCCTTAGGCTTCACAGGCAAGCGCCTTAACTGCTGAGCAATCTCTCCAGTCCCTAAAATGTGGTTTTTTTTTTTTTTCATTTTTCAAGGTAGGGTCTCCCTCTAGCCCAGGCGAATTCACTATGTAGTCTCAGGGTGGCCTCGAACTCACAGCAATCCTCCTACCTCTGCCTCCTGAGTGCTGGGATTAAAGGCGTGTGCCACCATGCCCGTTTTTTTTTTTTTTTTAACCCTGATTGTACAGTTGTTGAAAATACAACCTAGGCCTTGCCACTGTGTATCCTTAATGGAGATTTATTAACTGATGGCACTGTAGCAGAGAGAGAGAGAGAGAGAGAGAGAAGGGGACAGAGAGAACACCCACAGCAATGTGACTCAAAATAGAAGCCTCAGCATTTGTTTGGAAGGCTAATTTCATTTTCCAGAGAGAATTTTCAGTCCAAAGAGTTTACACAGGCAATTAAATTCTTACCTTTCAACATATCTGCCTAAAAGCTATAACAACAGTGATGGTGTCTCATACTCTCTATGAGCCAGCACTTTCTGATTGTACGCATGATGGCTCAGAGAGATTACTCATTTGCCCAGCAAAAGGAGAATCTTCAAGATTCAAACCAAGGTCTGCTTCTTCCCTGGGTCTCCAGAAGAGGTTGTGATAGATAATCAGAGGTGCAGTTGAGGTGACACAGCCGCATGCTCAACTTCTTCATCTTTTCTGCCTTCATATTTGTTGTGTTGTCTTTTTCATCTTCTGTGTCTTTGTCCTCTCCATCTCCTCTTCCTCTTCTTCCTCCTCTTCATCTCATGGAGCAGTCACAGGTTGAGGATCCCTTATTTGAAAGACTTGGGAGCAGATGCGTTCTGGATTCAGGATGCTTTCCCCCTTCCTCAGATTTCTGAGTATTTGTGCACACATAATGAGACATCTTTGGGATGGGATTCAAATATAAACATCAGCTTCACTTATATTTTATATGAACCTCACACATATAGCCTAAGGTAATTTTATATAGTAATTTTAAAATATTTTATTTATTTATTTGAGAGAGGCACAGAGAGAGAGAGAGAGAGAGAGAGAGAGAGAGAATGGGCAAATGAACTCCAGACTCATGTGACACCAGCTTTATGTGGGTACTGAGGAATCAAACTTGGGTTGTTAGGCTTTGCAGACAAGTGCCTTAACTGCTGAGGCATCTCTCCAACTATATATATGTCATACCAGCACTTCAACTGCCACCTATCACACTTGTGATGTCATGCTAGGCTCAAAATGTTTTGGATTTTGGAACATTTTGGATCTCAGATTAGGAATACTCAATTTGTACTACATCAATCATTTAATAATTGAACCAATGGGGCTGGAAAGATGGCTCAGCCATTAGGGTGTTTGCCTGCAAAGCCAAAGGATCCTGGTTCAATTCTCCAGGACCCACATAAGCCAGATGCACAAGGGAGCACATGCATCTGGAGTTCATTTGCAGCGGCTGGAGGCCCTGTCATGCCCATTCTCCCTCTCTCTGCCTCTTTCTCTGTCTCAAATAAATAAATAAATAAATAAATAAATAAATAAATAAATAAATAAATTTAAAGAAAAATTGAACCAATGGGGCAGGCACACGGTGTGAAATCTTACTGTTCTCCTTTTCCTCCCACGTGCTCCTGCGTGCCTTCAGCTCGGCTATCTGCTCTTGCTACTCTCAGTATTTCTTTATGTAAACACAAGTAAATGCAAATACATATTCATATTCCGTGACTTTGTGCTTTGTTTGGTGGGCATACCTGATCATTTCCTACTTGGTGCTGTTCTTCTCACACTTAATATATCCAGGAGCTATTTTTTCTTTCCTGTTTGTTTGTTTTTCAAGGTAGTGTCTCGCTCTAGCCCAGGCTGACCCGGAATTTACTATGTAGTCTCAGACTGGTCTTAAATTCAGTGATCCTCCTACCTTTGTCTCCCAAGTGCTGGGATTAAAGGTGTGTGCCATCACATCCGGCTAGTAGCTACTGTGATTTTAGTCCACAGGAACTTCTGCACTCTTCCTGTAATTCCAGGGCCTTCTACACTATGAGTGAATCACAGGGTTATTTCTCCTTCCCTTCTACATGGACACCTGGATGATTTCCAGTGCTTTGTATCACAGACAATGCCACAGTGACGAATCTTGTCACGTAGGTTCCCTCTTCTCAGGTATGGTCCTCGAGTGAGGTGGCTGGTTGAGTTAGTCAGGGTTCTGTAGAGGTTAGGACTGATGGAATGAATACATATTACAAAGGACTTATTAGATTGACCTACACAAGATGGCCTGGGCAGTCCAGCAATGGCTGTCTGCAGGTTGGAGAGTGAGAGAACCCAGCAGCTGCTCGGTCCACAAGGCTGGATGTCTCAGCAGATTCAATCTGGTACCTGGAGCATTCCTGGAGAGCGTCTGGTCTTTAGTCCACGTTGGAAGTCCAAAGAAGCTGTGTTCCAATAGCAGCACGGGGATAGTTGTACCAGCAAAGAGCAAAGGCAGGCAGGAGAAAGCATTCTTCTCTCTGGACCTCTGCTGCAAGGCTGCACTGTGGGGGAGAGTCTATCCCCTCCATTAGTCCTTTCTAGAAACACCCTCACAGGCCCACCCAGAAGTGTGTCTGTTATGTGACTCCTGATCCAACCCAAGTGACAATCCAGGTGAGCCAAGGGAATGAATAGGAAATTTTGATGGCCACTGTTGTGGAAGGCCTGCACCATTTTGCCGTGCCATCAGGGACAGGGACAGTGCCGATCTCTCTGGCGCCCAGCCAACAGAGCAGTTTGTCCGTCGTTTGGAATCTCATCCATCTGATCAAGGGAAAATTGTATCCTAACATAGTGTTAGTTCTTCATGTTTCTGCTTATGCATGCTGTGGGCACTTCGGACCATCCGTAGTTCTGATTCTGTGAACTGTTCTCGACCTTTGCTCCATTTCCTATTGATCCTGTGGTCTTTCTCTTTTCATCCCTGGGAGCTCTGCCTATGCTTTGGATAGAAGCACTTTATGTGTCATGAGCCACAAATATTTCCTCCAGTTTCTTTCTTTGTGTTGTGCTCTATCTTGTTTCCTATACAGACTTTTTTTTAAAAGTATTTTATTTTTGGCTTTAAGATCTTGAGACAAAGTTAGATATTCCAGTCCACTCCAAGTTTATTCCATCACTCAGAGTTCCAATAGGAAGCAAATGGCATACCTGCATTAGGATAATTCAGAGGGGCTTACTGTAAAACCTTACAGGAATGGTTTGTATTGACTGTCCGTTTGACAGGACCTAGACTTACCTGTGAGGGATGATGTAAATGGGTCAACCTCTGTGCTTCTTTGTTAGGTTAATTCAGGTGGGAAGACCCACCTCAGCCGTGGGTGGTGCCATTCATTCCATGGGCTGTCATTCTGGACCATACAAAGAGACAGCTGACAGCAGCGGCATTTATTGCTCTCCGCTTCCTCACTGTGGGCTGAGCTCATTGGGAGCAGCTTGGCCCCCAGCTCTCACCTTCCTTCCTCCCCTGCCATGAGAGATTGTGACCTGGACAAAACCCTTCCTCCCTCAAGCGGGTTTTTGTCAGGTAGTTCATCCCAGCAATGAGAAGTTGACCATCATACCTGCAAAGGGTTATTTTAAGATTGTAGCAAATGTTAGTGGGTCTCCAACCAGAGAGGTTATCATGCCTAAGGCTGAAAGGATTGAGGGGTGACAATGGAATGACTGAACCTGAAGAAGGCAGAGCTGGGGGCTGGAGAAATTGCTTAGCAGTGAAGAGCTTGCTATTGAAGCCTAAGGATCTTGGTTTGAGGCTCGATTCCCCAAGGACCCATGTAAGCCAGATGCACAAGGTGGTGCATGCATCTGGAGTTCATTTGCAGTGGCTGGAGGCCCTGGTGCACCCATTCTCTCTCTCTCTCTGACTCTTTCTCTCTCTGTCACTCTCAAATAAATAAATAAAAATAAACAAAAATTAAAGAAAAGAAAAGAAAAGAAGTCAGTGCTAGCTAGAGCAGCCGTGTAGAGCAGAAGCCTGCATCTGCTGTAGGAGCGCAACCGTCAGGAGACACGGAGGCTGTGCCCTCTGTTCCCTCATCCCCTTCCTGGCTAGTGGTGGGGATTTTAATCAACCTCTCCCCTTTCTGTGTAAATACCTGATTCTAAGTATAAGAATGTCAACAACCTTAGCCCTACCCTTATCATGGTTCAGTACAACTGTGTCACTATGTCTTGCCCTGAGTCATTCAAATCTTGACCAAAGGGTGCATAAAACCCCTCTGAGCTAACAGCTTATTGTTCTGCATCTGAAGGCTACTTACTGCTTCCTGCCCGTGCCCCCAGTCATGTAGCCCAGAAGTTTAACCCACCAATAATGTAAAGAATTCAAGATGAAGTCAACCACCTGCCACACTGTCTTTAGCTATCAGCGCTCTGCCCTCAGGCTTTGGGAATGATTCCCCTGAGTCCACGTTGACACAAAGAAACTTCTAATTCTCCATGCTGTCTGTGATACCAGCTCTGCACCACTCCGTTTCCCACAACAGTGCCTCCTGCTGGCTCCACGTGGATGGCCTTCCTGCTGAGAATGAGGGATGGGCACCTGCTCCCTGCTTTCTGGGGGTGTTGCTGCCTTTTGTCTTTCTCTGTTTAAAACTTGGTCCTTTAGCAGGTATCATGGTGTTGGCACGGCTCCCACGTCACTTTCTTTCCATAATGGCCATGCTCTGTCCCCTCGCTGTGCTGTTTATAAGAGACTCTGCCCTCAAGGATTGGAGTTCGTGCTACTTGCATGCACACATTTGGGTATTATATTCTGTGCTCTGGACTCCCTTCTGTTCCACTGGACTGTCCATCAAGTCATGTGTATTCCGAGTTAATTTCCAGGGACTTAAGATTTTTTTTTTTTCAAACAACTGGAGAGAACTATTACCTTCATTTTTCCTCTTGTTTTCCCCTTTCCTCCCCTCCTCTCCTATCCTTATATCTTCTTCTACTTTTCCTCCTCCTCCTCCTTTTTTGTTCTCTTCCCCCACCTCCTTCTCTTCCTCCTTCTTCTTTTTGTCCTCTCTCTCTCTCTCCACAGAGTTACACTATGGCTGGCTTTAAACATGCACCAGTTCTCGTGTCTTAGTCTCTGGAGTGCTGGGATTACAGGCGTGAGTCACCTGTGACCTTCATTTTTCTTTTATTTTAGAGTTGTACCAGGCTACGCTTGCTTGTCTATTTCGCATGTACCTGCTTGTATTTCTGAAGGTTGGAAACTTGCTGGAAATTTTTGGGAGACTGTTACATTTTAAACTTTATTTATAGAAGACTCAAATCTTTAGAACATCATTGATTTCTTCTTTAAAGCCATGATTTGTGAGGAAACTTGGCAAACACTTCCTAGTCACGTGAGAAGAATTATCATTGGTAACAGTGGAGCTGACTGGCAGTCCAGGGAGAAGCAGTGCACAGAGAGGAACCCGGCACCATGGCGTATAAAATCAAGCCCAGTGACAAACTTTGCAAGAAGTGACCTGCACTTTTAAGAACTGACCCTACTTCAGCTAGGTGTGGTGGCTCATGCCTACAATCCTGGCACTTGGAAGGCATGATCCTGTCTTTTAAAAAAAAAAGGCAATATTTTTTTTTAAAAATATTTTATTTTTATTTAATTATTTGTGTGTGTGAGAGAGAAACAGAAATAGGCAGGTAGAGAGAGAGAGCAAGAGAGAATGGTCATGCCAGGGCCTCCAGCCACTGCAAATGAACTCCATATGTGTTCGCCCCCTTGTGCATCTGGTTTACGTGGGTCCTGGGGAGTCCAACCTGGGTCCTTTGGCTTTGCAGGCAAGTGCCTTAACTGCTAAGCCATCTCTCTAGTCTTCTTTTTTTAAAAAATTATTTATTTGCAAGCAGAGAAAGAGAGAGATAAAGATAGAGACAAGAGAGACAGACAGAGAGAGAATGGGCACACCAGGGTCCCTAGCCACTGCAAACAAACTCCAAATGCATGTGCCCTTTGTGCATCTGGCTTACGTGGGTCCTGGGGAATTGAATCTGGGTCCTTTGGCTTTGCAGGCAAATACCTTAACAGCTAAGCCATCTCTCCAGTCCCCCCTTTTTTGAAGCAAAGTAAAAGTTTTATTTGGGAAAGACCCAAGAGAAGAGCACAGCCCCCCTGGGTTTGCAAAGGTTAGGTTTTATAAGGCCTTTCTACTGGGTGAGGGATGGGGGAATGGGGAGCTTGTTTGTGAAGTTAGGTAGGAGTCAGTATCTTTTTTAAAAATATTTTTTATTTGCGGGGAGAGAGAACTGGTGTGCCAGGGTCTCTAGGCACTGTAAATGAACTCCAGATGCATTGTCACTTTGTGCATCTGGCTTTATGTGGGTATTGGGGAATCAAACCCAGGTCATTAGGCTTTGCAAGCAAACACCTTAACTGCTGAGCCATTTCTGTAACTTGAACAGTCAGTATCTTTAAAGACAATGAAAAGTTGAGGACATATTGTAGAATACAGTACATGAAGGAAATCTGATAGATACACACACTGTGTGGTCTTTTTGGATCCTGAATCAGGAAATAAATCTCCATAAAGGATGTTAACGGAGCAATTGATGACAACTGTACATGCCTGTAGGTTAGAGTGGAGTATCGCGTCACTATCAAGCTCAATGCCAATGTACTGTGTTGATGAAGAGAATGTCCAGAATGACATTGGTTTTTTTTATTGTTTGTTTGTTTTTCAAGGTAAGGTTTCACTCTAGCTCAGGCTGACCTGGAATTCACTCTGCAGTCTCAGGGGGGCCTTGAGCTCATGGCGATCCTTCTACCTCTGCCTCCCAAGTGCTGGGATTAAAGGCATGCGCCACCACGCCCGGCTTGAATGTCCTTATTTTTATGAATGTATGCTGGAATATTTAGGTGAAAGGGGCATGCATCTGCTATTACTTTTCAAATTATTCAGGACAGAAATAATGATAATACACAGATGCATGGAAAGGGAGGAATACAGCCAATGAGGGAAAGTGGGAATTGACTGTCTCGGGAGGACTTGGTAAATCTTGCAATGTCTATACATTATATATTATTCACGCTGGGGGCTGGAGCAATGCTCATTCGGGAAAGCGCTCATGCGAGGGCCTGAGTTTGATTCCCAGGACCCATGTAAAAATGCTAGGCATGGTGGCTGTGGCAGTTCCCCCCAAACTCATATGTTTGAATGCTTGGAACTCCAGTGGTGAAGGCGTGAAGGTGTGTCACTGGGAGCAGAACTTGAGGTGTACTATCCCCAGATTGCCAGTGCTAACTCAGCCCACACTCTTGCTGTTTGCCAGTGCCAGTTCTGCCCACACTCTTGCTGTTTGCCAGTGCCAGCTCAGCCCACACTCTTGCTGTTTGCCAGTGCCAGCTCAGCCCACACTCTTGCTGATTGCCAGTGCCAGCTCTGCCCACACTCTTGCTGTTTGCCAGTGCTAGCTCAGCTCACACTCTTGCTGTTTGCCAGTGCCAGCTCAGCCCACACTCTTGCTGCTGTTTTCCATCTGCTGTGGCAGAAGTGATGCCCAGCCTCTGCTCTACCATCTTTTCCTGTCATCATGAAGCTTCCCCTCAAGACAAAGCCAAAATAAACCCTCTCCTCCCATCAGCTGCTTTTGCTACCCCGCCCAGCAACACGAAGGCAGCTACAATAGTGACGGTGCCTGAAACTTCAGAGCTGGAAAGGCAGAAGCACAAGGATCCCCTGGGCTCTGTGACCCAACTGGTGAGCTGCAGGCCCATGAGAAAGACTGTCTCATAGGAAGTGGACAGCGCTCCTGTGGATGATCTGCGCACACATCAGTGTTCACACAGCCGTGAACATGCGCACACATCAGTGTACCTGCACAATAAAAATAGCTCAAAAATAAGGGCTAGAGAGATTGTTCAGTGGTTAAAGGTGCTTGCTTGCAAAACATGACTGCCCGGGTTCAATTTCCCAGTACCCACATACAATCAAATGCGCAAAATGTACTCAAAACTAAAGAAGCAAAAACAAAGTTTGAATGAGTAGATAGGGTTAAGAGAATGTAAACAAAGAAACTTTGCTTGCTTTTAGCCAATTTGAGCTTGATTCTGCCTCTAATACATTGTTCAAAAGCAATCAATTTATACAAATCAATCTTATTTATTTATTTAAATCTATTGACAAACTCCATATATAAGTACAATGCACCCTGATCAAAATCCCTTCCAACCACCACCATACCCCCCAACAAGTCCCCTCCTCTCTTCAACCACTCCTTTTGCCCTCCCCCATCATATATGACAAAAATCAACCAATCTTATTTTCAATCCCCTTAATTAATCTTCACCACTCGATAAAAATTCACACACACACACACATGTTCACACATGTGCACGCCACATACACAGAGACCTTCTGTCTACAGCAGGACAGTTCTTCTCTATTGGGCTTTTGCCATGTGCTGATCAAAGAAAGATCCAAAAAAAAAACAAAAAACAAAAAAAGAAAGAAAGAAGCCGGGCGTGGTGGCGCACGCCTTTAATCCCAGCACTCGGGAGGCAGAGGTAGGAGGATCGCCGAGAGTTCGAGGCCACCCTGAGACTACATAGTTAATTCCAGGTCAGCCTGGACCAGAATGAGACCCTACCTTGCAAAACCCCCCCCCAAAAAAAAGAAAGAAAGAAAGAAAGGAAAAGAAAAGAAAAGAAAAGAAAAGAAAAAAACCAAAAACACAAATGTGCAGCCAGCAGCAGATACTTTTGGGATTTTGGTTTTTCTGGGGTCAGTGGATGGAAAACGATAACTGATCTTGGATTTCAGAAGCAAGAGGGAGTCTCCCAGAGCTCTTTGGGATGGTCTCCGTAACGACAAGGACACCCTTGTGGCTGCTACCCATCACTGACCGGAGTGCATAGGGCACCGCCCGGCAAAAGGGACTCACTTATATGCATGGTCTTTTTGCCCCTCAGGACAACCTCATATACAGGGACTGTTCTGATCTTCATTTGACATACGGAAAGTGAGCCAACCTTCCCTAGTAGGCAGTAGGCATGTGTGTTCTTCTGACAGGTCCCCACAGTCACAAACATTCAGGCGTAGCTCAGAGGCAGGACAGTGAGACAGCCTCCAGCAGGATGCCAGTCTTCCTGCCACAAGTTGGGAGAAAACCCATGATCCCAGGAATGAACTGCACCTTGCCTTACAAAGCAGGGAGCAGCAGTCCAGAGGGCCAGTCTTGGCCAGCGAGGAGCGCTGGCTCCTGCAGAAGGGTCTGTTCACAAAGAGCGCGTTCCAGGAAAGGGTTCACAAACAAATCCTGTGCATGCCGAGGAAGGCACAGGGACCATGACAAAAGGAAGCAGGTGCTGGTTTTCAAACAAACATATGGGATGGGAACAGGAAGGTGCAGCAGGAAGTTTGTTATGCTGCAGGGTGATCTTGGACCCTGCTGAGTGGAGAGGAAGGGGTTTTGACTAGGGCCTGCCATCTCCAGGCTGTTGATGAATGGACGCTGTGTTCCCTGACTGTTCTTCTGCTGTGCTGGTAGTGTGTGTGTGTGTGAGAGAGAGAGAGAGAGAGAGAGAGAGAGAGAGAGAGAGAAAGAGAGAGAATGCGTGTGTGTGTGGATGTATGCACATGCATGTGTATGTGTAGCGAGAGATTGCGGGGGGAGAGGGAGGTTTTTATTTTTTAGAGGTAAGGTTTCACTCTAGCCCAGGTTTCCCTGGACCTCACTCTGTGACCCAGGCTGGCTCCGAACTCATAGAGATCCTCCTACCTCAGCCTCCTAAGTGCTGTGATTATAGGCGTGCGCCACCAAGCCAGGCTTGAAAGAGAGATTTAACTAGGCTATTAATCTCCAGTTCTTGGCAGAGACACATTAAGGAATGGCTCAGCAGAATGTGAAGCTCATAGCTACAAGCTGTGAGAAATACCCACAGGCTTAGGAACAGACCACTCTTTGACTTTACAAAGCATGGACCAGCGAGCCCAGAAATGCATCTCCTCCTCTCCGGGAGACCAGCAATTGCCCCAAGTCGCCACTCGTCATACTGCAGCAACACCACATTCTCTGCTCCTCCTTGTTAACAGCTCGGTCCCTGCAAGGGTTTCAGTGTGGTTTGTTCCCTCCAAAACTCACATTAAAATTCAATTATTATGAAACAATATGGTGGGGAGTGTTTCAAAGGCATTGAGCCACATGGTGCTGTCTTTGCAGATGGATTAATAAATATCTTTCTGGAGAGACTAGGGTCCCTGCCTTGGTGGAAGGTATGAGTCTGAGAAGAGAGACTTTCAGGGGCCTTCACTCTGAGACAAGCCATTCAGAAGTGAGTGAGCAGGGAGAGGTTACAGCCAGCTGCTGGGGACAAGGCTTACAGAAGCCCCCAGGTCCCACTGAGACCTGAAGGATGGGAAGGATTTAGATCACTGGGTGGTACTAGGTGGCTTATGCATAAGAACTACCATTTCAGCCAGGCATGGCGACACTGTCCTTTAATCCCAGCATTTGCGAGGCTGAAGTTCAAGGCCAGCCTGGGGCTACAGCGTGAGTTCCTGGAACTCAGCCTGGGATAGAGTGTCAAAAATTAAACAAGGGATGGAGAGATGGCTTAGTGGTTAAGGCACTTTCCTGTGAAGCCTAAGGACCCAGGTTCAATTCTCCAGGTCCTACGTAAGCCAGATGCACAAGGTGGCATTCATTAGCAGTGGTTAGAGGTCCTGGAGTGCCCATTCACTCTCTATCTCCCTCCCTCTCTCTGTCATGAATAAATAAATAAAAGGGTGTGTTTTGTAATTTAATTTGGGCCGGGGAGATGGTCAGTGGTTAAGGATGCATGCTTGCAAAGCCTGTCAGCCTGGGTTCAGTTCCCCAGTACCTATGTAAAGCCAGAGGCACAACGTGGCACATGCCTGTCTCTCTCTTTTTCCAATAGCAAATAAATAAATAAATAATATTTAACACAAAGAAAGCATTTCAGATAAAAAGCTGGCTCATGTGACAGTGTAGTGGGAAAGGGACTTTCACTGGAAGGGCTGGAAAAGAGCCAGCTGGCTGTAGGGAGCAGGAAGCCAGGAGATCTGAGTGAGTGGTGAGGCTGGGATGCAGGAATATAGGAAGACATATGCCAAGCATCTCAGAATCAAGTTCAAATACAGGGGCTGCCAACTCAGAGCCTGGGTGTTGGAGGCACTGTGCTGATGATCAAACTAGCCATGTCCTGGAAGGGCCTGGGCGATGGGGCTTTTTGGCCCTACCTTGTGTTCCCAGGGAGCCTGGAGCAAAAGGACAGGAAGTGCAGTTGTGAAGAAGAGGAGGGCAGAGCAAGGAGGGCCACAAACTTGACAGGAAGGATGCAGGAGAGGCAGGTACCAATGATTGCAAGGTGTTGGCCAAGGGACAGGAGAGAGAGAGAGAGGAAAGGACTTGTATCTTGGGAAAATACTGACTTTTATATTAATATTTCCTGTGTTATGAATGAAGGTTTCTGATATCAGATTTAGGAGTTATAAGTTCAAATAGAGTTCTGAAAGACATATTTGTCTTATAGAATTTATCATTGCCTTTCTAATTGTTGGCTAGAATATTTTATTTATTTATTTAGAGAGAGAGAGAGAAAGAGAGAGTGGACACACCAAGGCCTCTAGCCATTGCAAACAAACTCCAGAAGCATGTGCCACCTTGTGCATCTGGCTTTACATGGGTACTGGGGCATGGAACCTGGGTCCTTAGGCTTTGCAGGCAAGCTCCTTAACCACAGCCCAAGATTATACATCTAAATGATGTAAGAGCTCCTCTTACACCCCTCCCCTCTCACGTGTACAACACACACACACACACACACACATACAAATACAGGACATCTAAAACAGCTCACAAGATTATAGTAGTCTTCTGCGAGTCCCTGGGAAGGGTTATAGATACACTTCAAGGACATAGAGAAGCCTTTTCTGAGCCTGTAATAGGTCTTAAAGCTCCCCAAATGGCAGAGCTGGCCGCGGAGGGGATGTGTTTCCTTTCCTGGCATTGTTCAAAGACAGCCTGACATTCAGTACTTTCTTCCCAGGACGTGAACAGGCAGCTGCCCCCCCCAGGGTGGCTCAGCTCCACTATCCTGTGATTTCAGAGCCACAAAGGAGGGACTTTGGACACCATTTCCACATTAAGTTTTACTTTCTACTGAAAGTCCTATCTGAATAGCACCCTGGGGCTTAGCCACTCTCCAGTAACAGTTTGCCTTCGTTCTGACTGGCCCTGCTGTCTCCTCTTATTTGTGGGACATCATTCTCTGAAATCCAGAGCATGCAGCAGATTAGTCCAGAAAAATCTTCTACCCTCAATCCCACCCTCTCCCTTCACTGACTGCCTTCCCGTGCTTCCTTGATCCTTCGCTGCAACCCATGGCAACAGATTGGACAGTGCTGGGTTAGCATTGTCTCTGCGGGGATTTCCACAGGGACAGACCGAGGGCTTCCCCTGATGCTTCTGGGGCCCCTGATGCAAGATGCTTATCGCTCTTTCAACTCTCCCAGGTGGGGCTGGTTTTCTGTGTGCTCAGCCATTGAACTGTAATCCAGAGGCATTATGAGAGCAATGTTCCTGTAATACCCGGGGCATTCGCTAGCAGGCAGTTCAGTCCTGGTCTAGCCTTCACTACTCTTGATCTTCCTCACAGTGCCTGGCTGCAGAATGACCTACCGCTGCTGTTGTATGAAAACAGACTTTCTATTCCTCAGGAGGCTGTTAGCCCACCTATCCAAAGCATTAATAGAATGAAAAAGCCCCTGGGAGAAAATCTTTGCCAGCTGACAGAGGACTAATATCCAGGATATACAAAGAACTCAAAAAACTAAATAATGGGGCTGGAGAGATGGCTTAGTGATTAAGGCATTTGCCTGTGAAGCCTAAGGACCCCAGTTTGATTCTCCAAGTCCCACGTAAGCCAGATGCACAAGGGGGTGCACTCATCTGGAGTTCATTTGCCGTGACTAGAGGCCCTGGCATGCCCATTCTCACTCTCTCCCCCTCTCTCTTTCTTGCTCTCTGTCTCTAATAAATAAGTAAAATAAATAAATAAAAATAAAATCTTAAAAACCTACATAATAAGAAATCAAACAACTCAATTGAAAAATGGGCTATGGAACTAAAATAGAGAGTTCTCAAAAGGAGAAATACAGATGGCCTATAAACATCTAAAAAATGTTCAACATCCTTAACCATCAGGGAAATGCAAATTAAAACTACTTTGAGATTCCATCTCACTCCTGTCAGAATGGCTACCATCAAGAAAACAAATGACAATAAATGCTGGTGAGGATGCAGAAAAAGAGGAACCCTTCTACACTGTTGGTGGGAATGCAGTCTGGTGCAGCTGTTGTAGAAATCAGTGTGGAGGTTCCTGAGACAGTGAAAAATAGATTTAACATGACACAGCTATACCACTCCCAGGCATATATCCTAAGGATTCGTCATACCACCTTAGAGATGCTTGCACATCCATGTCTTTTGCTGAAAGATCCACAGGAGTAGCACCCAAACAGGAGGCAGGGAAGTAACCCTGGGCTGAGGTCTCAGAGCCCTACCCACCTGTGGGACCTGAGGGCAGCCATCCTGGGTCAGGTGTCTTTCACATCCTCCTTGGAGAGAAGATGTAGAACACGGTCCTGGGTCCTGGCTGGGGTCCAGTGTGTGAGTGGGCTTTCTTATACTGTACCAACTGCCAGAGCTGATGAACGCGGAAGGAGGAAAGCTCTCTCTCAGCTCATCGTTTTCGAGGCTTTGGTCCATAACTGGTTGGTGGTTGCTTGGAGCCTCAATGAAGCAGGACGTCATGAGCCTATAGCAAAACAAAGCCACCTGTTTTCATGGCTGGGAAGTGACAGTGTTACGTGATGTTTCCCGGGAAGCCTATTTCGATTTACCCTGGATAGAGAGGGCAACAACAAACCAAAGAGATGATTCCACCCAAGTCCATTTTGGCGAACATATGATTTTACTGGAGTTCCTTACAGGGCATGGGTCACACACGGGCAGCTACGCTGCTGAGTGTCTCCTCTTCCCAGCTGCTGTTAACCATTTACACGTCCTTGGGAACGCAACCCCTCAGGAATGTGAAGCGTTCCAACCTCGAGAGGGCCTCCCGCTAGTGAGCACAGCTGCCCTAATTCAAGACTGCAAGAACAACATCTGGAGAGGGAGAAGATCCTGGGGTCCTACAATCCCTTTTGAGGCTATGTGCCAAAGCCCCACCTCTTCAATGTCTAATCACCTCCCAGTAACACAAAAAAGGGACCAAGTCTTTGACACATGGGATCATGAGACCATTCCAGATCCAAACTAGCGTTCAGCCAGCTCGAAATCTATCCAACAGAAGAGAATTTAAATGTGTGTTTTTTCCTTGCACGCAGTCATCCATCCATCCATCCGGGACACAGAGGATATCATTCCGGGGTGGCAGGTTCTATGTTTACTGGCTCCAGATCTTAAATCCCTTTTTTTTTTTTTTTTTTTGGTTTTTGTGAGGTAGGGTCTCACTCTGGTCCAGGCTGGCCAGGAGTTCACTATGTAGTCTCAGGGTGGCCTCGAACTCTCGGCGATCCTCCTACCTCTGCCTCCCGAGTGCTGGGATTAAAGGCGTGCGCCACCATGCCCGGCCTAAATCCTTTTTTTATTAGTGGATATTCACTGTACAAAACAATGGGTTTCAGTATGTCATTTTTACACCTGTGCTCATGATTATGATATTTTCACACGTGTGCTCATGATTATGATATTTTCACATGCCTGCTCATGTACTTCGACACTTCTAAAAAGGCCTCACTTTACCCTTTACTCTCTCCTGTCCCCTTACTTCTCCAGCTGTTCCCTTGTTCCTCATAAATAGAGTCCCTTTGATTCTCATGCCTTTTAAAAATTTAGAATATTTTATTTATTACTTGCACAGAGAGAGAGAGAGAGAGAAAGAGAGAGAGAGAGAGAGAGAGAGAGAGAGAGAGAGAGAGAGAATGGGTGTGCCAGGGTCTCCAGCCCCTGCAAACGAACACCAGACGCGTGTGCCCCCTTGTGCGTCTGGCTTACGTGGGTCCTGGGGAATTGCAGGCTTTGCAGACAAGTGTCTTAACCACTGAGCCACCTCTCCAGCCCCGCACCTTATTTTCAAAGTCCAGGTTGTGAATCTGAGGAAAACTATGAAAACTACGACCTCCGTCTCTCTGGATTTGCCTCGCTTTGCTCACTAGGATGCTCCCAGTTCCATCCATTTTTCTGCACGTGACACAATTTTGTTTGCTGTGGCTGAATAACCCAATCATTGTGTGTGCACCCCACATGTTCTTCATCCATTCATCTGTCAATGGACATGGAGGCTAGGTCCATACTCTGCTACGTGAATAATGGTGCAACAAACAAGATTCTGCCAGTACCACCGTGGCATGAAACTTACGACCCCTCTGCTATGTGCCCAAGAGTAGCACAGCTGGATCATAGGGTGGTGATCTTTAAGTTTTTTGAGGAACATCAAAAACAGATTTAGAACCGTAAATTTCTAGTGTAGCTGCATTACTTTACATAGCTGTCTCCCTCCCCCAACAACACACACACACATCCTCACCAGCATTTGTTTTCTTTTAACTTTTCATTGAAAACTTCCATAAACATAGACAAAAATATACTATGACTATAATCCCCTCCCATGACCCCCGTTTCCCTCACCCAATCTCCCTTCCACTGAGCGCATTAGACCTCCTCTACTTTGGTGTCATCGTGACACGTGTCTTGTGTAGGTAGGTAGTGTCAGCCACTACGAGGTTATGACATCAAGGTCACTTTGTGGAGCATTTGTTTTCTTTTCTTTTCTTTTTTGTTTGTTTTTGAGGATAATTATTAAACTATTACATTTATTTAGGGAAGTACAGGAGCAAGGGAAGGAAAATAAATACACCATGCGGCTTGAGAGCCTACGAGGTGGGTGTGGCTAACCATGGAGAGGGCAGAAAAGAAAGGACAGAGAGCGCTGGCCGGGCCACCAAGAAAAACAACAAAACAAAAACAAAAACAAAAATACCCGCATTTGTTTTCTTGATGCTGGTTATTCTGACTGGGGTGAGACAGAATTTCAGTATAGTTCTAACTTGCGCTTCCCTGATGGCTGGGGAACTAAACAGTTTTCATGTATTTATTAGACTTTCACCTTCTTTTGAGGCTGTCTTTCTAGTAGCTGCTTGTTGACACTTAGCAGGGACCCTCCTCTTCCCACAGAGGCCTCCACTCCTCTATAAGACTGTCAGGGTGATGGATAAGAAAGGACCCAGGGGACCTCTGGGGAAGCAAACAGGAAAACAGACCAAGCCAGCCTTCGCTGGAGAGTCGCCATGGTCCCTTTCTGACCCAAGGGAGCACTGGGCCTGGGATAGTCTCTGTGGATGGGTCAGCAGAGGACAGCAAATGGGCCTGGCAGCTCCTACATCTGGGACTGGGCAAGAATATTGATTGATTGTACCTGGTGCAGCCGAGGGAGAGAGATCTGCACAGCAGAGAGGCAGAACCCGAAGCAGTGTAAGCAGAGCCCTGTCCTTACTGAGCCCCTAGTGGGTACTGTGGCCTTCCCAGCACCCTGGAATGGACCCCCCACCCAGGAGGGTCAAGCTGTAGGGGGAGGCGTGGAGCTGGTGACAGGCTGTCAGCCTCTGTCAGCAGCAGCATTTGTGTGTCACCTCACCAGAGTTGGTGAACAGTCATAATGTCTCCCACAGGGGAAGGGGCTGAGCCCTGGCACCTGACAGATAACAAGGGTGGTTTATTTTGATTTTTATTTCTTTGACCAGCAGGTCCCATTGTCCGAGGTTGGAATTACTATTTTGCCTCAGGGACCGTGACTGGAGCACAGACAGAGGGAAGGGTTCTGTCTGCTCTGCCCAGAGCCGGCCCTCCCCAGGGTAATGGTAGCTCTCTCTCTCAGCTATGTCTGGAATTAATCTCCCAGAGTTAGATAGCTGGTGTTAAAAGAAAGCAGAAAGAAAGAAAGAAAGAAAGAAAGAAAGAAAGAAAGAAAGAAAGAAAGAAAGAAAGAAAGAAAGGGAAACAAAAAAAGCAAGCAAGGGAAAGAAAGAAAGAAAGAAAGAAAGAAAGAAAGAAAGAAAGAAAGAAAGAAAGAAAGAAAGACGCAGTCATTGACTATTAAACATCATGGACTGCAGTGGGTGGAGGATTCTGGAGAGGTCTGGATGCGACCGTGGTACAACCTTAATTGTTCGCACTCAAAACACCCAGCTCAGCAAACGTTTAAAAGGAGCAGCTCTGCTTCAGGTCCCAACTGCTGGGCCCGTGAACATGACCAAGCCTCAGGCATAGTCAGAGCCTCTCCCCTCCTTCCCTTCTCTTCTCTCACTCTTTCTCTTTTCTGATGATTTTGTGGATTGCCAGGGAGGAAGTTCCTATCACAATTGCTTAACTGAATAACCTCATGAAAAATCACTCTAGTCTTTGAAGGAATAGAACTCTTTACTTTTAAATTTATTTTATCAAAGAATGAAAATAAACTGAAGCTGTCAAGCCTTAAATAAGTGTTTCAAAGAAGATTTTTCCCTCTTCAGATAATAGCTAACATTAGCAGGTTGGGGTTTTATATCTTTGTACACACATATACATCTGCCGTATGTCTCAGTTGTAGAATTTCCCAATGTCTCTTTGAAGTAAGATGAGGGCATTGACATTCTCATGCCATGTCTATTTCCTTTCTTTTCCTCTCAGTTTCAGGAAATCATTTTATAATTGCAGTTGTTGAACTTAGCCCTGCCCCAGAGACATGTTCACACTGTAACCTCTGGTACCTGTGACTATTTATTTGGAGAATCAAGTAGAAGAGATCATGTTCAAGACGGGTCACACCAAAGGGAGTGTCTGGTGTTCTCATGAGAAGAGAGGAACGAGGAGACAGCTGCACAGAGGGAAGGAAGGGAAGACGGAGGCTGAGGGTGGAGTGGTGCCCCTGCACTCAAGGAAGTAGACTGCTGATAACCAGAGGGAATGAGAGATCAGCCTCGGGAGGAGCGTCCAAGGGGGTCAGCCTGCCGACACGTGTCTTCCACTTCCAGCCTCCAGAACTATGATGAAATACATTTACATTGGCCAAAGCCATCAAGCTTGTGATTCTAGGTGATGGCAGCCCGAGGAAGAAGCTACAATCTGTTCAGGTCAATGTTCATGTGCTTTGTGATGTCCATCTGTTGGGTAATTGTAATTTTTTTTTAAGACAAGGTCTTCTTCACATGCAGAAGAAAGAAAAAAATCTGTCTCCAAAGACACCTTCCCTGTTGATCACAGTATGATGGAATAGAGGAGAAAAGTCTTAAATCTACTGGGTTTGGGACTCAGTTCAGTGTCTTATGAGGTCTGCAGCTTTGGCCAAATTGTGTTGTCTCTGTAGTAGACAGCTCCATGATGCGGGCGTGAACCAGACGGTGTTAAGGGAGGAAGGGATTTATTTTGAGCTTACAGATCCAGGGGGAAGTTCTGTCAGTGTTGGAAAAGCTGCTTCCATACGTGCAAGCAAACAGCCAGCAAACACCAACAAGCAGCAAAGTACAAAAATCTGCCAGAGCTCAGGCTTCTCTGCACACCTTTGGGCTGGAATCAGCTCCACCCCAAACACACCTTTGGGCTGGACCCCAGGACCTGCCCCAGTGACAGCTCCTGCACACCAAGGTACAAGCTTTAGTAAAACACCCAAGTCTATGGGGGCGGGCATACATTCAAACCACCACAGTCTCTAAACCTCAGGTTCACCTTCTGTGATGGTCAAGTTCGTGTTAACTTGTCTGGGCCACAAGGTGTCTAGAGGTTTGACTGAAAGTTAATGTAGGTGTGTCCGTGGAGGATGTTTCTAGAGACGGTCAGTGCTTCAGTGAGCTGAACAAGCAGATGGCCCTCCCCAGTGCAGACGGGCCTCACTTGGGAAAAGCCAGACTAGCATGTGCAGGCTGACCCTTCTGCCCACAGGAGGAATTCCTCCTGCCTGCCTATCCTAGAACTGAAGTGTTAGAGTTTTCTTGCTCTGGGGCTTATGGTGGCCTCAATGGGATATGTCCCATATGTTTGGGATTAAGCGTCTTATTCAGTCCTCAGTTTATGGAGCCTTAAGAAGTAAGGACTTGCTGGAGGACACATGTCTCGGGGGGGGGGGGCAGACCTTGAAGTTTATCAGTCTCCAGCCCACTGGGTGTTCACCAACAGCGCACTGCCTCTGCTCCCTCCCTGCTGACACGTGACGATGTGAGCCAGCTTCCTGCTCATGCCATGCTTTCCCATTATGAAGAAGCCTTCCCTCAGGTGTGTAAGCCAGGGTAAACCCTCTCCTCCCACAAGCTGTTTCTGTCGTGTGCTTTGTCCCAGCAACGAGCAGGTAACTACAAAGGGTCAGTCTTGAACTGAAACCTTGATCCTTCCTGGGTTTGGATAACTGGTCTTTGGACTAGAACTTATCCCAGTGGCTCTATTGGGTGCAGACTCACCCTACAGATTCTGGGGACTTGTCAGCTTCTATGATGGCATGAGTCATCATAATAAATGTCTTTATCCGAGACACATGCTATTGGTTCTGCTCCTGTGTGGAAGCCTAACCTCCACCCTTCCATGTGGAGTACAGTGCCTGTCACACAAGCTCCTGTCACACATGCTCCTGTCACACATGCTCCTGTCACACAAGCTCCTGTCACACAGTTCCTGCAATACAGTGTTTCTTGCTGATAGTGAAGATCTCTCGCAACAGTGAACACCAGTCCCAGGACAGTACTCATTATCGCCATCAGCGATGACCTCTAAGTCACTCAGGCCCAAGGTCAACTTTTTGTCTTGGTCACACTGACCTGTAGAAGCTGGCAGTGACCCACGCTTTTCTGAAACCCTCACCTGCCTCCACAGACCCTGGAGTTCATTTGCAGTGGCTAGAAGCCCTGGTGCACCCATTCTCTCTTTCCTTCTCTCTCTTTCCCTCTCTGTCTCTAATAAATAAATAAAAATAAAATCTTAAAAAAAGAAATAAAGGAAGGAAGCAATACGCTGAGCCCAACAGCTCCTCCTCATGGCTTGACTGCAGGACACCCCTAAGCATATGTGCTAGCAACCCCATTCCTAGAAGCAACCCAGCCTTCCTGAGACCCGCAGAGTCCCCAGCTGAGGTGATGGGATCAGCAGTCATATCACATTCCTCAGAGTGGAGGGAGAGAACCCAGGCTTCACCCTGTATGGTTTTAGGGAATTGCAATTTATTAACCAGAATACACATTCCGAGGTATGACAGGAAGAGGAAGTTGCTTCCATTCAGATTAGGAAGTTAACGTAGAGAAAAGCGGCCAGTGTTTGAGTTCTTAGGTCAGGACTATTTGTGGTGGATTTTGCCAAATGCACCTTCTTACTGTATGGCTAAAAGGGGCATTGCAGGGCTGGAGAGATGGCTTAGTGGTTAAGCACTTTCCTGTGAAGTCTAAGGATCCTGGTTCGAGGCTTGATTCCCCAGGACCCACGGAAACCAGATACACATGGCTGTGCATGCATCTGGAGTTCGTTTGAAGTGGCTAGAGGCCCTGGTGCACCCATTCTCTCTCTTCTCTCTCTCCCTCTCTCTCTCTCCCCCTTTCTCTGTCTCTAATAAGTAAATAAGTAAAAAAGGGGGGGCATTGCATAACAGAGGGCCTTACTGGGGACACAAAGCTATTTTATTTATTATATTATATTATATTTTATTTTTTTACCTTTGAGGCACATACATTCTAGTGCTTGGCAAGCTGGGTGGAGCTGTGATCTGAGACCTGAGGCAAGTTGATGGTGACTTAACAATTCCAAATGGACTTTCCAGGCGCCTACCCAAGGGTGACCGGAGCCCAGGGGCAGCTCTCAGGATATAGCAAGACTGGGGGTGGAAGCCTTAGGTGCAGGGTCATACACTGTATGCTCATGATACTCACATATATGAAAGCAGAAAGTACAACCTTGTGGGGAGTGTGCCTCAGTTTCCCCTGGAATGAGGTAGAAAGCATCACCAATGAAGAAAAGGACCAACCAGCTGGAGCCATCCTTTCTCTGTGCGCTTGAAGCACCATGTGCTTGCAGAGGGACCTGGAGAGATCTCGGACCCTCTACTGTTTGCGCTGACTGCTTCTTCCTCTGTACATTTGATTCCCCAGGTCAGTGAGCAAGCTCAGGAAGCCACGTGACTGACCAGGACCAGGGACACAAACTAGGTACAGAACCCAGGGGTTGGACAGGGGCTGCAGACATGGGGCAAAGTCTGCCGGGACGCTCACCACCTGAACGGAGAAGTATTTGATCTTTGCTATTGCAGGCGATTATCTACAGGAAACAACGTGCACAGGCCATGTGCACCAGCTACACATGGTGTGATAAGGGTTGACATCAGAGGAAAGCAAAAACATGCCTGAGCCCGGCTGGCATTCCTGTGTTCATCCTGCAGAAGCAATTCAGATGCAGGCCAGGAACGTGTGTTTCCTTCCCTTTGGTGAGTGACGCGGTGGAGTCAGTGAGGTGTACCGGCTTTGGTGACCTGGATCTCCGCATCCCGGCTCTGCTCCATGGTCTGCCAGCTGTGTAATGTGGGATAGCTGCTGTCTCTGAACAAGGGAGGTGGTAACGTGCACCCTGTGGGTGGTCCATGAAAACTAACTGAGACACATCAAGAAAGAGCACAAATAAACGAAACGATAAAATCCACCTTCAACAATGGAGATGCCTTGTGTGACAGAGGTGATGGAGCTCGATGCCTCAGACCTGGAAAGAGCTCAATAAATCCTTCCTCTCCTCTCCCATTGTCCCCTCTCCCACCACCACAGTCACCACCTCTCCTGGAGGAAGTTAGACTTCCTTTGTCTCTTAGGAGAGGAAGGGAGTGAATGAAGCACACTTAGTTCCCTCTTTGCCATCCTACAGTTCCCAGAGGCCCACAGTGGCTCGTGCAGGGGTCTGAGTTGAAATGAAGGCTTCCAGCAATGAAGGAAGGGTGAAGAGAGGTGAGGTGAGGCAAGGCATGCAGGAAGCTTGGAGCCACGTGCTCATTTAACTCCTTCCTTTACCCTCAACAGCTTCTAAATGAGGTGATTTAAAATAGTGGACGAGGGGGCTGGAGAGATGGCTCAGTGGTTAAGGCACTTGCCTGCAAAGCCTAACTACTAGGGTATAATTCCTCAGTACCTACATAAAGCCAGATGTACAAAGAGGCACACGCATCTGGAGTTCATCTACAGTGGCTAGAGTCCCTGGTGCACCAATTCTCTCTTTTCTCTCTCTCTCTCTCTGCTTGCAAATAAATAAATTAGAATTAAAAAAAAAATAGTGGAAGCCGGGCGTGGTGGCGCACGCCTTTAATCCCAGCACTCGGGAGGCAGAGGTAGGAGGATCGCTGAGAGTTCAAGGCCACCTTGAGACTACATAGTTAATTCCAGGTCAGCCTGGACCAGAGTGAGACCCTACCTCAAAAAAAAAAAAAAAAAAAAAAAAAAAAAAAAAATAGTGGATGATGGCTAGGAATAAAACACTGGATGGATAAAATCCATAGTAACACTGTCCTCCTGTGTTCAGCTGCCATTAGTAGCCAATTCCGAATAGGTGATAGATTCAAGGAAAGAAATGGAACATGAAGGTTTACAGTGACTGACTGAGTGTCCACAAGGAGAAAAGTTAGAAACTGGATGTTGGTTGGTAATTAAAGGTGTTCCTATACTTTGTACTCAAACTGTCTCTGGGTAGCACTATTGGAAAGAGATGGAACGTTTGAGAGGTGGGGCCTGGCGGGAGGTTTTTAGGTCATTGGAGGTATGCGCTCAAAGGGACCTACAGGACTCCAGCCCATCCCCCTCTCTTTTACTTTCTGGCCATGAAGTGAGTTTCTCCACGCACTCTCTGTGAGGCGCTTCTCACAACAGGCCGGGAGGCATGAGGATAGTTGCCCATGGGCCATAATCTCCCAAACTGTGAGACAAAGAAACCTTTGATAAGTTGACTGTCTAAGGCATTTGCTACAGGCATGGCAAGTTGACAAACACCAGCCTGGATGAGGACCCCAGAAAGTATGGAGTGAAGCTGTTTTATGGAAGAGACAAACGGCCTCTCCAATTAGTTTTCCATGTTTCCTTTTGTACCTCTCCCTGGTCTGGTTTAAAAACCATTTAAAAATATATTATTTGTTTATTTATTTATTTGAGAGAGAGTGTGTTGTGTGTATGTGTGTGAATGGGTATTCTAGGGCCTCTAGCCACTGCAAATGAACACCTTGTGCATCTGGCTTACATGGGTTCTGGGGAATCAAACCTGGGTCCTTAGGCGTCACAGGCAAGTGCCTTAACTGCTGAGCCATCTCTCTAGACCTTAAAGTCATATAATTTTAAAAATATATTTATTTTAGATAGAGGGAGAGGGAGAGAGAGAGAATGGGAATGCTAGGGCCTCTAGCCACTGAAAATGAATTCCAGACACATGCGCCACCTTGTGCATCTGGCTTATGTGGGACCTGGAGAACCCAACCTGGATCCTTAGGCTTCACATGCAAGCACCTTAATCACTGAGCCATCTCTCCAGCCTAAAAAGTCATTTTTAAGAACATCAAGTGTCCCTGAAATCTCTATGCCCATCCTGCTTCCCAGAAATAAAGATTTGGGCGTTTTGTTAGACTCTAAGCCATACCCCAACTCAGAGGTACAGAGAAATTGTATGTTCTCAGATTTGTCCATACCTAATTCAGTATCTTTCTGTACTCTACACTCACTGGTTATCAAGGAGACATATTTAGGTATGTATTTGTAATTTAAAATTAATGTCCACTGTCATCCAAATTTCAATCTAAAAACCTAAACATGCTGGGCGTGGTGGCACACACCTTTAATCCCAGCGTTCAGGAGGCAAAGGTAGGAGGATCACCATGAGTTCAAGGCCACCCTGAGATTACATGGTGAATTCCAGGTCAGCCTGGGCTAGAATGAGACCCTACCTTGAAAAAAACCGAAAAATGGAAAAAAATAACTAAAAACCTAAACACTTTCTTCAGATCATTCCCACTTTTTAGGCCAAAAAAAAAAAAAAAAAAAAAAAAAAAAAAAAAAAAACACTAGCTTTCAGATTTTTTTTTTTTTTTTGAGAGAGAGAGAGAAAGAGAGGGACAGATAGAGAATGGGTGCGCTAGTGGCCTCTCACCTCTCAGCTACTGTGAACGAACTCGAGATGTGTGCGCCCCCTTGTGGGCAAGTGTGTCATTGCACCCTTGCATCACTTGTATCTGGCTAAACGCGGGACCTGGAGGTTTGAACGGGCGTTCTTAGGCTTGGCAGGCAGGCGCTTTAACTGCTAAGCCATCTCTCCAGCCCTGGCTTTCAGATTTTTGTCTCCTCCCCTTCTCTTGAAAAAATAAGTGGAAAAGGGAGCAGTTAATGACCTCAGAGCAGAAGAAAGATGAGCACTCCCAGGCTGTAAACTGGACCCTACTGTCTCCCCTCTGGCACCTGTGGGGGTGCCATGGGCTGTCACTCAGAAACTAATTTCCTTCTTGGTGACGCAGAGCCCAAGCTGCTCTTGGCAGAGGGGAGTTCTCCTTGGCTCCACTCTCTGCGGGCCCTTAAGTGTCTCATGGCCTTGACCTTATCTGGCCTCTTATTTAGTCACCTGACCTCTGCTGTGGAATCACTGTACAGGACAGGGCCATGGCTGGTCTGTGGATGGCCACTTAGTGTCCACGCCACATTACAACAAGGCCAGCTCAGGGTCATGCCTGCCGTGCTTGGCTGTGCAGGTGGTTGATGTGGACTTGGCTGAGTTTGGTGGCAGCAGCTGACAACTGAGTGTCTTGCAGAGCCCTAGACACACATGTCAGTGCCGCTTCCCTATAACGAGCGCACTCTTTCCCTGGGCCCAGGGGAGAAAAACAAGCCCCGTCAGACTCCTCTTTTCTCCTCTCCCTAGCCCCCTGTCCTTCCTCAAACGCTCTGCCACCGGCCTGCATGGTTCATGGCTAGGCTGTCATAGGGATGTAAATGAAAGATGCCTCTTCTCCACAACTCTTAGGGGAATAAAAATTTCTGGAAAATTCTCTTTCACTATGATGACCTGGCTCACAGGCCATCTGACCACATAGGCTTATTTTGCATGCCAGAGCTAATTGTCCATGTCCTTTCCCTTCTGATGGTCTGTTGTTTTCTGCAGCAAGCTTGAATCTTGTCCAGGCAGATCAGATGCTAACGAGATGCAGGTGAGATTACACACTCAGACAAGAGTGAAAAAAGAAAAAGAAAGAAAGAAAACCAAAGAGCCTCATGAGCAGAGTGTTAGCTTTCTATTCCTGTAACAGAATACCTGGGGTACCTGACTCTGAGGGAGGAAAGGTGTACCTCAGCTCATGGGTGTTGCCCTTTCAGTCCATGGTTGTTGCCCTGTCACTTTTGGGTCACTTGTGACTGACTTGCTCACCTCATGGCTGAAAGGAAGGAGCCACGAGTCCCAAGGGACTCTGGGGAGGTCAATATTTCCTTCAAGGGCCCCTCCACAGTGACCTGACTTCCTCACTGTGACCTGACTCTTAAAGGTCCCACCACCCTCGACAGTGTCATGGTTGAACACATGGGTTTCGGGGGACACTCATCCAAACCATAGCAGAGAGTATTCGTTTTGTATGTAGTCCGTGTGTGTGTGTGTGTGTGTGTGTGTGTGTGTGTGTGTGTGTGTGTGTGTGTGTGCTGAGAGAGACAAGAAATAACTTTTAAGAAATGGAGTCACTCGACATAGGCTCTTGATGTCACGTCAGCTCCGTGCTTGCTTTCTGCCAGCCGCTGTGCGGAGCACAAAGCACAGACTCGGTGAGGCCAGCAGTTTCCTTTCTGTCCTTCAGGGTGCTGCAGTGAAGATGGCCTAGGGGGTCCAAGTTGCTGCTGAAGTATGTCACATGCTTCACGACAAGAAATGCTCCATAGCAGAAGAAATCAAGAAAAGCAAAAGGGCCGTCACTTGTCTCGGCACAGACTCAAAGTGTATGGTTGCTGAGAAAGGCAAACACATCTCAGCTGGAGAGGCTGGTGTTATCATAACTGCTCTCTTCAAGCATTTTGGGGGAACTGATTCCTTAAAAACATGTCCTTATGCTTTTATATGATGTAAGTTTTGAAACCAAAGAATCTAGAAAAGTAGAGCTGATTTTGTGTTTGGGGGACACCAGAACTAGTAACCCTGAGAAGCAAAATGATCTACATGAGCTTGAAGGATGCCATTGAAAAGAAATGTCAAAGTGTGAACAGCAAAGAGGTGGTCCAGAAGACCTCAGTGGGTCTTCCACGGCTGAAAAGCTAGGTGGGTCCTTTACCATCGCTTTTGAAGAATGTCCCGTGTACCTCATCAGCCACGACCACAAACGGACAGCTTCCATGTTTAACGCTCTTCTCTTGCTAGATAGGGAAAGCAAACATTTTTGTTAAGCTCAGGATTTTTAATAGTGCAACTCACAAAACAGCATATGGCCATGTGAAGAGAATGACTTCTTTGTTGACCTCAGCACTTAACTTTGTTGATTCTTTTGCTTATACAATGATTCTAACTTATTTATCATTTTGGCCCGAAATTCTCTATTCTTTCTTGACCTAACAAAATAATGGGATCTAATTCTCTTTATGATGTGTAGTAACATGAATATTCACTAAGACAGCAGTCAAGCAGGCTTTTAATTCTACCCAGTGTGTAATGAGACTGCCTCAGGATTGTGTCCACTTTCAATTCATGCTGATCTTGCAAAGCTGGAAGTGGCACCTGCACCTGTATCTGCAGTGAGACTCCTGGGCCAGGACGCTGCTGTGCGTGACCTTGTGTCTTGGAAATCATGGCATATCCTCAGGAGAATGTGCAATGTCTTGAAAGAACTAATTATAATGCAAATGTGGGCTCCGCTGTAATCTGCTTTGCTAAGAAAAATGATACACGGTATATTGATAAGCACTTTAATTGTGTTTCCTTCAGAAGTGGGCTGCATCCGGTCCAGTAAAATGTGGAAGAATGTTGAGTATGTTTCCTGGGGGTGTGGGAGACCATAAATTCCTACTGTGGGGGATGGGAGCAGGTACCATGGAACTTGGAAGTGATTGTTAACATCACAGGCGTGACACCGCATCATGTAGACATGCACACACAGTTGAACTTAGAAGTAGCAATATTGGGGACTTTATGTCATACAGGAAGCATTTGTAACTTTTAAAACTGCATTATAAAAAAAAATAGGGACTGGAGAGATGGCTCAGAGGTTAAAGTGCTTGTCTCCAAAGCCTTCCCACCTGAGTTAGATCCTCCAGCACCCACATAAGCCAGATGCACAAAGTGGTGCATGCCTATGGAGTTTGTTTGCAGTGGTTAAAGTCTCTGGCAAGCCCATACTCTCTCTCTCTCTCTCTCTCTCTCTCTGTATCTCTCTGTTTGCAAATAAATAAATAAAATACTTTTTAAAAAGAAATAGCGTCACTCTAAACATGTAGTTTGAAAACTTGCTTTATTCACTGAATGAATTACATTTTTCCACATTAGTGCTTATAGAACTACTGCTTATTTTTATGGCTTCATATCGACCTTTCATATGCACATTAAGCATACTGCATTTAATCCTTTAATTATTTAGCTCCCTTTAGTGTTGTGTGTTTCTAGTTTTTCCCCTACTCAGAGCATCAACAGTGGAGATGCTGTGTGTGTATTTATTGGCTCGTGTGTGTCTTTGCAGTTCATAGTCTGCCTTCCCCAAGCAGAAGGAGGGAAGTGGGGTTATCTGCGTCTTTCTCCTGGGCCTGGAGCAGCACATAACAAAAAGACAGCAGACAGGGAGCAAACGAAAGGATCAATGGTTGCTGCAGCAGATGCGTGGATGGCTTTCTTTGCCCTTGTGCATGATGGCAGGTAGAACTGTGAGATCAGTGCTATACATGTGGACATTTCACTCTGTGTCACCACGCTCTGGTACATGAGTGGGGATAACACTGGGCTGTGACCCTCTTGGGTCCCTCTGCAGTGCTGTAAGAACTGTCTCTTGAGACACATAAGATGAGGTAACGGCGTCCAGCTCCCAAGTGTTGGCAGTTGAGGGTCATTGAGGATGTTTGGCCTTCTAAGCCTTGCCAGGGTGACTCCTGTGCTTGGCATGGATGATAAATTGTGGGGACAAGAGGACAGCAGATTGGGGTGCTCTGAGAAGAGGCTTTTAGACTGCACCAGGCCCTGGGGGGGCATCACGATTGTAGCTGGAATGAAAAGATGGGCTGGAGCTGGGTATGGTTAACATGCTCATAATCCTAGCTCTCAGGAGACGGAGGCATGAGTTTGAGGCCAGCCTGGGCTGCATAGCAAATTCAAGCCCAGCTTGGGCTACAGAGTGAGACGTGTGTGTGTGTGTGTGTGTGTGTGTGTGTGTGTGTGTGTGTGTAAGAGAAAGAGAGAGGACACAACAAGACGATGGGCTGAGAGGATTCTGGGTGGCATGAGAGTGCTTGGTACACCCTGTCTTCTGTACTCCTGCCATCAACCCAGGTTACACCATTTTCTTTATGCCACATTGAGTGGGGACAAAATAATCCTGTAAGATCTTAATCATTTTGAAAAGGACAGCAATATAATTATGCTCAGTATATAATACTTGATAATCATAAAAGACTGTGTTCCTGGTTTATGTGTTTATCTCATTATACTTTTATTGCTTTTTAAAGTGCTTGTGTACTTATAGAGATGCTTACTGTAAGGCAGGCTGCTCTGTGGTGCCAGAAAGAGCCTGGCTTGTCCAGCACTTACTGTGTCTCTTAATGGCATCATTTCCTCCCAGGCTTGATGTAACCTTGTACTCTGCCTTGTGCTCTTTGGGTCGTCTTGGCTCTGGGGCGATGCAGGTGTGTGCATGGTAGGCGATACCATCTAGGTTTGTGCAAGCACATACTGTGATGTTCACACAAGGACAAAATCCTCTGCTTATGTATCTCTCAAAGCATGTGCCTGTTGTGAAGTACATGACCTGTATCTGCATGCTTGCATATGTTTTTAAGCACAAAATATACAATCAGAGTGTATGAATTATTCAAAAGGTTGAATGTTTCACTCAAAAATATGTCTTGGTTATTCTTCTATATCAGTATCTGTGTAATTGCTTTGTTCATTTAAGCACATTGGAGCTCTTTATAAAACATCAACAGCAGTTCACCTCTGCCCTGCTGGCAGACGTTTGCTTGTTTCCAGTGGGTCACTGCTCCCGGTGAACACGCTCCTCTCGCATCTGTATCGACTCTCCTTGAGGTCTAAGCCCCAAAGTGGATTTAGAAGCGTCCACACACACATCCCTGAATGCCATTTTTAAAACTTTTTATTAACAATCACCATACATATATGCAGTACACCCTAATCATAATCCCCCCACCACCCTCTTTGTCTGCCCTCCCTTATCCCCTCCACTGAACTTCTTTTCAGCTACTCTTTCTTCTATTTTGATATCTTTTTTTTTGCCATCTTATTATGTAGGTCTTGTGTAGGTAGTGGCAGCCACTGTGAGGTCATGAGCGCAATGGCCTATCAGGGCCTGGAATACAGTATTACCACACGCTCCTTCCCTTCTTTAGACTCTTAAATTCTTTCCACCACCTTTCCTGCAATGGTCCCTGAGCCTTGGAGGGTGTGACAGAGATGTCTCATTTAGTGCTGAACACTCCACTGTCACTTCTCAGCACTTTGATGAGTTGTGAGTCACCCCAGTGGTCACCGCCATCGGAAAAGAGAAACGTCTCTAACCAAATACATAAGTATTACATACATAAGTATTTAGAGAGCAGTTTAGATTAGGATGGGACCTTGGGCCCTTTGGGGAGATCAGTGGACAGCGGAGGGATGAAGGTGTGGGCCTGAGCTCACTCATACTCCTGCCGCCCGGGGAGAATCTGGGAGGGAGCTCTTCCCACTTTGGGCCTGTCGCCTGGCTCAACACAAGGTGACTTGCTTTCTGGTTCCTGCTTCTCCTATTGGCCATCAGGCTTTATAAGCAAGTGTCTGAATCACTGAGCCATCTCTCCAGCCCTGTGTAATATTTAGGTCAGTGATATCTGAAATTCATTTCCCATCACACTAGTAGGTTATGAGGCATCCAGCCAAGCAGACGGCTGGCTCTCCAGCGTCACAGGAAGTGTCTCCCCCTCCTCACCTGCCTGAAATGCCACATCTACAATCTGCCGTGTTCTGCAGGATCTGTGGGGATGCATTCCCACTTCTCCTTATTCTCTGCACTCCTCTCCTCCATTCCCTTTCCATCTCTCCCAGAAGAGGAAGAGTTAGACTCCCTTGATTAAACAGAGTCTGAACCTGAAGCACAGCCCAGCTAGTAGCTTACCTCACAAGGGACTTTTGACCCTTTATGTTTCTGGGATGGTCTGGGGCAGCCCCATTCCTCTCCCAGGCCTCCTGCTGTCTGGCTCAGGCACTTGCTTTCTGGTTCTGCTTCTGCTAGTAGCATATACCATCTGGGATCTGTGGGGACCATTTATGTTCCCTTTCCATCTCTCCCAGGGTCCACTGGGGAAACATTGTTTCTGGGATGGTCTGGGGCAGCCCCATTCCTCTCCCAGGCCTCCTGCTGCTGCAGGCAGCTTCTGGGCAGAGCATATATATATATATATTTAAATATAACATGGGTCCTGGGGAATTGAACCTGGGTCCACTGGCTTTGCAGGCAAACATTTTAACCCCTAAGGCATCTTTCCAGTCCAGCCTATACGTTTTCTCTGTCTCCCCACTTGAATCTTTTCTCTGACCAACAGAGTCAGGATGTCTGAGGATGGTCCACGGATCCCAGATGATCCTGTAGGGTTCATCCAGGTTGGCAAAGGCCGAGGTGCACCCAGATGTATGGACTCAATTTAGGAAACTTGCCTGAAATCCGAGAAGCAACTCCACTCTGTTCTCATTCAGCTACTGATAAGAAATTTTCATTACCTCTTTGGTTGGTACACATACCCTTTAGGGAGGAATGTTCAAGGGAGGAAGTTTGAGCTGTGAGGCTGGGAATTGCCACTGCACTTGTCAAATACATGCATACACACCTAGGTACTCCCCCATACACATGATCACACACTGTGTATCTGTTTCTATTCTTGACCATCTGTATGTCTATTTCTCTGTCACCCCAGATGTGATACCCTATGGAGTGACAGCTAGAAAAAGGTTAAGCTGTAAGTAGTCTGTAGGAATATAATTTAATGTAGATAAAATTGCTTTTGGCAATCCTTCAAATTGACCATAAAATGCAATATGCAGAGGCCTGAACTCAGTAAACTCAGCATGACCAATCTTCCAGCATTCTATCTAATCTGCTTTTTTTTTTTCCATTTCAGTACTAGGGGAGGAGATTAACTTTCTTCAGACAGTGTGGTAGGCAATATAGATGTCATGAATGCTAGAACATGTGTGGCCCAGCAAGAACCTCACACCAGGAGAAGCCAGCAACTGAGATGTGAGGAGCAGGGGTGTTCCTGTCTACCCCCACCTGGCAGGGTGGTCAGGGTTGCCGCTGCTCTGTATTGACCCACCAGGGTGCCATAGTCAGCTTCTACAGAGCCGGCAGCGAAACAGCAACAGCTTCCCCCCAGCCCTGGAGGCTGGCCTCCGAGAGCCAGGTGTGGGCAGGCGGCTTCTCCCTCCGTCCTCGGCGTGTACTTGGAGTCTTCTGCCTGGTCCTCGCATGGCCTGCTTTGTGTGGGTACTCGTCTCCTCGGATTATAAGGACACCAGCCATATTGGATCGTGGCCTACCCAAAGAGCCCCATTTACTTAATTGCCTCTTTTAGAAGAAGCAACTATATCTGAAGTATTGGGAGTCAGGACCTCAACAAAGGGATTTTGAGGAGGCACAGTTCTGTCCAGGACATTGTCCGAATCACTGTCTCCCAGTCTCAGTTCTCTTTCCTGTCTTTTTCCCGCCTCTTTTTATCTATTATCTATCTATCTATCTATCTATCTATCTATCTATCTATCTATCATCATCTACCTATCCTCCACCTATCATCTATCTATCATCCATCTATCATCTATCTATCTATCTATCTATCTATCTATCTATCTATCATCTATCATCATTTATCTATCATCATCTACCTATCCTCCATCTATCATCTATCACCCATCTATCATCCATCTATCTATCTATCTATCTATCTATCTATCTATCTATCTATCTATCTATCTATCTATCATCTATCTCTGACTACTAATCCTATTACCTATCATCACCTCTCCCTTTCTTCTCTCTTTCTCTTCCCTTCTCTTCTTCTTCTCTCTCTCCTTCCCATTTCAGAGATCACTAATAAAGTAAAAGGTAACCACAGAGATTAACATTCTCGTTTTACAAATGAGGAAACCAAATACCTCCAGCTGAGCAGACGCATAGAACACTGTCACACAGCTGAAGCAGGTGGTGAGGCTGGGATTTGAACCAGGGGAGCATGGCTCTTCTCACACTAGACGCAGGCACTGCAGGAGGCGAGTTTTTCCACATATTTTTAACTATGTTTATGTCTTCCTTTTTTGCTAAGAGTTTCGTCTACCTTCTATAAACTTTAAAATATAGAGTTCTTTTTTTGAGTTACTCTCTAATGAATCTGCTATAATTATATCATCTTCAGTTATACAAATGATTTCACATTACTTATTTGTACTTTTAAATTCCTAGATTAAATCAGGCGGGCATATTTTGGTATTTTATATTATTTTGCTGTCAGAAGTGGTTTTGTTGGATTGCTATCTATCCGCCCACCTATTTATCTGAGTTGGTTCAGATTTTCTTTAATAGCACTATCTACCAACAATTTCTACAAATAACCCATGATCATTTCTAAAAGATTTTCCTTTTCACTCGAAATAGCACTTCTACTCGGTAAAGCTTATTGTGTAGTTGAAATGATCTAATTCTTAGCTTTGTATCTGTTGAATCTGTATAATTTTAATATATGTATTTTGAAGCTAATTATAACTGTGACAAAACAACCTCATATTCCTTTCTTTCTTCCCCCTCCCTCCCTCCCTTCCCTTTTCTTCCCTTCCCTTCCTTCTTCTTTCTCCTCCCTCCCTCCCTCCTTTCTTTCTTTCTGAAAATTTACTTATTTTTAAAAATATTTTATTTTTATTTATTTATTTGACAGAAAGAGAGGAAGAGAGAGAAAATGGGTATGCCAGGGCTTCCAGCCACCGCAAATGAACTCCAGACATGTGCACCCCCTTGTGCATCTGGCTAACGTGGGTCCTGGGAAATTGAACCTGGGTCCTTTGGCTTTGCAGGCAAACGCCTTAACCGCTAAGCCATCCCTCCAACCCTTACTTATGTTTTTGACCATTTCATACATGCGTATATATTCACCCCTCATTACCTTCCCTTGTCCTCCCCCTCCTACTGAACCCTTTCTTCCCAATTTGGCCCCTTCTACTTTCACGTCTTAATTTTTGTGATTCGGTGAGTTTCGGTAGGGTTGTTTGTGTGAACATGAGTGGGAGTGCCATTTTCCAGAGCTTGAGCACCTATCAGTGGTTACACTGTTGGTGAAAATGTCTCCCCCACCCCCCCACCCACAGCAACATTACTTGCCAGTAGCTCCTCAGAGAAGGGAGGAGTCTCATGAATCCTTTCTCCTCTTTTCTTTCTGATTTGTGTATAAATGTTTGTTGCTGTTGTAATTTCTTTAAAGATGTTTCCTTTTATCAGTAAAATTCCTTAGCCTTGTTTGATGTTTTGGTTCTTAAAATATACATAGTGTGATATTAGCATTTTGCTATCTGCCATGGTTAGCATTTTCCTAATAGATACTTGTTAATTTCTTTTACCCTTTTTTTTTTTTTTTTTTTGTTTTTCAAGGTACTGTAGCCCAAGCTGATCTGAATTCACTATGTAGTCTCAGGCTGGCCTCAAACTCACTGCAACTCTCCTACTTTAGCCTCCCGGAGTGCTGGGATGAAAGGTGCATGCCAACACGCCCCACTATGCTTGTCAGTTTCTTCACTGTCCACCTTCTTCTTTGTCATTTCCTGTAAGGTGCCTACCTTAAAAATAGCGAAGGGAATAACTTGATTATATGTGTCTTTCATTGGTTATAATTAATGATACATTTACTCTCTGGCTAGCTTGCTTTATGTTGTCTATTTATTATGATTTCATGGTGTTTCATTTCCCAACTTTTCTGCTTCCTCCTTATTTGAACATTTGTCTTCTCTCTCCTCTGGCAACATGAAATGTCATATTTAAGTGTTATTCTAATAGTAGTTATGCTGCCATTACCATAAACATTTCTCACCCTATATCCTCCCACCCAAGTTAAAAATCACATAGCATGTGGAAGTACTAGAACTCAACAGAACCCAGGAATTTCAGTGGAAATTTCCTTCCCTTTATAGCTTTCATCTGTCAGTTGTATTTATTAAATCTGGAACATTATTTATTCATAGTGATCCCTTTCTCATTCATGCCTTTAAATTAGCTTAAAATATCAATTTTCGGGCTGGACAGATGGCTTAGCAAAGCCTGCAAAGCCAAAGGATCCTGGTTCAATTCTCCAGGACCCATGTAAGCCAGATGCACAAGGAAGTGCATGCATCTGGAGTTTGATTGCAGTGGCTAGAGGCCCTGGCATGCCCATTCTCTCTCTCTCTGCCTCTTTCTCTCTCAAATAAATAAATTAAATATTGAAAAAAACATTGTTCTAAAAATATCAATTTTCAATGTTGTATAAAATGGTGAGGACTTAGGGATTATAAATAATTTTTAATATATATATTAAATATTTATTTATCTGCAAGCAGAGAGAGAGAGAGACAGAATGGGTATGCCAGGACCTCTAGCCTCTGTAAATGAATGGGCCACCTTGTGCATCTAGCTTTACGTGGGCACCAGGGAATCAAACCTAGGTTGTTAGGCTTTCCAGGAAAGAGCCTTAACTTCTGAATCATTTCTCTAGCCTTATAAATAATTTTAATATCTTGAGTTCGTGATTTAGTCAGGGTTCTGCAGAAAAACAGAACCAACAGTCTATCTATCATCAAAAATCACTTATCTAGCATCTGTCATCTACCAACTACCTATCAACCTTCCTACCATCTATCATCTGTCTACCACTATATATATCCAGTCTATACATCACCTGTGATCACCTAGGGATCACCTATCTATCATCTATCCATCACCTACCACCCATGGACCATTATCTATCTATTCATCTAGCATCTGTCTGTCATCTATCTAGCATGCATCTGTCTCCAGATTGCTATACTGCTATTATGTTTTGTGACAGAGATTCTAATACAGAGGACTCTGAGACCAATACTGTTTTGGGAACTGGCAGTTTATTGAGGGCTCAGTGTGAGGTGCCTTAAAAGGAGAGTCAGGAAAAGGGGAGAAGAAGGAAAGACTGGCACCAGGCATTTTATTCCATGCCCTTGAGGAGTGGTGGGCTGGCCCAGTGGGAGAGGGGTTTGCGGGGTGTGGGCTTGGGGATGCAGGCCAGTGATCAGGACAAGAGGCAGGCTGGCTTGATGCCCCATTAAGTGAGCCCTTCGGGGACCCTGTTGAAGGCCTCAGTTCTGGCCATATGGGAGGGGTAGGGGCTCTGAAACTAACACATTTTATCTTTAATCTTCAGCAACTTGATTAGAGAGTCTGCGCACAGTTTTTTTTTCATACTGAATTTTTGCTGAACTTCTTGATTCTGTAAATGTATGTCTTTCACAGATGTAATTTGTAGACTAACTTTGTTTCTTTAAAAAATTTTTTCATTTTTTTGAACTATTTAATGTATTAATTATTAATTTATTAATTAATTTAATTAATTTGTTAGAGAGAAAAAGAGGCAGAAAGAGAGAGGGAGAGAACAGACATACCAGGGCCCCTTAGCCACTGCAAATGAACTCCAGACACATGTGCCACCTTGTGCATCTGGCTTACATGGGTCCTGGGGAATTTAACCTGGGTCCTTAGGCTTAGCATGCAAGGGCTTTCTAGGCTTCAAAAACTTTTTTCCCCTACACCAATCTGGCTGCTCCTCCTTGAGTTATGAAATTCCAAGTTTTTCTCTAGCCAATAGAATGTCACTTGGTGTGTCATTTGATTGATGTCATCTGGAGGAAAATTATTTTGGTTTTTTTGTCATCTTAAGTTCTGAAGAGCTTGCCATGGGGATAAACAGTCAGGAGGGAAGTGCTTGAGGGAGAGATGGGGGAGGAGCAGACTTGTGGCCCATGAAGAAGACCTGAGAACCAGCTGCAAGTAGGGGTCCACGGAGGGCACAGCAGAGCTGAGAAGGAGCCTGCACCGGGAAGGGAGTGGCTTGCAGATCAGGAGTAGAAGGCTGGCTCACGCAGGAATGCAGGGATCTGCACAGGCTGAGACATCAATGTCTTCAGGCCAAATTTTCTCAGCAGAAAGAGCCTTGGGTGAAGGTTTACATCTTTTTTTTCCAGCAGATAGCATCTAGAGAGTGCTAAGGGGGGGAGGGGAGGGGAGGGAGGACCCTCTGGTCTGAGAAGAAGGGTTCTAAACTAGCAGGGCTGTTCCTCGCTGGCCTTTGTTGGTGTGAGTGATCACAGGGTGGTTTGCAGGGCGGGGCTGGGCTGGGAGTGACTTCTAGCTGGCTGCGGGTTTTCTTCGGAGGGATGAATGTTTTGGAACTCAGTCGAGGTGAGGGTGACTCTATGGCCTTGAACTGTACAGTAACTTTTTTTTTTTTTTTTGAAATCTCAATATTCTTTATTGTTTTTAAAAAAGTGATTACATATAAAAATATTTCAACTTAAAATTCCACAAAAATAAGCAGATTGTATGCTTTGACCTTCATAGAAAATTAACATTTGTTCATTTTTTACTTATCATCTAATGTTAATTTTTAAAAAAAATTTCTTGTCAGTCAATGAAGTTGCTCTGCTATAGGACATCATATACCAAGACGTCGTACAATACTGAGCACATAATCTACACTTGTTACAGGACATCGTGTACCAAGACATCATACAATACTGAGCACATAATCTACACTGTTACAGGACATCGTGTACCAAGGCATCATACAATACTGATCAGTAACTTTTCATGAGGAATTTGGCCTCAAAAAAAGTGGGGACCAAGAACCTCATAACCCTAGTCTAATCATGAGAGGATCAGTGGGTAAACGCCATCTGAGGGATGTTCCTCAAGCATTCCACAGACCATCAGACCAATGTGCCTCACACCGAAGGTCATCAGAAACAAGGAAAGCTCGAGAAACCATCAGAGCCCGGACCAGTGGGATGTGTGTTCTAGCCAGGGACAGAAATCAAGAAATGTGAATAAATAATGAAATTCGGTTGACAAAAGTATGTCACTCTTGACTCATTTAGTAACCAATACTCTGGACTAGTGTACGTACGAAGCCATCAGTGCAAATCACAGCTCTTGCTCCAAAAAAAAAAAAAAAAAAAAAAATTTATTCTGATACAAACTTATGAGTGACCAAGACCATGGGTTGAGGTTGCCTCGAATGATCTGCTCCACTGTGGAAGAGGTTTTGTGAACTTCTGTACTCACACAACACAAGAACATCAAAAGCATTGCATTTATCCTAACACCTGGGGGACGTCAGGTTAAGTAGGTTACAGAAGAGAGAGGGGATCTTTCCTATAGATTTCAGATGCTGTCTATAGCACTGGCTTTAGGGTTGGAGGGTTGGTTTGCTAAGTTTAACAATACATTTCCAAAGTTTTGCCTAACAGTCACAAAGATGTTAAGTCAGATAAGAGGCCAGGAACAAACAGCTATTAAGGGAACTAAAGATAGCCCAAGACAGTTTTGGCTCTTAGAACTGCAACATTCCATCTCTCCACAAACATGACTTTCTGGTTAGTCAATCAGTCTGTAGGACTTTCAGTACAAATGAGGCTTCTTCAGTGAACTTCAGCTCACAGTGTTAGTAATGGGGCAGGCAGGTGTGGAGTCAGAGCTCTGTTCTGAAAGAGAAAGTCGAGTTTTTAAAACCTAGTGTTTCGTGAGTTGTTTTAATGAGGAAACTGTTAGATTCAGATCATAGTTTCTTTATAAAAACAATATTTTAAAAGTTATTTTTATATTTTAATTTATTTATTTGACAGACAAAGGGGGAGAGAGAGAGAGAAAATGGTTGCACCAGGGCCTCCAGCTGCTGCAAATGAATTCCAGATGGATGCACCACTTTGTGCATCTGGCTTCTGTGGGTCCCGGGGAATCGAACCTGAGTCCTTTGGCTTTGCAAGCAAATGCCTTCACTGTTAAGCCATCCCTCTAGCCCTAAAAACAATATTTTTATTTATTTGCAAGAAGGGGAGAGAAAGAGAGGGAGAGAATGGGCACACTTGGGCCTCTAGCCACTGCAAACAAACTCCTGATGTATGTACCACTTTGTGCATATGGCTTTATGTGGGCATTAGGGAATTGAACCCAGACCTTTGACCACTGAGCCATCTCCCCACCCCAGATCATGGCTTGTGAATCATCTTTTGTGGCTGGTCTGGTGTCAGTTCTCATTTCCAAGACACTGCTAGACGTCATGACGGCCATGTGTGTGTGCTGTGAAAGGTTAGTCTCCGAGGTCCAGGGTGTGCTTTCCAAATGTGTGCAGGGGAATTAGCGGATGTTATCTCCAGCAATCTCCTGACTGGGACATCCACCAGCTCTGTCGCTCAGAATCCCCTCGTCATGGTTCCTCTTCCAGAGAAATGGAGTCCTCTGGGGTGTTTGGCACCTTGGAGGCGTAGTTAGATGTAGTACTGTGTTGCAAATGAAGCTGACCTTGATGCTGAGGTAGAAAAGAAAACTTAAAAGAAAGAAAGGGAGGGAGAGAAAGAGTAAAAGAAAAAATGGAAGGAAAGAGGAAGGAAGAAAGGAAGGAAGGGGAAAGGACAAAAAGAAAGGCTTCTATTTTCAGGTCCACAGGGACTCCTTCCTTGCTCTGACTAGAAGGAGTGTTTTTTTAATTTAATTTAATTTTATTTATTTATTTGCTGCCTACAGTCCCTGCCAATGGCCTTCCCCTGAGCCAAAGCCAGCAGATGAAAAAGGATAAAAGGAATGAATGACTTCCTCTCTGTACGGATCATTTGTTTTTTGGGGTGCTCCGCTGGTCTCCTTCTGTGTTCTGGAAGCTATGTCAATGGGAACGCGTGACCACAATGCTGAGTCTAGGTTAGCTGGCACCTGAATTGAAGACTTGCCCCTGAGTGGGGCTTCATCCTGCCCACACTCCCCGGAGCCCGCCCTGCTTCCGCAGCTCCTTCCCCTCCCGCCCTCGCCTCCAGTGTGAGCCAGCGGTCAGTCCATTCCTCTGGACATGCCCGATCATCTGCCCAGTGCCTGGGACTTGCTGGCCTTCCTCTTGCCGTGGCAGTTCTTTAAACTGACCCCCAGGTAGCACATGCCTCTCAGTTTGTCCCAAAGATCAGCCAAGTGGCACGGCTACCGGGATGCCGTGGATGGGCTCTGCGTGCAGGATGCCTCTGTCTTCTGGGACTACCTGTGCTTTACTGCTGGTCATCTGTTATGTGTCAGGTGTGCCCAGCTTACTTAGAGGTCATCAAAGGCAAGGCAGGACAAGGTCAGGGATGAGGTATAGACGTGGCCAGGGACAAGAGGCCAACAGCCCACCTTCCCTTCTGGGGTGGTGAGTGGGTGGAGCTCCACACATGGGGCATAGTTGGTCAAGGCCTGTCCCCTGGCAGCTTCTCTATGTTGTAGAGCCTTGCTGAGAAGGAATGATGGGTGGCAAGGTCCATATTTTGAAGGAATAGTTGATTTTCTGAAAGAGTCAGAAGTCCTCTGGAATGAAGCCATCTCTGGTCTATGGGACGAGTCATGGGGCTGGGTCACTGGTTTCTGGACTTGTATACCTACAGCTGATTTCAGAAGCAGTTTTAAAAGATCCATTTTTGACCCTATCTCAAAAAAAATTAGAAAAAAAAGTTTTTTAAAAAAGATACTTTGGGGCTGGAGAAATGGCTTAGCGGTTAAGGCGCTTGCCTGTGAAGCCAAAGGATCCCGGTTTGATTCTCCAGGACCCACGTAAGCCAGATGCACAAGGGGCACATGCATCTGGAGTTCGTTTGCAGTGGCTGGAGGCCCTGGCGTGCCCATTCTGTCTCTGTCTGTCTCTCTTCTATCTCTCTCTCTCTGCTTGCAAATAAATAAATAAAATTTTTAAAAAGCTACGTTTTTTTGAGGAATAGGAGTTGTGGTAGTCTGAATAGATGTCCCCCAATATATTCAGTGTTTTTTTTAGTTTGTAGTTTGGATCTGCAGCCACCTGGCTGGAGGAGGTGGGTCTCAGGGTCCAGCCCTCAGGTGTGGTGGCGGATTTGAGATTCCAATCTAAAGATAAGCAAAGTGCCTGAGTTCCTTCTGGCATTCCTGAAGTGTGCTGTGTGGTTTTGCTTTTTGGCTTTTGGCTTGTGGCTTCTCTCTCTCTCTCTCTGCTTGGACCTGTGAAGGCAGGCCAGCTTCTTCTGCCATTATGGAACTTCCCCTGGATCTGTAAGCTTCACTAAATCCCTTCCTCCATAACTGTGCTGTCTCTACAGCAGTATTGCTTTCCGAGGCCACTACTTTGAAAGCAAGAACACTTACCTAGTGTACCAGTTACGTTCTTCAAGCAGGGACAAAATTGCCAACCAGAAGCAGCTTAAAGAAGGACAGGGCTTATTTTTGGCTAACAGTTTCTAGGGGAAGTGCCCACCACAGTGGGAGAGATGGCAGGAGTGCGAGAGCAGTTGCTCTGCATTGTCACATCAGCAGGAAGGAAGTTGAGAGAGGCAGACAGGAAGTGAGGCTGGGGCTGGAACACCACAGACCCGCCCCCAGTCACACACTTCCTCCAGCCAGGCTCCACCTCCAAAAGCTTCCACAGCTTCCTGAAAAGTCGCCCCCACCTGAGGATTAAGATGCAAACATACGCACCTGTGGATGTCATGTGTCATGTGACAGGCAGATGGTCAAAGCCCTGCTTTCTTTAGTGCCAGTGTGCTGGGTCAGTCATTCACTTCCAGGAGTTGTTTTACCTGCTTTGTTTCTGAATTTGCTGGAATTCTTCTCGTGTGGAGTCTCTTCAGATGCATTGCCCACCATGCCAGTTAGGACATGGCTTTGGGTGCAAGTAATGAAACTGAAAAACAGTGGCTTAAACCCATTAAAAGTTTCTTTTCTTTTCTTTTCTTTTCTTTTTTTTCTTTTCTTTTCTTTCCTTTTCTTTTTCTTTCTTTCTTTTTTTTTTTTTTTTTTGAAGCAGGGAATTCACTATGTATTCTCAGGGTGGCCTTGAACTCACAGTGATCCTTCTACCTATGCCTCCTGAGTGCTGGGATTACAGGTGTGTGCCATCACACCTGGCTAAAAGTTTATTTTCTAAATATCTTTAGCTATAAGAATTGTGGTGAAGTGTGTTTTCCAGGTGTGTCTTCCATCCCCAAACTCATTAAAGGTTTCAATATTTTTTTGTTTGTTTGTAAGAAAGAGGGAGAGGGACTGGACAGATGGCTCAGGGGCTAAGGTGCTTGCCTGCAATCTTGATGCCCAGGGTTTGATTCCCCAGTGCTGGTAAAGCCAGATGCACAAAGTAGCACATGCGTTTGGAATTCATTTGCAGTGGCTGGAGGCCCTGGCATGCCCACTCTCTCTTTCTGGCTCTCTTCTCAACTCTGCTGTAAATAAATAAATAAACAATTTTTTTTTTTTTAAAAAGAGAATGAACCTTATGTGGCAGACTGCTAGGCAATGACAGACTGTTGAAATATATATTATATTTGATAAAAATTTGATCTAAGTCCATAGATGTGTGAAATCAGAAGGGAAAAGATTATGAATTCTTCAAGTTTAGGGCAATCAGAAGCTATGGAAAGTTAAAATGTGCCTGCTGGGTTGCTAACAGCCTTGGACTCCTGGTGGCCATTGGATACAATGTTGGTCCAGGCTGGAGACAAGATTTTGTTGACCTTAGTCATCGGTGAAAATTCAAAATTCAGCTCCATTAAGTCATAAAAATTTGAGTTCATATGTTTTGAGACGTTGGACTACCGTTTAATTTTAAAAAGGTAATTAAGTTGGGTATGGTGAAACACACGCCTTTAATCCCAGCACTCAGGAGGCAGAGGTAGGAGGATCACAATAAGTTTGAGGCCACCCTGAGACTACAGAGTGAATTTCAGGTCAGCCTGGGCTACAGTGAGACCTTACCTAGAAAAAAAAAGAAAAGGCAATTAAAAAGGGCCACGAAATGAGCTGTTGGTTATTTAAAGTGGCGTATTTATAGCCACTTTTCTTTTTTAATATTTTATTTTATTTGTTTATTTATTTGCAAGCAGAAAGAGAGAGAGAGAGAGAGACAGAGAGAGAATGGACATACCAGGGCCTCTAGCCACTGCAATGAACTGCAGACACACGCGCCCCCTTATGTATCTGGCATACATGGGTACTGGGGAATCAAACCTGTGTCCTTTGGCTTCACAGGCAAACACCTTAACCACTAAGCCATCTCTCCAGCCCTCTAGCCACTTTTCAATAGTGCTAAAATCATCCATCCATCCACTGTCATTTGTTGGGGTCCACCGAGAACCAGATCTGATGCTGGGCACTGGGAACTCACAGATGAGTTAGAAAGGAGTAACCCTTATTTCTGAGCCCCTCAATCTGTGACTCTGGGAAAGACTGCGTCTGGTTCACAGGGCAGCAGTGGGCAGATGCCAGTTGTGCGGGTGCCTTGCATCTTTTCAGGGTGAAAGGTTTGTGCAGCTTCTTCCCTTCCACTCTTATCTATTCATTTATTCAGAGGAGACAGACAGACAGACTAGACAGAGACCTCAACCTCTCTATCAGGTGAACCCCTGAATCTCGAGTCCCAGCTGGGGCCAGTGCTCACTGAGTGGCTGCAGAGAAGAAAACATCCAGTCTCGGGACCAGGCTGGGCTCACGGTTGTTTTGGCTCAGGAAGGAGAACTCTTCCCCTTCCTGCCCAGCAGAGCAGACGATGTACCGGAACTCCTCCGTGGACTGACATCCCACAGGGATGTGAGTGGAGCTGTGCGGAGGAGCCAAACGTGAGCTCTGAGGAGGAGGGGGGGGAAGGGGGAGGGGACTTGGCCAGGAGGCAGCAACTTCCATGGATGCATCTTGCTTGTTTATTCCTTCTAAACAAAATTATACATTTATTTTTTAAAAAAAAGAATTTTCCCTTTTACTAAGTTAAAAACTTCTTCTAGATCCACATAGGAACAATTTTTAAGTGCAAAACAGCCTATATTAACTTGAATGATGACAAAAGGGGCCCAAACTGAACTGTCAACAATGTGCTGCTTGTTGCTGTCTTTTTCTGGGTTCTGCAGTCACTCAAATCGCGGTGCTGACTGTGCTGGAAATGGTTCATTGAGAGATGACCAGGAACAGGTAAGCTGAAGGGTGGGAGCCAGGTTTTTTTTTTTTTTTTTTTTATATTTATTTATTTGACAGAGAAAGAGGGAGAGAGAGAGAGAATGGGTGCACCAGGGCCTCCAGCCACTGCAAACGAACTCCAGACTCACACGCCCCCTTGTGCATCTGGCTAACGTGGATCCTGGGGAATTGAACCTGGGTCCTTTGACTTTGCAGGCAAACGCCTTAACTGCTAAGCCATTCCTCCAGCCTGGGAGCCAGTTTTGCCTGCAGGACATGTGCAAGAGAATCAGAGAGAAGGTGGTGAAGGGTTGAATCCTCATAACGACCTGGAGGGAAAATAGGAGTTACAGCCACATTGTATAAAGCACACACACACTCGTGGAGTGCACGTTACATCCGGAAACTGCAGGATCGTGATGACTGGGATGTGAGTCCTGTCCAGGAGGGGGCAGAGGTGACAGCCTCAGGGTGATGGTGCTAAGTGCTTCCCTGCTCAGGTGAGCCTGGATGGTGGCAGCCATGCTATAGCTGGGGGACAGGAAAGGAAGGCCGCTGGGGGAGGGGAGCTGAGGCCAGGCCTGGGGTGGAGAGGAGCCTGCTTTGCAGGACACGGGCTATGAGAGGGCACCTCGGCAGTCCGAGGAAACATTCGGGTAATTCAAGTCCCAGACTTGGAAGGTACACGCCATTTCCATGATGGCCTATCAGTTCCCACAGGCCGCTGGGCCAGTCCAGATTCCTCAGGAAGGGCGCAGGCTCTGTCTTTCTGCGGGAGACGGGCCAGGCCGCTGGGCCAAGCACATCCGGAAGGGAAGAACTTGGCCACGTTTGGAAAGGCAGCTGCCGAGGGAATGGAGAGGACACAAGGATTCTGCCACAGTGGATGGCACTCACCACAGAATTCCACCGCTGACTCATCTTAGCACTAGTCAGGGGGAGTTTGGTAGAGTTTTGAGCACCGTCCCCACTTGTCCATAGTGTGGTCAGTAAGTTGCCGAATCAGAAAATCCCCTGCAGTTGGTACCATCTACACCCCAGGCTTGTTCCCAAACTCCCTGGACTCATCACTAGGGAAGACACACATTAAAAAAAACAAAAAACCAAAAAAATCCTTATTTACTTATTTGAGAGAGAGAGAGAGAGAGAGAGAGAGAGAGGAAGGGAAGGGAAGGGAAGGGAAGGGAAGGGAAGGGAAGGGAAGGGAAGGGAAGGGAAGGGAAGGGAAGGGAAGAGAAGAAGAGAAGAGAGAGATAGGCACGCCAGGGCCTTCAGTCTCTGCAAACAAACTCCAGAGACATGTCCTACCTTGTGCATCTGGCTTACATGGGATCCTGGAGAATTGAACCTGGGTTCTTTGGCTTTGCAGGCAAGTGCCTTAACTGCTAAGCCATCTCTCCAGCCCACAGGCACACATCTTCTGTTGTTATGCTCTCAGAGGGTCACAGGCATTAGATTCTGTAACCCCTAACTTCCACGCCGCTGAAGGACGCAGGCTTTTCCTGTTCCCAGTGCAGTGGCTGTCTGATCCTATCCACTGAAGAACACACCCATCTGCATCCCACAGACTGTCTGCCTGTGACCTTGACCTGCCCAGCGGAGCACGAAATTTGCATTCAAAAATGTTTCCCAGTCTTGAAGCGGCTTCTCACAACGAGCAGGGCAGTTCAGACTTACCGGTGCACTGTCTCCCAGGTGCTGAGCAAACCCGTTCTCCTTCGATGGGAGCAGTGGGAACCATCTATTGATTTTGCCTTAATGGAGAAAACAGCCACTTCGACCTTCTCGGTAACCCTCAAGCTCCAGTGAACCTGTGTGTCCTCCTCAGTAGAACAGCTTGTAAGACTCAGCAACTGCTCAGAAAGGTGGTGCGTGCATGCACACACACCCTGCATGCACACCTGCATGCTTTATAAAACAAAGCCTGACCTCTGCAAATGAATATGCCCTTATTTAAAAATTTTCTCTTGTTTTATTTATTGACAATTTTAATGCATGATATAACGTGTTTTAAAAAATATTTCTTTCTTTCTTTCTTTCTTTCTTTCTTTCTTTTTTTAAATTTTTCGAAGTAGGGTCTCACTCTGGTCGAGGCTGACCTGGAATTCGCTATGTAGTCTCAGGGTGGCCTCAAACCCACGGAGATCCTCCTACCTCTGCCTCCCGAGTGCTGGGATTAAAGGTGTGCGCCACCATGCCCAGCAAAAAATATTTCATTTTTATTTTATTTATTAGAGAGAGAAAGAGAGAGAAAGAAAATGGTTTCATTAGGGTTTCCAGCCACAGCAAACGAACTCCAGATGCATGTGCCACCTTGTGCAACTGGCTTACATGGGTTCTGGGGAACTGAACCTGGGTCCTTAAGTTTCATAGGCAAGCACCTTAACCACTAAGCCATCTCTCCAGCCTGATATACTGTGTTTTGATCATGATGCTCTGTTACCTTCTCTTCCCCTAATCTCCTACTTTCCAATTAGCCCATCTTCTACTTTGAGGCTAACATGAATGAGAAGTTATTTACCAGAAAATGTGTAACTTACCAGAGGATGTACCACTGCAGAAAATGTTTCTCACACTCCCAACAACCGCTAACCCCTCAGGAAGCATGCCGTCCTCTACCACCAGGGACACAATGCTGTCGGGCCCGTTATTGTGCAGGTCTTGTGAGGTCTTGACAGCCACTGTGGTGACATGGACTCAATGGCCATGTCACTGCCAGAAGACAGTGTTCTACAGTGCTTTGTTCCCATTCTCTGGCTCTCACATCCTTTTTGGCCTCTCTTCCACAATGCTCCCTCACCCCCAGAGGGTGTGATATAAATATCTCATTTAGTGCTGAGCACTCAACAGTCACTTAGTCTCCGCACTTTGGCAAGTTCTCAGTCTCCCCTGTAGTCACTGTCAACTGCAAAGAGAAGCTTCTCTGACCCAAGGCAGAGCAGCACTGACCTACCTCTGCCCTTAATTTCCCAAGCAGGCACCTCTGAGTGCCGAGCCATCTCCTCAGTCCTTACACCCTTGCTTCTGCAAGAATGACTTTGGAATCTGTATTTCCTCTGCTCCCACAATGGGAGTGTCCCGCGTTGGGACACTCGAGCCACTCAAAGTCAATAGTCTGTACTTGTGGCTAAGAGAAAGAATGGGCTAGCACGTGCTGCTGGGGAGAAAAGTCTCTCAGTTGCTTTTGTTGTCATTGAGACGTAGCTTCATAGTCCTAATGTCAAGGTATACACAATTGTCATTTTCTATTTACTTATTTTTTATTTTATTTTATTTTTAATTTTTATTTACATATTGCTATTTACTATTTTTCTATTTACTATTGGCTGGAAGTTCATTTGGTCTCTTTTGTTTGAAGATTTACATGTAGAAGGTTCTCAGCAGATAGTTATCAAATGAACAAACCATAACTTTGCTAAGTCTAATGGAAGAAATGTAGCGAATACTTGGTCACTAAGGCCAGTGAACCGTGGGGTTTCCATGCCTGTCTTGGCACCATCTCCTGATGCACCATGGTCAGGTAGACAGGGACCGAGACCAATGAGTCTGTGCAGAGAACCTGTGCCAGGTCATAGGTGCCTACTGGTGTGTGCCCACAAGGACCTGCCTGGGTGGACGTCATTCCCAAGGCTGCTCCGACACGTTGAAATGCAGCTGGGAATCCTGTGCATGTGGGTTAGGATGTAGGATGTCAGCCACAGATAGCACGTGCAGTACCCACCATGGGAGGACCCCTGAGCCTCACGCAGATCCCCATAACCCTGTAAACATGGTGGCTCTGTTGCCTGCCATGGCAGACTGGAAACAACAGGGTACGTGGGAGTGGGTGGATGGTGCTTACAGTACTTGTGTGCAAGGTGGTCATGACACCCCATCTTGGTGGACACTGCTCACTAGTCATAGCAGTAGTACCATGCCAGCCATGGTCTGGGACCCTTCCTAGCTCCACCCTGCAGCTGGCAGGTGAGAACCCTTCTTTTCTGCTAAATGAAACTCCTTGTAACTGTTAAGATTGAAGCTTCCTTTTTTTTTCTATGATCAATTTTCCCTTTAAAGAACAAGACAAGTTGCTATCTATGTTGGTCAGCTTTTTGTCCCTGTAACACAATGCCTGAGACGATGAACTTATAGAGAGGAAAGGTTTCCTTTGCCTCCTAGTTTCACATATTCTAGCCCATGATTCAGTAGCTCTGTTGATTTGGGTGAGGGATGAAACAGCAGCTCAAATCAGAGCCAGAAACCAAGAGAGCGAGGATCTGCGTTGGGTTGGGCTGCCACAGTCCCTTCAAAGGTGATGCACAGTGACCTGGGACCTCCTACTAGGCCCCACCTCTTTAGGCTTCCACCACTGCCCAGAAGCACTGACCCCCCTGGACACTGACTTCTTCCCTCCCTCCCTTCTTTCCTTCCTCTTGTGGCACTGGAAATTGAACTCAGGGCTCATGCACACTACGCAAGTTCTCTAATATTGAGCTACAGCCCAGCCCCCCTTTTTACTTTGTGTTTTGAGATAGGTCTGCCTAAATTGCCGAGGGTAACTGTGCGTTCACTCTATACCCTTTCAGACCTCGAACTTTCAATCCTCCTGCTTCAGCCTTCAGAGTAGCTGGGATGACAAACCTGTGTCCCCAGGCCCAACTTCCATTTTATTTCTCCATGTACATTAAAAAAATTGTTTTTATTTTTATTTATTTATTTGAGAGAGAGAGGGAAAGAGGCAGATAGAGAGAATGGGCACATCAGGGCCTCTAGCCACTGCAAATGAACTCCAGGCGCATCTGGCTTATGTGGGTCCTGGGGAATTGAACCTGGGTCCTTTGGCTTTGCAGGCAAATGCCTCAACCGCTAAGCCATCTCTCCAGCCCTCCGTGTACATTTTAAGTGGGTTTACCACACAGCATGATGGACTGAACCTTTGGCAATAAGATGGAACTGATCCTTTGCTCCTTGTTCCTTACAGAGGAGTAGGCTGTGTTGATATCAGGTGACTCAGAGCCCTCATCTCCTATCAGGAGGCTGGCTTTTCTGGCATGGCCAAACCCATTCTAATGTAACTGCAGGACCACGATTCACCTGGCATATGGAAATTAAAAGACACGCTGAATATTTAGAAATATCTCTTGAGAACTGGGAACAAAAGGCAGACAAAAAGCTGGGCATTGGGGCTGGGAAAATGGCTTAGTGGTTAAGGTGTTCACCTGTGAAGCCTAAGGACCCTGGTTCAATTCCCCAGGACCCACGTAAGCCAGATGCACAAGGGAGCGCATGCTTCTGGAGTTTGTTTGCAGTGGCTGGAGGCCCTGGTGTGCCCATTCTCTCTTTCTGTATGCCTCTTCCCTTCTTTCTCTCTCTCAAAAATAAATGAATAAATAAAATATTTTTTTAAAAGCTGGGTGTGGTGGTGCATGCCTTTAATCCTAGCACTTGGGAGGCAAGCGTAGCAGGATGACCATAAGTTCGAGGCCACCCTGAGACTATATAGTGAATTCCAGGACTGCAGGTCAGCCTGGGCTAGAGGGAGACCCTGCTGTCCTATATTCAGTCCTGAGGATCAATGCTTCTGAAATGCATGTCTCAATTTCATTTTATTACATGACTGAAAACGGGATTTTCCAGTTGCTGTTTGCAGTTGTGTCCTGGTAACGAGCAGGGGCGCATTAGTCAGGTATGCATCCCAGCTTACAGAACAGGTGTCGGATGTTCAGAAGAAAGCACTGGAGACAGGAGTGGATCAGCATCAGCTGGGTGTGGTGCACACGCCTGTGACCCCAGCACTTGGGAGTGGAGGCAGGAGGCTCAGGAGCCACCTGTGCTCCTTAGCTACAACGGTAACTAGAGGCCGACCTGGGTTGAAAGGAAATGCTGTCTCACAAACCCAGAATGAAGAAAAACAACAACACCAGGATATGCAGTATCAAAACGCTGTGTGTTTGAAAGATGGACAGCATTGTCGAGAATATGTAGAAGAGCTGGGCTCTAAGGAAGGTGGCATTTTTGAGACATCTTAGCTGTGTAGTCCGTTTTCCCTGGAGCTTCTTTTCTATGAAATTACAACCCTTTTTATTTTTCCTTAATAATACACAATATAGTGGTGTCTTGAGTTATGGCCCTGTATTCAGTGAAATGTGAAGTTTCACTTTTTTCTTAGTGTGCTGTGAACATCTCTATGCATCAACGCACGTGGCATTTGTCGTGATGTCTAATACGTTATCACATGGCGTATCACCATCTATTAAGCAGCCCCTCACTAGGGGGCACCTGTCTTCTTTGCATGTCCACTATGGTAACAATGGTTCAGGTGTGGCTGGTATGTTTGGCACAGGTGTTCTGTGGTGAGGGTTTCGCAGGGCAGAGCAGGGCAGACAGCTGTTGGTCTGGATGCATGCAAGCAGCCTTGAAGCTTGCTCACTGAGGATGCTGAGGGGGAACTGAAGGAAGAAACGAGAAACATGGGCAGCAGGCTCGTCAGCATCCTTGTCGCCTTACCCCTTCCCTTGTAACCCTCCCTTGTCTTGAGGTGGAAGGAAGAGCTGACCAATCACGTAATGCCAAATATGTTTACCATTACTGTATGCTCGTTGCTATAAAAAGTGTGAAAAAGCTTGAACCAAGGCTCACCAAGGGGACCCTGCCTGCGTCTTAGCCGGTTAATAGAGCTGTTTTCTTGTGATCTTGGTGCCTTGGTCTTTACTCTTCCACTTTGTTTCCTTGATTATAAACTCCCCTACAAGTGAAATTTGTGGTCACACTATCTATGCCTTTTAAAAACAGGCTGTGAGGGCTGGAGAGATGGCTTAGTGGTTAAGGCGCCTGCCTCCTAAGCCTAAGAACCCGGTTCCAATTTCCAGGTCCCACGTTTAGCCAGATGCAAAGTGATGCAAGGGCGCAATGCCACACTTGACCACAAGGGGGCGCACGCATCTGGATTTCGTTCACAGTATCTGAGAGACTGCTGGCACGCCCATCTCTGTCTTCCTCTCCCTCTCTCTCTCTATGTCTCTCTCCAAAAATAAAAAATTAAAAAAATTAAAAAACAGGCTGTGAATTTCCTTCCAGACAGTTCTATCTATCCATGCCTCTCTCCAGCAGTAACTGGGTGCTGGGGGCCCATCCAGAGAGTTTTGTTTTCATTGTCTATAATTGCCTGTTAACTGACCTCACCCACTCTGCCCAGGACATGTTGTTCCAACTTGAATTTCGAGACCACGTTCCGTCTGGGTAGGTACCTCACGCAGGAGGTCACCAGTCCCACAGGGGTAGGCACCTCGCGAAGGTCAGTAGTTCCATCTTGCTGGCTTTGGAGGCCAGGGTTCCCATGGAAGAGGATTGCACACAGCCCACAGGAGCACAAGTGCCTTGGATGTCTGTGTGGAAGGGGGACACATGCTCAGGACAGCAACCATGCCCACAGGGCCAGCCTTGCCCACAGGGCCTGAGGCATATTGTACTTGGTGATCCAAGTCCCTCTCTCTAACCAGGAACTCCCTGCCTCTCCCTCAGTCTGTAAGGACAGCTTGCCCTCCACCCAGGATGTTTGCTAAAAGCAGTGAAATGGCAGCACACCCTTTGACAAGACATCTCTTTGTTGATGAGAAATTGCCTTGGGCTGTCTAAATCACCAAGGTAAATACTGTGAACCTTTTCCAGTGGCCAAGAGAGGTGCAGCTGGCTGGATTCCAGCATCCCCTCTCCACAGTGCCAGGCCTGCATTCCACTCACAGTATACCCCTTCCACTGCCACTCCGTCTGAAAATTAACGACATGCTGATATTGAAAAACAAGATGTGGGCTGGAGAGATGGCTTAGTGGTTAAGGCGCTTGCCTGTGAAGCCTAAGGACCCAGGTTCAATTCTCCAGGTCCCATGTAAGCCAGATACACAAGGTAGCACATGCATCTGGAGTTCGTTTGCAGTGGCTAGAGGCCCTGGTGCACCCATTCCCTCTCTCTCTCTCTCTCTGTCTCAAATAAATAAACAAAATATTAAAAAGACAAAAACAAGATGCTATTATTCAGGGGAAGGCAAAGGACAGGTAAAGGAAGCTGACATTGATTAAGGACCTACTATGTGTAAAGCTCAGTGCTAAGCATGTCCCAGCAGGCAGACGGCCCAGAGGAGCTTGTTGAGATCTGCGTTTCATTAATCAGAAAGGGGGAAAACTGAGGACCTGGAAAACCAACTGACTTTTTCCTATTTAAAGAATAATGGGGGCTGGATATATGGCTTAGTAGGTAAGGTGCTTGCTTGATTCCCCAGGACCCACGTAAACCACATGCACAAGGTGGTGCATGCATCTGGAGTTCATTTGTAGTGACTGCAGGCCCTGGCGCACACATTCATTCTCTCTCTTTGCCTCTCTCTCAAATAAATAAATAAAAATTAAAAAAATAATAATAGGGGCTGGAGAGATGGCTTAGTGGTTAAGGCGTTTGCCTGCAAAGCCACAGGATCCTGGTTTGATTCTCCAGGACCCACATAAGCCAGATGCACAAGGGGATGCATGCATCTATATTTTGTTTGCAGTGGCTGGAGGCCCTGATGTGCCCATTCTCTCCCTCTCTCTCTGCCTCTTTCTCTCTCTCAAATAAATAAATAAAATACATATATTTTAAAAAAAAAGAACAATGGTTACCAGAAGCTCCGAAGGGCAGAAGCAGGGGCGTAGAGAAGGGTTAGGTAACAAGTACGAAAGCCCAGCCAGATAAGAGGATTGAGCCCCAGTGTTTTACTGCTCCTGAAGCCACTAAAGTTAACAGGAATGGATTGTTTATTTCAAAATAAGTAGGAGAGGGGACTTTGAAAGCTTCCAACACAAATGAACCTTTGAGAGGGTGAATATGCCAATTAGTCTGACTTAATCACTACACGCTATATGCATATATTAAGATATCACACCGGAGGCTGGGGAGATGGCTTGACAGAGAAGCTTGTTTGCAAAGCCTACTTACCTGGGCATCAATTACCCAGTACCCATGTAGAGCCAGATGAACAGGGTGGCAATGTTTTTGGATTTAAGTTTAAAGTGACACGAGGCCCTGGCATGCCCATACTCTCTCTCTCTCTTTCTCTCTGTTCACACATAGATAAGTAAAAATATTTTTAAAAATAATACACTGTACTCCACAAGCATCCACAATTGTCAATTAAAAATTTAAAAACTAGGGTTGGAGAGATGGCTTAGCAGTTAAAGGCACTTGTCTGCAAAACCTGGTGATGGCCTGGGTTTGATTCCCCAATACCCACGTAAAGCTAAATGCACAAAGTGCCTCATGTGTCTGGAGTTTGTTTGCAGTGTCAGGAGGCCTTAGTACACTCATCCTTTGTCTGCCTGTTTCTGTCTCTCTCTTTCAAATAAGTAAAGTATTTTTTAAAATTTAAAAATTCAGCCGGGTGTGGTGGCGCACGCCTTTAATCCCAGCACTCGGGAGGCAGAGGTAGGAGGATCGCCGAGAGTTCGAGGCCACCCTGAGAATACATAGTTAATTCCAGGTCAGCCTGGACCAGAGTGAGACCCTACATCGAAAAACAAAACAAAACAAAACAAAAAAAAAATTCAAAGCACATTTTTGCCTTATACAGAGTCTTACAGAGTCCAGTTATTATATATTCATATTGATATTTGATACATAAAATTTTAATATACAGTATATACTATATAAAATACATATGTATATATACTGTACAAAATATATATGCATATACATATATATATATTTGATTTGACTTGATTCCACAAGACTCTAGCCTTCCTTCATTTTTCTAGATTTATCCCTTTGGATGTTATGACGGACCTCAAAGTCTTGAAAAGGTGGGAACTTCTACTTAAAGTCACTTTTACTTTCTTACAATAGCAGAGCAGAAAGTGTCACTAGAGCCATGTCCACTCTTTGAAGGAGTATCAAGGAGTTTTAGTGCCACCATGTTTCCTCTGCGTCAGCCTTCCAGGACCTCTGGGTACCCATCCCCAGCCTGGTGCCACCCCTACAGGAGGATCAGGATCAGGGTCCTGGGCATTTGATGCTCCTGGCACCATGAAGGCAGCCTGGGTAGAAGACAACCTGGAGCCTTGGGCTCTGCCAGTCACTAATGGCGCAGGAATATTTTGAACTTTTGTGGTGATTACAATGTGAATGGTCCCCGTAGCTTCAGGTGTTTGTGATTGAGCTCCCTGCTTGGTCCTCAGCTGGTGGAGTCTTGGAGAGAGAGAGCCTTGCTGGAGGAGGTGTATTTCTGGGGATGGACCTTGGGGTTGGGGAGTCCAGCCCTACTGTGTGCAGAGAGCCAGCTCATGCTTGCTGCTCTCTTTCTCTCTGAGGTGTGATGAAGTGAGCCAGCTTCCTTCCTTCCTTATAGTTTCCTTGAAACTAAAAGCCTGAAATAAATCCTTTCCTCCCTTAAGCTGCTTCCGGTTGGGTGTTTATCCTAGTGACTGAAAAATAACTGTCACATTTTGTGGCCATACACGTGTAAATATAAGCCGGGGGGGGGGTGAATAGATACCTTAAGGTAGGCTTCCCATCTGGCAGCTCTTTTTTTTTTTAACAAATTGGCACACCACCTGGTATTATGGAGTATGAGAAATGCAGGAAAGAGAGGGTCATTGCATTTGCAGCCCAGTCTTGGGCAGTGTGAAGGATGCCTGCATGGAGACCCAATGGAGCTGTGAGGATGGACCATGGGTTGAAGTGGAGACCCAGTGGAGATGCCAGGACCACAAGATGGCTGGGATGAATTTTCCAGGACTGTGAGGAGCCTAGCCAGCAGGGAACAATTGGAACTCCAGACACTTGTTACTACTGGTTAGAATTATCGATCTTGGAGACTTGACATTAGTTAGTTTTTGGGCTTGGAGCTGCAGAGTTTGATGTTTGCCCTGGTTGTTTTAAATCTTGTATTGGTTGAACATTTCTCTGCTATGCCCAGTGCCCTCTTTTGCAGTGTGTGTTTATCCTGTACCATTATTGTTTTGGGGGGATTGTTTTGGTATTACGGCTCAATTTAAAGATCTTGGACTATGGGAATGTTTGAACATCATTAGGATTGATTAAAAACTATGGGGACTTTTAAAATTGGATGACTGCATTGCATTTTAAATCATGTGTGGGTATCAGTTTATGGGGGTCGGGGTAGAATGTGGTGGTTTGATTCAGGTGTCCCCCATAAACTTAAGTGTTCTGAATGCTAGGTTCCCAGCTGATAGAGATTTGGGAATTAACAGCTCCTGGAGTTAATTGAGGGCAGACATGGGTATTATAGCCAGTTTCCTCTTGCCAGTGTTTGGCATAGTCTCCTGTTGTTGTTGTTGTCCATCTGATGTTGGTGAGGGGGTGATGTCCACTCTCTACTCACTGCTCATGTCATCGTTTCCACTGCCATCGTGGAGCTTCCCTTCGAGTCTGGAAGCCAAAATAAACCCTTTTGTTCCCCACAAGCTGCTGTTGGTCAGGGATTTCTGCCAGCCATGCGAACGTGACTGCAACGCTGATCATCAGTAATGTCTGCTCTCTGCTGCTTATTTGACTCATGGCTTAGGGTACAGGTGTAGTCAATTAGACCATATGCTGTGTTAGTCAGCTACTTCTGTGTAACAAATTACTCCTGCACTTGGTAGCTTAAACTGAGTGCCATTTCACACAGTTTCTATGAGTCAGGAGGAACCCAGGCCATCAGTGACAGTCACAGGCACCTGGAGGCTCAGCTGAGGCTGGAGAATCTGCCTCCAAGCTCACTTATTCAGCTCACTCTGGCTGGATCCCTAGATTTTGGAGGTGGGACCTAATGGAGGGTGTGATGCCTAATGTCCTCAACTTGACAGGACCTAGAATCACCCAGAAGACAAACCTCAGGGCACATCTGCAAGGGAGTTTCTACATGAGGGTAACTGAGGTGGGCAGAGCCACATAAATGTGGTGATGCCCTGGACTGAATAAAAGGAGGAAGGAAGATGAGCCCAGCCTTCATCTGTCTCTGCAATGTGACTAGCTGCATCAAGCTCCTGCCACCAGGATGCACTGTGTCCTGAAACTCTGAGCCCAAACAAACCCTTCCTTCTTGATGCTGCTTGTGTCAGGGGTACATCACAGCAATTAGCAAAGTGACTACTGAGTGTAACTAAGGCGTGAGGGCCGTGGCCCCGGGCATGGATAAATGCTGTTTTTAAAAGCTTTAGGCTTTGAGCTAGATCTCTCTTACTGTGTCCCACCATGTGATGCCCTTCCCAGCAAAAAGTGTCTCACCATGTTTGGTCTCTTGATCTTGGACTTCCAGGCCTGAAGAAAGAGGTTTCTGTTCTCTGTAAAGAATCTGGTCTGGGATTCTACTATAGCAGCATGGAATGAAGGGAGACTGGCTTTGATGCTTTCATTCTAGCCACCATGGGAGGTGGTAGTTCCACCAGATACCATCAGAAATGCAAGCTGGCCCTAGAGAAAGACGAACCTCATGCCTTTCTTTTTAAAGGATTGTTCTTACAGCCCATATTATGCTAAATATGGTTATTTTCATGAAATTAAAGTTGGAACCCCCAGGACCATGATACATCTAATTTCAACAGCATTTGACCAAGGATTTGTTTTATTGATATAGACTCCAATGAAGATGTTATCTTCTTTATTCCCAATGAGTCCTAATATACAAGGCCAGAAACGCGCAAACCATTTTTAGGGGGTGGTTGGTCTGAGGAAAATTTCCTAATCATTCTTTCTATTCAATTCAAATTTATTGAAAAATAAAATTGAAGTACAAATCGTGACAGCTACCATTTATTGTGTGTTTCTAATCGACTCTGCACTGGGACTTCTTTCTTCCTCCATATATCACAGTGCAAAGGAACCAGGACTAAGGGAAGTAAGTGGCCTGAGGTCGTTGGTGATTGAGTGATATCAGGATGTTTAATTTGCCTGAGGTCCTCGGAGCATGAGTGATATCAGGGTATTTTAACCTGCATGTTATCCATCATAGTCTATGGGAATATAAATCTTACTTCCAGAGCAAATGGTACTGGGTTCTTGAGTTTATTAAAACTTTACATGAGAAATGACTGGGAGGTTTTTTTGTTGTTTTTAAGGATAACTTGGTAAATGAGATTTTATTATTTAATGATTTAGACAAGGTAGCTGAACCCTGGAATTTTGCCTTCTTGTTACTAGTTTTACCTCCACAGAGTGTGCATAAAGAACAGGAATGAGCTCGATAGCAGAGGCCGTTGGCAAACACACAGGACTCTAAGTGCCCAGATTCCGGTGAAGAGGGGAAGAAAGGAGGGGCGTGGGGATGCTGTGGGCTCTGACCACCCGAGGACTTTCTTTCTTTGGCAAGCACCTCAAACCACTGAGCCATCTCTCCAGCGACTTTCTTTCTTTGACCTGAACTCTTGAGGATGAGGAGGGGACAGTGTTAGATGCCAGGACAGAAGAGGGGCTTCCGGACCCGTAGGAGCGTGTCTTCATGCACAGTGACCTCTGAGAAGCTCCTTGCCGCGATCACATGTGTATCTCATTGTTATTATTCTCATGGGACACCTTGACGTGATTGGTCATGTGAGGGTGACAAGGAGAAACCCACTGGGAACTGCTTTCCCACTCTATCCTGGTGACCTGCCATCCCAACTTGAAGGATTCTAGATATCCAAACACCATGGCCCATTCCAAAATCACAGTGACCTCCGCACAGGGAAGCTCTTCCATTTCTGCAAAAGGGAAATGGAGGGGAAAGATGCAAGCCTGCTTTTCTTCATGAAATGCACTGACAGCCTCCTATCTGCCCTGGCTGGGGCCCACCAAGGAGACAGCAACACTGTGCCCTCCTGCTACCTACGCCACAGATGGCTCCTGTCTGTCTGCAGCTGTTCTCACAATTCTCAGGGGGCCACTGCCCTGCGCCTTCTGGCCCATGCCTCTCACCTTGACCCATCTCTGGTCTATAGCACCTGGTGTTTACCCAGGGCTCCCTGAGTTGAGCCTCCCTGGGGACTTAAGCTTACCTTAGCTAGTCCTCCACCCCCACACACACACATATTTTGCTTTAAAATATTTTAGTTTTTCATTTTTTTTGAAAGATATATATATATATATATATATATATATATATATATATATATATATATATATATATATATATATATGGAGACACACACACACACACACACACAGAATGGGCATGCCAGGGCCTCTAGCCACTGCAAATGAATCCCAGACATATATGCCACCTTGTGCATCTGGCTTAGTAGGTACTGGGGAATCAAACCTGGATCCTTAGGCTTTGCAGACAAGCACCTTAAAAGCTAAGCCATCTCTCCAGCCCATTCTTTTCTTTCTTTTTTTTTTTAAAAATAACTTTTTATTGACAATTTTCATAAGTATAGACAATAAACCGATAAACCATGACAATTCCCTCCCACCACCTCCATTTTTCCCTTCTCAAACCCACCCTCCTTTGTCCCAGACTGCTCAGTGTTAACCCCAAAGTTAGCACATTTGGGGAGCGTACTAACTCGTCCAAGCTCAGTCCTTGTTCCTATGGCCAGGTTCGGGGGGTGGTAACACAGCTCTGCTGATGTCTATCAGTTGGCACCATGGACAGGATCCCCTTAGGGCTTGCTAGAGTTTCTGATTTGGTGGCTCTGAATTATTGTGGTTTGAATTAAAAATGTCTCTTATAGACTCGTGAGTATGATCATTTACTGCCCAGCTGGTGACACTATTTGGGAAAGTTGTGGAACCTTTAAGAGGAAGTGTGTCCCTGGGGGTGGGGCTTGAAGATTTTTAGCCTGGTCCCCCTTGCTACTCTGGCCACTCCTCCCTGCAGACGTGAAGCTGGCTTCCTGCTTCTACCATGCTTTCCCTGACAGGAGAGACACGACCCTCGGGGGCAGTGAGCTCACTGAACGCTCTCCTTTTCTAGATCACTTCTGGTTGGGAATTTTGTCCCAGCAAGGAGAACGTAGCTGTCACTCTTACTGAGTTCCCCAAGTGGTTGCAGCTGCTCTGCTCAGTGATGGTGACACAAGCAGCAGCTGCCTGGCAGAGGAGGGCAGGAGGCCAGCTGCCACCCTCTGTGAACTACAGTTGGTGCTGGTCACCCCAGCATGCAGTACACCACCTATTCTGGGCCACAGAGTGTCCGGGAGCTGTGGTCAAAAGACTTGGAGGAGATGTCACTCATCCTTGGTCTCAAGGCAATGTCCCCTTCCCATGTTGCTACTGGCTGGCCCACAGGGAGAACGTGGACTTTAGAGGTAAACAGCTAGTTCACAATCCTGCCTCTATAAAATGAGGTTTATGGGGCTGGAGGAATAGCTTAGCAGTTAAGGCATTTGCCTGAAAAGCCAAAGGACCCTGGTTCTATTCCCCAGGACCCACGTTAGCCAGATGCACACGGGAGCATCTTGGAGCTTGTTTGCAGTCGCTGGAGGCCCTGGTATGCCCATTTTCCCTCTTTCTCTCTCTTCCTCTTTCTCTATCAAATAAACAAATTAATTAAATTAAATAATTTTTTTAAAAATTAGGTTTATGTAGGCTCTTTAAACCCACAGAACAAGACAGAAACACCCACCTTATGAGGTTGCTAGGGACTTTGACAGGCTGGATCAGTTAGGGCCGGGCAGATGTCTCAGTGGGTAAGGTGCTTGCCACACAAACATGAGGACTCCAGTTCAGATCCCCAACACACATGTAAAATGCTAGGCATGGCGCTGCATGCCTGTAAGGCCAGTGTATATGAACACACATATACACATACAAAAAAAAGATGGATCAGTCCCTAAGACAGACTGGGTGAGGAATGTTCGGGCAGCAGGTATTATCAACAGGGCCTCAGGTACCCTTCTCTCAAAACTCCACCCTCCGGCAGGAAGAGCAGAGGGAAAGGGGGTGCTGTCACTCACTGGGGGTGTCCATTGTTCCTCCACACCCCCAAGGCTCCCCCTAGAAGCCCTGGGTAGTTGCTAGGAAGAACAAGGCACCAGACAGAAGCAGCAAGGACGAGCGGAGGAGCCACAGCTGGCTGGTACCTCTGCGCGCCAGGCACCGTGCTCACGGGGAAGGCGCTTTGCGCCCCTGTCACAGGGGAGGAGACTGAAGTCAAGGCCCTGGCTTTAGGGAGAAGCAGAGCTTGTAGAGAAACTGTGGCCCTCTCATTTTGGAGATGAGAAAACTAGAGCGCTCACGTGACTTGCCGAAGGACACAGGCGGTTTAGCAAAGAGTGAGGGGATGTCTTAGAGTCTACCAACTGGCCTTGCCTCTTGTATCATGTCTTCCCTTCTTCCTTCACCTGGAACAGTTAGGCAGAAGGAAAGCCGTGGTAACACCGAAGCCCTAAAGAAACCTTTGGACATGTAGATATACGCATGGAGATGATAAGTATGTGTATTTATGGAATGCAGTGAGACTTTGAAATGCGGGTATACAGTGCAAATTATTGGCATAGCTCTCACCTCAGCCATTTCTTACTTCTTTGCGCTGGGGACATTCACAACCTCTCTGCTGTTTTGAAGCATTCAGTCAGTTGTCAACAGAGGTAACCCTACTAGGGTCCAGAGCACTGGGCATTCTCACTCCCCTCCAGCTGTGCCTGTAACTCACCCGTGCCCTCCTTCACTCTTCCTGGCTCTACTAACCACTGTGCTTTTCTCTGCTTCTTTGGACAGCCACTGTCAGCTTCCACACAGAGCAGAGGGCATGAGGTGTTTGTCTTTCTGGGCCCTGACACATCCCACTTCACTGGTTTTGAACAGACAGAAGCTGGTGTTGCATTTTTCTTTTGGGAGAAACCAGGAGAATCTCCTTTGAGGAAGGGTTTTGCAGAAGTGACCACTGCCCCATGGGCATGCTAATGTTACTGACCAGGCACCCTGGCCCAAGGCAGCTGTCCCTTTCAATACATCTGGATCCTCAAATTTGTGAAGTGTCCTGCCTCCAGAGATGTCATGTTTGTAGACCAAATAATGTGTGGCGCATGGCAACCGGGGCTCTGGGGCAGTTCCCAAAGTCAGTGGGGATTTCCAAGGCACCGGGCGAGGAGGAGGTCTGGCCTTGGAAAAGTCAGAATTGGCTTCACAGAGCAGTTTCTGACCAAGTTCTTGTTGTTACGAATCTCTCTTCTGTCTCTGCTGTGGAGCCCCTCCCCCCCACACTTAATCCACTTCCTTCGCTTTTACTTTGCATCCTAAGTAGAGCCCACGTGATAAGATTCTGTGGAAGAAAATTAGATATTGGGGCATAAACCTATGAAGCCGTCGGGAATTTTTAATTTTTAAAAATCTAAAAGTAAGGTATTTGGGTCATGTCATTTTTGTCAGAAAGTCCCTGCACAAATACTCACTGAACAACTACTGTGAGGCAGGTGTCATTCTAGGCATTTTATGTGTGAGTGCAAGGCGCATGACCAGTCCTACCTCAGCTGAGCCACGGGTGGACAAATGGTAACCAGGGGTCGTAAGAATGTAAGTGCTAAAGGAGTGCAGTAAGAGGATTGGGGAGGCTGTGGGGTGTGCGTGTGCAGGTGTGTGAGGGAACATGTGTGTGTGGATGTGCATTATGGGTGTGCACATGTGTGGTGGGTGTATGTATGTATCTATCTACTATCTACCTATCTATCTATCTGGATGTGTGTGAGTGTGTCTGGGTATTGTGTGTATATGTGCGTGCAGGTATGAGTTTAGGCGTGTGTGTATATGAGTGTGTAAGTGAGTCTGTGCAAGAATATGTCATGCATGGACACTTTTTTAATTTTTAAAAATTTTATTTATTTATTTGCAAGCAGAGAGAGAGAGATAGAAGAGAGGCAGACAGAGAGAGAATGGGCACATCAGGGCCTCCAGCCACTGCAAACGAACTCCAGATGCATGTGCCCCTTGTGCATCTGGCTTACGTGGGTCCTGGAGAATCGAACTGGGATCCTTTGGCTTCACAGGCAAACGCCTTAACCGCTAAGCCATTTCTCCAGCCCCACATGGACACTTTTAAGTAGGGCCTTGGAACAGAGCTCACTCCCAGAAGTATGCGATCAAGGAGGAGAGAAGGGCCCAGGTGAGCTGTGTGGACTCTGCTCCAGGGACTTCCGCTTCACAAGCGATGACACGAGCAATGAAATTTCAGTGAGGCATCTTGCTCAGGGAAGCATCCAGAAATCTCCAGATGTTCCTAGAGGCTTTTTATCAGAAACTACCTTGTGTGTGAGATGTGCGTGTGCATGTATGCTGTGCATGTATGATGTGTGTGTATGCTGTCTGCGTATGACATGTGTATGATGATATGTATGTATATGTGTATAATGAGTGCAAGAATGCAGGCACGTACGTGCCACTGTGCGTGGGTGGCGGTCAGAGGACAGCTCTTCTCGTACTTGCCTGAATCTCTTCTTCCCCACTGCAGAGCTAGCTGGCCTGGGAGCTCCCAGGATTCTCCTGTCTCCACCTCCCAGCTCATGGGAGGAAGGCTGAGGTTACAGACACTCGCTTGCTCCTGGTCCTGACTTGTAGGTGGGTTCTGGGGATTGCTTGTCCAGCAAGTGCTCTAACTTATCCAGTGAGCATCTTCCCAGCCCTGGACCTGTGCCGGAGGCTGAGTTTGGAGGCCTCATCTTGAGTGGTTGCGCTGACCCCGCCTTTGGAAGGCTTGCGGTAGGTGTGCACATGTGTGCAGGATGTTGCTGGCCGTGCATGGTTCTCCCTGGAGCCGACTTGCTTTTGACTTTGTAAGTCAGGGACAAGGACTCACACAAGGACAGTGCACAGACATGCTCTCGTCGTGCTAGTTGGCATGAGAGGAGTATGAAGGAGGAATGACAGGAAGGACATGTGAATTAAAACCCAGCTGATGCCTGGTGAGCGGTAACTCCTTCCCCGTCCCTCAGAGCTTTATACTGGCAGAAACTGGCTTCCTAGGCCCTTACTGTGTCCTGGAGAAGGACAACACAGTGGCCAGTGTTGCTTTTCAGAGGAGTGTCTCTGTTCATCTGAAATGTGGGGTGATTTTTGCATTTCTGGGAAGGGAACCCAGGGCCTTGTGCATGCCAGGCAAGTGCTCTACCAGCCTGATGTGGAAAGACATGTGGACTCCCAGCCCTGGTCCTGCTGGGTGGGAAGCTAGTCCTTTTGCTGGCTGAACGACTGGAGAGCTCGGCTGCTTCCTCTGATTCATGGCACAGCACACACATCAGTGTGGTTGACAACGACAAAGGTGACTTTACACACGGTGTTGCTAATGTGTCTGTCTACCCCTAGGGGCCCACAGAAAGCAGAAAGTATTTTGCCAAATTCCAATTACCATGATCTTTAATGTCACTGCAGGGGAAAAAACATCGACATAGCTCGACTTCCTGCACTGTGTCTAACTTGAAAGATGTATTTTAAGAAATTCCTGTGGTGATAGGAAATTCCACAGAGCCATGCAGAGCCATCAGCACCTTCCACACATTAGATTAAAGATCTCCAGCCTAACAGCCCAGGGAATTCAGAAATGTGACAGAGATTCATGGAACAGGAAACCAAGTAGCTGGCACAGAGAAATTCGAAAGGTAGGTTGGGCCTAGCTGGGGAGCCTCTTCCTCTTTTGATCTTCAATTCGAAGCTAATTACTACGCGCAAGGTATTTCTGAAAAAGCTCGAGGCTGCACGGGTTTTCCTGCAGCCCTTTGTTGTGTCATCGCAGCTCATAACAGAGAGGGGACACCATCATTTGATCCGGGCAGCAGAATGTGTCTCCCAGATCCTTTGGTGACTGGAAATGTCATGTTGTCAGGCTGTGACATCCTGAGACTGTCTGAGAGTCTGTAGGTGTCTCAGTCTTCATTTCTTCCATTGGGATCATTCCAGAGGGACACCTTGGTGACAAGCCACTCACTGCTCTTTGGCAGGATCACAATCAAATAGGGCAGCTAGAATGATGCTCATGAACTCATCTTAGATAATTCAAATCATATTTATTTAGTTAGTTAGTTATTTGAGAGTGAGTGAGTGAGAGAGAGAGAGAGAGAGACAGATAGGGAGAGAAAGAATGGGTGTGCCAGGTCCTCTAGCTACCACAAACAAGCTCCAGACACATGAGCTACCTTGTGCATCTGGCTTATGTAGGTACTGGGGAGTCAAACCTGGGTTGAACCTGGGTCCTTAGGCTTTGCAGGCAAGTGCCTTAACCACTCAGCCATTTCTCCAGCCAGATTGTTTTTATTAATAGAATCCTCCCTTCCCACAGTAGGTGTGCATAGAATAAAATTCAGCTAATTCTGAATTTTAGATAATTTGGCCAGGAACGAGTTTTACATTAGCCTTTTTTTTACTATTAAATGTCAGTGGCTTATTAAACAAATTAAGTATACAAAAACATCAAAATGTGAAAACAAATTTCCCCAGAGAAAAAAAAAATTACCTGTAGGCTCTTTGAAGTTTCTATTTATAAAAGTTTGGTCAGAACTGATAGGGCAGGCTGGGCTCCCAAGATGGAGTCACCAAGAACAACAGAGGCATAGGAAAGTGAATTATCCACATTCCTCAAGAAACTGCCCAGCCATTATCCCCTCCTTGCCTACATTGCCCCCAGGTCATGGTTTCCTGCCTCCTCATCTCCTAAGTCACCTGGTCTCTGTTCTGGTCTCACACACTAGCTATTTTAAATGGCTGATGTAATGATCTCCCCTAAAGGAACTTTTCTATTCAACTTAACAAACGAGTTTCCTGTAGGGAGAATGCTAGTGTCTTGGAGGAATTTCTCTCAGTTTTTTTTTTGTTTGTTTGTTTTTTGTTTGGTTTTTTTTTTTTTTTTTTTTTTTGGCAGCATTCAACAGGCTGCTGCCTCAAACCCCTGCAGTACATGACCTGTGTCATTTTTCAAACTTCTACTCTCAGAAGCACCAGGTACTTGGTTTAATGCTCTGATGACAGTGTTTTGAAATTCTAAATAACTCCAGCTTTTTTTTTGAACTCTATCTTTGAACGTGTGTTTTTAAAAGAAGGCTGATTGGAACAGATCTGGCGTTAGGTGAGAGGACAACTGGTATGCTGCCCCCGGTCCTGCCCTGCAGTGTCTGAGTAGATATCAATTCTCTGTGAATATCAGCACAGGAAACATTCAGGCAGTTAAGCTTGTCAGTAAATTAACATGAGCGCTACTCACAGACATTGCAATCAAGCACGTCAAGAAGTTAGTTAATCCAGTCACTTCTACCCAAGAACACGCTCACTTGTGGAACCTAATGGCAAACCACATGCTGATGCAGTGCTGGGCACCCTGGGGTGGTTCACTGGCTAGCCCTGGCCCCCACCCACCATCCACCTGGGGTGGTTCACTGCCTAGCCCTGGCCCCCACCCACCATCTACCTGGGATGGTTCACTGCCTAGCCCTGGCCCCCCACCCACCATCTACCCTCTGTTGCTTTTAGCACCACTTGCTTGCACACCTCCATCTCTGTATCCTTCATTATATTCCATGCTGTAGAATTTTTTTTAAAAAAATATTTTATTTATTTATTTATTTATTTATTTATTTATTTATTTGGTTTTTCGAGGTAGGGTTTCACTCTGGTCCAGGCTGACCTGGAATTCACTATGTAGTCTCAGGGTGGCCTCGAACTTTCGGCGATCCTCCTACCTCTGCCTCCCGAGTGCTGGGATTAAAGGCGTGTGCCACCACGCCCGGCTTTATTTCTTTATGAGAGGGAGAGTATGGGCACACTAGGGCCTCAGCAAACAAACTCCAGATACGTGTGCCACTTTCTGTATCTGGTTTTACTGGGGAATCAAACCTGGGCTTCAGACTTTGCATGCAAATGCCTTTAACCACTGAGCCATCTCTCTAGCCCAAGGCTGTGGCGTTTTATTTTTAATGTTTTTTTTTTTTTTTTTTCTTGAGGTAGGGTCTCACTCTAACCCAGGCTGAACTGGATTTCACGTAGATTCAGGGTGGCCTTGAACTCACAGTGATCCTCCTAAGTCGGCCTCTGGAGTGCTGGGATTAAAGGCTGTGCCACTACGCCCGGCTCTGCTATGGGTGTTTGAAAGCAGTGTGATGTTGAAGATTTTCCATTCTTGAAATATGCTTATTTATTTATCTGTAAGTATAGTGAGAGCAAGAGCAAGAGGGAGAGAAAGAAAGAGACAGAAAGAACATGGGCACACCGGGGCCTTTGATGCTGCAAACGAATTCTAGATGCATATGCCACTTTGTGCATCTGGCTTACTTACGTGGGTACTGAGGAATCACACCGTGAGCCAGCAGGCTTTGAAAGCAAAGGCCTTTAACCCCCGAGCCATCTCTCCAGCTCCCTTGGGTCTTTTTAATTCTCACTTATAGTCACCCCTAGAGCACAAGAAACTGGAGAAATGTTGTCCTTAGTCCTCTATGTCAAGGTCGCTCATACCAAGCTGGCGTGGACACAGCCAGATAAAAGCCCCACTTCTCCTTGGGAACAGAGGAGAACGGCTAACCCCATTTTGCAGCTACTAAACACCAGGACTGAGTCATGGTCAGCCTTAAAATCTGCCTGGTTCTTGATGGTTAATCGCATGCAGTCAAACTCCTTGCCACACTCTAGAGCAACACTAAGCACATGGAAAGGAAAATGGTCCTTTGTCATGGGTGTTAGGAGACAAAACATGACCCACATCAGGGTCTTTTCACTGGAAGATGGTAGAGGGCAGGCCTGTTACTATAGCAACGCCGTGGCATGCAGGGGTCATGTGCTTTGTCTGGCTAGCTGCAGAACCAGTGTGGTACGTGATGCAGCAGGGATGCTCCTCAGGGCTGGAGGAAGAGAGGGGAAACAAGGAACAGAGGGACCTCGCAGGAGGAAGGGGAGGAAGGCAGTGTCATGGGCAGGGATTGTGATAGTCTCTCCTCTAATGAGCAGCTCTTCCTTCTGAGCACAAACAAGTGGTGAAAACAGTGGGCGCGTGTCCCTGCCTCCGCCACACGTGAGCGTGGGTGCGCTCCTGTCCCCACAGCATTCTGAGAGCTTGAGCTCTCCATGTGAGTAGTAAATACAGGTTCTCGCATCGCTTCACTTCATTCTTCTTCCCTTTGTGGAACAAGCTCCCAGTCCTGATCCAGCACCTGGAGGTGGCAAGACCAGTCTAAGGGGCCTCATACACAATGCAGTGGGAACTCGTCAACAGGGCAAGACAGACGTGCCAGTTTTGAACCTCCAGGGCGAGGAGTGCACACTAGTGATGACTCAGCTCAACAGGAGGCGCTCCCAGCGGCTCCTCACTGCTGGCGCCTCTGGAAGCAGGAGAGCTGGCTTTCCAAAGGCTGTCTTTTTATTGATAATTTCTACACGTGTCTATAATGCATTTTGCTCCTAATCCTCTCTCATGACCATCCCTTGACCCTTAAAGAGAGAATGTCTATTTCTTTCTGGAAGTTAAGACAATTTTCTTAGAAAGTGATTCAGTCATGATCTTTTCTCTTGACTATGAGGTTCCTGAAAAGTTCTTCTGGGAGGTGATGTATCCTGTCAGGACAGAACCATGCCAGCCTTCTTCAGTACCAAACCTTGCATACTAGGTGTGTTACAGATGCTCACGAGAGAACGAATCTTTGGGGTTATAAAGGAAGTCAAACTATGACTAAACAAAGATTGCTGGGCTGGAGAGATGGCTCAGTGGTTAAGGTGCTTGCCTGAAAAGCCAAATGACCCAGGTCCAATTATTCAGTACCCACATAAAACCAGATATGCAAAGTGGAACATGCATCTGGAGTTTGTTTGCAGCAGTTGGAGGCCCTGGGGCACCCACTGTCTCTGTCTCTTTTCTCTCTCTCTCTCCTTGCAAATAAGCAAATAAAAATATATTTTTTAAAGATTGTTGGGGTCTAGATTAACTAGTTAACGAAAAGTCATTGGTAAAACCAAAACAAAAAAAGGTTGACTCAGGCCTGGGTATATGTCTTAGCAGTTAAAGGTGCTTGCTTGCAAAGCCTGTGGTTCTAGGTTCAATTCCCCAGCCACCCACATAAAGCCAGACAGGCATTGGATTGCAATAGCAAGAGACCTTGGTGTTCCTCCCCCACATATACACATGTACGAATAAATAAGTATTTGTTTAAAGGGGTTGACTCTCAAACTCACAGAACAGAACAGATCCTCACTCATTCCCTTAGTTCGGGCTATCTGTGCCCAGACTTCAGAATCCTCCTTCCACAAGCCCAGCCTACAACCTACATTTGTGAGACTTGCTCTCTTCATGCCTAGATTACACTAGCACAAGCATCAGAGACAATTAAAATCAAGTTGAGGGGCACATTCTCATCATCATGAAAGACAGCCTAATGAGGCCACAAGAGTATATGAGACACCCCAAATAACCACTCCTTTGCTCCCACAACAGCTTTCATTTCAAAGAGCTTCTTTAACGTTAATCACATTTCCGTGCCGAGATTTCTTATCACAGATGGAAACAGATTTGCACCTGGATCTTCCACTGAACGTCCCGTTCCTGTATCCTCAAACTCCCTCCTTTCTCTGGATTCTCCATCTTGGAAGATGGCTCCCTTGTCCACCAGGGCTGGGAACTTGAAATCTGAGCATTTACTAGACTGCCAGATCCACATGCCCCCATTGGTTCCACCTCCTGAGTCCATTAACTCTTTGGTCCCAGGATATTTGTTTTTATTTTAAAAGATATTTTATTTATTTATTTATTTTAGAGAGAGAATGAGTCAGAGAGCGAGAGAATGGGTGCGCCAGAGCCTCCAGCCACTGCAAATGAACTCCAGATGCATGCGCCTCCTTGTGCATCTGGCTTATGTGGGTCCTGGAGAATCAAACCGGGGTCCTTTGGCTTTGTAGGCAAATGCCATCTCTCCAGCCCCTTGTCCCAGGATATTTTCTTAAAATGCACAACCAATTTTGGTGATCTGCTGCTTAAAATCCTTCAAAAGTTCTCCACTGTCTTGTGAATGAATTCAAATTGTGCACTGTGCAAGGCCTGGGTGGCAGTCAGGTATGTGTTGCTGGCAGAAATCACCTGACCAAGAGCAGCTTTGGGGGCAAAAAAGGGTTTATTTTGGCTTACAAACTTGAGGGGAAGCTCCATGATGGCAGGGGAAAATGATGGCTTGAGCAGAAGGTGGAAATTACCCCCTGGCCAACATCAGGTGGACAATAGCAACAGGAGAGTGTGCCAAACACTGGCAAGAAGACACTGGCTATAACACCCATAGGCCTGCCCCCAACAATACACTGCCTCCAGGAGGTGTTAGTTCCCAAATCTCCATCAGCTGGGAACCCAGCATTCAGAACAACTAAGTTTATGGGGGACACCTGAATCACACAACCACAGCATGGACCATTCCCAGAGGATGGCTTTTGTCTTGTGAGAATTGTCAGTTTGACCAACATCTCTTCAGGGTTTCCTTTCCAGACTGGAGTGATGACACAGGCCTTGAGGATTCTCAGGAGGTCAGATTATAGAATGTTAGCAATGAAGTTGTCGACTCAACACGGTGACACAATAGCATCATTCATTACACAACTAAAGGAATCCAGGAGTTTCTGCTTGCTTGGCCTTGCAGAATTACTTTCCTTGGGTTTTGTAATCACCACATCAATCACCATGCAAATTAGATTATCTGACAGAACCTTGGCCGTGTTGTGACAATGGTGAGAATAATGGTGGTGGTGATGGTGATGTTGGTGAAGAAGATGATGATCATGGTGATGCTGAAGATGGCGGAGAGGATGACGAGGATTGGTGGCAATAATAACAATACATTTACTAAAGTGTTCCTTTCTCGCTTCAACAGTGACCTTATTTGCAAATTCATTACAATAGCAAGTTCCTGTTAGTCCCTACTTGTTAGGGGAAAAGAGAAGCAAAAAATTGCTTGTTACTCCTTGTCATTTTAATAAGAAGACAGAGTTCCTGGCTTCTTGCCCTTAAACAATCAAAAATCACCCAAGTGTCTTCCTTCAAATGTCAGGATGGCATTTCGCCTGACAGCTTTCTCATTATTATGCACCCAGAGCTTCTCTATCCAAGCCTGTCAGAAGTCTCTAGCAGCCAGGCACCTTGTAAACTTGGAACTCATGTCTCAACCTTGTGACATGGCTTTGAAGCTCTCAGCTAGTGAAGGGGGACGAAGAGCACAAGGGTGTCCTCTGATACCAGGATTCCTCAGGGGAGCCCCTCACATTCCTGAAGAGGAAGGAGTGAGGCTGTGTTAGACAGCTTTCTGTCGCCGTGACAAAATACCTAAAACAAGCAACTAAGAAAGGAAGGTTTATGTTTTGGTTCATGGCTTCCAGGGATCGATCAGTCCACCGTAGCTTGGCCCCATAGTATTTATGGCAGTTGTCCATAAGAAGGTTTTGCTGTTTGTTGTTGCATCCACATCAAGGGCTAATCCAGAGCCGGGAGGGTGGATCTTGAATGTGTGAGCTTAGCCCAGGAAGTGTGGCACTGTGCACCACTGGGCTTGGGAGGACTCTGTGGGGTGCTTCCGGTCACCCACTTCTTTGAATGAGGTCACTAATCCTTAGTGAGAGGGTACCAGACAGCAACTGCCCCCATGGTCACCCCATGGGGAAAGAGTCATGAGCATGACTGTGTGTGTTCAATTAGGATTTGAGAGTGGAAAGGAGAAAGACTTCTCTGAACAAGAATGCCCCGGTCTGCATCATTTAACTGTTACCATAGAGGTGAGCCTTCCAGTATTAAGAGGTTTCCAAATCTCAAGAGCAAATCCTTCTCAATGAAGTGAAAACTCAAGTATCCTAACCACAGGAGACTTGTAGGACCAAGAAGGAACCTTCAGGTCTCCCAGAGTCCTGCCCCTCTGGAGCCATCACTAACCAAGTCTCCTTTGCACTCCCCACCTTACTGAAGGGAGTTACTAGGTGCTGTAATCTCTCATTGGACACACTGAGAAGGGCGAGGCACCCTCCACTGTGGGCACATTTATGGTCACTTGTCATGTGATTTGATTGCCAATTTTCAAATTTGTTGAACTGTGCAAACAAATTTCAGAAATACAGCCATTATGAAGGAAACTGCTACCCAGGGAGGCCAAGGTCCACACCCCTGATCAGAAGGTAGCCCATGGCCGAGAGCCACACCCGAGACCAGGAGGAATCACAGCCTGTGACAGCTTTCAGTTTTCTGGAGCTCAGCCAGCGTAAGAAAGGAGCACATTGGGAAATAGTCAACACGGACCCCACACACATCACCCACACAAAGCATGTGTAAATCGTGTAGATGCATGCACATGTAGCACACACATGTTCTCACACACACATGTACCTTGTGAGTATATATCCATACACACCCACTAAGCTAATTTCATGAGCTGTTAAGGTCACTGTTCACTGTTTAAAAATTGACACTTGGCCCTGCTCAGATAATCAGTACATATAAAATGCCACTCCCTAAAATCATGAGCTCAGGGACTTGCCCGTCTCTACATGTAGGCATGAACCTCACCCCTAGAAACATGCCTTACTTCTCATGTCCTTACAGTGTGTCCTCCTTGGGGCACCTCATGAACCTGCTGTCTTGTGTGTCACCCTCCTTGGCTTGCAGTTTCTCTGCCAGCTTCCTTTCTCCCTTTACTCACGGGAGACACATCTGCTCGATGCGACGACTCCAGGAAAAGGGGCTGCAGTCGCTCCATGTGCCCTGAACTCGAATTGCTAAAATCCATACGAAGTCTGAGAAGTCGGCCTCAGTCCCCATGAAGGTTCACATGTGCTCTTGACCTAAAGGCTAAGGCGGATCACAGCAAAGCTTGATGCCCACTGCAGAGGGCCACCACACCACTGCTTCTCCAACCGTGGGTCCAAATATCACAGGTAGAAAATACTGTTAAAAAATGCCTTTGGGGGCTGGAGAGATGGCTTAGCGGTTAAGCGCCTGCTGCTAACCCTAAGAACACTGGTTTCTCCAGGTCAAAGCCAGATGCAAAGTGAGGCAAGTGCAATCGATTCTCCAGAACCCATCTGGATTTCGGTGGCACAGTTACTGCATCTGGAGTCTCTGTCTTCCTCTCTCTCTCTCTTTCTCTCTCTCTCTCTCTCTCTCTGTCGCTCTCTGTTTCTGTGTCTCTCTCCAAAAAAATAATAAAAAATTAATTAATTAATTAATTAATTAAAATAAAAAGTTTTTTAAAAAATGCCTTTGGGGCTGGAGAGATGACTTAGCCCATTCTTTTCTCTGTGTGCATCTGGAGTTCATTGGCAATGGCTAGAGGCCCTGGTGTGCCCATTCTTTCTCTGTGTCTGTCTCTCTTTCTCTTTCTCTCTCTCAAAATAAATAAATAAAATATATTTTAAAATGCCTTTGTAATGAACTGTACTGAAAACATACAGACCATTTTTAAAAAATTATTATTCCCTAAACAATACAGTCAGTCAACGATTTGCAATACCACAGAAGGTATTACAAATAGTGTAAAAGATACAGGAGGGCCTGGGGAGATGGTTTAGCAGTTAAAGGTGCTTGCTTGCAAAGCCTGCCACCCTGGGTTTTATTCCCAGGATAGGCATTGCTTGTAGCCAGAGACCCTGGTGCGCACGCGCACACACACATGTAAATACATAAAAATTTAAAAAATAATATGTACATGAGAGGATTGTGTCGAGTCAAAGAAAATGCTATGTCATTGATAGAAAGAACTTGAACATGGTGTGGGGGAGGTCTGAGCCAATCCCTCCCGATGCTGCTGCTTTGCTCGCAGAGGCTGACCAAGCTGTGATGGGCTCTGCTCCTCAACGTATGCTCTCAGGGCTGCGAAACTCTCGCTTTGATGAGAGCGCAGAGTGTCTTGCAATGAATGACAAGCTTCTTTGAAGTCTACCCAGAAATTTGTGTACAATTTCCTTTCTTTTCTTTAAAGCCTCAGTTAAAATGTGACAGTAAAATATCTCCTTATTTTACAGCTCTTCCTGCAGATGTAACACCCGGTTAAATGTGCAGAGTGGAAACCTTGGACAATAGGGACACTTTTGTTGTTTCTCACACCAGGGAAATCCTGGGGTAGAAACTTCCAGGTCTGGCTGTTTTGGCTTTGCATAGTCATCCTGCAAGGCCTGGACACTTCTGAGCTTCCAGACAGGCCTCCCCTGCCTGCGTCCTTCTTTGTTCTCTAGCTGTTACCCGCAGGTTTGCGACATGGCACCGTGGTCGCGTGCCCATAAGGCACACTGTACACATGTCCCTCAGCGCTACACAGCCTTGCTTGTTACATGGATCTTTTGTTAAAAAGCCAGAAAACCTTTCCGGAAGCCACTCCCCAGCCCACCCCTCTAGTGTTATCATCCAGAATAGAGCCAAAGGCCCATCAGAGTGGCCATAGACTCTTACTTCCTCCCATCTGGAAGACCAGACCAACGCTTGCCCACCCAGCACTCACTTTGGCTTATTTGAATAGGGCCCAGCTCTCCACCACAACTGGCTTATTCTAACAATTTGGCTCCCTCACCCCACCACTACTAGAACGGGTTTAGTTAGGACTCCCCCGCCATCCAGACTGGCTGTTTCTACTCAGGACCCATCCCCCACCATCACTACAGTGCTGTTTGTCTTTTTTAAACAGAACTAGCCCACCCACTATTATAACTGGCTTTATTTTAAGCAGACTTGCCAGCAACATGACCTGTTTAATCTCATCAAGCTTTTCTTTTCCAGGCCTCTGCATGGAGGAGACCGGGAACCTGGTGGGGTTCAGTTACAAAGGAGAAAGCTCCTTGAAGAGGAGAACAAAAAAGACTCCACCTCCAAAGCCTCCGATTAGCTCAATCCCCCTCCTCAATTCCTTCAGCTACAAAAGACGGGAGGCTGCCTCCAGGATGTGCCTCCCAGGTTGGGGGTTGGGTTGGGAAAGGTGGAATGTGTAACCGTAAGCCACCAGGTGCTGTTTCCAGTTCTTCTCACAGAACACAGTCACAAGTTCTCCAGAATCACCTGGGGTGACTGTTTAAAATGCACATTTAAAATCCAGGCATGGTGGTGCATGCCTTTAATCCCAGCACTCAGGAGGCACAGGCAGGAGGATCACCCTGAGTTTGAGGCCACCCTGAGACTATGTAGTGAATTCCAGGTCAGCCGGGGCTAGAGCGGAAACCCTACCTGAAATCCTGTCAAAAAAAATTTTTTTTTTAAATAACTAAATAAAATGCATTCGATATCTCACACCCAGAAAATCTGACCAGATTATTATTTTCTCGATTACTTAACTCCTGAAGGTTCTCACAGTTAATACAACCAAGCATAGGTTACCGCCAAATGGCAGTCATGAGGGAACAATTAACTTCTAGTCCATTTCTAAGAAAAGTGCAGAAGAGTGACATTGTTTTCAGAGCAAAGCACATGTCACAATAAAGGAGTAGCATACAAAGCACATTATGTCTCCTGTATTTATAAATGAGATTGGAGTGGTGCCTGTCCATATTGAAATCATGGTGGCCTTTTACAAGATTGACTGGAGAGATTGCTGGGTTCTGCTTCCAATTCTGTCTCTTCTTGCTCTGGTTTTAAAACATATAGAAAATAAATTCATTCAGCTTTGATGTAAAACCCCAGGATTTGGAGAATGTTTTTCAAAGTAAGACTGATGGCTTCATGCCCTTTGTGGACTTGATCTTCAAAGTTAAGCACCTATGTCTGTGAATTTTAAATGCTGGACAGCATACAGGTAGCCCCGAGTATCCACAAGTTCTACATCCTGGCTTCGACCAATCCACGCGTGCGCACACACACACACATACACACACAGAAGTATATGGGAATCAATCTGTATTGAATATGTATAGACTTTTCTTTCAGGCCATTATTCCCTGAACAGTATAACTCAGCAATGTCTTACGGACTTAAAGTGCATGGGAAGATGTGCAGAGATTCTGGGCAAACGTTATGCCATTCACAGTGCAGATTTCACGTACAGAATTTGATAGCCGTGGGACTTGGTATCCACGAGGGTCCTGAAACCAGTCCCCAGGGGACAACTATACCTTCCTTTGTTTGCTGCAGATGGTGATGACACCCTTCCTGTTGCCACCAATATCCTCCCCTTTCTCATGCCTATTGCCAAGCCTTCCCTTCATATTGCTGCTTCATGGAGAGTTTTAAAAAATATTTTATTTATAGCCAGGCGTGGTGGCGCACGCCTTTAATCCCAGCACTCAGGAGGCAGAGGTAGGAGGATCGCCATGAGTTCGAGGCCGCCCTGAGACTACATAGTGAATTCCAGGTCAGCCTGGGCCGGAGTGAGACCCTGCCTCGAAAAACAAACAAAAAAACAAACAAAAAAATTTATTTATTTGAGAGAGAGCGGGGGAGGGAGAGAAGGAGGGAGGAAGGGAAGGAGTGAATGGATGTGCAAGGGCCTCTAGCCACTGCAAATGAACTCTAGACACGTGTGCCACCTTGCGCATCTGGCTTTACTTGGGTACTGGGGAATGGAACCTGGGTCCTTTGGCTTTACCTTTGCCACTAAGCCATCTCATCTTGGAGTTTGATTTTTTCATTTTTCAGTTTTGCAAGGTAGGGTCTCACTCTAGCCTCGAACTCATGGCGATCCTCCTACCTTTGCCTGCCGAATGCTGGGATTAAAGGCGTGTGCCACCACGTCTTCTTGGAGAGTTTTAATAAGAAATTGGTTCTTAGGCTGGGAAGATGTCTCAGTGGGTTAAAGTACTTACTGTCCAAACACGAGGACCCGGAAGGGCCTGATTCATCCTGAATTTAATTCCCCAGCACCACATGAACCACGTGTGTGTCTATGTGTGTGCATGCATGTTATGTGTGGTATGGCTGTGTGTGCATGCATGTGTATTCAGATGTGCACATGCGGGGAAGCCCGAGGAGAACGTTGGGCATCCTTCAGTGTCACTCATCTGCACATTTCCTTGAGATGGCGTCTCACTGAACCCTGGGCTGCTGTTTCTTTTCAAACTGGCTGCAAGCTGACTGCAAGCTCTGGAGAATCTTCAGCATCTGCTCCCCACAGCTGTGCATGGCCCTGACAACCCCCATTCTCCTTCCTGTATCTTTGAGCACCATGTATAAAGGAATCATGCAGTGTTTGTCCTTTGAGATAGTTTTATGTCACTGAGCCCTGTGCCCCCAAGGTTCCTCTGTGTATGGTGCGTGTCAGAATCCTCTCTTCCCAAGGCTGACATTGTCCATTGTGTGTCTAGGCTTCTGCATTTACTTCACCCTTTCATCAGCTGACCACCTGGGGCCTCTGCCCGTGCCTCTTCTTCCTCTCAGGCAGGGTAGGGCTGGTCCCCCTGTCCCCTGCCCCTACAAAAGCCAGGAGAGAAGAAAATGGAATTCATGTACAGCATTTGAACTGCTAGAGGCAATATATATTTTTAAAGTGGCTAGTGTGTGGGGTGGGGGGAGGGAGCTTTTTTGAATTACAAGAGCCTGGGTGTCTTTCTTTTCCGAAGCCCACATGACCCAACCTGTCAATAGCACCTCGTCATTTCCCTAACCCAAACTGCAGTAGGAGATTGCACTTTTTTTAATGTTGACCATTTCTGGTGGTATGGGAAATGGAAGGTGACGAGAAGAGAGAGAAATCCACTGAGTCACGGCCAGGCCTGCCAGCTTCAGATGCCACTGGCATTAGACCAGTAAATGGCAATTTCTGATGGCGTCTTTGATCATGGATCCAGACTGTCTCATGATCTGAGCAAGCACAGCCAGATTCCTGGTATTCCCCTGACGGTTCCCACACACCTCTCATTTCCAGGCCTCCTCATCAGACAGAAGGCACCATCTCTTGTCAGTCCATTCCGGATGGGTGCATAAAGATAGGATTTCTTGGAGAATGGTTTGCCTAATTAGCCACAATGTCACTTTCTTGGAAAGTCTTTTTCAACCCAAGGACCACGGTGGTCTGCTGTGCCCTTCCACCTCTCACTCACAGCAGAGTTTTGTCAAACCAGAGTGATTGCTCTGCCCCAGCAGTAAGCTCACATAAAACGTTTGAAAAACTATGATGATCAAAACCAACATACTTTGTTCATTTCTATTCAGCCTTTGAATTTCACTCACTCTTAGTTTTCATCTCCTCAGAGGAAAGTTGATCTCTGAGGTCTGAAATCACTGAAAGGAGGCCATGCAGATGCTGGAACACTCCTTGAGCAGCCTGCTCAAGGTACCCATAGATTTTCTCTTTGCTAAAGATAAACTGCAGACGGAGAAAATACAGTTGAGAACAATTAAGACTAAAGAGAAAATGAATGCTTCTTGTTTTCAAGGAAGAGATACCGAGTTCGCTTCAGGGATGACTGGATCCCACATTCAAGTGTCCAGCCTTTCCTCTCTCCGCTCTACTTCTCTCTACATTCTTATTCTCTCCTTAGGCTGGCTTCAGACATCCCAGTAGTGGACAGCCTAGGGATCAGATGACCCTTCATCTCATTCGTAGAACCAGGGAGGCAATTACGAGAGACCATTGTATCTATGAGTGACGGGATTGAGAGGCGAGTGTATCTAGGACGGTTATGAGAGACCATTCCATCTATGACTAGAGTTATAAGAGACCATGTTTCCGTGACAGTTAGGAAAGACCATTGTATCTATGATTTGTTTCATACCAGAAAGAGGGAAGATGCTTCCCTATAAGAGAAAGTGCAGCTCCAGTACAGTAATAACTGTCTGTCATAGACCATGTCTTTAAACAAAACATTCTTTTTAAAATTTGAGACAGATAGAGGGGGAGTGGAGAGTGAGTATGGGCACACCAGGGCCTCCTTCCACTGCAAACAAACTCCAGAGTATGCACCATTTGTGCATCTGGCTTTATGTGGGGACTGGGGAATTGAACCCAGGCTGTCAGGCTTTACAAGCAAGTGCCTTTAATCATTGAGCCATCTCCCCAGCCCCATGTCTTTTTAACTTTTGTTTTGTTTTTGGTTTTTTGAGGTAGGGTCTCACTCTAGTCCAGGCTGACCTGGAATTCACTATGTAGTCTCAGGGTAGCCTGGAACTCGCAGTGATCCCCTACCTCTGCCTCCCGAGTGCTGGGATTAAAGGCGTGCGCCACCACGCCCGGCTTTTTAAAACTTTTTTTTTTATTGACAACTTTCATAATTATAGACAATAAACCATTATAATTTCCTCCCCTCTTCAACTTTCCCCTTTACCAATCCACTCTCCATCATATCCCCCCTCTCAATTAGTCTCTCTTTTATTTTGATGTCATCATCTTTTCCTCCTATTATGATGGTCTTGTGTAGGTAGTGTCAGGCACTGTGAGGTCATGGATATCCAGGCCATTTTTTGTCTGGAGGAGCACGTTGTAAGGAGTCCTAATCCTTCCTTTGGCTCTTACATTATTTCTGCTACTTCTTCCTCAATGGACCCTGAGCCTTGGCAGGTGTGATAGAGATGTTTCAGTGCTGAACACTCCTCCGTCACTTCTTCTCAGCACTATGGCACCTTCTGAGTCATCCCAGAGGTCACTGTCATCTGAAAAGAGAAGCTTCTCTAACCAAAAGTGAGAGTAGCATTAATATATGGGTATGAATGATAAGAAAAATGCTTACAGGGCAGTTTGGTGAGTATGATATATGCATTTGGCCAAATACCATCAGGCATTATACCCCTAGGGCACATGATCTCCCCTGCCATAGACTTTTGACTAGGTTTTCAAAACCAGGCATGTATTCTCTCCCTTGCAGCAGGCCTCCAATCCAATTAGAGAGTGGTTGGTTTCCTCCATAACAGACATGCACTATTGCACCCATTGGCTTATTTGGCCTGGCTGGACAAACTTAAGGCTTGCAGTGTCTGCTGCTATTTATCTCCACTGATGACTTCTCTCTGGCTGCATGCAGCAATGTAATTTTTCCTAGCTTTCTGTCAGCTGGTCTACATGGAGGAGGTTTTCAGCTCAGCTCCAGCTTGATTTCTCAGTGACCTTGCAGCCCAGGTATGTGGAGTCTTCAGCAATAGGGTCTTACCATCTAGTCCTGATGGGAAATCGAGAGCCTTGGCAATGGGCTGTAATGTTTTGGGGACATCAGGGACCTCCCTTCCCAACAACTCACTGGGAGGTATCCCATCCCTGGTACTGAAATTTTTCTAGTAACAATCTATGGCTTATGGGTGTGCCATTCTCCAAAAAAGTAGATTTCTATATAACTTATTCATACCATCTTAAATTCTGATTGTCCCTCCCCCCATCCTTCTTTTACTCGATCTCTTCCACTGACCTCACTTAGGCCATTCCACCCCCAGTAATCTGTTCATCTACATATATATACAATGCCACCCCCTTAAGTGTTCCCCTCTTCTATCCCTTTCTAGCTTACTGGTCTCTGCTACAGGTTTTTACTCCAACACACACACAAGTCTGAACATTTGTAGCTAGGATCCACATATGAGAGACAACATGCAACATTTGGCTTTCTGGACCTGTGTTACCTCAGTATAATCCTTTCCAGATCCATCCATTTCCCTGCAAATTTCATAATTTCATTTTTCTTTACTGCTGAATAGGACTTCATCATATAAATGTACCGCATCTTCATGATCCACTCATCAGTTGAGGGGCATCTAGGCTGGTTCCATTTCCTAGCTACTGTGAATAGAGTGGCAATAAACATGGATGAGCAAGTATCTCTAAGGTAGTGAGATGAGTCCTTAGGATATATGCCTAGGAATGTTAAAGCTGGGTCATGTGGTAAATCTCTATATTTTTTAAATTTTTTGAGGCAAGCCCAACAGATTGGCATTTTTTTCATGAGAGAGAGAGGGAGGGAGAGAGAACTGGCATGCCAGGGACTCCAGCCACTGCAATTGAACTCCAGATGCGTGCGCCCCCTTGTGTGCATGTGCAACGTTGTGTGCTTGCATGACTGTGCATCTGGCTTGTGTGGACAGTCAAACATGAGTCCTTAGGCTTCACAGGCAAGTGCCATAACTGTTAAGCCATCTCTCCAGCCCTGGTAAATCTATTTTTAGCTGTCTCAGGAACCTCCACACTGATTTCCACATTGGCTGTACCATATTGCATTCCCACCAACAGTGTAGAAGGGTTCCTCTTTTTCTGCATCCTCACCAGCATTTATTGTCATTTGTTTTCATGACAGTAGTCATTCTGACAGGAATGAGATAGAATCTTAGAGTAGTTTTAATTTGCATTTCCCTGATGACTAAGGACATATAACATTTTTTAGATGTTTATATGACATCTGTATTTCTTTTGCCGAGTACTCTTTAGTTCCATAGCCCATTTTTAAACGGGGTCTTTTGATTTTTTTATTATTTAATTTTTTGATTTCTTTGTATATCCTGGATACTAATCCTCTGTCAGATGTGTAGCTGACCAAGATTTTTCTCCCATTCTGTAGGTTGCTCTTAGCTCTATTTACAATGTACTTCCCTATAAAAAAAAAAAAAGCCCTGTAATTTCATGAGGTTCCAGTGGTTGATTAGTGGTTGTATTAGCTGAGAGACTGGGGTTATATTCAGAAAGTTGTTTCCTATGTCAATATGTTGAAGGCTTTCCCCTGCTTTTACCTTTAGCAGTTTCAGAGTTTCAGGTCTGACATTAAAGTCTTTGATCCATTTGGACTTAATTCTTGTGCATGGAGAGAGACAAGGATCTATTTTCATCCTTCTACATACAGATATCCAGTTTCCTCAGCACCACTTGTTAAAGAGGCTATCTTTTCTCCAATGAATATTTTTGGCATTTTTGTTGAAAATCAGATGGCTGTAGCTGCCTGGGCTTCTGGGTCTTCTATTCTGTTCCATTGATCAGTGTATCTGTTTTGTGCCAGTACCATGCTGTTTTTGTTGCGGTGGCTCTGTAATATAGCTTAAAACTGGGTATGGTGATACCACCAACCTTATTTTTGTGGCTTGGAACTATTTTGGCTATTTGAGGTTTTCTGCACTTACAAATGAATTTTGGGATTTTTTTTCTATTTCTGTGAAGAATGCCATTGGAATTTTGATGGGGATTGCATTAAATGTGTAGATTGATTTTGGTAAGATTAACATTTTCACAATATTGATTCTTCTAATCCATGAACATGGGATATCTTTCCATTTCCTAGTGTCTTCTGTAATTTCTCTCTTGAGTGTTTTCATTTTCATTGTAGAGAACCTTCATTTCCTTAGTTAGGTTTATTCCAAGGTACTTAATTTTGCTTTGAGGTAATTGTGAATGGGAGAGATTCCCTGATTTCATCCTCAGCATGTCTATTGTCTGCCAGTAGGAAGGCAACTGATTTCTGTGTGTTTATTTTATATCCTGCTACATTGCTAAAAGTTTTTTTTTTTTTTTAATCAGAACTGACAGTTTGATGTTACAGTCTTTAGGGTCCTTTATGTATAGGATCATATCATCTATAAAATAATGAGAATTTGATCTCTTCCTTTCCAATTTGTGTCCCTTTTATGAGTGTCTCTTCCCTTGTTGCTGTAGCTAAGACTTCCAGTACTATATTAAACTGCAGACAGTGGACATCCTTGTCTTATTCCTGATTTTAATGGAAAAACTTCAAGTTCTCCCCCATTTAGTATTATGTTGGCTATATGCTTGTCATAAGGAGCCTTTATTATGTTGAGATATGTTCCTTCTATTCCCAGTTTCTTTAGGACTTTTACCATGAGGGGATGTTGGATTTTGTCAAGTGCCTTTTCTGCAACTATTGAGATGATCATGTGATTTTTGTCCTTCAGTTCATTTATATGGTGTATTACATTTATTGATTTAAGCATGTTGAACCATTCCTGCATCTCTGGGATAAAGCCTACTTGGTCAGGGTGAATGATCTCTCTGATATATTCTTGTATTCTGTTTGGCAATATTGTGTTGAGAATTTTTGCATTTATGTTCATGAGAGAGATTGGTCTGTAATTTTCTTTTTTGTCCTGTCTTTGATGGTTTCGGTATGAGAATAATGCTGGTTTTGTAGAAGGAGTTTGGCAGTATTCCTTCCTTTTCCAATATATGGAAATGTTTGAGATGCATGGGCGTTAGTTCTTCTGTGGAGGTCTGGTAAAATTCATCTGTGAATCCATCTGGATCTGGACTTTTTAGTTGGGTGATTTTTTTATACAATGTTTTGATTTCCATGCTTGTTATAGGGTGTTTAAATGGTTAATCTCATATTTCAGATTTTCAAATTTAGTGGTGTCTATGTTCTTAGAGTCTGTCCTCTTGATTTTCTGAATTTATTGGTATCTGTTATAATTGGGCCTCTTTCATCTCTAATTTTATTGATTTTTCTCTCTCTCTTTTTGTTTGTTTTTTGAGGTAGGGTCTCACTCTAGCCCAGGCTGACCTGGAATTCACTATGTAGTCTCAGGGTGGCCTCGAACTCACAGCTATCCTCCTACCTCTGTCTCCCAAACACTGGGATTAAAGATGTGTGCCACCACGCCCAGCCTCTTTTCTCTTTCTTTTGGTCAGATTTGGTAAAGGTCCTTATCAATACTGTTTATCTTCCTCCTGTGGCCAGGGAGCCTCTTTCTAAAGCTCTGTAAGCAGAACTACCTTCTTCCTTCATGACAATCATTTCCATGCCTTTGTCTTACCACACCCATTTAAAACAAGGTCCCGGTTTCTTAAAACAAGTTGCCATGAGAACCAACCAAAAGCAGCTGGAAGATGGGACATCGACTCATCCTTTGGAGTCCTAAGTCTGAAGTAAGTTTGGGGATGCAACAGTGAGTAGGAAGCAAATGCAGGGCTGGTGGAATTTGGAATCAGTATATTTTATGAACCATTTTCTAAAGCCAGAAGCACCATATGGTGCTTATAACCGAGGAATGGAATAGAGACATATAACACAAATAAGTGGGGCCGTCATCTGACTATTGGTGTAGAATGGCTGAAAATAAATTCTACTCTCAGATTCCTCCGTCTGCAAACCGGGGATATTTCTTCAGTAATGGCATGACCTTGAGGAAGATGTTTACTCCCCGGTAGTTTTGTTCCTTACCTCAGAATGAAGACAATGACATTGCCTGCTTCCCAGGTGGGTGCAGGGTGTACACCTGAGTCCCAGTACTCAGGAGGCTAACGCGGGAGGATCACTGGAGCCCACCAGTTTGAGAGCAGCCTGGGCAACATAGTGAGACTGTCTCAAAACAACACCCTCCTCCACCCGCACCTGATATGAAGACTGCATCTGGTGGCCAGTGTTCGGTGTAACGTTATTATTTCTAACTTGGTTCTTATGCCTAAACAAGTTTTTTCAATATTTTATTTTTATTTATTTATTTGAGAGATACAGAAGCAGGCAGGTACAGAGAGAGAGAAAGAGAGAGAAAGAATGGCATGCCAGGGCCTCCAGCCACTGCAAATGAACTCCAGATGCATGTGCCCCCTTGTGCATCTGGCTTATGTCGGTCCTTCAGGAATTGAACCTGGTTCCTTTGGCTTTGCAGGCAAGTGCCTTAACCACTAAGCCATCTCTCCAGCCCCTAAACAAGGTTTCTTTTTTTTCTAAACAAGTTTTAACACAACAAAATACAATGTGTTCTCATGCCCAAGCAAATTTAAATGTAAGAAAATTTGACAAAGTTTAAATATAACAGAAAAAATAGGGCCCATTCCTAGTAATGCAGGTAGACAATGTAGAATAATCTTTAAAACCATTAATATTCTCATATCCTTGAAATAGACAGGGCATTTCTAATGGCATATAACACAAAGCCTCAAAGACACACATGGAAAATTTTGACTACATTCGAACAACACAAAAAATTGTACTGTAAGTCTACTGGAAAGGTGCTTTAAAGAAACAGGAGACTATGCTAAAGAAAAGATAGTTATGTACACATATTTCACAAAAGGGTAATGTCCCTAATATATCAAGCTCCCTAACATGACAGTAAGAAAAAAGAAAATGACCTAGTAGAAAGACAGGGTAAAGATATAAGCAAATGGTTTTCAGGAAAAGAGAAGACCCCAGCAGAGAATGACCCCATGACAGGAAGATGGGTCAGGACAGCTCTTGGCTGCAAAGAAGGAATGCTAACTAACAATAGCATAAAGCAGTTTGGGTTTGCATGTCCATGTGACAAAGATCTGTTTCGGGCATGTGGGAGTCTTACTGCTGGCATTGGCTGGACGTTAAGAAAATACCAGAAAGAAAAAAAAAAAAAAACTCTTTCTATAGATTCACTCTTCACTTTAGTCATCACCAGATGTGATTCAGCTCTGTATGTGGCCATCATCCTTCAGTATGGGGGGGCAGGTACAGCTAGATCCATACGCAGCCACACCTCAGCATCCGGGGGACTGGTGCCAACACCCACTTTGGACACCAAACTGTGGATGCTGATGCCCCTTACAGAGAGTGGCATGGTATTTACATATAACCTCTGTGCATCCTCCCACGTACTCTAGAGCATTTCTAGATGGTTTGCAAGATCTACTATGTCAGCCCAAGTAAACCGTTGCTGTACTGCTTGTTCAGAGGAAACGAAGGAAGGTCTGCAATGGTAAAAATAGGTCCAAATTTCACCCCAGTATTTACAACATGTGATGGTTGAATCTGTAGATGAGGAGCTTGGGGGTCAGGGGACAAGTCCATGTGACCTTCAGGCTCAGGATACAGGACCACTTACATCAGGTTTATCTTGGGTAAAGAGCAGTTGGTTGGTAGGATGGGAATAAGAGCTCTCCCGTAAATCACAGGAAACTTCCGTTCAGGTCTTGTTTGTAAGAGCTGTGTTCTGTGACCAGCTCTAGCTGCAAAGGAAGCTGGGTATTTGAGGACTGGGTAGACATGAGGGCCTCCGGCATGTGGGTGGGTGTCTGTCTGGAGGAAGGCAGCCTTGAGAACTGAATTCACTGCGCTGAGTTTGGCTGATTCCTGAGTGATCAGCTTCCTGTGTTTTTAACATGGCATTGTCTGCATTTATAAGTGGAAAATTCTTTTATTTTATATTTTTATATATGACAGAGAAAGAGGCAGATATATATAAAGATAGAAAGAGAGTGGGGGAGAGAATTATAAGTGGAAAATTCTTTTTGAGACTGTTGTCCTACCAACCATGGGGCCCTCATCAGTCCTGATATATGGACTCTAAATATGAGTGCATAGTTCAGCTGTTACGATAACAAAATGCTGTAGACCACCAATTTGAAAAGACTGAAGGTTAATTGTGACTTGTGGTTTCAAAGGTTTCTGTTGCTTGTCAGTTGGCCTGCATCAGCGCAACACATCATGGCAAGAACAGGGGCCAAAGAAGCTGCTCACCTCATGGTGGCCAGAAAGCAAAGCAAAGCAAAGGAAACGACCAGAGTCCCCAGTTCAAGGCCATGTCCCCAGTGATGTGCCTTTCTCCCACTTAGCACTTCAGTTTCCCAGCATGGACTGAAGTAAGCCTTCGACACATGGCCCTGAGGGGCACTTCCCCGGGCCACAGCAGCCATGCCCATTCCCCTACTTCCAGGCCCTCAGTCTCTCCATGCTCCACTTGAGAACTCCCAGCTTAGACTGACCGTATCAGTTACCGGAGACAGACAAAGCACGCTCTCTTCCAAACAGTTGGTGTCAGCGTTATGTTAACAAGATGGAAGGAGAAAAGAATTGGGTTGCAACTAACATCAACCCGGATGCCCAACCCTTGGAAGCTACCGATTAATTCCTGTTCCTTGTCAGCTCTAGATGTTTCGTGTAGATGGGATCATGCAGTATGTGACCCTTTGAGCTGGTTTCTTTGACAGAGCGTGGCATTCGGGGGGTCTCCCATCTTGTACGGTGCGTCAGTGCTTTGTCCTTTTAATGGCTGGATAATTCTCTGCCATGTGTGCATGCCACCACCTTCTTGTTCCCTCATCTACTGATGAGTGTCTACTTTGTTCCTTCCTTACGGCTCCTACGCATGTGGCAGCTGTGCTCCTTCATACATGTACACATGTATTTACATGTTCCCAACCCTTTGGGTGTATGGGGAGGAGCTAAACTGTTGGATCATAGTGGTTGAAATTCTCATGGATATTGGCAATGTGCTGGTGGAAATCACACCGCATGGCACTCCTGCCAAACCAAAGCAGAACACAGGTCTACATTCTTAGAATGGTAGCAAGACTGGGTGTTATCAGAATGTTTTATGTCTGACAAAAACTGGTGAAAACTCATATGTTATTCTAGTGCAAAATTCTACTTCTTTATTATTTTTTTTATTTTTGGAGAAAGACACAGAGAGACAGACAGAGAGAGAGGGAGAGGGAGACAGATAGAGATGGGCGCACCAGCAGTCTCTCAGCTGCTGTGAACAAAATCCAGATGCATGCGCCCCCTTGTGGTCAAGTGCGGCATTGCGCCCTTGCATCACTTTGCATCTGGCTAAACATGGGACCTGGAGATTGGAACCAGGTTCTTAGGCTTAGCAGGCAGGCACCTTAACCACTGAGCCATCTCTCCAGCCCCAAAATTCTACTTCTTTAAACAGAGTGAGGGACCCATTAATATTCATCTTAGTTACCCAGTGAGTTAAATTACGATCACTTGCAAGATCAAGGGGGAAAGTTACTAAATATGGAATGAGCAACTTACCAATGGCGACACCACTGAAGAACTTGCTGGCCCCTCTCCCAGCAACCATTAGCTGTTGTGAACTAGTTGGGAGGTCTGGGGTCTCCGCTCATCCATGGTGAAGTGCTGGCAGGCTCAGTCCTGTGCAGGAAACCACAGCTGCTGCGTTCTATGAGTCTAACCGGCTGGCTGCGTCTGGAGCAGTTTCTCAGCCCTCCTCCCCATCCTCCTGCTCTTCTGTTTCCTTCTGCCCTTCTTCCACCAGGTCCCAAGCCTTGCTGGGAGGGGATGGCTCACATGCCCTGTTTGAGACTGAGTGCACTCGGAGGTGGTCACAGCTATTCTCTCTGCATTAACCACGTTTTATGTTAGGTGAATCTCAGTCAATGAACTAATTGCAACTCACTTTTGACTTTGAAGAATTTTAACCCTACACATGGTGTGAGTAACAAGATACATGCATCGAATGTTCCCCAGAGCAGGGTTGGTGGTTGAAGAGATCGGAATGCCTGACACATGTCATGGTTTTCCTTGAACAGTTGTCATTGTCACATCCCTATGGTGGAGCACAGCCAAGCACTGGAGAGCAGAGAGGGGGTCGGACACTGTAGATTAGAATTTGGCTACTTTTGTTGTGATTAGTGACTTGGGTGAGCTATGACACCTCTGGGGCCTTAACGTGAGAACAAGTCCACTTGCACAGCTGTTGTAACGAGGTAGGGTCTGAAAAGGCACTGCGGCGGGGGGGGGGGACATGATGGGAGCTAATTGTGGGGTTGCCCACTGAGCTCTGTTTGCACGGTACTTTTTCTTTGTTTTCTTTTTTAAATATTTTATTTATTTATTATTTATTTGAGAGAGAGAAAGAGGCAGAGAGAGAGAATGGGCACCGCAGGGCCTCTAGCCACTGCAAACGAACTCCAGATGCATGTGCCTCCTTGTGCATTTGGCTTATGTGGGTCCTGGAGAATTGAACCAGGATCCTTTGGCTTTGCAGGCAAATGCCTTAACTGCTAAGCCATCTCTGCAGCCCTGCATGGTACTTTTTCTTTGGAGAAGACCCCAGCAATGAGGGGCATCCTCCTTCTGTGCCAACCGCAGAGGATGCTGAGGATGCAGCCATGGGCAGAGCTGTCCTGGCTGCGCTGGGCCTCAGCTCCCTGCAGCAGGACTCTTCAGGGCCTCGCTGCACCCGCAGCCCTGCAGCAATGCTCCTCGGCCTGCCCTGGTGTGATGGGACAAGAGGCAAATGCCAGGATGTATGCCTCCAGTGGCACAGTTTTCACAGTTCAAGCATGTCTCCAGCACACAACGACTGAGAGGTTCCTGCGGGGGTTAGGGGACACTGACAACCTCAAGCAAGCACTTCTGGCTCTGGCCTTCCCTCAGATTAGTCCCTCCCAACCCCCCCCCCCACATCTGGTCTATCTCATTACCCAAGCCTTCCCTGGGCTAGCCCATCTTGGTTCCTGAGCCCCCTCAGTGCTACATCCGGAGCTCTGGCGCCTTGCTTTGCTGCCCCCTCCCTTGCCCCTGTGTACTTCATAACTAGGACTCCCTTGGTGCCCACATGGGCTTCCTGAGCAGAACTGCTGTCTGGTTAGTGTCTGCTGGAGTCTTGTCCAGACCACTGCCCAGACCTGCTCGGCTGCACCCAGGGCCAGGGCAGGCCATGGCACAAGGACACTCAGACGTTCACTCTTTCCAAGCGGGAAGACAGTGCAGGACATGATGGCCAGCAGGGCTCCAAAGAAGCAGGCTGGTGACCTCACTGACTGGCTTTTGCTGGGAGGAACCAGATACCATCTCTTTCTCAGTGCTGGAAATTTCCAGCTTCCAGCAGGCCTGTGTGTAAATTATTATTAATTATTGGTTAGAATCTTAGTGCAGATCAGATCTGAGGCTGGAAGGAAGACACGAGGCTGGGAGAGGTCTGAGGGGATGAAGACATACTTACAGTGTCCCCAGGAAACCCTGGGTTCCACTAAGCAGACTGACCTGCAACTCTGCCTGGCCTCTAGCACTGTTTACCAGTAGAACTGGGGTGACACCCACCTGCCTGGCAGGGCAGGAGATAGGATCAGAGTGAGACATTGGCTGTAATTTTGTTTTCTTTTTCTAATACAGGCTGAGCATACCTTATCTGAAATGCTAGGAACCAAGGTATTTCTGATTAGAATCCCCGCTCCCAGATTTTAGACCTTTCGTATACACATGCTGAGGTGTCTTGGGAACAAGGTCAGGGTTGAAATATGAAATGCGTTTCTGTTCCATGTACACAAGCACAGAGAGTCGCTAACGGCTGGAAGGTTCCATAATCTCAACCCATCAACACACCATGCTGATAACTAAGGGATGGTTCATATAGCACATTAGAAATTTAAAACACTGCTAATGTCGGGTATTAGGAGTGAGAACAAATAGCAGCATGGCTGAGTGCATGGGGTGGTGGGTAACTGCTGAGTGGGGGGCTCATGTTTCCACTGGGGGATGAAAATGTGCCAAAACTACTCAGTGAACAAGGGCACAGCACCACAAATGTCTCAAGGCCACTGAGACACTTTCAGGTGGCTAAATGGTAAGTGTGAGGTTGTATGCGTTTTTCTCAACCACATTAAAATTTTTTCAAACAAAATAAATGACTGAATTTCCACTTCCATATATAATCGGGCAGCTAAATCAGATCAACTTTTGTCTAGATAGTATCTGTAAGTGATGAACGTAATTTTTTGGACAATATATATTTGAAGAGATCAAAAGAGAAATGAGTGCAGTCAGAGCTTGAAGGCCAACATCTCCAGGGACAGTGAGTGCAGTGAGCTGAGGAGCACGTTCGCTGATGTTTTCCCTGAAGGACAGCTTCAGAACCCAGGATGGATCATAAAGCTGCACAAGTCAATTCAGTGCAGCACGACACTGCATGGATGGGTAGGGAAAGAGTAAGGAGTCCAAAAATAGTATATCTCTCTCTCCCTTTCTCTCTCTCTCCCTCTCTCTCGCTCTCTCTCTCTCTCTCTCTCTGAGATTGACTGATAGATAGAAGCTGAATGTAGAAGAGACAGCATTCCACATTTTTGATAGAAAGAATATCTGGGTTGGGTAAGTGTGCAGAAAGAGTGGATCTAAGCTCCTCACACGAATACACATATGAACAAGCTCCAGATGGCTCAGGAATTAAATGATGAGGCGAAAACAATAGAACTTCTGGAGAATAGTGTAGGAGGAAAGCTTTATGATCTTGAAAAATATTTCTTCAATAGATACATGAAGTAAAAAAGACAACGTGGACTATTAAATTAACTGTGTGTCTCCAAAGACATCAGTGAAGCTAATGAAAAGCCGAGTCAGACTGGAAGAATATATTCAAAACATGTATAAGGCAAATGGCTCATAACCAAAGTACATTTTTAAATCCTGTACATGGAGAAGAAAAAGGCAATCTAATACTTTAAAAAATGAATAAATGGGGCTGAAGAGATGGCTTAGCGGTTAAGGCGCCTGCCTCCTAAGCCTAAGAATGCTGGTTCCAATCTCCAGCAGTTCCAATCTCCAGGTCCCACGTTTAGCCAGATGCAATGTGACGCAAGGGCGCAATGCCGCACTTGACCACAAGGGGGCGCACGATCTAGATTTCATTCTCAGCAGCTGAGAGGCTGCTGGTGTGCCCATCTCTATCTGTCTGTCTCTCCCTCTCTCTCTGTCTCTCTCCAAAAAAAAAAAAACAAAAAAAAGAATAAATGATTCTAATAGATACTTTACAAAAGAAGATGCCTAGGTGGGAAATAAACATATTAAAAAGGTTAAAATGCAAATTAAAACCAGAATGATACACTAGTTATTGTATGCCTTCCAGAAGGGCTGGAAATAATAACAGAAGTTGATAATCTTATGTCTTATGGCAAGAAGATATAGCAACGGAATGCTCAAATGCTGCTGGACATAGAGAGTTGTCAACTATTTGGAAAATTATGTCTCATACCAATAATCTTAATGCTGGGTATACACCAAAGGAAGTGGAATTGGCATCTCATCAAAGTATTTATGTCCCTACATCAATTGCAGCCCTGTGCTGACAGCCAGAAATATCTATTATTTTACACAGGCACTCATGATGGAATTCAAGTCCTCATGCTTGTGAGGTAAGCACTTTACTGCCCCAGCTAACTCTATACTACGTTTATTTTTAAAAATATTTTTATACATTGATTTGAGAAAGAGAGAGACCTGACTGGGCTACAGAGTGAGTTCAAGGCCAACCTGGACCACTTAGCAGATAAAGCTCAGTGGTAGAACACTTGTCTAGTTAGCATGTGTGAGGCCTCAGGTTCAACTCATAGTACCACAAAACAAACAAACAAAACAGTAGGTGACCTCAATTTTGAGACATAGTTGGGGGTGGGGAGCTGGAATTCATGTGCAAAGAAAATAACTTGGAAATCAAAACTTAAAATGAAAATTTTCAAATCGTGTGAAGAAATGTATCAAAATGTTAACAACTCCTAAATCTATGTGGTAAAAATTAGTGTTCATTGAGCTAATTTTCAACTTTTTACTATGTTAAAAGCTTATATAATAAAGGTTACAGTAAATTGATAATGGCTAGCATACCAGAGCCTCCTGCAACTGCAAACAACCCCCAGAAACATGCACAACTTTGTGCATCTGGCTGTATATGGGTACTGGGGACTTAAACCCCTACTATCAGGCTTTGCAAGCGTCTTCAATTAACCGCTCTCTAGCCTCTCGTTAGCATTTTTTTGGTGGTGAGGTAATCTATATTCCAAGATTTCGTTGGTGTGCATCATTTTTTTGCTTGAACATTTGTCAGTATTGTTCATTGGAAGGGTTTTCAGAATCAGTTTCTTGTGTCTAGCCCTCTTTCCTTTGTGCTATGGATGAAAATCTCATTTCTCCTCCTGCTGAGGCCCCCTGAGCACCAGCAGCACGCACAGTTCTCCTCTGAGGGGTGGTGGCCATGTCTCCACGGGCGGGGAGAGTAGTCAGTCAGTCATAATAACTCACAGTGACAATCACTATTGACCAATAGATCACTGAAACTAATAATCAGAGAAGCTCCCAGAGTCTTACCTACGCCGCCACCACGTTCTCTTGCATGTATCTGGATAGGTTTTGTTGAGGAAGAAAGGTTGGGTCTGGAGGTCACCACGCAGCCTTAGCTTCCACACCCCCTGGTAGAAGGTCACACTTGCCTCAAGTGTCTCTGGGGTACACGGCTTGAGATGAGCCCCAGTGGCAGCAGGTTCAAGAGTGGAAACAATGAGTCCCCTCTCTTATAGAATCCCTTGGCCGTGCCCCTGAAATCTACCGCGTGTGAGAGCATCCTGGGTTTTTCAGTTGCAGTGCCTGGATCTCCCTGGCTCAGCCTGCGTGTTCATTCAAGGACTCTGTGTTCATTCGCTCGCCACCACTGCCACAAGGATTTGAGAAATCCGCCTTAAAGGAGGACATCTTTGTCTACATGTTTACCCTAGCTCATGGCTTTAGAGATTTCAGCTCATGGGGTCCTTGGGCTCCACTATTTGGAGCCTGTAATGAGGCAAAAACATGATGACACCATGCAACAGGGCAGAGTAGAGAGCGAATGGAGAGAGACAGAGATATTCCAATATCTTCTTCAAGGGCCTTTCTCCCTGAATCCTCTGCCTTCTAAAGCTTTAAGCACCTCCAGAGATCAACCAAGCCATTAGTCCATGGGCCTTCTGGGGACACTTAAGGTCCCGATCCTAACAGGCATCTATCGATGGAGGGAGTGAACCTCCATTCTTTCCCACTCTCCTCGTCTTCCTCCAGGAGACTGACCTGAGCACCCTAATGACTAAGCAGCAAAAGATGGGATTTAGTTCGGCAAGCCCATGGCTAACAGGAGCCAAGGGCTGTTCAGAACAAAGTCTGCGTGTTCTATCTAATCTTTTCTCTCTGTGTTGCCGCTCCTCTCCTGCCCAAATGAAGGAACTGTCTGCTCAGCTCACGTAGGGAGCTAATTGCTCCCTAACTAAGATGCTAGACAGACCCTTGACTTCTGAGACGTGATGCCCAGCCCTGTGAGCTCGGGGAAGGATGAGCACGTGCTTGAAATGGAAAATACCAAGCCTGGGTCTAAAACGCAGTGGAGAAAGAAATGGGCTCTAGAAAAGAGTCCCTCTCTCTTGAGGTCAGCACCCCTATTTAAATGGCCACCCCATCTCCATGGGTGTGGGGCTCAGAAATCAACGCACACTAGGGTGAGGCCATGCTCCTGCCTCCCCTCTCGGAGGTCTCTCTTTCCATGGGTTTCCTTTATTAGGGCTGTTTTTAAACAAACAATACTTTTCAGTAGTCTTTTTTTTCTTTTTGCACTATTCAATAACTTATTTTACACCTTAGATTTTTTTTTTACAAGACCAGCTTTTCTCAGCCTTAATAAAAATTCCTCAAAGACAGAGACTTTGATCCAAACTCTCCTAGTTTATTCCCTCAGCACCTTGCCCTCACTAATCCTATTGATTTAATTGAAGGAAAGATTTGGATAAGCTACAGTTTCTAGTGCCTGGAACAAATTTAAAGCATGGGGTCCCTTATTCAAAGGCAGGAAAAACAACAGGTTATGAAAAGTAATCCAGCAATTGTTTCCTTGGCTGTGCAGAAGCTTTGTGATTTCATACAACCCCATTCATCAGTTCTTATCATTATTTCCTGACCTACCAGGATCTTGTTAGAAAGTCTCTTCCTCTGCCTACACCTTGAAGGGCTTTCCTCTTGTTTTCAAGGTTTGGGGGTTTTATATTAATACCTTTGACCCATTTTTTATTGATATTTGGTTTTATTTCCATAGTTTTATTAATTTCTTTGCGTATGCATGTTCATGTGGTCATACCAGGGTCTCCGGCCATTGCAAATTTGTATCTGGCTTTACATGGGTGTTGGGGAATTGAACCCAGGCTGGCAGGCTTTGCCACCAAGTGCCTTTTACTGCTGAGTCATCTCCCAAGCCCTGAACTGATTTTTGTAACTGTTTTTTTATCCAGATTTGTATGTGTGTGTGCAATGTGTTGTGGTATGTATGTGCATGTGGGTATATGTGTGTATGTGCAGATGCATGGTCCCCATGCACACACATGTGGGTGCCAGAGGAGAATGCTGGGGGTCTGTCTATGACTCCTCCACCTCACGTCTGGGAGATGGTCTCTCTCTCTCTTAACCTGGAGCTTGCCATTTTTCAGTTAGACTGCATGCATAGTGAGTCCCAGTGATCCTCCTGTCTCCACCCCGCTCAGTATTCGGGTTACAGGTATATGTAGGCATGTCCAGCACTTTGTGTGGATGCCAGGCACCAAACTCAAGCCCTTAAATTTACATATCTAGCACTCTTCCCCGGGCCACCTCCCCGGATGTCTTCACGCTGGATAGACACAACGTTTCCCACTTCCCTCTGCCTTTGAAGGCCTGGTGGGAAGGAAGTCCTGAGACTGCTGCCCTGCTTTGCCAGTCCTGGCTCCTTCCTTCCGGAGGAAGTGGCTTGCTGATAGAGGAAGGAAGCCAGTAAGGATGTGGTGGAGCCCCTGGACCTCGCATGGTGCTTCTGGGTGAAAGCAGAGGCTGCGGCTAGGCCTCCACCTACCTGCGCTGTGCACTCCTCTGAAATTGTGAGAACCACCTGGGTTGATTTGGGGGAGCTGTGCATGCAAATGAGAGGGCAAGGAAGATGGCCGACATACTCTACTGTCACAGCCACCTTACAAGAGATGACGGATGCAAACACGAAATCATGGAGCATCCAAGACAGCGAGCCCAGGAGCCACCTTGCAGCAGGGACATTTGGGAGTACGTTTCATAAACCAGACCAGAAGTTGAGGATCTAGAACAACAGAAAGGTCAAAGGGCAACCAGTTGTGGGGAGAAGATATTTACCCACAGCACTCTCCCAGGAAGCCTGGCCACATCCCCTGCTCCCTGCCCGAGGGTACCCTGGGTCTTAGTGGTGAGCAGAGGTCGTGGCTGCCTGCTCTCCAAGATGGCCACTGGAGCTGAAGGCCAGAAGAAGGAGAGATTCAGCCATGTAAACGTCTGCTCAGGTCAACAGTAAGCAAAGGATTGAGTGGAAGAGCAGGTTGTGTGACACACAGCAACCTGGTGTGAAAGTTAATAGGTGTGTGTTGAATTTGATGGGGAGGTTGGGAAATGTAAGACTAGTCACATAGAAAACCGTTCAAGTGAAAAAAGAAGACAAAGGCTACAGGAAAATCCGAGTTTTACAACTCAGGGGAAGGGGGCTTAGTGATTAAGACACTTGCTGACAAAGCCAAAGGACCCAGGTTGTGTTGCACAAGGTGGTGTGTGCCTCTGGAGTTTGCAGTGGCTGGAGACCCTGGTGTGCCCATTTTCTCTCTCTTTCTCTCTTATCTGCCTCCTTCTCTCTCAAACAAAATGTTCCTAGCTGGGCGTGGTGGCGCACGCCTTTAATCCCAGCACTCGGGAGGTAGAGGTAGGAGGATCGCTGAGAGTTCGAGGCCACCCTGAGACTACGTAGTTAATTCCAGGTCAGCCTGGACCAGAGTGAGACCCTACCTTGCAAAAACAAACAAACAAACAAAAAAAATGTTCCTTTAAAAAAGCTCAGGGAATATGAAGCTTATGGCCTTAGTAGGTGCTTGTTTGCTTAGGGACCATGTGTGGAAAAGACTGTAAACGCTGACTACTGGTTTTCCTAGAGTGCTTGACCTCAGGCTCCTCCTTCCTACCTCATCCTTCTAGAAGCCGTGCCCTGTGCAGATCTCCTACGCGGTGTTTTTCTGAGGGTATGTGTTCAGAAACAGTAACTCAGATCGTGTCCTAGGCAAATCAAGATTGGGAAAGTGAAGCTCTTGCAGATGGAAGCTGTGGCATCTCCACAACCCCGTGCAAGTGATCTCTGAATTCGTCCCTAGCAAGTGCTCGGTCCGTTCCAGTAACCGGACGCAGCTCCTGACGGACAGCTCCTGCAGTCTACACAGCAGGGGTTCTGTGCTCAGCAACGGGTAACTTCAGGAAAGGTGAACAGACTGGCTAAGTATTCCATCCCGCTCTTCCTGAATGTACATAAAGATTCAGGAACTGGCAACTTGATATAGTACAAGTCCAGTCTAGTGCAGGATCTATAACCTGAGGTAGAAGTGAAGTCTATCCACACCCACATTTCTCCAGTGTCTCCCCTCTCGTCCTTTCCGAGATGGACCCAGGAAACAAGCCAAAACCCCCAACCTTGTTCAGTCCTGGGCTGGGTAGGGTGCCTGCATGGCATGTGGCACGGTTACAGAGCGGTGGGAAGGATGTAGTTCCAAAGAGAGCCAGTGTCTTTCCATCGGACACAGTCTTATGTGGCAGACCTCACTGGGGCCCAAGGGAAAGTAGGTGGGTAGACAGAGGGAGAATGGGCGCTCGGGGCCAAAGGCCGGGACCCACGCTCACTGTCCTTGCATGTCCCATGCTGCCATCTGGGCCTGGAAGTGACACTGCTCAAACAGTCCATCACTGAATGGCACCTTCTTCTCCTGTCTCTCTTCATTCCTCTGGGAAGATGAAATCTAGCATGCTGGTCCTGCAGTTGACACTATCCAGGCCTCCATTTCCTGTCTTGTCTCATCATCTTTTTTTTTTTTTTTGGAGAGAGACACAGAGAGAGAGAGACAGAGAGAGAGGGAGAGGAAGACAGATAGAGATGGGAGTGCCAGCAGTCTCTCAGCTGCTGCGAATGAAATCCAGATGTGTGCGCCCCTTGTGGTCAAGTGCAGCATTGCACCCTTGCGTCACTGCATCTGGCTAAACGTGGGACCTGGAGATTGGAACTGCTGGAGATTGGAACCAGTGTTCTTTAGGCTTAGGAGGCAGGTGCCTTAACCACTAAGCCATCTGTCCAGCCCTTGTCTCATCATCTTTGAGGACCTGTGACTTCAAAATTCATTTTTTTCCTTCTTCCACCAGCCAATGAAGCCCTCATTAGCCACAGCTTGTGTTATGATTGGAGGAAGGGAGCCACAGTGACTTTATGAGCACCATCTTGCTGAAGCCCACCCCCCCCACCCCGCTTCCCCCAGTGTGACTGCTGTCTCATTGTCTGGTGGCCCACAGCAAGCCACCACCCCACATCAGGGTGACAGCAAGTTGTAATTCTTTCTTGCTATTCCTTGTGCCTAAAACGGTGCTGTTGCTCAGCTGATCATCAGAAAGGAGGGAGAGAGGGAACTCATGATGTCAGTATTGTCACTGTGACCCTAGGGGACAGAGTTAGGCTCCTGTTTTACTAAAAAAGAAATGTAACCCCAGAGACATTAAGCACTTTACACAAGATTTCCCTGTGCAAGCTCTGTTAAGTGGCAAAAATCAATGATTAAACGTGTTTTTATCCAGTCCTTAAACCCAGGCAGCATCTCCTGGCTACACATGCTTCCACACAAGTCATATGCATGTACTGACTTTACAGTTGGCACACGAGTGCAATTTAGAAGGGATCGTGGGATTCAAGGAAGTCCTTCTTCACACAGCAGGGGATCTCTGTGTCACTGGGACAAAATACGGTGATGCTACATTTTTCTCCTGAACTTAATTGGATTAATAACCCCCCAGAGGTTAGTAAAGCACACTTCTGGGGGAGATCTGGGAGGCACTGGATCATTTGATCCTGGGTGCTCTGAGCTTGTCATTCTATAAAAAGCAAGAGATGGGTCCTAGTTGAAGGAGGTAGGTCACTGGTTGGGTAGGGAGGGTGTCTTTGGGGATATACCTGCCGTGGCCTCTCCCTGTGTTCCAGTCTGCCACGATGTGAGTGTTCTGCTCCGCCAGGCCTCCCTGCTGTGACGTGAAACCTCTCCTCCTTTAAGTTACTGAATTAGTTGGCTTTCCATTGCTGTGGCCAAAAACCTGACTTTTCAGGTTAAAGGAGGAACGATTATGTGGCTCATGGTTTCAGAGGTTTCAAGGCATGGTCACTGGTTCCATTGCTGTGACCCTGAGGTGAGGCTGTTGAACACCCCATTGTGGGGAGGGCATGGCGGAGCAATGCAGCTCACCACACGGCAGACAGGAAAGCAGAGCAGTGAGGCCGGGGGGTGGGGCACATCTTTTCATAGGCCAGCCCAGTGAACTGCCTCCCCATTAGGCCCCACCTCCTACCTTTCACCCCCTCCCAACAATGCCCTCATATTATGAGTCCATCAAGGACCTAATCCACTGGTTAGGTGAGAGCCCCCAGGTCCAGTCATTCCCCCCAAATCCACAAGCTAGCAACCAAGCCCTCAACACAGGAGACTGTGGGGAACATGCCTCTTTCAAGAAATGGAGGTAGAAAAAGCAGCAGAATGCCTTTTCTTCATCGCTGGACAGTCCAGGCTAAGAGCGTTCGTCCACTCCTGAGGCAGGACCCCTGGCCTAAGCATCTCTTTGACATCCACCTTCTCAATAGTGACAATATTTCAAAATGAGGGCTGCAGAGATGGCTGGGCGGTTAAGGCTCATACCTGTGAAGCCTGAGGACCCCGGTTCTATTCTCCAGGTCCCATATGAGCCAGATGCATATAGTGGCACATGTGTCTGGAGTTCGTTTGCAGTGGCTAGAGGCCCGGCATGCTCATTTTCTCTCTCTCTCTCTCTTTCTCTTTCTCTCTCTCTGTCTCAAATAAATAAATAAATAAATAAATAAATAAATAAATAAATAAATAAAAATTTCAAAGTGAGAGAGGTTTTGATGAGGAGCAGCTTTCAGTCATAATAGTGAGAAAGGGTCTAGGCTAAATCAGAACGATTTATTCTGTTATAAAACTTCAAAACATGATTCTCATTCAAATTCAACCTGAAAAAGTGTCAATGATTTTATTCGGTCCGTGAGAAAATCACATAGATGAAAAAACTGGATCCAAGGACTTTGGGAAGCAATGATTCATCTTGTTTGTCTGTGGAAGCAGTTTTAAAGTATGCCGGCAAAAGCTTGCTGAATGCACACAGACTCGCGTGTCCCCCGGAGCATTGAGATCTCACCCTGCATCCCCGAGCGTGATCGTGTCTACTGCTGGAAACCAACAAGTGCTTGAGTAACTCCGTGCCAAGTGAGAGAAGAGAATTAAACACGGATCCTTCCACACATTCCTAGTGGATCACACACAATCTGTTATTGTTGGCTGGGCCAGTTAATGCCCCAGGATAACATTGGAAGTGCACGTTTGCCAACTTTTGGCTTTACTGTCAAATTATAAATAAAATTCTCCTGTTTCAACAACCGGCTTTGACTCCGCCTCAAACTGCTCTCTCTTCTGGTCTGCTACAGCTCTCTATTGCTCTGCTGGTGCCACCAGTTTCCTGTGGTTTTTCTTTGCGTGGGGCTGAGAATAAACCCAGTGCCTTACACATGTGGACAAGCGCCCTACCGCTGAGCCATATTCCTACACCTTAAGTTTTGTTCTTTTTTTTTTTTTCCTATTTATTTATTTGCAAGGAGAGAGAAGGAGGGGAGAGAGAGAATGGGTATGACAGGGCCTCCAGCCAGCACAAATGAACTCCAGACACATGCACCACACTGTGCATCTGGCTCTATGTAGGTACTGGGGAATCAAACCCTGGCGTGTTAGGCTTTGCAGGCAAGTGCCTTAACCACTAAGCAATCTTTCTAGCCCAGGTTGCTTTCTATACATTTAATATATTTCTGTTTTTCAGTTTTCAGTATTTTATTGACAATTTTCATACATAAAGATAATATAATTTGATCATAATCCCCTCTCAATACGTTTTATTTGGGCATATTCATTGCACAAAATAAACAGGTTTCATTTGTCATTTTTATACATGCATATGATGTATTTTGGTCCTATAAAAATCCCATCCCTTCGCTCCCTATCTGCTGGTCTCTTCCCTATTCCCAAACAGTCCTGATTTTATGATATATGGATTGATTGTAAGTGATAGATCCCTCATAGGAGAGAAAACGTGAGTTTTTTTTTTTTTTTTTCTGAATCTGGTTTGTTTCATTTAATCTAATGTTCTGCAGTTCCATTGATTTTCCTGAAAATGCTATCATCTCGTTCTTGATCAACCCTTAATTGTATGAGACAGGGTCTTACTACATCGTCCAGGCTGGCCTGGAACCTCCTATGCAGACCTGGCTTCAACCTGAAGCTTCACATTTCCTCAGGGTCCCCATGCTGGGATTAGGAGCAGTCAGTGAGCAGGCTGAGTTAGCCGCGGCAGCAGGCAGCTTCATTCGTTTTTACTGCTTCTTATTCAATCTGCCCATCAGATAGTCCTTTATTTTGGCTGAGGCAAGATCCTATGGATTTTCCCCCAAGAACACTTGTGAATAATAAAAAGTCTATTGTTAACATTCCAACCACTCACCTAACTTAAACTTCTTGCTCCTCCCAGATGGTTTCTGCCTTCAGCTATAAAGTCTGCAATGGGGGTGGAGAGAGGTCTAGATGGGAATCTCTCTTATTTATCGCTCCATCTCTTCCACTCATTCCTATCTATCTTGAACCTGAGGATAGGCACAGAGGGCAACTAGGGAAAATAGAGGCAGAAAGCCTTTGCTATCTCTGTGGGTGGCAGCTGGCCAATGCTAGCTTTCTTTCTTACAGGATCAGCTGCAGCCCCACCCTTCAGGTGCTAATCCTGAAAGTCCTACAAGAAAGCTACCAGCAGCAAGCAGTTATTGAAGTTATTACTATGAAGCAGAATTGAGAATCCGGCCTCTCAGCAGCACCAGCCTCCTCTCACATATTCACCGGAGGCTGGCTGCTCTCTCCTGGGAGTCATCATATTTATTATAAAGTCGTGACCGACTGCACACTGAAGCCGTGATGGTGCATGCTGGAATGCACACTGCTTACATAAAAGCGTATTGTCACAATGGATTAACAAAATGCTGCTTTATCTTCCAGAAAAGCACAGCAGCCTACTTGGTTTGCACCTCAGAAAGGAAGGGATAAAGGAAGAGGACAGCCAGCAGAGGGCTCAGGCAGCGGGGGACACCCAGCCCTGCTCTCCCTGGGGCTTCTTAGCCTGGGCACTGCTGACCTTTGAGGCTGGGGTAGTCTTAGTTTGGGGATTGTCTTGCACAGTGCAGGGTGGGAAGCAGTGTCCGGGTCCTCTACTGCTAGGTGCCACCGCCCTGCCCCAGCTAGAGGAGCCAGCAGTGTGACACCGCCGCATGTCCCCTGATGAAGGAGAGCTAAACCTCCTGCAGCTGGGATCACTGCCTTAGACCCCCTTGCTCCCCTCACGGTCCTGGGGTCAGTCTGCTTTCTGACTGGCTCTCCTGCATTAGCCTGGATCAACAGGAAGCCATTTCTCTAAAGAGAGGTGGCAAACTTACCTCCGGCTCAGCAGCAGAAACAGCCTCTTGTTTACAATATAGATTTTCTCACAAGTATTTTTGTATTGTTCATAGTCTTGCAGAAGCATTTCATGTATACATCTTTTATTTCTGCCATCCTTTGTTTAAATGTTTTTATTCTTAAATACTTTGCATGACTTATTCATTTTTAAGGCTGTAGGAGCATCAAACTCACCACCTTAACCATGTTTAAGTGTCCAGTCCAGTAATATTAAGTAGATTAACATTGACATTACTATGCAATGCATACCCAGAATGCATTTCATTTGTAAACCAAAATCCTGTATTAGATCTTTTGGAACCATTGTTCTATGACCTTGGCTACTGTATGACCTTGGGATGATTTGAATCAGATGTCCCCCACAAAAGCATGTGTTTTGAATGCTTGGTCGCCAGCTGATGGCAGTTTGGGAAGTGGAGCCTTACTGAATGGAGTGTTTCTGGGGATGGGTAGGGGTGTTTTAGCCAGATTCCCCTTGCTAGAACTCAGCTCACTCTACTGCTGCTGTTTTCCACCTGCTGTGACAGAGCTGACGTCCAGCCTCTGCTCGTGTCGTGCTTTCCCTGTCACATGAAGCTTCCCCTGGAGACTGTAACTCAGAATAAATACTTACCTCCTCTCAGCTGCTTTGGGTCAGGTGCTTTGTCGCAGCAACAGGAGATAATTACAATGGACCCCAAGTTAGTGGTCTCGTTCCTGTGTGTTTTTGTGGCTTCTTTCACTTAGCACAGCATCCTCAGGATTCATCTACAGGGTAGTATGTGTAAGGATGTCCCTCCTTTTAAAAAATATTTCATCTATTTATTTGTAAGCACAGAGATACAGAGAGAGACAGAGAGAGAAGGGGAGAGAGCATGGATGCACCAAGGCCTTCAGTCACTGCAAATGAACATGCACCACTTTGTGCATCTAGGTTCAGATGGGTACTGGGGAATTGAACCCAGGTCGTTAGGCTTTGCAGACAAGTTCCTTAACCACTGGGCAATCTCTCCAGCCCATGTCCCTCCTTTTTAAGTCCCACGACAGGGATGCACCACGTTCTGCCTATCTGTCCATAGGTAGGTACTTGGGCTGCTCCCATCTTGTGGCATTTGTGTATAATGCTTCTGTGAGCATGTGTTTAAGTCCCTGATGTTATTTGGGGGGGTCTCTACTCAGAAATGGAATTGCTGGGTCACATGACATCACTTTGTAAGTTTCTTTGAAGCCACAGCAAATGTACCATTTTATATTCCTATCATAGTTCTCAGGGGTTCCAAGTTTTCCACATCCTCACCAACTTTTTTTTTCGAGGTAGGGTCTCACTCTGGTCCAGGCTGACCTGGAATTCACTATGTAGTCTCAGGGTGGCCTCAAACGCTCGGCAATCCTCCTACCTCTGCCTCCCAAGTGTTGGGATTAAAGGTGTGCACCACTACGCCCGGTTGACATCCTCACCAATATTTTTTTCATTAATTAATTTGTTTTGTGCGTGGGTGCATGCACGTGCGTGTGCAAGTGCATGTGTGTGTGTCTTCTCTCTGTCTCTGCTTGCAAATAAATAAAAACTTTAAAAAAAGATGTGTCTCATGTCAGGTTACATCTGCATTATCTGCATTACCCTAGAATTTGGGAAGTACTGGCAGGGTGGCAGGAGTTCAAGGTCAGCTTGTGGAAAATGAGACCCTGCCTCAAAACAAACTAATTTTAAAAACAGCAAAACAGAGAGATACTCAATAATTTTAAGAATTTATTTATTTATTTGACAGAGATCGAGTAAGAGCCCTTTGCCACTACAAATCAACTCCAGGTGCATGATCCACTTTGTCCATCTGGCTTTATGTGGGTGTTGGGGAATTGAATCCAGACCAGCAGGCTTTGTAAGGAAGTGCCTTGACTCACTGAGCCCAACACAGTTAATCTTGAAGTCTTCATTCATGATCAGCAAGATGGGCAAATAGCAGCTTCTCAGAGCGGGACATCCCAGGTGATAACACTCAGCTCACTCTGGTGCAGCATTTGCTGGGTACTGGGTTGGAAAAAACACGTTACAATGCATCTTACAATTGTCCCCCACAAGCCAATACAGGCAAAGTTGAGGGAACCGGGCATTTTATCCTATTGGATTCAGATTCCTAATGTGTCAGATGGGATGTGTTTTACAGTAAAGAAAAAAAGACAAGTTATCCAACTTGAAATGGCAAAGGTAACAAGGGGCTGAAGAGATGGCTTAGTGGTTAAGGCGTTTGCCTGCAAAGCCAAAGGACCTTGGTTCAATTCCCCAGGACCCACGTAAGCCAGATACACAAGATAGCGCATGCATCTGGAGTTTGTTTGCAGTGGCTAGAGGCCCTGGTGCGCCCATTCTCTCTCTTTCTGTTTGCCTCTCTCTCTCTTAAATAAATAAATAAATAAAAAATTTTTTTGTTTTTAAAGTAACAGGGAGAACATTACACGTGAAGTCCAGACATGCAGGTTCTGGAGTTGGCTGACTTGGAGGTTTAAGTTCAAAACTCTAGAGTTACATGTCAGTTTCACTTCAGATCCTCCCTCTTTGGGCTTTAATTCCTTGCTCCTGGACCTGTCATGTTGGTGAATTTCAGAGTTTCCTAACAGACTCATTGGCTTATGTGTTAGTCAGCTTGCTGTCACTGTGACAAAACACCAGAGTTGTCAACTCAACTCTGTTTGGAAGCTCGGCTTTTGCTCATGATTTTGGTCCAGGGCCGGTTGGCTCCGTGGCCCTGGGGACGGGGGTGGGTGCTGAAGCAAAGTTGTGCATGCAGCAGCTGGGAAACAGAATGAGAGATCTGAGGCCGAGGTCCCAAGAGCCCTGTACTGGCTCATCTCTAATAACTAATGTCCTTCCAGTAGGCCCCAGATCCTAAACATTCCACTGCCTCCCAATACTTTATTATTGACCCGTATTAACACCTTACCAAAACAATAGATACAGACGGTTCTTGACTTAACAATGGTTCTCCTTTCCTCTTCACCATGTTTGAGCATACCCATACAAAATTCTGAATTTTTTTTTTTTTTTTTTTTTTTTTTTTTATTTTTCGAGGAAGGGTTCCACTAGTCCAGGCTGAACCTGGAATTCACTATGTCGTCTTAGGGTGGCCTTGAACTCATGGTGATCCTCCTACCTCTGCCTCCCGAGTGCTGGGATTAAAGGAGTGCTCCACCATGACGGGCTAGATTCTGAATTTTTATCTTGAATTTTTAACAAAGTAATTGCCTGAAGGACAGTGAAAAAAAAATAAATTTCTCCAATTTTTAAAAAAATATTTTATTTATTATTTATAAGGATAAAGAGAGAGAAAGATGGGCATGTCAGGACCTCCTGCCACTGCAAACAAACTCAGATGCATGTGCCACTTTGTGCATCTGGCTTTACAGGGTACTGGGAATCAAACTTGGGTTGTCAGGCTTCACAATCAAGTGCCTTTAGCTGCTGAGCCATCTCTCCAGTCCCCTCTTTAGTTCTTTTAGTGCACGGTTACAAACACATTGAAGATTGTTGTGTCCCTTTGCACACCAGCTATTGAGTGATCCCTCAGGGCTGATTGCCCAGTGGACCTCAATGCATTTTCCCAAGACTGCATCTACCTGGAGTTGTGTGACATGGTGCTGCCTTCCTCAGGTTTCTTCCCTGTTGCCATATGTCAGCTGTGGTTGGTCCTGCAAGTCTTGCTAAGCAGTAGTTGCAAAACACGAAGCATGTTCATCTTATCTCTTGGAAGGAAAAATCAATTTGGTGCTTGTTGGAGAAACCGCATCTTACATGAGATCCGGAGGTATTTCAGCCCCGGTCTTTTGTTACCTCCGTCGACACACGCAAGGAGGCTTCCCTGCCCTCCCTCTGGGAGTGAGTAGGGGATGGCTGCCTTAGATAAAGGAGAAAGTGCTCTCTGTAGAGCCCGGCCTCCCTCCCGGAGCACCTCTCTTCCTGCCTTTATTTTTTAAATTTAAATAAATATTTATTTATGAGAGAGAAACAGACAGAGTGAGCACACCAGGGCCTCTAGCCACTGCAAATGAGCTCCAGATGCATGTGCCACTTTGTGCATCGGGCTTGATGTGGGTTCTAAGGAATCTAACTTAGTGCTTTCCTGCTGAGCCATCTCCAGTCCCATTTCTCTTCCTTCCTAAGGTAAGCTCTGGGCTGTGAAACACAGAAAGACATTCACACAAATCACATTTGGCCAGGGCAGGGCTTCCTTTCCTGTCAGAGATGCAGAAACATATGCAAACTTCCCAGTAACACGGGCAGAGCTCATAGAGATCTGAAACAAAGGGGTTGGGAGTTTGTGGTGCTCTGTTTCCCTACGAACCCTTAGTTGATGGAAAGATCAAGATACAGAATTCAGAAGTATGCTTTCCATCAGAAATTGGAGTAGTGGGGCTGAGGGTTGGCTCAGTGGTTAAAGCACTTGCTTTCAAAGCCTGATGGCCTGGGTTCGATTCCCCAGTACCCATGTAGAGCCAGATGTACATCTTGTGTACATTGTAGCCCTGGCTTATCCTCTCAATTTCTCTCTTTATCTCTCTAATAAATAAAAATATTTTTTAAAAGAAATTGGAATAGCAAGGATTGCTCCAGCAGCCTTCCTGTAAGACAGATGGCCCAAAGCCCAGATTCTTAAACTGTGGGTTGTGGTCCCATATAAGGATTCATAGCTGAATGTAGGGCCTATAAAAAAATTGGCAACAATAAAACCTTCCTGAATGTGCAATGATCCCAAAGTAATTCAAAATCGAATGTGGAATGAGTGTGAGGTGGGCTTACCACGCTGTATTGTGAGGCTCCACTGCAGCCTGGGTTGGAGATAGATACACAATGTGCACACGTTGCACTGTGCATGCCCGCATGCCAAGCAGTGCCCAAGAACACTGCCTGAAATAGCTCAGGTGTGACCCTGTCATACGTGGTGAGCTGCAGTGTTTTTGCTGGGCACACCAAGTTTTCTGTTCTTATTGAGACATGATGGTTTAATGATGAAAAAACAAAGACTTAATATTTTCCTGTAGTCACTTCTCAGCATGTCAGTAGCAAGTTAGTTTGTCTTTGCATTGGATGGTGCTAGGATGTTTGATTTTAAACACTGCTGTTTGAGCTGGTGACTTTAGTTTAATAAAAAAATAATTAAATGAATTTTGGCTTGGGATTAGAATAGAATTTTCAACAATTTCTGAAGTAGTCCTGCAAACACTTCTGCTATTTCTGTTTTTTTTTAAATTAAGTATTTTACTTATTATTAGAGAGAGATGGAGGCAGAGAGAGAGAGAGAGAGATGGGCATGCCAGGGCCTCTAGCCACTGCAAATGAACTCCAGACACATGCTCCACCTTGTGCATCTGGCTTACGTGGGTCCTGGGGAATGGAACCTGGGTCCTTAGGCTTCACAGACAAGTGCCTTTACTGCTAAGCCATCTCTCCAGCCCCCACTTCTGCCATTTCAGCTATGTACTTACACATGTGTATGCAAGTACACACACATGTGGGGTCACAGGTTGATAGCGCATGTCCTCTTGATCACTCTCCACTTATTTACTGAGGCAGAGTCTTTCACTTGAGCACAGGGATTGCTGAGTTTACTAGTCTAGGTGGCCAGCTTGCCCTGGGCTTGCTCCCTCTATCTCTCAAGTGAGATTACAAGTGGGCAGCTGCACACGCCTGGCATTTACATGGGTGCTGGGGATCCAAGCTCTAATCCTCACAACACATGTCAAGTGCTTTACCCACTAAGCCATCTCCCCAGGTCCCTGCTTTTGTCTTTAATAAATGATAAAATTGTATGTATATCAAAGAATTGTTTTTAAAATATTTTTTTATAATTTATTATCCATAAATGTTTGATTTGTACACCTCTTTTATTTACCTATATTACTGTGGTCATATGAGAGCTTCTCAGGAGAAAATATTGTCACCAGTGATAAGGTTGACAAAGCCCTGGCCTAGAAGGAAATAACAAAGACACCCTTCCTTGGACGCAAGACCCTAATCCAGCAAGCGACTGTCCACTCATAATATACCTGCAGAGGGATTGTGTGGTAGTTTGAATATATGTTCCCCAATATATTCAGTGTTTTACTAGTTATAGTTTGCATCTGCAATCACCTTGCTAGAGGCAATGTCACTTGGGGCTGGTCTTAAGGTGTTAATGGTGGGTTTGAGATTCCATTGTAAAGATATGCAAATGTGCCCAGTAGGAGTTCCTGAAGTGTGCTGTGTAACTTTTGGCTGTAGTTTTGCTCTGTGTGCTGTGGTGGCTGGTTGGCTTTCTCTCTGCTTTGCCCTGTGAAAGCAGGCTGCTTTTCCTGCCTTTATGGAACTTCCCCTGGATCTGTAAGCTTTAATAAATAATATCCCTTCCTCCATAACTGTGCCTGGTCTGGAAGTTCATCTCAGTGAACCTGAAGCTGTCTGCTACAGATTGTCCTCATGGCTCTTAATTAAAAAACCAACACAGGGCTGGAGGGATGGCTTAGCGGTTAAGGCATTTGCCTGCAAAGCCAAAGGACCCAGGCTCGATTCCCCAGGACCCATGTTAGCCCTGGTGCACCCATTCTCTCTCCCTCTTTCTCTGTCAAATAAATGAATAAACAAAAATAAAATATTTATTTAAAAATCTAACATAGATTGAAGTTTCTTTGGGAGTGATCCCCACTTTGATCCCTGAGTAAATAAACTCCTCTCTTCTACTCTCAAAGAGAGAGAGAGAGAGAGACAAACCAACATATTCAGTATTTTGAAAGTCAACTTTCCTTGCATCTATCTTTCTTTTGTTATTTGTTCATTAGGGTTTTTTGGTTTTTTTTTTTTTTTTTGGCAGTATTAAGAATTGAACTCAGAGCCGGGCGTGGTGGTGCATGCTTTTCATCCCAGCACTCGGGAGGCAAAGGTAGGAGGATCACCTTGAGTTCAAGGCCACCCTGAGACTACACAATTACTTCCAGGTCAGCCTGAGCCAGAGTGACACCCTACCTCGAAAAAAAAAAAAAAAAATTGAACTCAGGGTCTGGCATATGCTAGGTGAGAGATCTGCCACTGAGTGAATAGCCCCAGCTCCTTCCCTACATAAAAAATAATTGAGAGGAGATCTTGCTGAGTTGCCCAGGCTGGCCTTGAACTTCGGGTCCATGTGCCTCAGCTTTGCCTCCCAGGGAGCTGGAATTGCAGCATGTGGCATGATGTCAGCATCTGCTTCTCACGATCGTCACAGTGGCATTGCATTCACTGATTCTCGCTCATTCTGTCAGCCTTTGTTAAGTGACAAGCAGGTGCTCAGCACAGCATGAGAAATGCTAAGTTTCAAAGCTGGCACTCTTGCTGGGTAAGCAGGGTTTACAGAAAGACCCAGTATATCAACAGAGAGAGGGATGAAGGCTAAGGACTAGGGAAGCTATGGGCTCCCACCACCCAGCTTGCGTGGATAGTAGAGCTTGAGTGGGAGGCTATTAACAGGCCAAGCTGAATGGATATCTCGGATCATCACCACCTGCCTGTCCAGGACTTTCTCCTTGTCCAAGTTAAGACCTCCAAAGGAAGCTAATCGATATAAAATCCCAACCCAAGAGAGTTCTTCCACTTAAATTGCAGTGGTACTTCCGGTTGACGTTCTCATCTCTCATTCACACACGTGTCAAGTGCACCTAGGACATTAATTCTCACGCAACAGCTTTCCTCCAAGTCTCCTTGGAGACTACATCTGTCGATCGTGTGAGTTTTCAATCGTTATCTTAATAGATTGCACCACTCGAAGCAAGGCGTTCTTCGACTACTTCTCGACAGGGACTACTTCCTCCAGCAATGCCCCCCTTCCTCCAGATCCCACAACTTTGTAGAACAGCTCCATCAGCTGGGGACCAATTATCCTGATTCTCGAGTATACCGGCAAGGACTATCTGCTTACTATATCACAACAAATATTTACAGTCTGAAGCCTGCCAAAATTCCTTGTCTCTCAGAAATGTCTGCATTCTTGGCTTAGTTTTAAACCAAACCAAACCAACCAACCAACCAACCAAACAAACAAACAAACAAACAAAACCCCCAAAGTTATTAAACATGACCATCCATGTTGAGAGTGCATGCACAAAATCAATAAATTCTCATCTTTTACTCTAAACATATTTCTCCTGAAGGCCAAGTTAAAAGTGAGTTGGTCTACCATTAGACAGGTAATAAAAAAACGAGCAGAACCAGTGGCTGTCTCTGCCAGAATAGCTGTAAAAATACAAACATCTGCTGGGAAGTGGATGAGTCATTTCACTTACTTTTACAGTCCCCTGAAATTGCCACATGTTTCTTATTCCAAGATTCTGTGAAGCTGCCCTTGAAAACATCTTATCACTTAAACACTGAAAAGGAGCCAGCAAATGGCCTGTCCCTGGACTTGTGTGGGGCAGAGTCCAAGGAGGAGGAGCAGGGATGGGCAGCTTTGCCACCGTGCCAAGTGACCTGTGAGAATGCTCTGCCCATCTCCACTGAAGCGGTGCTCGGAATGGGAGCCGCCCCCCACCTGATGTAACCCTTGGAGTCTTTTTTCTTTGCTCGTGTGTGTGTGTGTGTGTGTGTGTGTGTGTGTGTGTGTGTGTGTGATGTGGTATGTGTGGAGGGTGCGTATGTGGAGGGTGCGTATGTAGGTGCCCATTCAGCACCCCTGTACTTGCCTGTGGCAGGTGTGAGGACGGAGCAGAACACGGGGCCTCCCACTCCCCATCACACTTTCCACCTGTTGTTTTTGTTGTTGTCATTGTTGATTGTGATTTTTTGAGGTACAGTTTCACTCTAGTTCAGGCTGATCTGGAATTCACTATGTGGTTTCATGGCGGCCTCAAACTCATGGTGACCCTCCTACCTCTGCCTCCTGAGTGTTGGGATTAAAGCCGTGCGCCACCACGCCCAGCTCCACCCATTCTTATTTAAACCGGTCTCTTTCAGATCCCAGAATTTACCATTTGTTCGTGAGCTTTGGTCATTCTAAGGGTGTCTGTCCTCTTGCCCCCATATGGGATTAAGATTACACCTCTCCAGCCCCCCACTTGTGTGTGTATGTGTGTGTGTACACATTGGTGCATGTGTGTCCATGTGGGGGTGCACATATATATGTGCGCATGTGAAGACTAGAAGATGACTCCAAATGTCTTTCCTCAAATCCACCATCCAGGTCTTTTAAGACAAGGTCTTTCATTGACCTGGAACTCACCAACTCAGCTAGACGAGCTGGTCTACAAGTGTGCTCCGCCAGGATCTGCCTGTCTCTGACCCCCGCACTGGGATTACAAGCATGCACCACCAGGATTGGCCAGTTTCAAAGCGCAAACTCCGCAACCCCAAGCGTAGTGTCATTCACCAGAATCTCATCAGACAGACACTCTCCGAACAGAGCTTGCCTCCTTGGAGATTGCCCGGATGTGCACTGGAGACTGCCTGGTGCCAGTGGAGTCCAGGGCCCTGGGTATCTTTCACTGGAGAGTTTTGTCATCACATCAACACGGGGCAGCTCAACCTGTCTGACTATTGCCTGGCTTAGAGCCAGCAACAAAGTAAACTGGAAGGTGGTCAGCTCACATTCCTGCCTCGGACACCATCATCCCCACCTCAGGCATTGGTCCGGGACAGCGTGGGAAAGAAGGTGGAATGAAGTGAAGACAGGGGAAGAGAGGTTGCTAGAGATAAAGGAGGGGAGAGGGATTCAGCCACACTGACCCAGAGGGCCTGCATATCCAGGCAGGTGATGGTCCCCACCAGGGTTCTTGGATTTAAAGCCATCTCTCTACCTCTTCACTCTCTCCAGTCAGATCAGAGTGGATGGGGCATTGGCTGTCTGCTGGAGTGGGATGAGTACTCAGGGCAGGACCCTAGAAGGGAGAGAAAGGGACAACTCCCCCAGGGCAGTGGGCTAGCGGCCTGCAGCTCCCCTGCCTGGGCAGGTACTGGGAGCCCCAGGAAGCACGCAATTCCCACCTCCCTGCTGGCTCACTCTTGTCAGTTTCCTCTTTCATAAGATGAAGTTATTTTAAGGAGAAACAGAGAAGAAAAATATCAGCACAACCCACTGTGTGATCTTGGGCCAGTTGTTCAATTTCCGTGCCTCCCTCCGTTTCATAGCTTCCCGACTCCCCCTTGCCTGGTGAGACTGGTGTGGTATTTAGCACCTCCATGGCGTCTCCTTCCAATTTAAGGAGAAAGAGGGGTTCTTTGTTTCAGGTGAAAGTGAACCCAGCTCCTTGTCTTTAGGTCAGTGAGAATGGGGCATGTCCTTTCTTCTTCCTTCCTTCCTTATTTAAGTAAATAAGTATTTATTTAAGTAAGTATTTATTTATGTTTTTGAGATAGAAGCTTATTGTAGTTGCGTGTTGCTGGGTCAAAACACCTGACCAAAAACAGCTGATGGCAGGAAAGGATTTATTTTGGCTTACAGTCTTAAGGGGGAAGCTTCATGCTGGCAGGGGAAGCATGGCACGAGCAAAGGCTGGACGTTACTTCTGTCACAGCAGGTGGAAAACAGCAGCAGGAGAGTGAGCAAAACTAATGCTACAAGCTAGAGGTCATGGACCTCAAGGCTTCACCTTCCAAATTGCCACCAGCTGGGGAATTAACTTTCAAAACACATAAATTTGGGGGGGGGGCATTGGATTAAAACCATCACACTCCCTGTGGTAAGGATTTGGAAGGTGTACTTAGGACAAATGTACCCAGTCCTTTTAGGGGTATGAAGGCCTTGACAAGAAGAGAAGAAATCAGGTCTTCTGTGAGGACTCACCGAGGGCTCACACTGCCTCTGAGTAACTCCCCAGATGATACACACCACTGATGGACCACCTGGTGATGGCCTCTACCTTCAGAGCATTGGGACCGCAGGTGGGCAGCACTGTGCGGGGCTGAGCTGGGACATTCCAAACCGTAATTCCCTTCACTTCGCTGTGTTAGGGGACAGGAAAGGAAGGAAGCCCAGTGGATTTGTGGCTTCTCTGCAAACTGCTTGCACGGAATGTCACAGGATTGATCACACTTCAGAAGCCAGCTTGTCCTGCCAGACCTGATTGCACTTGACCCTCTAATGCTGTACCCTTGCCGTCCACTGATGAAGGTGTGGTCTAGTTTTCACAAAGCCAATTCTTTCTGGAATCCTCTATTTCCCACTACTGCCAAGTGACTTTGAGGTTTACAGTATGAAAAAGAGGCAGTGGCTTCTAATCTTAAAAAGAATTTACTGCAGGGTCTCCCCTCCTTCCCTGGCCCCAGTCTCAAGCCTCAGTCCCCCGGCCCCACAAGTGCCTTTGACTCCTAGAGAGACATTGTCAGCATTTGTCAGCTCTGCCCCCATGTTGCTCAGAGGCAAACATGGTGGGAGGGGACCAGTCATCCTCATGCAACCAGCCTCAACCAGGCTGCTAGGGCGGGCTGAGGCTGGAACACATGGAAACAGTGGTGGATCATGGTGTCTCGGCAGCTATTTCTCTGATGAGAATGCAAGGATGATCTTAAGAAAAAGGTATGCTAGAGCTGAAGAGATTGCTTAGTGGTTAAGGTGCTCGCTCGCCAGCCTGATGGCTCAGGTTCAATTCCCCAGTACCCATGTAAAACCAGGTGCACAAAGTGGCACATGCATTTGGAGTTCATTTGCAGTGACAAGAGGCCCTGGCACACCCATTCTCCCTCCCTCCCTCCCTCCTCCCTTTTCTATCTATCTACCTTTCTTCCCTCCCTCCCTCCCTCCCTCCCTCCCTCCCTCCCTCCTTTCTTTCTTTCTTTCTTTCTTTCTTTCTTTCTTTCTTTCTTTCTTTCTTTCTTTCTCCCTCTCTCTCTTTCCTTCCCTCCCTCCCTCCCTCCCTCCCCTCCCTTCCTTTCTTTTCTTGCAAATAATAATAAATATAGTTTAAAAACAAAAAAGGGGGGCTGGAGAGATGGCTTAGCGGTTAAGGCGCCTGCCTCCTAAGCCTAAGAACGCTGGTTCCAATCTCCAGTGGTGCCAATCTCCAGGTTCCACTTTTAGCCTGATGCAAAGGGGCACAATGCCGCACTTGACCACAAGAGGGTGCACTCATCTGGATTTCATTCACAGCAGCTGAGAGGCTGCTGGCACACCCATCTCTATCTGTCTTCCTCTCCCTCTCTCTCTGTCTCTACCCCCCCACAAAAGAAAGGTATTCTAATGTTGCTCTTGTCATGTTCAGAAGTTTTTTTTTTTTTTTTTTAAGAGAGGAGAGATAGAGAATTGTTGTGCCAGGGCCTCAGCCACTGCGATCAAACTCCAGATGATTGTGTCACCTAGTGGGCATGTGCAACCTTGCACTTGCCTCACCTTTGTGCATCTGGCTTATGTGGGATCTGGAGAATGAAACATGGGTCCTTAGGCTTCACAGGCAAGCACCTTAACTGCCAAGCCATCTCTCCAGCCCCAGAGGGCTTTTTAAAAAAAATTATTTATTGGGCTGGAGAGATGGCTTAGTGGTTAAGGCATTTTGCCTGTGAAGCCAAAGGACCCAGGTTCGATTCCCCAGGACCCACGTAAGCCAGATGCACAAGGGGCACATGCATCTGGAGTTCGTTTGCAGTGGCTAGAAGCCCTGGCACGCCCATTCTCTCTGTCTCTCTTTCTCTCTCTCTCTCTCTCTCTCTTGCAAATAAATAAATTTTTAAAAATTTTTTTAAATTATTTATTTATTTGAGACAGAGAGGGGGCATGCCAGGGCCTCTAGCCACTGCAAATGAACTCCAGATGCATGTGCCACCTTGTGCATCTGGCTTATGTGGGTCCTGGGGAATCGAACCTGGGTCCGTTGGCTTCTCAGGCAAGCACTTTAACTGCTAAGCCATCCCTCCAGCGCTGTGTTGTTTGGTTTTTTTAATTAGGAACTCTTAATACTTAAAAGTATCACATTCCTGCATCTCCTTCTACCTGCCCCTGTCTGCCCCATAGCATTTTCTCTGTTTAAAACTTATACAGAGTCCTGGAGGGATGGCTAAGCAGGTATTAGCACTTCCTGTACAAGCACAAGGGCCAGAGGAGGCCAGAGACAGCCCTAGAGTTCAAGCCCCGGGACCCACATAAACAGCTGGGCATCAGACATCCTAGTCCATAACCCCAAACCTGTAGGGGAGCGGAGACCCAATAATTACTGGAAATGTAATAATTTGTACAGGGCTCACCTTATGGAACACACAGTCTTCAAGTATATGTGGAATGTTCTCTAACTTGGTCCCTTAATAGTCTAAAAATTGGTTAAAAATTAAAATTTTATGTAAGAGATTTTTTTTTTTTTTTTTTTTTTTTTTTTTTTGGTTTTGCAAGGTAGGGTCTCACTCTGGTCCAGGCTGACCTGGAATTAACTATGTAGTCTCAGGGTGGCCTCGAATTCTCAGCGATCCTTCTACCTCTGCCTCCCGAGTGCTGGGATTAAAGGCGTGCGCCACCACGCCCGGCTGTAAGAGATATTTATGTAAGAGACATCATGGAAATAAATTTGAAGTCGAACATTTGAAAATTAAAGCCACATCTAAAGATTTACGTATGTTGTGCCTGCATCTCTGGAATGAAACCAGTTTGAGTTTGGTGAATGATCTTTTCTTGAATTTGATGTGCAAGTTTCTATTGCATCTCTGATCATCAAGGAAATTGGTCTATAATTTTCTTTTTTGTTGTACCTTCATTCAGTTTTGTTATCAGCATAATACTGGCTTCATCCAACTTTGGCAGCATTCCTTCCTTTTCTAGTTATGGACTAGTTTGAGAAGAATTGACAGAAATTCTTCTTTAAAGGCTGACAAAATTTAGCATCCATCTGGAGCTGAACTTTGTTTATTAGGAAATTTTCTTGTATTACTGTTACTTATAGATCTGTTTCAATTATTTATTTCATCTTAGTTCAGTTTGGTAAATTTTGTTTTTAATTTGGTAGATGTTTCAATTTAGTGGAACATAAGTTTATATAAAATATGTCCCAATGATTTACTGAATTTCATTTGTATCTGATGCAATGTTTCCCTTTTCATCTCTAATTGGGTTAATTTTATTAACCTGCTGCTACTGCAATAATTTATCTTTCTTTTGATTATATTGGCCAAGGGTTTCTTAATCCTATTGATCCTTTTAAATAACCAATTCTTTCATTGATTCTTCTTACTATTTTTAAAATTTATGTTATTTATTTATTAGAAAGAAAGAGAGAGGCAAATAGAGAAAGAATGGGCACACCAGGGCCTCTAGCCACTGCAAACAAACTCCAGATGCATGTGCCACCTTGTGCATCTGGCTTACGTGGGTACTGGGGAATTGAACCTGGGTCCTCAGGCTTCACAGGCAAGTGCTTAACTGCTAATCTCCAGCCCAATTATTATTTTTTAAAAATATTTTATTTATTTATTTGCAAGGAGGGGGAGAGAAAGAGAGGGAGAATAGGAGTGCCAGGCTTCTGGCCACTGCAAACAAAACTAACTTCAGACTCATGCACCACCCTGTGTATCTGGCGTTACGTGGATACTGGGAAACAAACCCAGGCAATCAATCAGGCTTTACAAGCAAGTGCCTTAACCGCTGAGTCATCTCTCCAGCCATATATATCATTACAAGCAAGTGCCTTAACTGCTGAGTCATCTCTCCAGCCATATATATCATTACAAGCAAGTGCCTTAACCTCTGAGTCATCTCTCCAGCCATATATATCATTACAAGCAAGTGCCTTAACCGCTGAGTCATCTCTCCAGCCATATATATCATTTTCAGTTCCACTTCATTCATTTCTTCCCTGATCTTAGTTGTTTCTTTTATTTCTTTCTAGCTACTGATTTGGAGTTTATCTTGTACTTGTGTTTTTCCAAGGCTCTAAGGTGCATCAATATTAGTTATTTACTTGAGATTGCTCTGAATATTTTTGCATGTGCAGTGTGTGTGTGTGTGTGTGTGTGTGTGTCGGGGCGGTATGCATGTGCATATGCAGATGCATCTGAGGAGTTCAGAGAATATCAGGTGTCCTCCCTCTATGGATCATCAATGTGTTTTCTTGAGGCAGACTCTCTGAATGTGGACCTGTGGGGGGTTGGCTTGGTTTGGTCTCGCTCTAGCCCAGGCTGACCTGGAATTCACTATGTATTCTCAGGGTGGCCTCAAACTCATGGCACTCCTCCTACCTCTGCCTTCTGAGTGCTGGGATTAAAGGTGTGCTCCACCACACCTGGCTGGAACTGTGTTTTTTGAAAGCCCTGGCAATTTTCAAGTCTCTACTCCCCACAGAACTGGGGCTTCAGGCATGGATGGTGATGCCCAGCTGTTTACATGGGTCCTGGGGAAAAGAATTCAGATGGTCTCAGACGCTTTCCTGCCCTCATGCCGACAAGAGGAGCCTTTATCCTCTGAGCCATCTCCCTAGTCCTTGCTCTAATTTTTCAAATGTAGGCACTTATAGGTATAAATTTTCCTCTTAGGATTGCTTTCATTATATAGTATAGGTTTTGTTATATTGTGTTTTCATTTTCATTTGATTGTAGGAATTTTGTTATTTTCTTCTTGATTTCCTCAGTGACCCATTCATCTTTCACTAATGTGTTGTGTAATCCCCACGAGCTTGTATATGTTCTATAGTTTTTCTTTCAATTATATTCTGTCTGGCCACAATGGAGTAAAACGAGAATTTAAGAAGTTCCTTCAATATGTCTATATTTTCTTTGTGTCCTGTTGCCTGATCCATTTTAGAGAAAGTTTCATGGGCTACTGAGAAGAATGTGTGTTCTGAAGGGTTTGGATGGGGTGTTCTGTAGATGTCTGTTGTGCACATTTGATCTCTGTTGTTACAATGTTACTTAATCAGATGTTTATCTGTCAGGACGATCTGTGTGTTGGTGAGAGTGGGGTATTGAAGCCACCCACTATTATTGTGTTGTGGTTGGTCTGAGACTTTATATTTAGTGCTATCTGTTTTATGAAATTGAGTGGAGCTAGGCTTGATGCATGTATGTTTAGCATTGCAATGTCCTCTTGATGAACTGTCCTCTTAAACTCTATGAAGTGACCCTTCCCTATCTCTTCTGATTAGATTTGGTTTGAAGTCTATCTTGTCCGACATTAAAAGAGTGACACCTGCTCGTTTCCTAATTCCATTTGTTTGGCATACCTTTTCCCATCCCTGCACCCTAAGTTTGCACCTGTCCTAAATTGTGAGTTGTGTTTCTTGGAGGGATAATAGATGGACCTTTTGTGCAGCATACAGTTTTTGTGATATTTGCTCTGAGTTTAGCAGGAGTGTGGTCCACAGAGGGTCTTGCACTGCTGAGCTCCTGACACAGCAGGGTCTGTTTGAAGCATCCTCCTGCACCTGCTCCGGTGGAGTTCCATGTGCCTGGAAGAGTGTTTCCTTCTTCCTGTACCACTGCCATCGACCATTAGTCTGGCTGCCCCTCTTTTTCTACTCTTTAACTTTCCGTTACGGTTCACATTTTTTGAGCCTCTTGAGCTTAAGCCACAGCTCCTGCTATCTGCTTTTAGAACCTTTTCCCATGGGAGCAGGGAGCTCCCCAAACCAAACCAGGTCCTTCAGGACAGACTCCAGACTTCCTCTCCTGCTTTATAAAGTTCCCTATTTGGCTATTGAACTAGAAACAGTCAGGTGTCACCTATATCTGCAGATAGATGTTCTGCTGTTTTCAACTTCTCCCCAGTATTTCCTGCAGACTCTGTTACCTTGCAGTCAATGGTGATCCAGCAATATCAAACAGAAACATTCCAGACCCAAACAATGAACAGTCTTGACTTTTACACCATTATAAGCAGTTTTATTAAAAATAACACTCCCCTGCCTGGCATGGGCATCATCCCTTCATCCACATTATCTGCACTGTCATGGACACCCATCCGTCAGCCACTTAGTGGCCATCAAGTTTGTCAAGTGTAATAGCAGTGTACTGCTTGTGATTAAATAATCTCTCTAAGACCGTCATCTAACATACCACAGTGCCTTAGCTAATCACTTCACTCCTTATCTCCTCCCCTAGGCATTGTGTCATCTCACGCTATCAGGAGATGAAGGGGGAATACAGTCCAGTAAAATGCGTTAGAAGAGAGGGACCATATTTACATACTTTATAAGTGCATATGGTCACAATTATTCTATCTTATTATTCATGGTTATTGCTCATTTTTAGTGTGTCTAATTTAAAAATCACACGTTATACCGTATGTAGGTAAAGCCCGCTCACTATCTTAATCTCCAGTGTATGGAGTGTTTTCCTTATATTGAAACAGTTTCAGAGTTTTAGGTCACAGAAGTCATTTCCTATATCTTTCAGCAGGGATACAGTAACATATGGTGTTGATCCCATTAGAATGTCAGAGGAATATGAGAATCAGCACCTTCTAAGTCCTCTGAACTGTTGAGAGTTAATTTTGTTATCGGAATCTTTACTGCCAGAACATTTGTGACCCTGGCTTTGGAATCATGTCGGGTAGATTCTTCACACACTGGCACTGAAATGAGAGCTGCAGGAGCGACCTCCCCCAGGGTGGCCAGAAATTACACTTGATTAAATGACAAAAACAGATTAAAACTAAAACTCGCCTAAATCTTCTTACTTAAAGCTAGAGTTTCTAACTTGCATTTTCAAAATGTTATTGAATATTGACAAACTATAACTGTATGCATTTATGAGATACAGAGTGATGCTATGACACGTGTATAAATTGGAATAATTGAATCAAGTAAATTAATGTATAGAACACTACAATGTGTGCATTTTCCTCCCATCTGACTAATACATTCTTAAATTTCTCCCAATAAAATTAGAACTTGGAGGGAAGTAGAACTCAGCATCTGTGTTACTCAGCATGGTGGTGGGCATTTGTCTTTGGACCTTAAAACTAATTAAAGGTTGAGGATGGAGTTCAGTGATAGAGGGTTTGCTTAGTATGAATGAGGCCCTGGTTTCGGGTCTTAATACAACAACAACAACAAAAAAAAACCCTGGTTTTGAATTATTTGCTTTATTTAGATGCTTTAATTTTTTTTTTTTTAATCAGAGAGAGAGAGCAAGAGAGAGATTTGGTGAACAGGCCCTCCAGCCGTGGCACTCAAACTCCAGACATGTGTGCCATCTTCTCTCTCTCCCCCTCTCTTGCTCTTTCCCTCTCAAATGAAGAAAGAAAAATGAAATGCACTTCAAAGAATTGCAGCAAATAACAAAACCAGCCCATCCTCTTGATTTCCATTGGGACAATTACACAGTGAGTTGTCCGTAGGCGAGAGTCTGTGATGACTGCGTCTCGACAGAATAGACTGAAGAGATTCTGAATCTACCACTGCGAATGCTCAGCTCAGGAGTCTGTGATGGCTGTTGACTGTAGTCGGCTCCACAGACCGTTCATTACTGCTCATCAAATGATCCCAGCTGACATTCACTAGGTGCTTCCTGTGTCCTATGGACTAGATGCTTGGCTAAGCCCACTTTACATGTAACACCTTGTTTCCAGACTCTTCTTTACCCCAGCTTGCAAATCAGAACACTAAAACTCAGGGTGCTCACTCATCAAAGGGGGTTTGGGGCTGAGTTTCACTTGGGTTGCTTTGACTTAAAATGAGAATCCCAAGTCAGCATATAAGAGACAAGAGCCAAAAAAAAAAAAAAAAAAAAAAAAAAAACCAGAAAAAAGAAAGAAAGAAAGAAAGAAAGAAAGAAAGAAAGAAAGAAAGAAAGAAAGACAAGAGCCATCGTGGAGAAGAAGGAGACTGTGAGTCCATGAAGGGAGAGCCAGTCTGGTTAGCGGGAAGAGAAATGTCAGTGAAAGGGTCCGATGTCGCCAATAGTAGAACAGGATGCCACAGCAGTTACTTTTCTCCTTACTGTGATCAAATACCTGACAAAAAACAACTTACAGGAGGATCTCTTTTGGCTTAAGGTTGAGAGAGTGGAGCGCATTATGACAAGGGTGGTGCAGTGGTGAGAGCAGCTTGATCTAGGGTGCTTGCTACGAAGCAAAGGAAGAGGACTCTGGGCTGGAGAGAGGCTCAGCAGGCAAGAGCACTTCCTGTGTGAGCATGAGGGCCTGAGGAGGCCTGGGAGACCACCCAAGGTCAATGCCAGTATCCCCACACACAGCTGGACATGAACACGTGCCCGTAGCTCCAGTCCTGTGGGAGAGCAAAGACCTGAGAATCTCAGAAGCTCTGAAAAAAATGGCAAACTTTGGGATCAGTAAGAGACACTGGCTCAAATAAGAATGGGCTGGAAGAGGCTTGGAGAGATTGCTCAGTGGTTAAAGTTGTTTGCTTGCAAAGCCTAATGGCCCAGGTTCAGATCCCAAGTACCCAAGTAAAGCCAGATGCACAAAGTGGTGCATGGGTCTGGAGTTCGTTTGCAATGGCAGGAGACCCTGGCATACCCATACTCACTCTCTGTCTCTCACTCTCTCAAATAAATTAGTAAATAATTTTCTTTTATTAAAAAAAGAATGGGAAGCCGGGCGTGGTGGCGCACGCCTTTAATCCCAGCACTCGGGAGGCAGAGGTAGGAGGATTGCCATGAGTTCGAGGCCACCCTGAGACTACATAGCTAATTCCAGGTCAGCCTGGACCAGAGTGAGACCCTACCTCGAAAAACCAAAAAAAAAAAAAAAATGGGGTGAAAGAGTGATGAAGTGGGACACCTGATGATAAGTTCATGACTGCTGCAGGTGAGTGCACCCTACACCGCAGGTGAGCACATGGGGCACCCATGGGCACATGCAGGTGTATACATCACACCACACACACATGCACACACACACAAAAGCAAGCAGAAAGAAAGAAAGAAAGAAAGAAAGAAAGAAAGAAAGAAAGAAAGAAAGAAAGAAAGAGAGAGAGAGAAAGAAAGAGAGAAAGAAAGAGAGAAAGAAAGAAACAAACAAAGAAAAGAAAGAAAGAAGAAAGAGAGAAGAAATGAAAGAAGGAAGGGAGGGAGGGAGGGAGGGAGGAAGGAAGGAAGGAAGGAGAGAAAAAAGGAAGGAGAGAAGGGAGGGAGGGAAGGAGGGAGGGAGGGAGGGAATGCCAGTGCTCAGCAGGCTTTCTCTTTTTAACTGTTTTTTTCATCCCAGGCTCTGGCATGGTGCTACCTACATTCAGGGTGGATCTTCTGTCCCTCAGTTAATCCTCTCTGGAAACACTCTCACACACCATGTACCAAAGGTGTGCTCATTAAAACCCTGGGTGTTTCTTAAACCCAATAAAATTAACTATAGAAATTACCACATGTATCTATTTAACTAAAAAGAAAAACTCTCTTAAAGGGCTGGAGAGATGGCTTAGAGGTTAAGACGCTTGCCTGTGAAGCCAAAGGACCCATGTTTGACTCTCCAGATCCCACATAAGCCAGACGCATAAGGTGATGCAAACATGCAAGGTCATACATGCACACAAAATGGTGCATTGTGTCCGGAATTTGATTGCAGTGGCTGGAGGCCCTGGCATGCCAATTCTCTCTCTCTTTCTCTCTCATAAAAAATACAAAAAAAAAAATCTCTTAAAAAATGAGAATCCATGGTCTGGACAAATGGCTTAGTGGTTAAGGCATTTGCCTGCAAAGCCAAGGGACCCAGGTTTGATTCCCCAGGACCCACATAAGCCAGATGTACAAAGGGGAGAATGCATCTGGAGTTGGTTTGCAGTGGCTAAAGGCCCTGGTGTGTCCATTCTCTCTCTCTCTATCTCTCAAATAAATAAATAAATTTTTTTTTTTAAAAATGAGAATACAGGCTGGGAGTGGTGGTGCATGCCTTTAATCCCAGCACTCGGGAGGCAGAGGTAAGAGGATCGCCGAGAGTTCGAGGCCACCCTGAGACTACATAGTTAATTCCAGGTCAGCCTGGACCAGAGTGAGACCCTACCTCGCAAAACCAAAAAAAAAAAAAAAAAAAAAAAAAAAAAAGCGAGAGAGAGAGAGAATTCAGTGATAGCCAGATCTTTGGAGGATTGCTCCTAGAACCCTCCTTCGTGGACACTAAGGGGCTCTAATCCCTCACATAAAAATGGTTGATAATCTGTGCTCTTCTCCTGTGTACTTGAAATCAGTTCTAGAGGGTTTATGGCACCTAATAAGTAATATGTGTGTGTCAATGGTTATACTGTGTTGCTTGGGAGGAAATAGTGCAAGAAAGCCAATACATGCTCAGTACAGATGTAAATTGTTTCAAAATATTTTTATCTGAAATTGGTTGAACCCATGAATGTAGAAACTGAAGGTTCAGAAGACCAAGTATTTTGAGAGAAAGAAATCTTTTAGTGAAATGCAGGAAATTGTCCACTTTAAATGTATATCGTTCTTGGTGTGGTGGGCCATTAGTATTTTTTCTGTCCTCTTGAGAGCAGCCAGAGAGCAGTGTCCTGGAGGTTTTGGAGTCACCACAGGCCCTTCCTATAGCATGAGAGATGCTCGGGCAGCTGAAGTCCATCTGCTGAAAGGGTTTCACAGCACAGCTGGAGTAGCGAAGTCTCCCCATTCTGTCAGAGGCACCGTGTAGCCTTTGCATGGAAAGGGAGATGGACCAAGTAAACTCTATCTTGTCAGAATCCAAGCAAGCAGCTAAACACTGGGTAGAATTGGTTCTTTCTCTGTGAAAGATGTATGTTTTCGTGGGGACTGAGCGGAAAGCCAGTCCTCTCCCGGCAGACCCCCATGGTGCTGCCAAGTGCTATGGGAGCCAATGGGCACTGATGGTCAGCTACAGCATGATAAGCAGGAGAGCCTGCAAGCTTTGCAGCCAGCCAAGAACTACACATCGGTGCAACAGTGGCACACAGCCTTTGTGGGTAACCAGCTGCCCTGTGATTGGATATGAGGCCAGCTCAGTGGGAGAGAACTCCCACTAAACTGGGGTACTGGGAACCAGGTGAAACCCCATGGCCAGGAAACTCACAGACCCCAGAGAGAAGCCCCCACTGCTCTCTGGATAAGTAGAGTGGGCATGCACATCAAAACATCTTGCAAATTACTATGCATGCCCCTTTAATCAAAGCTGATCTCACTCTTGGTTAGAGAATCTGTTTCATTTTACAGGTAACAGGGAATACGGGGGAGATCCAAGATCCATCAATATGACAAGAAAAGATTGCCAACTGCCCACTGTGAGATATGCCACCTTTACTACTTTTGCCAGGGCCCAGTAGAAATTGCAGAGGAAGCAGCAACACAAGTATTGCTCCAATTGCTAGCCAGGGAAACAGTGACCGACACTGTGCTGAATCAAAACACATTAGGGGCTGGGGAGATGGCTTAGCACTTAAGCACTTGCCTATGAAGCCAGATGCATAAGGTGGCGCATGCATCTGGAGTTTGTTTGCAGTGGCTGGAGGCCCTGATGTGCCTATTTTCTCTCTCTCTCTCTCTCTCTCTCTCTCTCTCTGCCTGCCTTTCTTCTCTGTTGCTAATAAATAAATTAACATTTAAAAAAAGCACATCAAAGCAGAAATACAGAGACTACAGAGAGAGAGAGAGAGATCAACACTAAATCAAACTGCTAATAAGCTTGTCAAGGCTCAGGTATTGTTGCAAAAGAGGGGCCTGAAAGATTGTAAGAGCCACAGGGTGGGTAGAAATATCCTGAGGCACACCCCCCTCCAAGACTGACTGAGGCCTTCATGACCCCACAGTAAACAACAAAAATCCAACAAGGAAGGCTATCAGGAAAATGGGGGCTGGGGGAGAGGGGACATAAGAATATACTCTATGTAAAAAAAAATTACAATTAGGTGCTGAAGAGAAGGCTCAGCAGTTAAGGCACTTGCCTGCAAAGCCTAAGGACCCCTGTAATGCATTATGCACAGAGGTGCATGCATCTGGATTTTGTTTGTAGCACTGGAGGCCTTGACACTGCCATTCTCCCTCCCTCTCCCTCTTTCTCTCCTCTCTATGTCTCATTGCTTGCAAATAAATAAAAAATATTTAAAATAAAATAAAATTTAAGGCTGGAGAGATGGCAAAGCTGTTAAGGCACTTGACTACAAAGCCAAAGGACCCAGCTTCAATTCCCCAGAACCCATGTAAGCCAGATGCACAAAGTGGCACATATGTCCCGAGTTCATTTGCAGTGGCTGGAGGCCCTGGCATGCCCATTTTCTATCTATCTACCTCTCTCTCTCTCAAATAAATAAAGAAAATATTTTTTAAAATTTTAAAAAGGGGCCCTGGAGAGATGGCTTAGCAGTTAAGACACTTGCCTGCAAAGCCAAAGGACCCAGGTTTGATTCCTCAGGACCCATGTAAGCAAAATGCACAAGGGGGCGCATGCATCTGGAGTTCGTTTGCAGTGGCTGAAGGCCCTGGCATGCCCACTCTTTCTCTGTCTATCTCCTCTCTCTCTCTCTGCTTTCAAATAAATTAAATTAAATTTTAAAAATTGAAAAAAGGATGTGTGTATTATTGGTGCTAATGAGGACCTTTTGTACGGAATGGTGATGATTTGAATATGATTTGTCCCCACCAAAACTTGTGTTGAGGCTACTTTTCAGAGTGACAATGCCAGGAGTGAACAGTGTTTGGTTCTCGTGAACAGATCGCCTCCATCTTGGGAGTGGGTGAGTTCTCACTCCCAGAACTGGGTTAGGAACCTAGAGGACGGGTTGTGCTCGGCATGATTTCTGGGAATGTGCGTCTCCTCCACATGTCTGCTTCCTGCCTGCTTTTCCATCAGGCCGGGAGCAGCACAAGGCCTTTGCCAGAAGCTGGGTAGATGGAACTGCCCAATCTTGCACTCTTGAGCCTTCAGAACTATAAACAAATAAACCTCCTTTCTTTATCAATTACCCAGTCATGGCTACTGTGTGTCAGCAACAACAACACAAAATATGGAATAAGAACCCTTAAAAGAATTCACAGAAAGTTGCTACAGAGTACAATGGAAGGACCCAGGATCTGGAGACAAGACATTGACCCAGACTCACTGCATAGTTTGGGTCATGGGTTTCCCAACAGGTGTGTTGAATGGTGAGATCCCTTAGGCTGTGGCACTACTGGGACACGGTGAGATCCCTAAGAAGTTAGATCAAATTGGAGGAAGTTAGGTCATCGGAAAAATGTCCCTTCGTGGGATCCGGACCTCCTGCACTGTGCACTTCCAACGTGGGGTACTGTGTCACCACGGGCCTACAGCAACACAGCCACGTGACCGTGGGACTGAATGCTCTGAACCCAGGAGCCAAAAGAACCCTTTCCTCAGATAAGCTGATGGCCTTATGTGTTCAATTTCACAGTGACAGCTGACTGACCTACTCACCTTTTTAATTTGGTATTTTAATGGACATAACCGTTCCTCCCAAAACTTTTATGCCACCCTTCCAGGCAACCATTGATCTGCTTTCCTGCCATTGTAGAGCAGTTAGCCTTATCCAACATTGTACACGGGATGAACTTAGGCAGTTATGTTTTTGTCTCAATTCTTCCACTAAGCACAATTATTTTAAGATCCACCCTCGTTGTGTGCATTAATAATTCATTCCATTTTATTAGGTGTTTAGGAATCGAGGCAAATGTGTGATTCGATGATGTAAAAAGCCTATTGAGGAAAGCTCCTTCCAGCCTGGTGTACCCAGGGGGGTGTCGACGGTGCTTTCTGCCCTTGCTGAATCAGGTGGGACGTGGTTACTGAGCACGCACTGTGAGCCAGATCTGATGTCAGGGAGGCGATGGCGAGTGAAGCCAGCTCATTGTCAAGGAGACGTTAGCTTGGGGAGGGAAGAGGGTTTCACGGAGAGAAGCCTCAGCCTCTGTGGGATCCAGGAAGATCTCTTGCCAAAGTGAAGCTTATATTCCATTCCACTGACCTTTGGTGATAAGTAGGTTTTATGTTATATTTTATATTCTACTTTGTAACAAAATGGCAGATTAGTAATTTATTCCTCCATAAAAATTACCTCAGACATTAGCATCTTAAGAAACAAGAGCAGAGCCAGGAGTGGTGGCGCACGCCTTTAATCCCAGCACTCGGGGAGGCAGGAGGATCGCTGTGAGTTCGAGGCTACCCTGAGACTACATAGTGAATTCCAGGTCAGCCTGGACCAGAGTGAGACCTTACCTCGAAAAAAAAAAGAAAACAAAAGAAAAACAAGAGCGTTTCTCATCTCCTGCTCTCTGTGTGACAGAATCCAAGAGCAGTTCGAGGGCAACTTGGATCAAGATCACTCATGAAGGAAGGTCAAGCTGCTGGCCAGGCTTCAGTCATATCTTCAGGTCAAGGGACAGAAGATCTGCTGAGCTCATCCGCATGGCTGCTGGCACGTCAGACCACTGGCCAGATCCTTCTGTTTGCTGTCACACGAGGATGCCCATTGCCTGCAAGCTCCGTGACACATAGCTCACTTCCCACAGAAACTAGGGAACTAAGATGGAAGCCATGGGTTTAATGACTTCACAGTACTGGAAGGGAGGCTGTCTTTAGCTCTGTGTTGAATTGACCACAAGAGACCTGGCCAGAATCTGGAAGAGGGTCAGTCCCCAGACAGTTAGCTAGTCTAGTGCCAGAGGGTGCTACACGAGCAACTGGGGAAAATGGCCGACATTGGTCCAAACAACTTCCAGTCTAAGATACCCAGCAGGAAACAACCTGAGGTAATGCTCACACAAGTGCAGTAGTGGCACACAGCCATGGTGGGCAACCAATGGCTCTTGATTTGGCTAATAGATCCACTCAGTGGAATGGAACTCATTGCTGGAACTGGGAAATAAGTCAAAACCAGGTACAAAAAATGAGCTCAGTCTCCAAGATCAAGATACCACCAAATGTGGGCTAGAAGAGAGCCAACACATATAAAATTCCCTCCAAAACATGGTCATCCCTTCTACCTAGTACTAACTTCTCTCTTTTTTCAGGTGGACAACGAACCTGAAGGGAGGATCAGCCAATCACACCTCACCAGGGCTCCAGCTGAAACCACTGAGTAATGTGGAGGAAGGGCAAGAGTTCAGTGCTCTTGGGGATCACGACACCAGAAAAAGGTTGAAGGAGATAAACACAGAGAACATCTAACTCCCACTAAGCCAGATATCCAGAGACACAGAGGCTCCCAAAACCTCATCACTGAAGGAGAGCTAAAATGACCCCAATGTGGCTCAGGGAAATTTGCGGAAGAGGGGGTGGAAAGAATCTTAGAGCCACAAGTTGGGGCATTATGCACAGAGACTTGGCCTATCCCCCATAGCTCCTGACTACCCCCACAATGTGTGAACCACATTCCCCATTGATGAGGATTCTTATGGAAGAGGGAGAACAGGGAGGAGGATAATGGAGTCACCACTATGAATGTAAAACCAGAATAATATACATAAGAATAAATAAAATTTTAAAAAAAGATTTAAAAAAAATAAAAAAATTATGTTAAAAAACTGAAAAAAAAAAAAAAAACGGCAGGAGGGAGCGAGGAGACACTTGCAGGTGCAAGTACCGGGGTGGGGCCGCTGTGGAGGCACGCTAGCAGAGGAGGTTGCCATAAGCAGATGGGTTTACTCAGCCATCACAATCGACTCCAGTGATGTTTTCTGTATAAATGGATGTTTCATGTGACTAAGTCTGCCTTTAAAATGTCACGGTGGCTTTTAATATAACAAATTTCTGATAAGGGATGGGACGAATATAGTTACTATATATCACATCCATCCCCATTTACTTATTCATGAATTCGTTCCACTAAGACAGCTCTCTAGTTACCATGGCAACAGCTCCCAAGGTAAATTTCCTCAAGCACAAATGCGATGTGAGGAGTAAAATTAAAGAGACTGAGACAAAGAACAGGAAAAAAAGTGTCTTTATTTGCACAAATGGGACTGAAAAAATTTTAAATTATCCAATATGGTCCAAAAAGAGAGAGCCTCAAAATAGGTTATACATGGATTTATTTCAAAGAAATAGAAGTACTTGTAAAGCTTAGGGACTCAGGATGAGGTGGCCGAGTGGTTAAGGTGATGCACTGCTAAAACTTAGGGTCTTAATAGAAAATTTCCCCAGACACTCACAGTATATTATGCAGAAGTCTGATGTGGAGCTGGATGGGATGGACAGGAAACAGGAGGAGCAGGTGGTGGACAGGCAGGGATGAGCACACAGGAAAAGGAACTGGCCCCAGATGGGCTGTCCTAAATTTGTTTGGCTGTTGCTGGTGTGCATGGTGATTTCAGCCAAGTCAACTGGCCTTTCAGTGCCACAGACACTTGCCCTCGGAATTTTTTCTTTTAAAATATTTTTATTTGTTTGAGAGAGAGAGAGAGAGAATGGGCATGCCAGGTCCTCTTGCCACTGCAAATGAACTCCACATGCACTTGCCAGTTTGTGTGTCTGGCTTGATGTGGGTACCTGGGAATCAAATCGGGACCACCAGACTTGGTGAGCAAGTGACCTTTAACCCCTGAGCCATCTCTCCAGCCCCCTTGATCTTTCTTTCTGAAGCTGCTTTGAGCAATGCTGATGTCATATTTCGAGGCTTTCGAGTGGCAGACATCAGAGGTTTCTGGGAAGACCCCCAAGTGCTTTTCCTCCGCTTGTCATGCACATTGGAAGGAGGAAAATGGATCGATACGGTCCACACTGGCTCATCCTGAAACACCTCTGCACGGCCTCCTCTCCTAAACTGATCTTGTCAGGTGTTTTGGCCTGGAAACAAGAAGGGAGGTAATATAGAAGGCATCTGTGTGGATGGAGGGAGGAAAAGAGGGAGAGAGGAACTGATCAGCTCTGAAATTCACATGAAAACTGTGAGTCTGTGGATCCCTCTTTTAACTCTGTCCCTGCTTGATTGTATGCACTTTGAAGCAGTGTTTTAAAGGCATTCAAATTCACCACTTTGAAAACCTGTTGGACTGCTTCTTTGATCACTAGCTAATGATCTTTTATCCTATTCATACTCTTTTTAGAATATTCGAATATTTCTGACATTAATAGCAACATGTCATCTTTCTTTTATGTGCATGTGAGCAAGGATGTGTGTGCTGGCACCGTGCCTGCCATAGCGTGAATGTGGAGGTCGGAGGACAACTTTCAGGTGGGTCCCCACGCTTCTACCTCACCTGCGGCAGGCTTTCTCTCTCTGGACCTCACTCTGCTGATGCTCTTTGCTGAGCTGCCACAAATTTCTAAATGTGATTAACCAAGTTTCTTTATGGGAGAGCTTCCCCAATAAACGGCTGTGTGGTTAGGACACAGTAAATGCCCTGCAGGAAGATAAGAGTGTCCCAGAATCTTCTGCCATCCCTATGGGAAGTGTATGACAGCTGCATCCCAGAATGGTCAGCCTCTTAGAGTGAGTGTCCTCTGGTCATGTCTGTGGTGTCCTGGCTCTGTGCACCCACCTTCCTGCCTGCACTCAAGGAAACAGGAAGGAGGAGCAGAGGGAGTTACATGTTTCTGGGATCTCAATCTCAACTTACTCCATCTTCTTTTAGGATCTGTGGGCAGTGTTCATTCTCAGTTCAGTGCAAACCCTGTTTGAAAGAAGTCCTTCTGTGAAGCATCCATAAAGCCATGACAGGAAAGAACTCACCCTGTATTTCAGCGGTGAGTCCTCCTTCCCCTCGGGACAGGATAAGCCACACTTCCTCCCCCTCCCCAAATGATCCCCTTATGTCTCAAAGCTTCATAGTCACCTTTCCACACACAGACTGCTCCCACTGACTCACCTGGAAGACAAACAAATTGTGTCAGAAGATTATGTCCCATTTATGTAGCTCTGCCGTTCACTGGCTCTGTGTACCTAAGCCACAGACACCCCAGGTCAGACTGGCAAACAAGGCCAATGGGGCAGGCCTTGCCCCTGGACAGGAGAGTAAATAGCCATGCTATGGGAAAATCCTGCTCCAAGCCTGGCCCCTCTAGGCCCTTGTCACAGACTCTGAGAGGTGGTCACAGTGTGGGGAACACCAGTCTTAACGAAATGCTCTGGATCAACAGTTTCCCGGTCATGATTCTGCCGAGCTGAATGAAGGGACGTGTGAGGCAGACACCACACACCCATCCATGTACGAACCACCGGGCCCACAGGACCTTCAGGCCTGCCCACAAGGCCCACTTTGAAAGACACCAAGTAGACGATGGGGGGTAGGTGCTGACAAGTAAGTAAGAAAGCTCTGGGAAGCAAGTACTAAATGTGCCCTTTTGTTTTCTTGCTTCTTTTTGGGGTGGTGGAGAGAGACAGAGAGAGAGGGAGAGGGAGACCAATAGAGTTGGGGGCGCCAGCAGCCTCTCAGCTGCTGTGAACAAAATCCAGATGTGTGCTCCGCCTTGTGGGCAAGTGCAGCACTTTGCATCTGGCTAAATGTGAGACCTGGAGATTGGAACCGGCATTCTTAGGCTTATTGGGCAGGCACCTTAACTGCTAAGCCATCTCTCCAGCCCTCCTTCTTTTTTTATTTAAGCATTTGTGTGCGCAAATGTGCACCAGGGCCTCTTGCATCTGCAAACAAATATCCATTCAGTTTTACGTAGGTGGCTGGGGAATTGAACCCAGGCTGGTAGGCCTTGCAAGCAAGCACCTTTAACCACTGAGCCATCTTTCCAACTCCAAGCATGCTCTTTTCTCCCCCAGCCTCAATTTTTGGTGAGTTACTTAGAGGTTGCACCATAGCTCTTAATCACCTTTAGCATAAGGATGACCATGGGGTGGGTGATGGCGGCTACTGTTGTCACTGTCACCCAGACATGGGAGGGTGTGGCCTCGTTGAGAGACAGAGTAGCTGCAGTTGTGATCGGACACAGTGACCCCAAAGCAGTGAGAATGTCGGGCAGTCATGAAGAGACAAGTGTCTCCAAGGAAATCGGGAACCTGTCTTTCCAGGTTAGCTCCTCTACATCACTGATTTCAGAAGTCCAGCCCATGGCCCCTTGACTCCATGCACTTGAGCAAGACATTGCCTGGGACAGAGAAAAGAGGAAGTTTAGTGACCTTGGATTTTCTCTTTTCTCCTTTTGTTCTCATATCCTACCTTTAAAAAATATTTTATTTATTTATTTGTGGGAGAGAGAGGCAGAGAGAGAGAAAGAGGAAGGGAGAGAGAGAGAGAGAATGGGTGCACCAGGGCTCTAGACACTGCAAACAAACTCCAGATGCATGCATCACCTTGTGCATCTGGCTTTACACAGGGACTGGGAAACTGAACCCTGGTTGTTAGGCTTTGCAGGCAAGCACCTTAACCACTGAGCAATCTCCCCAGCCCCCTCATATACTACCTTTATTGGAAGCAATGGTTTTTTGTTTCCATGGTCTACAATTTTTTAATTTAAACACGTAGTTTCTGTTCTTTTGTTGTGACCCCATTTACTTGTGTTTGTGAATCATATATTAAATGAAGCAAGACGTGTTCACTATGTTCATCTTAGTCCTCAACACGGTTAGAATGTCAATCCCCATTCTACCTTCTTTGTTCTTGTCTGGCACTAAAATTTCAGTCTTTAACAGCTCCAGAGGGAGTTACAATATTTTTAAAAAAATATTTCACTTAGGGCTGGAGAGATGGCTTTGCAGTTAAGGTGTTTGCCTGCAAAGCCAAAGGATCCCTGTTCGATTTTCCAGGACCCATGTAAGCCAAATGCACAAGGGGTCGCATGCATCTGGAGTTCATTTGCAGTGGCTAAAGACCATTGTACACCCATTCTCTTTCTCTCCCCCCTCAAATTAATCAATTAATTAATAAAATAATAAAAATATTTTATTTATTTAGTTGAGAGAGAGAGAGAGACAGTGAGAGTGAGTGTGTGCATACCAGGGCCTCCCACCACAACAAACGAAGTGGGAGTGGACTGTCACACCTCAAGTTCCTCTGCCCCTGCCCACATATTTCCTCCAGTAAGTCTCCATGTCTCAAAGGTTCCACAACCTTCTCAGACTCCAACAACTGGGGATGAAGTGCTCACACCCAAGAGGCTATGGGAACATTTTATATTCAAGCCACCACATTGACATTTAAGTTACCGTGTCAGCGGGTCATTTTGTGAATTCATTTCTCTTCTTGATAAAATGAGTCCTTAGTAGTTCTTTCAGCAAGAAGCTGGTTGGTCCTTGAATCTCTTAGAATTTAATATTCTGATAATGTCTTATTTTACCCTTTTGTCTTCTTCAGTGATGAACTTATTAGTTTTAGAAACCTAAGGGCTTTTTTGATGTGTGGGCGTGCACACACATGTATGCAGATATGTATGCAGGTGTACATGCCTCATGCACACTGGGTGTCCCATCACTCTTCCACCCACTTTCCTTGATACAGGGGGACTGGTGAGCCTCAGCTATTCTCTTGTCTCTGCCCCACCCATCCAGTGCTGGGATTGCCCACAGGCAGAGTCAGCATGCCTGTGATTCACGCACGGCCTTTGCTTGAGAGCTGGGAAGTGAACTTAGGTCCTCATGCTTGCGTAAGAGGCCCTCGGTGTAACCCACTGGCATCTCACTAGCCCGTATGCTTTCAATTATTCTCTCACAGTTTGAAGGTGTGATGGTTCTCTTCAATTTTTTTTTTTGATTTTTGATATGCACCATCGTTAATGAGGAATATGTGTTTTCTTCAGTATTTTTTCTCAATAATTTTTCTTCACTAATTTTAAGCTATTTGCTTTCTTTGGCTTTCCATAAATTCACCTACATTGCCTTGTCTGTGAGTTTATCTTCCTTAGAATTTGACAGTTTTCAATATAAAGAATGCTGTCTGTCTTTAGTTCTAAAATCTTTTTTTATAACTTTTTTTTTTTAATTTGAGAGAGAAAGAGAGAGAGAGGAAGAGGCAGAGAATGGACGCACCAGGGCCTTTTCAGGCTCTGTGAATGAACTCCAGACACGTGCAACCCTTGTGCACATGTGCAACATTGCATGCTTGCATCACTTTTTGCTTCTGGCTAAACTTGGGACTTGGAGATTTGAGCAATTGTTCTTAGGCTTCTCAGGCAGGTGCCTTAACTGCTAAGCCATCTCTCCAGCCCTCCCTATTTGCTCACACTTCTCATCCTAGAATCCCTGTTTAGATCAGCACTTCCATTCTGTCCCCCATGTCTAGCTTCCATACTTCACCTCGATGCACTGTTTTTGTGGTGCCTTTCCAGCTAATGGATTCTCTCTTCAGTTTCATGTAACTTCAACCTGTCTATGAAAGATTATTGTTTTAATAATCATACTTTCTATTGTTTTGTAGAATTTCTACTTGACTAATTTTCAAGAATCCAATGTTATTTTTCTTTTAAGTAAGGTCCTATCCTTACCTTACCTTTTCTATGCTGTCCTTGTTTAAAAGTCATTTTTCTACCAATGGTCAGCCTGATTTCCTCGCCTGCCTTGTAATTTTGGTTTGACTTCAGCCCTCATGGGACTCACTCTTGCAAAGGTTCCATGTGGACCCTGGAATGCTAAGGTCTTCCTGTGAAAATCTTTCTCTATTGCCTTTGCAACAATTTCAGAGCTAGAAATGGTTTTCTATTTGAGATTTTGACCCCGCATAGGTAGTGCTAACAATTTTGGTCACATATAACACTAGGCAGAAGTGTGACATCCAGTTTCTTGCAATTGATTTGATTTCCACACACAGCTCAGGCGCACTAGTTGCATTGCAAGTCACGGACAGAGTTTATATTCTGTATTCACATACAGAACACTATTTCTCAGGCTCCAGGCTTCATGGAAAAGCCTCATTACAGATATTCCTAAAATTTTGACTGTTACCCCTACAATTAAAATCTGAATTCCTGAGAGACATTTCCAGCCTTAAATTCTCAACGATAAGTTTATGAGTCTGAAGGGAGACTTCCTGCTGCCATTTGTTCTGCTGTCTTCACTGTGAATTCTAGGAACAGCGTCTTTCCGTAGAACCCAATTGGGTTGGCTTGATAAGGATTTAAAGCCTCAGGCTGTTGGTAGCGTAGGAGTGACACAAGCCAACTTGAGGCAGAAGCAGTCACTGTTATATTAGGTCACTTTTCTCATCCTTTTATCGCTGTCCTGTGAACTATGACTTTGGGGTCAAATATCTATTAAACAAGTTATAAAAAAAAACCATTTTATGCTCTTTAAAATATGCTTTATATGTGCATAATACACTCTGTAATATTGCAACTCTAAGCTATTAAAAGCTGAAGCTAGAGGTAATTACAGAAGAAATGACTGGGTATGTATTTAACCAGCACAGAGTCAAACTGCTGAGCAGGAAGGAGAGGCAGCACAGATCAGTTAATATAAGAATGTTTAAAAGAATGACAAATTACCAAAGGGGAAAGACTCAGATAAATCCTGTGGTGCTGGACTTACAGGAGGTATCAGTATGAACTCGTGGGTTTTGTTTTTTTCAAGTGAGGGTCTCACTCTAGCCCAGGCTAACCAGACTCACTCTGTATTCCCAGTCTGCTCTCGAACTCACACCAATCCTCCTACCTTGGTTTTTCGAAGTAGAATCTCACTCTAGCCCAAGCTGACCTGGAATTCACTATGTAGTCTCAGGATGGCCTTGAACTCACAGTGATCCTCCTACTGCTGCCTCCAGAGTGCTGGGATTAAAGGCGTGCGCCACCACACTAGGCTCAGAAGTTTATTTTTTTAAAATTGATTGACAGTAATTTCATATACATAATCTATTTTGATCATAACCCCTCCCATCACTGTCTTTCATCCCCCTACCCTGGCCCCTTCCCCTGAACCCCTGATTCTTTCCAACTTGTCCCTCTTCTAGTCTGTGTCTTGGTTTTTTGTTTGTTTGTTTGTTTGTTTGTTGCCTCCTCCCTCATCCATGCTGACATGTGGATGACCCAATGTCATGCAGGGAACCACAGCCACTGTGAATCCATGGCCACTGTGAGTCTGTCCAGAAGAGAGCATTCCAAAGCACTCCTCCCCGTCCTTTGGCTCTTACGTTCTTTCTGCCTTTGCAGTGGTCCTTGACCCTTGAAGAAGTGACATTTGGGTGCCCAGCATGAAAACATTTTATTTTTGAGTCAGATATGAGTGGCTCCAGGAACATAGATTAAAGCTAGCCAGAATGGTATGCTATATGAACTTGTACAATAACAAAATAGAGAAAATCAGAAATTAGTACTTTTGCCAATTTTGTCAGTGGAAATATCTGGTCATTAGGCTATAGCGAGGTGGTGACCCTCCTCTCGAGGTCTCGGGTGCTCTCTTACAGCTCTCTTAGCTTTAGGATCCGAGGAGCCACGGGTCTGCTAAGCTTAACGATACATTCTGAGTCATTTATCTGTCAGCCATGAGAGTGTTAGGTCACATACAAAAGTTGAGGCAACTGACTATTTAAAGGGCACTGGAAGGCCCAGATAATCTTGAGTGTAGACCTGCAGCATGCCAGCTTCCAGCAGTCGTGATCTGGTTAACTGTCAAACTGCCTGCACACCTTTGATGGACACAGCTTTGCACTTCACTGAACTGCAGTGCAGAGTGTGTGGGAGGGCACCGCCCTGATGGAGAGCTCTGGGCCATTTCAATCAAGACTCGGGATGCCTGCTTCAAAGCTCGTAATCCCTGCTGTTGCACTTGACTTTGCTCTTCACATGACTCACTACTGCTCACCTGCCCGGGCTCAGTTTACGCCCACCTTCCCTGGCTCCACACAGGCCCAAGCAAGGCTTCCAGCCTCCCCTCTTCTACCAAGACCTTCTCTGTTTGCTTTACTCATTTAGTAGCCATGATTTGAAGGTCATTGGCTGATGTGCCTAGTTTATTCAAAGGGTTGCTCTGATCGACCTTCTATGCTGTAATAAGCACAGGGACAGCTGCGTACCTGGCTAAGCCACCCTGAGAACTTGATCTGCACCACGTCCTATTGTGAGCCCTTTCATCATTTGCTTCCTTTAGTCCACTGGGGATATCAGACCATGCCTTGTGTCTGCATTTGAAGTGCAAGTGCAGAAGCAGGGCTCTGCCCAGTGTAGACACCATTCCCTGCCCTGCATCATTCAGAAGGTACAGACTCATAAGTAACTTATCTCCGCAAGTGCCTTTTATGAACTTAGCAAAATAAATTGGAAACAGCTGAGCATGTGGGCATATTAAAATTGTATAAGGAAAAACAGGTCTGAGCACTTATTGAGTATACCATACTTTAAAATTTTTTTTCTTTTAGGCTGGAGAGATGGCTTAGCAGTGAAGGCGCTTGCCTGAAAAGCCAAAGGACCCAGGTTCAATTCCCCAGGACCCACATAAGCCAGATACACAAGGGGGCACACACATCTGGAGTTCATTTGCAGTAGCTGGAGGCCCTGGTACACCCATTCTCTTTCTCTGTCTGTCTCTCTCTCTCTCTGCCTATTTCCCTCTCTCAAATATATAATAAAAATAAAATATAAAAAGGTTATTTTTAGAGAGAGTGAGAGAGAAACAGAGAAAGAACTGACATGTTAGGGCCTCAGCCACTGCAATCAAACTCCAGACACTTGCACCACACCTAGTGAGCACGTACAGCCTTGCACTTGCCTCACCTTTGTGCATCTGGCTTACGTGAGATCTGGAGAGTTGAACATGGGTCCTTAGGCTTCATAGGCAAGCATCTTAACTGCTAAGCCATCTCTCCGGCCCTAGTACACCATACTTTGAAGAACAGTAGAACACCCTCACCTGGACCCCATAAAGTAGAAGAAATGTGACACTGAGATGGCAATGGCCACAATGGCTATGGTTTGAGCAAGTGGTGTGTGCACAAAGAGACCAACAGGCAGAAAAGTCCTGCCTATGCCTGGGACTTAACTCAGCGTGGCCCCACGGTCGATAGGACCTGTGTGAACTACTGTCTCTTAGTCCATCTAGACCTGGCTCTGCATCTCCCCTCTACGGCCTCCACCCGGGTCCTGTGCCGTGCCTTCACATCTTGACACAACCCTGGGGCCCGGCTCAACCCTGCATCCTCTTCACCTGGCTGTGTGCCCCCAGCAGCTCTCCATGTGAGTTGGTTAATGTCTAACTCACAGCCGTGACTGTCTTTGCATCTGTCAGTTCTCTGCCTCTACCCCCAGAGAGGCCTTGTTGAACTCTGCTGCAGCCTCTGTAGGCCTTTTGTAGTCATTGTGTAACTTACATGTACAGATATAGTTTTAAGTACTGTGGAAAGAAAAGTGTGATCTGAGAGTTAATATTAGTAATTAAGATTAGAATAAAAGAATCGGTGTTTGCCAACAGCCGGCTATCAAGGGAAATCAGGAGTACTTTGCAATTTGCAGTCAACAGAACTGATGTGGCTTGTGAACGTAGTTATTCAATAAATTCTGACATTGTGCAAAGACACAGACATGTCCGTCCATGTTCTGGCATAAGGTGCACATGAAATCCACATGCTCAGTCGACATGGTGGACACTGCGTTCTTGTTCCCCCTGGAGAGCACTTAGTACGTGCATCAAGAGACCAGCACTTGAGTAAGGAAACGGAGGCAGGAGATGCTTTCCATGTGACCAGGCCTCCATAGCTAGGGAAGGGGAAACTTTCTTGCTAGAAGCCTCTTCAGACATGGCACGTGATGAAGGACTCTCTACGTCACTCGGTGTCACCCTTCTGTGTCACTCTAATGGCACCATTCTGAACGATGACAGTCTAACCTGGAGAAATAAACAAGGTGTTACTGGCATCGTGATGAGGAGACTGGAGGGGACACTCAGTAACTTGCCCCAGTGGTTACAGAACAAATCCTGAGACTGGCTGGGAACACTCAGGTACAGGTTGCCAGTGATCTCAGGTAAGGACCAGAGTTTTTGTCTTCTAGGAGGGGACAGCTTCAGCTAGACACCTTTCCTGGACTGTGCAGCATCCAGGTTTCTGCAAGCTTTGTGTCATTTCCTGTGTGTACTCAAAGAATACAAAACCATCACTTTTGGGGTTCTGTTACCCTGTCTGCCTAGACGATTTCTGTCTCCTATCACTTTCTGCAAAGCAGGAAAATAAACTCCTCTGACAGCACACAGAGGTGATAAGCAGGACTTGTGGAATGAGGAAGCCATCAACCCCAGGTCCCCGGAGGCAGAGCTGACTAATCTCTGGCTACAAATCCTGGGGTTGGGCACTGGCTCTGCAGGAAGAGCCAGGCCAGAGTGGGGGCTGGAAATCAGAGCTGGGCTCAAGGTCAAGTGCTGAGAGCTACCTCAGGCTGAGGGTCCAAATTCACCACTGAGCACATTTTTCTCCTCTGAAGCTGGGAAAGAAGAAAAAGATGGTAATGGTGATGCCCAATTCCTAAGGTTATTTATTTATTTATTTATTTATTTATTTATTTATTTATTTATGAGAGAGAAAAGCAGTCAGAGAGTGAGAATGGGCATGCCAGGGCCTTTAGCCACTGCAAATGAACTCCAGACACATGTGCCACTATGTACATCTGTCTTACATGGGTTCCAGGGAGTCAAACCTAGGTCCTTAGGCGTCACAGGCAGGCACCTTAGCCGCTAAGCCATCTCTCCAGCCCTCATAAGGTAGTTTTATGAGAAAAGGCACAGGATATAGTAGTTAGTCCACTGACCCAGAGTACAGTCTTAAACATTCATTCTTGTTTCTAATAAGCTGGGAAGATTAATAAGGGCAGCCAGGAAAAGAATGTACCAGAGGGAAAGGGAATCTAAATGGCTCAGCCTGGGCTTCCTGGGCCTGGCGTGTCAGCTGACCCCAGGGGTGCAAGTCCACTCCTGCCTCTGTTCTCCCCTGTTCACCAGGCTTTTCCAGGAAGGGAGGCTGAAGAAGAGCATCTTTGGGGTTGATTCAAGGGCTCCAAGTCTCAGCAGGAAGACATCCCACACATTCTAAGGGCTCAGCTACACTTCCAGGGCAGGGTGAAGAGCAGCTGGGCAGAGGGCCAGTGAGCTCACCTTCAGGCTCCTGTCCATCCACGTGGCGCATGTGATGGGGGCTTGTTGGCAGTGGTAAGAGGTCCTGGCATGCCCATCATCTTTCTCTCTTTCTTAAATTAATCAAATAAAAATATTTTGTGGGCTGGAGAGATGGCTTAGCGGTTAAATGCTTGCCTATGAAGCCTAAGGACCCCGGTCCTTCTCCAGGACCCATGCCCAAGGGGTGCATGCATCTGGAGTTCGTTTGCAGTGGCTGGAGGCCCTGGTTTCTCTCTCTCTCTCTCTCTCTCCCTACCTATTTCTGTATCTCTCTCTCAAATAAATAAATAAATAATAAAATATTTAAAAAAAAATATTTTGTGCAAAGACAGATAAGGCTGGGTGTGGTGGCACACGTCTTTAATCCCAACATTCGGAAAGCAGAGGTAGGAGGATCTCTGTGAGTTCAAGGGCAGCCTGAGACTACATAGTGAATCCCAGATAAGCCTGGGCTAGAACGAGACCCTACCTTAAAAACCAAAACAAGGCCCGTTTGGTGGTGCACGCCTTTAATCCCAGCACTCAGGAGCCAGAGGTAGGAGGATCGCCATGAGTTTGAGGCCACCCTGAGACTACATAGTGAATTCCAGGTCTGAGCTAGAGTGAGACCCTACCTCGAAAAACCAAAAAAAAAAAAAAAAAAAAAAAAAAAAAAAGAAAGAAAGAAAGAAAAAAAAGAAAGAAAAAAAAAGAAGAAAAAAGACAGATAAAAGTTCCAGTCATGAGCCTGTGTGGGCTTATGTGTGGGTGTGCATGTGTGTGCATCTGTTTGCAAATATCTGCATGTCTGAGTGTGTGTCTATGTGCGTGACTGTGTCTGCCTGTAAAGTATGCTGTTTGTTTGCCTGTGAGAGTGTGTATCTGTTGTATAGCAATTTCCTCCGAATTGAAACATTCCATACTAGAAGTGGGCTCCTTAGAAAACTAAACTGAGGCCAGAAAGACGGCTCAGTGGTTCATGGCACTTGCTTGTAAGGCGTGACAGCCCCAGTTTGATTTTCCGGTACCCGTAGAAAGCCATACGCACAAAATGGTGCCTACTCTGTAGTTCGTTTGCAGGGCAGGAAGCCCTGGCATACCCATTTCCACCTCGCTCAAATAAATAAATAAACTTCTTAAAGTTTAAAAAAAATGCCAAATTGAAACATAGGCTCTTTAAGACTCAGGAAGTTCTGTCTTGAAACCTTCCATCCTGAAGGGACACTCATTCACAGTACTTGGGAAATAAATGAAATGACAAGACTCACATGCAAATAACTCACAACTTCAGGAAGTTCATGAAACTTGTAAGATTCACAAGCCCCACCCGCCAGGCTCCATAAACAGGAGCAATGGCTGGGCAGAAGAGACTCTCCCCTAGGCCAGGCTGCCTGCTAGTTCCTGGGCTTCAGGGATTTCACCTTTGTGGGTTGTCCTCCGTGCCAGGCGGGCGCTTTTCCATGACGCAGCTGACTTTAAGTAGCTCTGCTCCTGTGAGACTTGGCCTTTGGTATTCTCATTACTACGGCCGGTTGTTGGCGCTCTATCTGTGGTGTAGAGACATTTGTCCATGTCTTCTCAGGGACATGTTAAAGCAGCACTATCTGTGTGTGTGCATGTGCCTGTGTGTGCACGTGAGTGTGTCTGTGTCTGCCTATGAAATGTGTATATCTGTATGTGTGTGCATGTGTGTCTGCCTATGAAGTGTACGTATCTGTGTGGGTGTGCATATGTGTCTGTCTGTGAAGTGTATGTATCTGTGTGTGTGTGCATATGTGTCTGCCTATGAAGTGTACATATCTGTGTGTGTGTGCATGAGTGTGTCTGTGTCTGCCTATGAAGTATGTATATCTGTATGTGTGTGCATGTGTCTGTCTATGAAGTGTATGTATCTGTATGTGTGTGTCTGTGTGTCTGTGCGTGTGTATGTGCTTGAATGTGTACTGTGTATGTGACATTTACTGTGTGTGTGTCTGTGTGTGTGCATATGTGTGTGTGCTTGAATGTGTACGATGTATGTGACATTTACTGCCTGACTGCTTACTTGAGATTCCTGGATTAAGCAAGCTCAGAAGCAGAAAACAGAGTCCTGCTTGCCCAGGCTGGGGGAGGTGGGTGGAGTTCGTTTTAAATGGGTTTGGACAATGAGAAAGTTCTGGAGATGGATGGTGGTGATGGCTGCACAGCCATGTGAATATACTTAATGCTAACTGAACTGTATATTCAAATATGGGTAAAATGGTAAATTTTATGTATTAGCCATTTTACCTCAATTACATATATTTCTGCAGATGGATGTAGATATGCAGACATATAGATAGATGCTTTTTGACTCAAGATGGTGTTATGCCCCCATCAGCCCATCCTAAGTTACAAACACTGGAAGTCAGAACAATACACTGAATTCACCTAACTTACCATGGACCTTGGCTCAGCAGCACGGTGCACTGGAGTCAGTTGTGCCCCACAGCTCACTCCACTACCTCGTTCCAAGAGAGTGGATCGCTTACCTGGCCCAAATTCAGAGTGTCAAAGACAATTTTGATGGAATCATGTCACTTTTATGACATCATACTCACCATATGTGCATATTCTACTATATGTACGTATGGTATATGGACTATGTATGTGATAGTTTCTGACCAAACCTAGAATCACCGTGAGGGATTATGTAGATTAAGTTAGCCTCTGTGCAGGTCTGCGAAGGATTATCTTGATTAGATTAGTTAAGGTAGGAGGCCCCACCTTAACTGTGGGCTGGGTCCTGGACTGTGTATTTCCTTTTACCCTAAAATACTAAAAGTTTTGGAAGACATTCTTTTATCAAAAAGTTTGAATAACCGACTTTTGATAGCACATTTGGCAATTACGACATTGGAATTTAGCAGAACAATCAAACCCACAGTTACCCTCAAATCAAGATGTTTAAATCACAGGCTTTTTTTTGTCTTCCATTAAGTACAAGTGAGTATCTTCATATGTAAAGTATGTTTTGCTGAGTGTTGTCAACTTACATACCCAACACATAATCCTTTCTAAAATCATTCTCAGGTAAGCCAGTTGTGGTAGCACAGGCCTGTAATCCAAGCACATGGGAGGTAGAGGCAAGAGGATCATTTAGAGCTAGCCTGGGCTACATAGTAACTTTGAGGCCAGCTGGGCTACATGAGAGTATCTCAATAAAAGAATACAAAACAAAATTATTCTGTAAAACAGTATGATGCCTTTATGGAAGGTGCATTTTTATTGTTGTTGGGCGTAGATTACTTGGCCTTCACTGGAGTATATCAGGGACATTTTAAACACATGCAGTATTTTGGTTTCATATTTTAATATGGTTATGTGTTTTTATTTCTTCACTTAACTATGTTTATTGAAGAATATTTTTAATATCTGTTCAATTTTTATCATTTCCTTTAACATTAAAAAGTTTGACAAAATTCTTATTCCCAGAATAGATACTGCAAAAGGGATCTAATAATATTGAACTTTTAAATAAACTGTTAATTATATTTAACTTGTTTAATAAAGAACTTTTTTTAATTCCATAAAAACGAAAGAATGAAAGAAAGGGGAGAGCTGGCCAAGCAGCAGCATCATTGATCTCCCTACTTCTGTCCTATGGATGTGACAGTGTGACTTTGGCTGCCTGCTCCTGTCACTCTTTACTCACCTTGACGGATTTCCCATGAAAATAAATTCTTTTGCCAAGCGTGGTGGCGCACACCTTTAATCCCAGCCCTCGGGAGGCAGAGGTAGGAGGTTCACTGTGAGTTCGAGGCCAGTCTGAGACTACATAGTGAATTCCAGGTCAGCCTGGGCTTCAATGAGACCCTACCTCGAAAAATAAATAAACAAAATAAATAAATAAACTCTTTCCTTCTGAAAGCTGCTTCTGAAGGAGTATTTTGTCCCAGCAAGGAGAAAGTAATTGATACCACGTGTGTAACACACACACCCACTTTTGATTCTAGTAGGAGTCAGTAAGAAATTGAGAAAACACAGTGTGTTGTAGCTGGAAGCTGGCGTGTGTGGATTTATGCTTCCATGGGTTGCACAGTATCAACAGGAACGTAAGGTGTGGCAAGGGAGTGGACATGAGGGCAGACAGGGGACATGATCATTGGAGGACACAGGAGCAAGGAGCTCAGTGTTAGCATGCCTGTGAGTGAGATGGGCCGTGATGAGGATGCTGAGGGCCCTGGAGGACCTCTGTGATGGCACGTGGGGGAGCGTGGGCTTGGCCTTCAAGATGCTGCTGTGTACACGGAGACTGATCCTCACCGGTAATGGGGTCTGATCCTGGTGTGCTGAAGGAAACAAGCACTGTCCCCAGAAGGGGTGAAGAAGTAGGGCCCCAGGAGAGAACCAGAACTCTGCGAGGGGTGGGGAAGGGCAGATGGGCATGGCAGACAGAGGCCCTAGAGAGGCTGCTGGGTGTTCTGGTGGGACGCACAGGGGGTTCACATTGGTCTTGACACCAGATTCCCTCCCCTGACTGCCAACTTCTCATCTCATGCATTCCGTGCACTGGGGGGAGGGAGGGGCGGGAACTAGAGATGTGCTCTCTGCCTGCTAATGAACACATCTCACAATCACACAATGAGGAAGTCGTGCCCACGGAAACCTCACATGCAATCCGTCTGGTCCCAGGAGCCATTCCTCAGGGTCAGGGCCCGGTGACACTTCTCCTCCTGATGCAGAAGGTATTGTTGAAATCCCTCTGAATTCACAGAGGATGCAGCCTGGGGGATGCAAGTCGGGGCTGAGGGAGGGGAGCCACTGTGCCCAGGCAAGTGGTAAATGCTTAAGGAGATGGTGAGTCCTGCCTCTTGTGCCCACCAGGGTCTTGTGGCCTCTTGTTTCTCTGGCAGACTCACAGCCAGCTCTTGAGTCATTAGCCCAGCCCATGGCTCAGCTGAGACCTAGGGCTAAGGAGTTACAGGGGTTTTTGTTCTTTGTACTGCCTGAATGGAAGGAACCAAGGATTCCTTAACAAAGAAAGGTAACAGAGCAGATGGTGCTTATTTTAGGAGACAGTCCCACCAGGAGCTTGCGGAGCAAGCCTTTTGCTAAGGAACACGCTCTTGCCTCCTTGTCATGCCATAGGCTCACATGTTTGAACACTTGGTCCCTAGCTGGTGGTACTGTTTTGGGAGACTCTAAGCCTTTGGGAACTGGGGCATGCCTAAAGGAAGTGGGTCACTTCTGGCCCAAGTTTTTCTTGGTTTTCCAAGATATGGAATTGCAGTCACGTGGTCCCCTGCCATGGACTCTGTCGCACTTCTGCTCCAGGATGGACTCAAACCATGGGCCAAAACCAACCCATTCTCCCTTGTTTCCTAATACAGAGCCTTGTCCCTGTGTTTTGGCTGTCCCTCACCTAAAGGAGAGTTCTCTACAGTGACAGCAATCATGTTAGAGCAGCTTTCGTGGAGGTAAGAGGGAGGGGAGGGTCTCGGGTCTTCGTGTGGTTGCATGTGGATGTGTGTGAGTGTGGGGTGTGGAGGCAGCCGGCCTCTCAGGACTGGATTCCCAGAGGGGATCCATGGATTGCATGCTGCTGAACTCCCCATGGAAACCTTCAGGAGGGAAGCAAAGCCTTCCCTGAGTCTAACTCCAGGACTGCAAAGCCTTCCCAGTCTAACCAGGACTGCACCCAGCTCTCACCCCCAGCTCTAGGGCCTCAGAGACCTGCGCAGGCAGACTCAGAAAGAGCAGCCTGTGGGCCCATCTTTTCATTGTCCCCTGAAACCGCTCATAAAAGTACAAGCTGTGAACGGTTCTGACCATTCCAGACTCACTTCGAAATTTAAATTTGTATTGAATATTGAACAGCTTGCTTCATTTTTTAAGAAAGATTTTATTTCTATTTATTTAATTATTTATTAGAGACAGAGAGAGGGAAAGAGAGAGAGTGAGAGTGAGAATGAGAATGGGCACACCAGGGCCTCCAGCCACTGCAAATGAACTTCAGATCGTGTGCGCCCCCTTCTGCATCTGGCTTACGTGGGACCTGGAGAATTGAACCAGGGTCCTTAGGCTTTGCAGGCATGTGCCTTAACCACTAAGCCATCTCTCCAGCCCCACTTGCTTCATTTTTAAGAAGGCAAATAGCTGTTCCAGACCAAACTTTTTTTTTAAAGATTGGTATTTTTAAAAATATTTTATTTGAGAGATACAAAGACAGAAAGCAAGTAAGCAAGAAAGAGAGAGAATTAATATATGAATGAACAAATGGATTTGGGCACAGCAGGACTCTTGCTACTGCAAGTGAAATCCAAATGCCTGTGTCTCTGTGCATCTGGCTTTACGCGGACACTGGGGAACTGAACCCAGGCAGGCAGGCTCGGCAAACAAGCACCTTGAACCACTGAGGCCGCTTTCCCAGCCCCCCTCCCAACTCTTCATGCAGTGGAGAAAAGGGCAAACCCGGTGATGGAAGCTGTCATTTATCGGCCATTTTCTAGACGTAGTGTTAAGAGCCATCATCTCTTCTTTTAGTCAATTCTCATACCGGGCTGTTTAGTGGAACTGTTGTCTCTGTGTTCAGTTGAAGAAAACTGAGGTCATGTGACTTGTTCAGAGTCATCTTGTGACCAGCTTAGACTCACAGGACTGTTCAATGGTGTGGCCAGAATTTGAACCCAAGCTAGTGGGACTACTGTGGCCTCATGGTTTATCATAGCAACTGTGACACGCTGATTATTACAGAAATAGAAGAGAAAGATTTGGCTAGCAAGTCCTCACTACTGAACATGACCATAACGATGAGTGATGGGAGAGTAGCCCTTGAACTGGCGTAGTTAATTAAGATCATCCAGAAAGCGTGAACGTAGTGAATTATGTTTTGTTAACATTTCATTTATTTGGGAGAGAAAGACAGAGGCAGGCAGACAGAGAGAGAGAGAGAAGGAGGGAGGAAGGGAGAGAGCGAGAATGGACATGCCAGGGCTTCCTGCCATTGCAGATGAACTGCAGACACATGCACCACTTTGTTTATCTGGCTTGATGTGGGTACTGCGGAACTGAACTCAGGCCACTGGGCTTTGCAAACAAGTGCCTTTAACTACTGAGCCATCTTTCCAGCCCAAATTGTGGTTTTTCAGAGCAGGTGGACAACTCTGTATGACGACAGAAAACTCCAGGTTAAAGAACAAATGGGTTATTTGACCCAACACTATCTGGGTCCTGCTCAATGTCAGTGTTTCCAACTGATATGCCATGGAGACACCCGACCAGGCTGCTGCATGTTTGTAAAACTTGTGAAAGGAAACTTCTTGAAGGTACTCCATTCCCCTCATCTCCAAAACGGGCTTCTACTTCACTGTGACAGAGTTGGCCACACACGGTGGGTTATGAGGTGTGTGTTTGTGTGTGTGTGTGTGTGTGTATAGAGAGAGAAGAAGAAGGAGGAGGAGGAGAAAAAGGAAGAGGAGGAGGAGACATAAGAGGAGGAGGAAGAAGAGGAGGAAACAGAAGCAGGGAACAGAGCACATGCGTAGTAATTCTGCCGTAAACCAGGAGCAGCTCACTGAGACTCAATGGGCTGGTAAATAACAGGGTGTTAGTTCTGTGGGCTCTGAGCTGGAGAGGGCCACGAGCCTCCACGTGGACTGTATGCAAGGGGCCTAGGGAAGGAGCTCCACATGCAGCACGTGTGTTCAGATCAGTGCCTGCGTGTTGTAACAAAGCCAGCCTAAAGGCCAGCCTCCCCGCTGCCACCCACAACACACTTCTCCATACATGGCGCTCTGGCCCTCTTGCATGCAAGACACCTTTCCAGAGGCTGCAAAAGGGGGTGAGTTTCTGATTTTATTTCATCAGAGCCAAACATTCCTGAGAAGTTCTGGGACGTCCCGACTGTCCAGCTCTTGTCTGAGTGTCTGTCCACCCTGGCAGAGGTGAGTACAGTGAGAAGCTTGCCTCCATCAGCATGGCTAAGCCTGGAGTGCAGTCCAACTGTGAGGAGGAAGGCCACCCCACCTGGGGCTCCCATGCCCACGGTCACGAGTGCACCGAGCGCTCAGGCTCTCTGTGAACTGTTTTCATGACGCCAAATAGAGACTATGTTGAGGTCAACCAAACTATGAAGGACTCACACCTCAAATCTTGTAATCACCCTTGACTTCTCTGACACCCAGTGGCTGGTTGAACCATGACTGGCTATTTCCGATGTCACTATCACATCAACTCAGCTCCTGCCTGAATTACTTAAACGGCCTTCCAACTGTGGTCTGAATGGTAGTGTCACTCCAAAATCCACAAGCTGGAACAACCCCTGATACAATTTTATTTAGAGATGAGGGGCTGGAAAGATGACACAGTGGTTAAAGGTGCTTGTTTGCAAACCCTGCTAGTCCTGGTTTGATTCTGCAGGACCCGCATAAAGCCAGATGCACAAAGTGGCACATGCATCTGGAGCTCACTTGCAGCAGCAGGAGGTCTTAGCATGCCCATTCTCATTTATTCTCCCCCCTCTCTGTTTGTCTATCTGTCTCAAATACATAAATAAATGTTTAAAAAGAGAGAGAGAGGGCTTTTAGAGGATCATAAAAACTCCAGCATCGATAGTGAGAATAGTTTCCTATGAGAGTGGCTGGAGGGAACCTGTTTGTCCTTCTGGTATATGAAGACATAGAAGGTGCCATCTGAGATGAATGGGCCCTCCTCACCAGCATCAAATGTCCTTGTGTCATGTCACCTTGGACTTTCCAGCCTCCAGAACTGTGAGCATAGACTTCTGGTGTTTATAAATTACCTAGTTTAAGCATCTTGTTCTAACAGCCCCCAAAGACTAACTAGTCTCCCTGCTTACAGCCTCACCCTTCAGATCTGTTCTCTGCGCAGCAGTCAGCCTGCTCCTCACACACAGCCCATCCTGCCACTCAGCCCCAAACCCTCCAGTGAGTGCTTCCTGTCTCACTCAGAGTAAAGCCAAACCTCCAATGGCTCCAACGTCCTCGTGGCCACTGCAGGTGCCCACGAGCTCATTCCCCACCTACATTCCAGCCTTGTTCAGATTTCTCCTTCTCAGGTGAGCCTGCCCGGTCACCATGCTTAAAACTGCACTGTAAGGGGCTGGAGAGATGGCTTAGCGAGTTAAGGCACCTGCCTGCTAAGCCTAAGAATGCTGGTTCCAATCTCCAGGTCCCACGTTTAGCCCGATGCAAAGTGACGCAAGGGCGCAATGCCTCACTTGGCCACAAGGGGTGCACACACCTGGATTTCGTTCACAGCAGCTGAGACTGCTGGCGTGCCCATCTCTGTCTCCCTCTCCTCTCCTCTCTATCTCTCTCTGTGTTTCTCTCCAAAAATAAATAAAATAATTTTTAAAAAAGTTTAAAAAACACACCCTAAGCTCTTAACCCCGTTTAGTGCTTTTCAGGGGCTTCCGTCCACCTCCTGGCCTTCTTCACATAGAGTTCCCTCGTCTCTGCTGGGAATAAGCATCCTTGTTCACTGTTACACCCTCAGCCCTGGAATGCTGCCTGCCCTGCCCTGAGCATTCAAGACAGAAGTTTTGAAGGCACGGTGAGTGAGGGAATGGGTGAATATTCCAAAGTAAGTCCATAGTTGCAGAGTTTAAAAATTAAAAGAGAAAAGGAAACAGAACATTTTTATGAGGAAATAAATGAAAGGAAAATGTAGCTTAGCTAAAAAAAAAAAAAAAAGATTTAGGGACTGGAGAGATGGCTTAGTGGTTAAGGTGCCTGCCTTTGAAGCCTAAGAACGCCCGTTCATATCTGCAGGTCCCATGTTTAGCCAGAAGCAAAGCAAAAGTGACACAAGTGTGCAATGTCACACATGCGCACAAGGGGGCACATGCGACTGGAGTTCGTTCACACTGGCCAGGGGCCCTGGTGCACCCATTCTCTGCCTCTTTCTCTCTCTCTCACTCTCTGTCTCTCTCTCTCTCTCTCTCAGGTTTAAAAAAATGCTTTAGGTTAAAAGGATGAAATAACTCTATGAATAATCTGCAACCAAATCACTCAGCGAGCCAGGGGCACTGGAAGGAAGGGTGTGGTGGCTTCCAGCAAAGTGACACACTTCTCCAGAGTTGTCCAGGAACCTGGCGAGAACAGTTGTCCCTCTAAAAGAAAATGAATGGTTAGGGGCAAGATTGAGCCTTTCAGAGAACAACCCTTTACTCTTGAATGTTGTACCAAGTGCAGAGTTTGTTCAAAAATTAAAATAAAATCGTGAAAAGATTAGCATCTATGAGTTATACTCCAAAATTAGCACTTGGCTGATTAAGAATGAGACGTGCACATTCTCTATAAACAGAAAGACTAGACCTCAAGACCTGAGTGGAGGACCTATGCGAAGGCATTAAAGCAACCAGGAGAGATGTGTCCAGGGAAGGGCACCCAGCAGCTTTGGAAGAGTCTCGCTCTGGGCCATCAAGCACCGCCAGCTGAGGAAGAAATCTTGAGCAGCCCCATCCACTTCAAGCATCCTCTCAGACACCAGACATGAGCGTCCCAGCCAAGAGAACATGATTAGAGCACGAAGCGCGGCCCCCTCTGTGGCTTCCCTGTCCCACCAATGTACTTCCTGGTGAACCAGGAAGTTCTGGGGCCAGAATGAAAGTCCTGCCTCAAACCCTTCTGTGAACATTTCCGTCACAAACGCCTAGGCAAGGCCGTTCTGGCTGGGAGGTGGTACAGCTTAGCTTTCCTTTGGTGATTCTATCCCGACTGTCTCCTCATTCACCCCAGGGGTTGCCAGTAAATCCATTGCCTGTCTATGTCTTATTTTCCCTTTCTTTATTTAAAAAAAATACATTTATTTATTTGAGAGAGAGTCAGAGAGAGAGAAAAGGAGAATGGGTGCGCCAGGGCCTCCAGCCACTGCAAACGAACTCCAGATGCATGTGCCCCCTTGTGCATCTGGCTTACATGGGTCCTAAAGAATCGAACTGGGATCCTTTGGCCTTGCAGGCAAATGCTTTAACCACTAAGCCATCTCTCCAGCCCCCATAGTCACTTTTTTATACTACTAACTTATTGAATCTCATGGGTGTGAAAATGCTATGAAAACTCCAAAACCCTTGTGTCAATGATGTCTCCAGCGGTATTGATCTAATTAACTCTCTCTACTCCAATTCCGGTATGATGCAACCAGCTTTCGTTCATAATTTGACATTTCCTACTTGTCGTGTATGAATGCACTGGCCAGCCATGACTTGTAAGTATTCTGAGGGCAGACCCAGTTCATGATCACTGTGCATTTTTCACTTACATAAGCTTCATAAGAGAAAGCCATCACTTGTTTGTAAGACCAAGAGGGAATGATCCATTCACTGTAGCACTTTCCAAAGGTCCTCTTTAAATAGGAAACTTAAGTCACTTAAATGATTTGATGGTCCAAAAAGACTGTAATTGCACCGTACTTTTCAGGAACATATCATAAATAAGGCCTGGGACAACAACCAGTAATAAGGGGGACAGTGTGGGCCACTGCGGACAAGGGTCTCTTGGTTGCCAGAGTGGCATGAAAGACGTGTCACTGAGCAAAGGGAGAAGCAGGTATCTGGAGCAAAGTGTGTCAAGAGGGCGCAATTTGCACTTGAACCTGAGCTCCTGTCAATTTTCTCAGCTGACCACATAGAGACGACAAGTTCATGATTCTTTTAACCTCAGTCAAGTTCCTCGCCACGGTTTTGTTGCTGCCGTTATTTCTTGCCAACGCTTTGAAATTGGAAGATTTCACATCAAAAGTCCTATTGAAGACGAGAAGATCTGGCTGCCATCAGCCTAGTGGGATTGCAGAGGTGACTCCCAGTGTGCAGCACATGTACAGGAATATTCATATATAAAATCACTTCAAAAAATATATTCACCTGTGCTCATGACTCTTTAATGTGGAGCCATGACAAAGTGGCTTAGAAGTCAAAGGTTTTCCAGAAAAAAGATGAAAGCTAGAGAATAGACTATTTGGGTGGCACAACAGGCGTGTAGACATACGGCTCCGACTTTAGAGTCTACACTGCACACTGGCGGGACAATGTAGAGCTTCTTCGGAGAAGGCTGGCGGTAATAGTCCCGGGACACTAAACCGAGCCAACAGGGTGAGTGCCGGAGACTGCTGTCAGTGGCACAAGGCTGACAACAAGCACCTCTGTAGAACGTGGGTGGCCAGGATGGTGGATGCAGCAAGCACTGGCCGTTGGATCAGAATGAACTCGTTGTGTTGGACGTGACCTCAACTGCTAGGGAAAGCTCGCTCTATCCTTTGCAGAGATCTGAATTTAATGCCAAGAGAAAAAAGGCAACTGATCGGCCCCAGTCAGGTTTTTCTCTCCCAGTAGCATATTTGAAAAGCAGGATGCATTAACCTGAACACAGATGAAAAGGAAAATTCGTGGAAATGCCATTTGTATTGTATTTGGGTCACCAGAGAAGTTTCCTGTGGCTGCCAAAGAGGAAAACAGAGAAGGGGAAAGCCTAAAGTCAAAGAGGAAAAGAAAGCTATTTGTTCTTCTCCATTTTGGATAGATCACTCCCTAGGGTGAAAGAATAGCACATTTTTTAAACAGTGTGCAGAGAGTGGGCTGGGCCAGGCCCCAGGACCAGTGTCTACCTTCTGTCCTGTCCCTGGGCAATGGACAACATGAACACATCTTTCTTTGCAAACATTCACACTAGATGAAAGTAGAGTAAAAGGCTTTATTTAATTAAAATAGATTAAAAACAGACTGTGTAAAAGAATTAGAATTCTCAATAATTTACTAATATTTACATGAACAAGTGCTGGTCGTTAGTAGACACTGTAAGGAGATAAGCTTGCAGGACACAGACCTTCCGGGGGCTGCAAGGCTATAGGATCCCTTTGCCCTCCCCATCCTTCCCCCTTTCAGATTCATTATCGCAATTATGCCATTGGGTGCACCTGGGGGAACTTCAGATACCCTGGGTGGTGGTGATGGCATCATGTCTATGCAGATGGGCTGATGGGTGCTGGCAGACAGGAAGGACTTCTATTCTCTTAAAGAGAATCTTTAACTCACTGTTTGAATTCATATGCCACATGCAAACGTTTTCCCTTGCCTGCAGACAACACTCCCCATCAGAGCTCAACCTTCTGGAAACATGTCTTCTGGTTTACTCAAAACCTGGTTTCCAGGAAGAAGAGAAAGAGAAAAATGAAAGCCACACATGCTGGGTCCTGAGTCACTTAGCACCCTCTCTCCAGGCCATCCAGAATCTGGTGACTCACCCAAACATTCCTTAAAATGCTTTGTGCCTTTGACTCACAAGGGGAGTGGGGGGGGGTTAGGAACATGTAACCAAGAGGAATGCCCCCCAAAAGGAGGCAGCAAGAGCAAAAGGAGGTGTGGTCTGCAGGTACTGGGCACGGGCAACAAGTTCCGAGGGACAGCCTGGCTGTCTGGCAGGGTTGAGTGCAGGAAAAGACCCCTCCTAACTGCAGGCCTCCTGTTTCTGGAGATCTGGGGTCAGCCTGTAGCCACCAAGAGCCCCGTGACATTCGGGCCTCATAGGAAGTGGGGCCTCAGAGCTCTGGAAGGCCCAGACTGAGCAGCAGCTTTGGCCATCAAGGGACCAGGCAGTGGACAGCATGACACGATGGAGAGACTTAGTCCAAAATGTCTGTCTCGAAGGGGACCAGGTGGTAATATGACAAGTTGGTGACATAAGCCGCTGGGTCGTCTCCATCTTCCAGCTCTGAAGTGAACTCGCCACCATTGTCAAACCTGAAAGAGAAGACAGACGTGAGGGTCTTCGCCCCTGGCCTCGAGCTGAGAGCAAGAGAGGGCAGCACGGTGGACAGCTGTCTATGTCCATTTCACTAACGGTCAGGGAGGGGCTTCTTTCATTCCTTCATCCCTTCACTTGGGATGTGTGATCATTTGGCTCAGTGCCAGTTCAGTGCCAGGCCCTGGGCTAGCAACAGTGGGCAAGGCCGGTGGATGTGTCCCCAGGGAGCGTCCTGCAAGGACACCAGTGAGGGCGGAGGCTCCCCGTGGCCTGGTGGGTGAGTGGGATTTAATCTGTACTGGCTGCAGCTCTGAAGGATAAAGATGTGAATGTGGGATGCTTACACTGGGTGCGGGGAACCATGGGAAAAGCCGCTCTCTCAAAGGTAAGGACATGTGTGCACTCTTGGTAGTGCCCCTGAGCTGGCACTATTCCAAGTGCCTGTTCCGTCCGGATTCAGTCTCTTGGGTAGGAAAAAAATCTCCAAACTTCAGAACATGCATAACAGCGGCTGGGGAGATGGCTCAGTGGGTTAGAGGCCTTGCCATGCAAGCAGGAGGGTCTGAGAGGGCCTGATTCACCCAGAATTTGATTTCCTGGCACTCATGTAAATAGCTGGACGTGGCCACACACACCCGTAAGCCCAGTCCTGCAGGGAGCAGACACTCGCTGCGCCTCACTAATCAGCTAGACAGACAAGAAGCCGTAGCTCTGAGAGACGCGGTCTGAAGGAAACGCACAGGTGAGTGCTAGAGGAGGATACGAGGTTGTCCTCTGGCCTCTGTACACACATGTGCACACACCACACATACTACATATGCATGTGCAAAAAAGGAAAAAGCAGGGCTGGAGAGATGGCTTAGTGGTTAAGGCGCCTGCCTGCTAAAGCCTGAGAACGCTGGTTCCAATCGACCACAAGGGGGCGCATGCATCTGGATTTCGTTCACAGCAGCTGAGAGGCTGCTGGCGTGCACCCATCTCTATCTGTCTTCCTCTCCCTCTCTCCCCAAAAAAAAAAAAAAAAAAAAAGGAAAAAGCATAATAGAAAGAAGTGCAGTTATAGCTTTGCATAAACAGAAGTTCCTGGTTGGGAACTTAATCCTGGGTGCACCAGTATTGAGAGATGGCACCTTTAAGAGGTGGGCAGGCTGGATGTGGTGGTGCACACCACCTTGAGACTACATAGTCAATTCCAGGTCAGCCTGGGCCAGAGTGAGACCCTACTTTGAAAAACAAAAAAAAAAAAGAGGTGGTTGGGCCAGGAGAACTGTGCCCTAATGAACGGACTGACATCATGGGAGTCTTACTTTAAAAGCAAGTGTGGCCTCTCTTTCTTTCTTTTTTTCATTTTTATTTTATTTATTTATTTTGGTTTTTCAAGGTAAGGTCTCCCTCTAGCCCAGGCTGACCTGGAATTAATTATGTACTCTCAGGGTGGCCTTGAACTTACAGCGATCCTCCTACCTCTGCCTCCAGATTAAAGGTGTGTGCTGCCACTCTCTCTGACTGTCTCTGAAGGTTTCTCTCTCTCTCTCCCTTCCTCCCATCATACTATGCTGCAGTAAGACCTCTCCAGATGCCAGCTTTTTACTAGATACCCACAGACTCCAGAACTGTGACAACCTGGCACTCGTGTAGACAGCTGGACATGGCCACGCACACCTGTAAGTCTAGCCGTGAGGAGCAGAGAGCAGAGACTCGCTGTTGCCTAGCAATGGCCTAGTCTGTGGTATTCTGTGATAGCCCAAGGGAAGAAGATAAGGACCTTCTCCCCAGAAAGGGAGATAGAACTTAGGTCATCTCCACCCTCGTAACCTAGAATCAGAGCAACAAGGCCGGGTGACAGAAGGAGGGGGACAGGAGGGACCTTTGGAGCCCACAGAACACATGGTGTTCTGGACACTGGAAGATGCCTCTGATGGGCAGACAGCTGTGGGAACTTGGTTCCACCTGCAAAGCTTGGAGTGGCCCCATGTCCACAAACTGACCAGTGCCACATGGTCGTGAGCCTCTGATGTGGACACACGGGGCTGCAATGGGTCCTCGCAAGGAGTACACATGGCACCCCCCCCCCGACGTCAGACAGTGGGGATTCCTGGTTCCTTCCTCTACCGGAAGCTGTGGATTACAGAACCGATGGTAAAGACCAGGAGGTGACACTTGAAAATGTTTGACCAGAAACAGCTGCCGAGGTGGGTTTTCCTTCACCTCCAGGGACTTGTGGAAGTGGGTGGCGCCTCCCAGGTCTGGGCCTAGCTGGGGAAGGACACACCCTGCCTCCTGACCTCAGGCTCCTCCCTGGAGCTCCTCCCTGGGATCCCTACCCTGGCACCTCAAGGTGTCCCATGAAGAAACTCAACCGTGCATAGTGAAGATGTGCACCCTCAGAGCTTGCCACGTTTGGTGGCAATGAGCCCAACCCTCCATGTTGTCTCATGGCAGACATTCGCTCTCTCCCTCCAGAACTGTCCTGACAGCCTCTCGCCGCTGCTTCTGGCCGTGACCTCGCCTCAGAACAGAGGAGTCCTTGTAGACAGGAAGGAGGGGAGGCTAGGGAAAGGTCTCAGGAAAGAATGGGCAAATGGCTCAGGGTCTGCTCTGGCAACAGCTTTGCTGTCCCGACTGTCTTCCAGATGTCATGCCGTCCCCTGGCTGTACACTCAGCAGAACCAGGGCCATATACCCTCCCTGAAAGTAGTCCTCCTTGCCCCCCCTCCCTGACCCCCGTGGAGTCTCCACTCCATTGCATAGCAGCCCCTACTCACAGCCTTGGACCACATGGTAAGCTTCAGGTGCCACCTGCCTGCCAGTCCCTGAGTGTTCAGCAGTCTGCTCGGGGGAGGCCTGCCACCACTGCCTGCCCAGCAGCAGAGGAGGCCATGCAGTGCTTGATACAGCAATGAGGGAGGCATCCAGCCAGCCAGGGCAAGGGCTCCCTCTAAGTGCTCCCCTGAGGCTGCTTTGGTTTCCTGGATCCACTGTGCCTTCCCCTCACCCTCTCTCCGTGCCAAATGCCCCAGAGCAAAAGCCACATATTCAGCATATGTCAGTCCTATGTCCTAGGCCGCTAGGACAGCCACACTTCTGCCCCTGCTTTCTTTTCTCTCCGTCACTCTTCAGCTCAAAACTTCTCACAGTTGAACCCACTTCTTAAATCTGGGTGCTCCTAGGGTCCGACAAGGGTGTCCTAGTTGTATCATGGACGTGGACCTAGATCCCATCCAGCTGGTAACTGACTGGAAGGGTCTCCATGGGTCTCCTCAGCCACCACACACCCTGACCAGTACCCCCTGGCGTGAATCTGAAGGACTCTCCTCCCTTCGCTGTTCATGCTTGCCCAGCATACACCTCCAGATGACCAGCCCTGCCAGCCTGGAGAAGCCCAAGAAAGGACCTAGACGAGCACATGCAGCATAAGCTGCATCTCACAGTGTCCTCAGCAAGGCTTGCCAAGGGGCCAGAGGCTCACAGCCACCTGCCAGTGCCTCTCCCCACGGGTCTGCTGTGAAGGAGAGGGCTCCTGGCTGGGGCCAGCCCATGCTCCTGGGGTCCATCACGGAGTAGGGGGTTTGCTCTAGCCTGGCCATCATGTCTCCTGCACTGGCTAGCCTGGTGTGTGTCTTGGTGCAGGTGCCTGGCCTCATCAGTTTTTTTTTTTTTTTTGATAGAGTCAGAGAGAGAGAGACAGAGACAGATAGAGAATGGGCACACCAGCAGCCTTTCAGCTGCTGTGAATGGACTCCAGACACGTGCGCCCCCTTGTGGGCAAGTGCAGCATTGCGCCTTTACGTCACTTTACATCTGGCTAAACATGGGACCTGGAGAATCGAACGGGCGTTCTTAGTTTGGCAGGCAGGCGCCTTAACAGCTAAGCCATCTCTCCAGCCCCTCATCAGAGTTTTTAATCTGCTTCTGCTGCGGGCACTGTGCTAGGTTGGACATATGGCCCCATAAACTCAGGTGTTTTATTAAAATTGAGTTTATAGCGTCAGCCTCTAGAAGGCAGACTTTTGCTGGGGGCGAGGGGATGTCACTGGGGGCCAATCTTAATTCCAGCCCAAAGGTCTACAGACAGGTTTGAGTTCTGGTAGGGTCCCTGCTTGCTGCTTTTTGGGGTCTGCAGACAGGTTTGAGTTCTGGTAGGGTCCCTGCTTGCTGCTTTTTGGTGTCTGCTGGCTGCTGGTAGTTTCTCCCTCTACTTGGATTTTTTTTTTTTTGAGAGAGAGAGGCAGAGAGAATGGGTGCACCAGGGCCTTTTCAGCCGCTGTGAACGAACTCTAGACATGTGCACCCCTTGTGCACATGTGTGACATTGCATGCTTGCGTTACTTTTGCGTCTAGCTATACATGGGACCTGGAGATTTGAACAGCATTCTTAGGCTTCACAGGCAGGCACCTTAACCGCTAAGCCATATCTTCAGCCCTCTACTTGGATTTTTGAATGGGAGCCAGTTTCTTCCCCTGGATGTGTAAGCTTGAGCTGAATCCCATCAAGTATGTTTGGGTGGATGTTTATCCCAGCATTGTGGAACTGTCTATAGCAGGTCTCAAGTGGGTGGGGTTGAATCTCTGCCAGGTGTCATGCCATCCCCTGGCTGTACACTCAGCAGAACCAGGGCCAGGCAGCTTATACTGGCCTATAATGTTAAAGAGATCCAGCCATAAAGAAATGGAACACTGTAAAGACAGAAGCCAGGAGAAGCCGAAGAGCTTCTTGGACTCACACAACCAAGAGGCCTGGACTTGGCCTACACAGTAAACTGAAACCAAGGTGTGACTTCCCCCAGGCTGTGTGGAGACTGCTGCCAGTGGAATTCACCAAGGAGCTAGTGGTCAGGGGTTAGGTGTGAAGGCCACTGGGCCTGCTGGTGTCCAGGCGCCAGCTTTCTGCAGTGCACTGAAGCCCAAAGTCCCACTATCAGAGGTGGAAAGAATGCAGGAGCTAGTGGTCCTTGATTCTCCAGACCACAAAAATCACACTCTTGGCCCCCCAAACCCCAGGAACAGAGCTGCTAGTGAACCAGGCTCTACCCATGAACACCTGTGAGGCCAACTTGTGTGTCACATTCTGCCATCTCGGGAGTGTGGAGGTGTGTGGGCGCCAGCCTTGGGTCCTGGATCAAAGATAGCATCCCAAAGAGCAGAGGCAGCATGTGTCTGTCACTGGAACCTTCCCTGCAACGTCTCCAGAAAGCCCCTCACAGCCAGTGACTAAGCAGCTCGATCGACCCCCAGCTCAAGCAATCAAACCCTCACCAGACTATAAGAGGTAAACTTTTTTTTTTGTTTTTTTTTTTAGGTAGGGTCTCACTCTGTCATGTAGTCTCAGGATAGCCTCAAACTCATGGCGATCCTCCTACCTCTGCCTCCCAAGTGCTGGGATTCAAGGCGTGAGCCAGGCAAAACTTCTAAAACCAAGTATCCAAATACTGACAGGCTGCTGTTGGGTACCTCTGGCCACATTTGTTCCATTCATACCTTCCTATTAAGCCCCTGATGGGCTGTGACCCTGAGCCCCCGACACAGGTTGTCAGCCCTAAACCACATTGAAATCACTGTACTCAATGCTGTCATCCAGACATGAAGTGGCCTTGACATTCATGGCCTCACAGTGGCTGATGCTACCTACACCTGACCTGCACAATAGAAGGGGGAAAAATGATGGCATCAAAGTACAGGAGAGACTAGTTGGAAAGAAGGGATTCAGTGGAGGGGGCTTGGGGAGGGGAGGGGAGTGGCAGGAGGGGATCATGATCACGGTGTACCGTCTATGTTTATGGACGTTGCCAATGAGGCGCTGAAATAGGAAGTGCGTGTACTCACAGCCGCTCTGCGGGGCCCGCGCCCAGGTGCCGGTCCTTCCCGTCGGGGATGCTGTTGTCGATGACTATGGTCTCGGTGTTGGCTAAACAAAACCCATTGGACCTCATGATTTCTGAAAAATACAGCCATGAGGGAGGGGTCAGGTTTGAGGTTTGTCAGTCTCCCCGCGTTATTACCTGTTGCCCCCATGTTGCCCCAGATTCAGTCTCCTGACCTGCCAGGCAGGTCAAGGGTCAACCCCAGTGCCTATAGAAGCAGGTGTGTCTCTTCCTGAAGGAAGATGCTCTGGATGTCTGGGCCCTCCCACGCGCCTCATAAATTGAAAGTGGAGTGGGGGGTGGGGGCATAGGGCTGGAGAGATGGCTCAGAAGTTAAAGGTGCTTGCTTGCATAGCCTGGAGGCCCTGGTTTGATTCCTCAGTACCCATATAAAGCCAGATGCACAAAGTGGCATGTGCATCTGGAGTTTGAAGTGGCAAGAGGCCCTGGTGGCACATTCTTATTCTCTCTCTCTTTTCAAATACATAGAAAAATGTAGACAGATGACTGGATGCACATCTGAAAGCCTGGGATAGATTGATCACACAATGGCATATGACATCACATGAGTTCCCTACCCTTTTTTTCTGACAACCAACCTATGGCTGAGACAAGGCTAACAGCATCCAAACCCTGGGATGACCTGAGCATCCAGAAGGATCAGTGAACCCTGTAAACCAAATGGATGGTTTGCTCCTGTGTTTTATATAATTCTCTCTGTGTGTATATTCACATATATATGTTTATTTCTAAATTTCTATAAAAAAATATTTATTTGCTTTTATTTGACAGAGAAAGAGGCAGAGAGAGAGAATGGACATGCCAGGACCTCTAGCCACTGCAAACAAACTCCAGACCCATGTGCCACCTTGTGCACATGGGGGATTAAATCTGGATCCTTAGGCTTCACAGATAAGTGCCTTAATTGCTAAGCCATCTCTCCAGCCCTATAGGTTGATAGTTTCCCCCAGTAAGCTGTCAATAATTTTAAAAGCAACCAAGAAGGTTTCCTATATCTACGTGGCTGTTGGCTTAGCAGGGGTTGCCCATAGCTGAAAGCACTGATGTGGAGAACCTGTGATCATCACTGGCCTGGGGGCCTCAATGCCCCAACTCCACGGCCTTGGGACTTATCTTCTCCATGGGACACCTTCAAGATTATATCTGAGAATCTCCAAGGATCTAACTCTAATATCCCATGAAGCCCTGGACACCATCATGGCAAGCAGGCATCCATTTAACGACAATCATTGTCCATGAATATCAAAACCCATAGTGCTCAAAACCTTTATAATTGGAGCCTACACGCTCCTCCCTCTATACTTCTAGGCTCCTCCAGAACATTTATAATTGTCAAAGGCATGTGAATATTTGAACATGGCATTTTTTAGGAAAACATGACAAGGGGGGAAAGGCAACACACGTCCAGTATAGACATAGTATTTTCCCCAATATTTTTTAAACTTTAAAAAAATTTTTTTAGTATTTTTTTGGAGAGAGAGAGAGAGAGGAAGACAGAGATGGGCGCGCCAGCAGTGTCTCAGCTGCTGCGAACGAGATCCAGATGCATGCGCCCCCTTGTGGTCAAGTGCGGCATTGCGCCCTTGTGTCACTTTGCATCTGGCTAAACGTGGGACCTGGAGGTTGGAACCGCTGGAGATTGGAACCCGTGTTCTTAGGCTTAGGAGGCAGGCACCTTAACCCCTGAGCCATCTCTCCAGCCCTTTCCCCAATATTTTTGACCTGTACTTGGTTAAATCCATAGACTCAGGACCCACAGACACGGACACCTGACTGAGTCAGAAGCAAGTGTGACTCTCTCCTTCTGTCTGCTGCAGTCTTTTATATTTCATAAGTCACCGTGTTTCTGTCTCTTCCCTCAGGAGATGAGCTGATCCGTGACCATCACCAGTTCTCCTTGGCCTAGTGCCCCAGTCAACCCAGCTCCCTGACCCGTCCTGGCACTTCAGTAGCTGAGCTCTCAACTCAGGATTGCCCGAGTTTGTCCTCAAAACGGGCTCTTGCTGATTCCCGGTGCCAGATTCTCTGTCCACAGGCCTACAGGGCATCAGGCGCCTTTGTGTTTAGAGGACGGTCTTAGATTTTCCCATTCCTTACCACACCTTGCATTAATTTACTCCCAAGTATGGATTTGCTGTTTTCTAACTTAAACGATCACTTCCTGTTTACTTTGGATCTTTCTAGGCACTTGGGTCTCAGTTCTCTGAACTTCTTTGTCTCCATATGCAGAGTGGAATTAAGGGACCACACAAAATGGAATTAAGAAAAATACAAGGTTTCCTCTGCACCCCCACAGGACCAAAACGACTGTTCCTGTCAGAAGAACGGCGAGTACATCCTGAGCTGAGTGCCTGGCTTCCTGGGGAAGAGGCTGTCATGTCTCATGGTCTCTTGTCGTACTGTCCAGTCAGTCACACAAAAGGGACATCCGCTCCTGATTCCTCCCCACTCCACAAACCATCATGGTGGGGGGTGGAGCCTGGGAACTAGGGACAAGGACATCTCTCTGTGTACACAGGACAAAGGAAAGATGCCCAGTGAAGGCGCCTAGGCCGGCTGACTGCAAATTACTGAATCTAGCATGACAGGTTCTGGCTCCCCTCCTCCCATCCCAAAGGTGTGGCAGCAGAGAACCACGTTCTTGACTGCTCTTATTCACTCTGACCTCAATCTGTCTATCTGAGGCGGCACAGGAAGCCTGGGCACAGCCCCCACACTGCCAGCTGACAGACAGCTCATCCCTCCTCCCACCTCTCTGCCAAGGGAATCCGGAGTGGGGAGGGCACCTTTCAGGTTCAAACACATGTCACTGCTGCAAAATCACTTCTGAACAAACTTCTGAAGTTCCCTGGCACACCTAATCTTTCCTGAGTGTGGACTTCTGAGTTCTAGAACATGGAATCTTTAGGATCCCCAGCAAAACAGAGCTGTAACAAGTCACCCCTCAACTGTCTGCCAAAAAGCCTCGGTGCACATAAATGAGATCTGGGAAGTTTGCAATGCCAGCAGAGCCCTGAGGACACAAAGTATACTGGTGCTTCTGGGCCTACAAGCCTCAGCCCCAAGGCCAGGCCACAGAGGGACCTTGTTCAAACGGGAGGGTCATTGGTCAAATCCCAGGGATAACAGGGGACAGTACCACTGTTACAGATCTCCTTCACTCGATAACAGGGGACAGTGCCACTGACTGTTACAGATCTCCTTCACTCGAGTTTCAGCATTTTCCCACTAATGACCCTTTTTTCCAGCGTGGCTCCAATCAAGTACCCTTGTTCGCCAAGCTATTAAGTCTTGGTCTCCGAGTCCTTCTTGTCACTCATGATTAGTAAAGAGGACAGGCAATTTTCTTTGAATTGCAATTGGTCCTCAGGATGGATTTCTGAGGAGTTAGAACAAAGTCCGGCACCAGTGGCCGGAAGCCTACACAGCAAGAATGAGCCTTCCTCGCAGCACGTGGTGGTGGTGGTGGTGTGCGCGTGTGTTACAATGTCCACACGTCCTATTGCTGGCGATGCCGACCTGGGTGACTAAGGATCATTTTGCCAGGTATCCCCCAAGTAAGTCAGCTCTCTTCTTATTTCCTTTGTAGTGAATATCTTGGCAAATACCTTAACACTGTACAAACCCTGTTTCTCCTCAAACTTTCAGCCGCCACTCTCAGCATCTCTCCATCAATGAGTCATTTTTGCAACATCTGCCAGTGTCCATGTTCCGTTCTGGTGACTTTCTGTCTCATAACTGTTGCTGAGTTTACATCTGCCCCCGGCCCCTCCCCTTCATGTCACCGTTTCGATTCCTGTTCTGTGCGTACTTAGTCTCAGCCATCAAAGCATTCACAAGACAGCCTTCCTCCCTTGAAAGTCCTCTCTAGCAAGTTTTCACTGTACAGCTGGAAACAGAACAAAATCAAAGCAGTGTGTTTTACTCACTGGCTCACTGGTCCATCCCCTAATGAACATCAGAATTATATTTCCAGGTCTTGAGACTAATGACCTGGATTTGGGGCTGAAATCCATCTGTCCAGCCAGCCACAGCCAGGTGAGGTGCCACAGCCACGCTGACGACCACTTCAGATCTGGGCTCTCTTGGGCGCAATAAGCATCAATAAGCATATTGATCAACAGATCAAAGCTGGGTAAGGAATACTGAAGCCAGACTGGTGTCTTTGCCAGCCCAGGCTAGTGATAAGGTTCTTAGCACGACTAGCCCCTGGCGCCATCTAGTGGAGCACGGACTACTGATGGCCTCAACATCTAGAGTGGAACATGGACTGCTGATGGCCTCAAAATGCATTTGGCACAGAAGGCATGAAGAAATCCCATGAGGAGAGGTAGGAGGCCAGGTCTCAGCTAGAAGGGCATAGGTGCTGGACTACATCACTGTCACCTCAGTGACCCTGCAGGGTCCCAGCAATGGTCAGAGTCCAGTGGAGGACACCAAGGGTCTGGACAATAAATGCCATCTTGGTGACACAGGGAAGGCATGAAGAAATCCCAGGTGAGGAAAGATGCATGTGTGTGGAGGGAGACCAGCCCTCTCCAGGTCTCAGCCAGAAATGCTCCACATAAGGCTCAGAGGCATAGAACTGTTTCTCCAAAGGGGATGTCAGGGCTAAGAGGAGCTTTGTGGCTCTGTGAACGTGTCCTCCTCCCTCAGGGACTGAATCTTTGTGTTGCCATTTGTGCCTCATGCACACTGAGTTCACTGGAAGGCCCAGGGTCCACTGGGCTGGGAGCAATGAAGAGAAGTCCCAGGTAGACGGGGAAACAGCCACAGGGGTTGGACACTTCACTCTAGAAGGGAAATGTCCCCAATCTGCTGCCTTGTGCAGAATATCCCTGCACCCATTCACACCCCCCAGCAGCCTTTGTACTGAGGCTTGGGGTTGAAAGCCATTTATAAACTCCCTGATTGTTAGCCAGTGTTCTGTGCTGAGCCAAATCAGCTGTGCTCCTCCTACCCACTGGCCCCATGCCAGCCTCTGCCCTGCTCTTTCCCATCTGGGCACATCAGTGTGCGGATCACACTTCCGATCTCTCTTCCTCATCTCTTCCTGCTCTTCTGACCCTCCCTGGCCCTCCTCTCCAGATGCAGCAGCTAGTTTGCAGTGTCCCCACTCAGGGCAGGGCGTGACGTCCCACACAGTCTGAGGTCTCTTCCTGGGCCTGGATGCTAAACCCCAGTCACACACAAAGCCCAGCCAGAGATTCACATACAACAGCGGGCTGACACCTGTCCCTAGTCCTTGCAAAAAGACACAAGGAGCCCACGTGGGGTGTTTGCTCCTCCCCTTTGATTTTGTCCCATTACTTTCAGGACACACGGGGACATGTCCTTCACAACGTAGAAGCAAGCGTTGAATATGGTCGTGCAGGGGGGGAGGCGGGGGCTCCTCCAGAGTCAGCTCCATGAAGCTCATGTGTCCTTTCAATTCTGGGACCTTTAGGTCATCTTGAAGCAGTGTCCCAGCCGCTCCCATGACACAAGGTCTTGTAAGGATTCTATTGCTCTCTGCTCTCCAATTTGCCCCAAAACAATGAAATAGAGGCAAAGACAGGCAGTAGGTGTCTACATAAGGACCTTTCCACTTATGACTGCAGAGCGAAAGCTGCCCTGTTCGCTGAGGTGTGGGATGCGGAATCCACTCAACCGCCAAGGAGACCTCAGAGCCCTCGGTAAGCCCGACAGGATGAAGGCCCACAGATGCCAACCCAGATGAGCCACCTGGCACTTCCACTCTCTTATAAAGGAGGTTTTGGAGACTGTCCCCATGACGAGGGACTCCTGCACTGCCCACTCTTCTCTGGGGACATCCAGGAAGCTGCCTTGGGGAGGCATTGTAACAGTAGATACAGACCAGCCCAAATGGGCCATCCACCCTGCACACTCAGTCATGTCCGTGGGCACCTCTCCCGCCCCAGGTTCCAGAACCCGTCTAGTCATCCAGTTTACCCATACACACAACTGGGGTGTCATCGTGGGTGTAAGGACACTTATTCCCAAGAGCACCCTCACTCTGCCCCATCCAGACCGCTCCCTGTCTGCTCCCTTCCCGCAGACAGCACTGGGCTCCCACCTCCGTCAGCTTCTTACTAAGTCTGCAATGCCTTCTCCATCCAGAAAGGCAATGATGAATGAGGGGTGGGTACCAGCTGCCCCCCACCCCCAACAGATGAAGATGTAATGCAGGAGCTTGCCACTGGCCGCACTGTCTCCTCTCCACTCTCACGAACACTCTCCCTCCCTCTGCACTGCCAAACTCCTCTTAGGTTACAAGATGACTGCCCTTGCCTGGGCAGACTGGGTTCTGGAGAGTAACAAACAGAACTCTTTTTCCTACAAAATGTTCCTCAGCCGTCTTTGTCAAATAACAGTGTACGTGCCCGCAGTCCCAGCACTCGGGGGACTGGGACAGGGGGATTACTGATACATGATGAGTTTATAGTCAGCCTCTCCGAAAACAAAACACACACACACACACACACACACACACACACCGAGTGTTCTTAGGTTGAATATAAACCAACTATTCCTTCCCACCCAGCCTGCAGGTGGGCTGGCCTGCAGTCCCCCCATGGATGACCCCATCTTTCTGTAGCTAACCTTTGCTGACCTTTAGTGCTGGAAGCCACAGTCCAATGCCAGCACCAAGGACAACTAAGCTATGTGCCAAAGAGCCGAATTCCATGCCACGTGACGGGAGCTCGTACTTGAACAGGATGGTCTGTGGACTCCAGTGTCGGCCTGGAGAATGCATTGCCAATGTTTTTATCATTATCACACTACTTCCCGAGTTAGGTTCCGATTGATATGCCCAATAAATCCCTTTGCAAGTAGGAAGAGCAGAGGCTGCAGGTCGGTGGAGAGAAAACTAGTGCTGTGCCTGGAGAGGTGGCTTAGCAGTTAGGCGCTTGCCTGTGAAGCCTAAGGACCCCGGTTCAAGGCTCGATTCCCCAGGAACCATGTCACCAGGTGCACAAGGGGCACATGCATCTGGAGTTTGTTTGCAGTGGCTGGAGGCCCTGGCATGCCCATTCTCTCTCTATCTATTTGCCTATTTCTCTCTCTGTCTGTCACTGTCAAATAAATAAACAAAAAAATTTTTTAAAGAAAACATAGTGCTTAATAAAACTCGGGGCCAGGCATGGTGGCACACACCTTTAATCACAGCACTCAGGAGGCAGAGGTAGGAGGATTGCCATGAGTTCAAGGCCACCCTGAGACTACATAGTGAATTCCAGGTCAGCCTGGGCCAGAGTGAGACCCTACCTCGAAAAACCAAAAAAGAAAAAAAAAAAAAAACCTCAAGGAATAGTTTCTCATCCACAATTTCACCATTCTGATAACTGTCTTCTTGGAACCCAGGGGCTGAAGCTGTGTTTCCCACCACAAAGATGAACCAGAAAGCTCCATGCAGCCATTCTCCCCAAATCCTTCACCGTGGCTCTCACCTGAGATTTTGACGGGGCTTTGGAAGCTGGGTTGAATTTTATGTACATTATCATTCTTTAACACCTGGTCAAGTGGAGATCTTTCAAAGAAGGTGAGTACAACTTCTGACCTAGAGTACTGGAGAGAAACACAGAAATTACTGAGAATGAAAAGTTCTGACTTGGACCTGCTCATTTGTCTGGGATACTATTTCCACATGGAGGTGACTCTGACCCACACTTTTGTCCAGGAAGCAGCCCCAGCCCTGTTCAGGGGCAGCATGACCACCCACACCAAGAGGCCTGGTCCGTGTAGCCGCTTCATTTCCCATCACACATGGCGAAGACACAAGCCCTCTGGAGAGGTGGGGTGACCGAAACAATGCGGTTGTGCCCCGAGTGCTTGGTACACAGCTGACGTTTCACACCCAGCTCTGTTCTCTGCCATCAACTGGGTGCATCTACTTTGCCCGCATGGAGCAACCAGAACCTTTAAGGGTTAAGTAGTCCTGCCTTGGTGCTCAGCTCACCCAGAGCTCATCTTAAGCGACCATTGACCATCGCTAACTGAGCACCGTCACTCCCTGTGCCTGTTCTAACCTCCCCCAGCGAGCGAGCGAGGACAGAGGCTTCCGAACGTGGGTGAGACAGCAAAGGCCAGTGCGGCCCCCTCCCTTCCTATTCCGCACCCCACTTCCACTGTGTCCCCAGAAGAAAAAGAGAACATGTAAGAGAGTCTCAGATGTCTTCTGTCCCCGGATCCCACCTGCCTAGACTTCTGGGTGGGGGCAGGGGGGCATTGAGATGAAGCAAGCAGCTGAATCCTGCAGATGGACTCTTCCTTCCGGACCCTGGGCTCTGTGCCCGCTTTACAGGGAATGGTAATGACTATCTTGTTCCCCCCCCAACCCCCCCTGGACCCCTGCTCACTTTACAAGGAGTGATGATGGTTTCTTCCTCCCTCCCAGCCCCCCTGAGCCCCTGGACCCCTGCTCACTTTACAGGGCATGCTGATGACCGTGTTAAGCAGCTTTTCCACCTCATTGAGTCTGGCTTCTATGTCCTGTGCAGCCTTGATAGCGACCAGCCCTAGAAGAGAGACGGACATGGGCGGTCGTGTGATTCAGGTGTCCCCCACAAACTTAGGTGTTCCGAACGCTAGGTCCCCAACTGATGGCGATTTGGGAACTAACGTCTCCTGAAGGCGGTGTACTGTTGGGGATGGGCTTATGGGTATGATAGCCAGTGTCCCCTTGCCAGTGTTTGGCACACTCTCCTATTGCTGTTGTCCACCTTATGTTGGCCGAGAGGTGATGTCCACCCTCTGCTCATGCCATTGTTTCCCCCCTGCCATCATGGAACTTCCCCTCGAGTCTGTAAGCCAAAATAAACCCCTTTTTCCCCAAAAGCTGCTCTTGGTCATGTGATTTCTGCCAGCAACGCACACCTGACTGCAACAACATGCCTGTGTCAGAGAGGCAGAACAGCACATGTGTGCTCCTGACGACACGCACGACAAGCATCCCATGATGAGGACCGACCTGATGTCCCCCTCCATTATGAAGAGCCCCCCACTGCCTGAGGGAGCCACACCTCCACACCCTCTGGGGGTTCTGAAACCATGTTATCCATGGCCATAGACCCTACCGCACTGCGACTGTAACCTCTGCCGTTGCAGGAGAGGTTCATGGCAACACTCCATGAATTTCTTTTCCTTCATAAGACAATTTCCTCCTACAAGATCTGAGCAGCCTCAGCTTCAGACTTTTTTCTCTCCATTTAGGAGAGAACTTTGTCCTGTCCTACTCACAGAAGCTTTTGGTGTATCTGATTTTCTGGCAACACACTCATGCATGTTACGACAGTTATTAAACAAAATAGAGGTTACTGGAACATATATACTGTGATATCAGATAGTAGACCTGGTCATCAACATGGTTGCTAAGTGACTGGTGGGCAGGGAGCACACGCAGGGTAGCAACAGGAGGAATCACAGCTCAGGACTGAGTGGCTGAAGATGTCACCATGATATTCAAATGGTGTTCAACTAAAAACTTACAAATTGCTCATTTTTAGAATGTTCCATCTATTATTTCCAGACCTTGGCCTGAAAGAAGCAAAACTTCAAATAAAGGAGACGATGGTCCTCACCCAGCCTCCTGTATGTAAAGCCCTAGCCCACAAGTCCTGCTGTAACCTTCTATGTCACATCAATGGCTGATGTTTCTTTGGGAACCGATCCTGTGGATCCAGTAGACTGAGGAGGGCAAGGAGACATTCTAGGCCTGCTTCACCAACCCTGTGGGCCTGGTCAGAGCTCAGCCTGGAACCACGTGGCCACCATCTGCAGTGACTACAGCCAAGAGTGGTTGGCCTCGACCCCTGACAACACAGGGCAGGGCTCACTCTGCGGGCAGTGGCTTCCTAGGCCACAAAGCTTGTGTAAGCTGAACCCATATTTAGGCACATCATGGAAATGCCATGTTTAGGAGAAAAAATGCAGCTCTTTGCCTCAAGAACACCCCGATGGGCATGACTCATGGCCTCTCGAGGAACCCAGGCATCTGCACTTGTGACAGTCACCACACGCCCTTATTGGCTGCTGGGCTGTGTTATTTTTAAAATAATATAGCTCAAGGCCATACTTGGGAGACGTGGCATTTTCTCTGTCTGCACTAGAAATGCAAACATAAGACTTCCCCCTCCAGTTTCTCCCCAGTTGTTCAGGGGACTGGAAACTGGACTCCTGTTCCAAGGACACTGGCTTCTCCCAGCCTCTGTATGACCCAGGATGTCACCAGCCCTCTCTGCTGTGACAGAACCACGGTTCTGGCTTGGTTTTGTTCACGAAGAGGGGAAGGGTTGGTCAGTGTTCAGGTACCTTTTATTGCCTGGGTCTACAAAGAAGACCAAAATAATTTCTTAAATTTCTTGATTGAAATTAAAATGTCTTAACACATACAATCCTTGGGCACTCCCACAGGGACTACACAGACACAAAAGAAGAGTATTTCAGCAAGCCTGGGCTAATCCTAACACCTGCGCCGAGGCCCTCTCCACCCAGCCCTCCTGGTCGGCAGGTGTCCCTGCTTGCCCATGGGGCTGTCTGATCTTCCTCAGTGACTCAAGCCCCAGACAGCAAGACTGAGAGGCGGCAGGGCTGTCTGTGACTCTTGCATTGGGAAACCCCAGGGCTTCGACTTCGCCCCTTTGCATTGACACAAACATGACACCCTGCCCACCAGCAGAGGAAGAGACTGAGGTATCTCACTTCTGGGGAGAGCCAGGGAGGAGAACAACAGGAACCACAGTGCCGTCTTAGGGTGGCTCTGCCTAAGCTCTGAGTCCCTTGCATAGAATCTCAAGTATTCGTCTACAGACAGACAGTGCAGCACAGCTCAGTATTTCGGATGACATGAAGATGCATGGCAGTGGTCCCATAAGATTATGTCACCTAGCAACACCACAGCTGGCTTAGTTTGTGTCAATACACTCCTAGGGTGTTCACACGGTGACACAAATCACAAGGACTCATTTCCTGAAGCATCCATGCCATTAAGAAAAGCGCCGGTGTGAGCACGCTGGGCGGGGGGCATGAGCACACTTCTCTGTACCAGAGTGCTCCCCGTCCTCTCCTTGCCACCGAAGTCTGCAAAGGACAAGAGAGTCAAGTCAAAACTCCCTGGAGCCAAGCTTGATGGCACTCGCCTTTAATCCCAGCACTGGGGAGGCAGAGGTTGGAGGATCACTCTGAGTTCAGGGCCATCCTGACACTACATAGTGAATTCCAGGTCAGCCTGGACCAGAGTGAGACCCTGCCTCGAAAAACCAAGACACACAAACAAAAAAACTCCCTGGAAAGTTGCCTGTAGAAAGAAGACACTTGTGTCCCTCATTCCTGGAGTGTGTCTTTATTCAGATAAGCAAAAACTACTGAGGTACTCCAGTGTTTATGACAGCTACGATGCCAGCTCCAAGTCCATCAAACTGATGACACAGTGGCCATCCTGGGCTCTGAAGAAGCAATTCACAGGAAGTCCAGCCTCTGGCACAGCCCAAGCGCCCGGCGCGTCACACCCGCCATAGCGAAGGAGTGAGGACTGACTGCGGTTTACAGCCATGCTGGGAGTTTGCTTGCATGGTGTAGTTCTGATTACATCGTTGTTTTCCGCGGCTGTGTTTACAACCTCCACGGGCAATACTTAGCTGAACATATTTGGCTCTAGATCAGCCTTTCGGAGTGGCCAGATCTCACAGGTAAAACCTATCACGTGGAGCTCACCGTGAGTTTTGTAGGAACAGGCAATGCAGTGGTAAGGAACGATGCAGTGAGCATGCAGTTGGTGTTACCTGATGTCCAAAGTAAACTGCACATCTGTGGTTTGTCTTCTCTGTGACCTGTTTTCCAGGCTGATGTAGAGAAAGGCAAGAGTGCCCTTCAGACTTCTAGAAACAGCATTAGCTGACCTGACCCCAGCCTGCCTGACCACCTGTATGTCCTCTATGTCCTGCCATCTCCACAGCCTGGGGCAATGCTGAGAATCAGGTCCCATTGGCCAGCACGAGCCCAGTGCCACCGTCTACCTCTGGGAGGCACAGTGCCAGGAGAGAGCGGCTCTGGTTTGCTCGCATTTGTGGAAATGTGCTTATCGCTACCATAGACCAGGCAATGTTTCTGAATGGAAGGCACGTGGTGCCCCTTGGGAAAGTACAAGTGCTTGGAACTGGCGGGGGGGGGGACCCTGAGTGGGGAGGGAAAGATAAAGAGGCTGCTTTGAAGCTTTGAGTCAGAAGCACTTCAATCGTTTAATTCCCATGATGGCTCCTAGGTGACAATCAAGCTGTTGATCTGGGTCAGCTGTGTTAAGGAACCATTTCCTGTTTCCAAGAGCCTCTGCCAGAGTGACAAGGAGCTCTGGCCACTTTTCCATCCAGGAGGGGACGTGGCAGATTCACGACGTGATGGATTCCCCTGAATTTCCTGAAGTCCCCTAACGGAACTACAGCTGGATGCCCACTGCTACAGTTCCAGCCCCCCTCCCCCGCCTACAGACCATAGCCGCTCGGCCCTCACCCCCTCCACACACACAGCCAGGCCAGCAGGACACAGAGTTACCACTAACACCTGGTATCTGACTGCCCCAAACACCCAAGTTCACAGTGGTCCAAGTTCACAGGACCCCTGGGATCCTGGCATCATTCTCCAATGGTGTTAAGTGTTTTTCAACAAAAGTGCAAAAGAAGCGTGCGTGTGGGCGCGCACACACACACCCTATACTCTGGAGCCACAGTGTAAAACTGAACCACATTTTCCCCTGGAAATGTCTCATCTCTTCAAACTCTGGGATCTTTTTAGTGTGTGTGTGTGTGTGTGTGTGTGTGTAGAAGTCAGAGGGAAACCTTTGGTGTTATTTTCAGGAACTCTGCCCATATCATTTGAGATGTGTTCTTTCGGTAGCCCATCAATTTAAGCTAGATTGGCAGGTCAGTGAGCTCCAGGGATCCTCCTGTCTCCACCTCTCCAGCACGGGAATTGTATGTGTACACCTACCATGCCTGGCGTTTGACATGGGTTCTGGGGATAGAACCCAGGTCCTCACATCCTGCACAGCAAGCAGTACCCACTGAGCCATCTCTCCAGTTCCTTGCCCAAGCACCTGCTGGAGGGCACATTGTCACTCGTAAAGTGACAGTGGGGAAAGGTTGAGTTATGCCAGCAATTTGCATTTGAGACACCACTTTTTTTTCCAGGGATAAGTGACAAGATCCATGAGTTTCAAGCAGCATGGCTACCTGCAAAACACATGCCTTTCAAGCCTACCTGCCATACTTTTTCCTTGTGACTCAGTCATTTGGCTCTTAAAGGCAAGGGCAGCTTTTCCAAATGTTACCTGTGTATTTAAGCCACTATTTTAACCTTATTTTTAAAAATATTTTTCTGTATTTATTTTTGGGGAAAAAGAAAGAGAGAGAGAGATCCAAGGCCTCTTGCCACTGCAAACAAACTCCGGCTGAATGTACCACTTTGTGCATCTGGCTTTATGTAGGTACTGGGAAATTGAACCCCGACTGTCAAGCTTTGCAAGCAAGCACCTTTAACTGCTGAGCCATCTCTCCAGCCCCTTAACATTATTTTTAAATGTGCTTAAATACAATATTTTTGGATCGCTTAAAGCTTTTTTATATATTTCAAATATTTTTAAGGTAGGAGGTTAACATCAAGCAGTTTTACTATAATGAAATGGTAATGCTACAAACTGTAGGTGGGCAAGACTCCTGGCCTTGGCTCCCCATGGCTCAGCTCAGGCCTGAGTCTCCAAACCGCCCTCCTTTTTATCATGTGCAACTGTGTATAGGTGTGTGCAGATAGTTGTTACTGTGAAACAACCCCTCCTGTTCAGCGGGAGACTTGTCCAGCACTGGCCAGCAGAGGGCGCAAACACCCTGCATAAGCCCGAGATTTTAACTCACAGAGTCTCTCTTACCAGAGGAAGGGACAGCTGTCTACCACCCACATCTGAGGAGATTGGCCCAGAAGACCTCATGGCCTCAGGAAAAATTTCTTTCTGGAAAAATGTCATCACTCATCTAATCTCAACTTTTGAAATTTCACCACACATTTGTGATACAAACATTTTATCCAGACTTCTTATAAGCAGTAAGAGATGACTTCATGGTTAAGATGCTTGCCTGCAAAGCCAAAGGACCCAGGTTCTATTCTCCAGGATCCACATAAACTAGATGCACAAGAGGGTGCGTGCGTCTGAAGTTAGTTTGCAGTGGCTGGAGGCCCTGGGGTGCCCATTCTCTCTCTTTCTCTTGCCTCTTTTTGTCTGTCTCTCTTCCTCAAACAAAAAAATAAATAAATAAATTTAAATTCTTTAAAAATTTAAAAGAACTTGAAAAGTTATTAACACAATCACACATAAGTCTTAGCAGGCCAAATAATATTTAGGGGCCAAATGTCTGCCTGAAGCCACCCAGGGTTCCCTTTCTCCTAAAGGGCTTCAGCTACACAAGTAAAAGACAAACCCATGGTTTGGGCAGTTTCAGGGTTAGGTGCTTCTGCAAAAGCAGGTGCCTGGTTTATTCCTGGAACCAACACTGCATACTGATCTGTGCACAAGAGCAAGCATGAACAACTACTGTCTCCTGTCCCAGAAGTCTTGAGTCCCACATTTTCACCAAACAGAGTTGGAGTTCTGCACTCCTGACAACTGCCTGGGGGCCTCTACCGAGGACTGGAGCAGGTGCTGGCTCTAACCTGAGTGCCTCTGGGCTGCAGCTCTGGCAATAAAAGCGAGCTCCTGCTGGGGTCAACCCAGAAGGAAGTGCATTAGGGATGCCCGAGACCCACAGCACAGGCCTCTCTTAGGAGAGGGGACGCTTGCTCATTCCCACACAAAGGGCAGCCCTGGGGAAGCTTTCTGTGAACAGAACTTTCAAATGGGGCCAGATGACCAACGGCGCTGGGATTGTTTCCTGTGCATTTAACAAACGTGCCCAGGAACACGCGGCGCACAGGGCACAGAGCTTGGGTTAAGTGCTTGTGTGCCACGGGACAAGTGTGGAATCCCGGGTTGTGATGGAGTGAGTGCTGAGCACAGGCAAGGATCTATTTTCCATCCCACATCAAAATATAAAAGAATGGAAGAAAACGCATCATCCGAGGATGCTGGCTGGCTGGCTCTCCCCTCCTCTCCTGTCCCCGTGGCACAGCAAGGCTCATGTGGGTTAAACGGGCCCAGGAGTCCTCACTTATATGCCACCTCCATCTCCCCAGGATGGAAAACTGGTCAGAAAAGGCACAGGGAAGAGACGAGACATGATGAAAGTTCCCCAGGCCAGAACCGAGTGGAGGAAACGGTTCTTCGGGTGGCTTCTTTCCGGTTGCCCCAAGGGCCTCCAGAGGGGCAAGTCATTTTCTCCAAGTGGAAAGATGTGTTTGTTTCCAACCTTCTCATTTTTACTGCGTTCTTAATCCCTGCTCTCAGGCCTCTTCATTGTTGTCTCCAGTGACAGCAAACCCCCTGAAGGCATCTTGATAGTTTCTAGAAGCTGCTCACAAGTCCGGAGTGGCCACGGCCCTGTCACCCGAACGCCCAGGAGTGGATGCAGGAGGGTCTCAAATTTGAGGCCAGCCTGGGCTACACAGTAAAATCCTATCTTAATAACACAAACAAAATCACCTGCTCACTCTTTCCCCACCCTTTGCCAGTGATCAAAACCAGAGCCCTGTGCATGCTAGGCCACTGAGCTAGGCCTGTAGCCTCCACCAATGTACCTCCAGGCACGTGACAGGGAGGTGCCCGCCATCCCGTCCTCTCCACACTGTCCCCTCGCTTCTCCCAAGGCTCACAAACCAGCATGATGGGATGAAGTGTCCCAACCACCCCAGCAGGTGCTCTGCGTTCCCCAGCCCCGTGTGCTTCTGCTGGCCAAACGATGATCACACAGTGTCTCCTAGTGGGAAGAGCCCAGGTGCTAGGAAAACACAGAACAGGAAACGGCCCACAGCAGCAAGAGGCCTGGAGGGTGAGGGAGGGAGGGCCAGAGGGAAGGAGGCAGTGTGGAGACCCAGAAGACGTCATGATGGCGTTAAAGGCCTTGCCCGTGGAAGGCCAGGAGACCACAGCTTTCCCGGCAGGCTCTAGTCCAGAGAACTCCACACCCTTGGCAATGCTATTTCTTAGGGTGACCCGTCCACTGGCTCACAACTCTCAGACACTAAAGTTTAATCCACACCAAGCACAAAACTGCATCTTGGGAATCAGCAAAGCCCCAGAGCCCAGTCCACCCATGTGGGTCCCAGGGGAGTGCTCTTAGCCAGGACAAGGGAGTCAGTGAGGGGGTGGCATCACCTACAGAGGGCGCTGGTGGGAGCAGTGGGCAGGTGCATGGGCCAGGACATAGGGCAGATGGCCTGAGTCAGTGTCTAGCTTGGTGCTGGGCACTCTGGATCTTACTGCTCATTGGGCCTCACGGCCTTGCCACACAGATACCATTACAGCCACTGTGTTAAGAACGCATGCTGGCGGGGGGGGAGGGGCTGGAGAAATGGCTCAGTGGTTAAAGTGCTTGCCTGCAAAGCCTAATGACCCAAGTTCGATTCCCCAGTACCCATGTAAAGCCAGATGCCCAAAGTGGCACATGCATCTGGAGTTCATTTGCAGTGGCTAGAGACCCTGGCGTGCCCATTGCTCTCTCTCTGCTTTCAAATAAATAATTTTTTTTTTTTTTTTTTTTTTACAAAAAAAGAACGCATGCACCAATGAGAAAGAGATGAGAGGGCAGAGGACAGGATGTGGGGGCAAATAAAGAAAATGTGTGTGAGAGCTGGAGAGATGGCTCAGCAGTTAAAGGACTTGCTTGCAATGCCTACTGACCCATGTTCAATTCCCCAGGACCCATGTAAAGCCAGGTGCACAAAGTGGTACATGCATCTGGAGTTGTTTGCAGTGGTTGGAGGCCCAGGAGCACCCATGTTCTCCCCCAACAAGTAAATAAAATAATTTTTAAAGAAGAAAGAAAATGTGCATGAACTGCTTTGTATGCTGACGAAAAACAAAAGAAGAGGAGGGCAAAGGAGGAGGCCGCAGCATGCAGGCCTTGAGGATCCAAGCAAAGCACTTGACTAAAGGGCAGGAGGGAGCAGCTACTGGAATTCCAGTCTGTCGGGGCCAGAGGTGGTTCCTTCAGAGCCCTCCCACAGTGACCTTGCTGTGTCCCCCTTTCTTTTTAATTTTTTTTGTTTTTATTTATTTATTTGAGAGCGACAGACTAAGAGAGAAAGAGGCAAAGAGACAGAGACAGAGAGAGAGAGAATGAGTGCACCAGGGCCTCCAGCCACTGCAAACGAACTCCAGTTGCATGCGCCACCTTGTGCATCTGGCTTACGTGGGTCCTGGGGAATCAAACCTCGAACTGGAGTCCTTAGGCTTCACAGGCAAGCGCTTAACCGCTAAGCCATCTCTCCAGGCCCCTTTTTTTGTCATCCAATCTTGCAAGGCCTCAAGGGGCAGGAAAAGTGACTTGTGGGACTAAGAAAAAACTATGTCAAAGTCCCTTCCTCCCTTCTCCTTCCCCTCACTGTCCACGTTCTGCTCGCCATGGTTTTCCTACTTTATCTTGAATGAGCCCTCAGCAAAGGGCAAGGAAGAAGCTTTTGTTTGTAAAACAGGTGAGAAGAAATTGCACACTTAAGTCAGTAAGAGAGATGCAGCTGGCGTCCGGCACTGCTCAACTTGGGAGTGGGATGAGAAGGGACACACTGGCCTGTGGTGTGTCAGGACAGCCAGCGGCATGTGGGCACGCTCACTGAGGACATGGCGTCACTCAAGAGAACTGGAGGCAGCTGGGAAAGAACCGAGTTCCAGGCCATGGCCTCCCCTCCCCCTCCTTGCCTTCCCATCATCGGGGAGAAAAGTCAGATTGCAGGGGCTTCTCCAGACCACAGGGGGACAGGGCAGGGACCTTTTGAGTGATGACGACTCAAACCACCACTGGACACCTGGTGGAACCCAAAATTGTCAAAGCGGAACAAAAATAACAATAACGGGGGCTGGCTGGGAGTATAGTTCACAGGTAGAATGTGTGCTGAGAATGCATAGGCCCTTGGTTCAACCCCCAGTATACAAAATATAGAAAAGCATCTAAACCGTCTTTCTGTGGGATCGCCATCCCCAGACTGCTGCTGGCCCAGGGGAAGAGGCCATGGCCTGGACATCTGTCCCAGTGACCTGAGCTCATGCCTCACTGCCGTCCTCCCACGGCAGCTGGTGAGCCTGGCTTGCTCAGGCTCATCCCCATGAAGGGTGCCCGGATGGCCTGTGCTGAGCCTTTGATTAGCTCTGCGTCACTGCTCCTAGTCTATGTGGAAAGTGATCCTCGAAACACATGACAGGGGCCTGAAGAGACAGCTTAATGGTTAAGGTGCTTGCCTACAAAGCAAAGGACCTCGGTTTGATTCCCTAGGACCCGTGTAAGACAGATGTATAAGGAGGCGCATGCATCTGGAGTTCGTTTGCAGTGGCTGGAAGCCCTGATGCACCCATTCTCTCCGTCTGTCTCTCTGCCTCTTTCTCTCTCTCTCTCTGAAATAAATAAAAGTTTTAAAAAACAGATGACAAAGAAACATTAGATCCAAATTTGGCTTTCAGATGAAGGGACCCTTGTCCCTGGAGGGTAGCCCAAGTGGCTCACAGTGAGGTCTGGTGGGGAAGCAAAGCAGTGTCTCCTTAGACATTCCGTGGGAAGTCACTGATGAGCAAGCTGCACCATCCCAATAGATTGGAACTGGGTTCTTCCCTGGAGGGAAACGTAAGTCAGGTGCACTGGGGCCCAGGGCATGCAATGAGAAAATGGACACCAAAGAAGCCGTGCCCAGAGAAAGAAGAGCAGCAACGAGGTCAGAGTGGACAAGGTCAGAGTGGAGCCGGCGCTGGGCAACAGGGTGTGAGTATGGGAACAAATAGAAGAGAGGAGGGGGAGGCAGGCCCTCCAACCCAGAACTGGGATGGGACAGTGGGAGAACTGGAACTATATATGGAAGACAGTCAAAAATAGGTCTGTGAGTCAGTCACTGAGAAGTGAGAAGAGCCCAGAGAAAGGCAGGATGCCCATGGCACAGGCCGAGATCAGCACTGCACTACACCCCAATTTCAAGGACCTGCCAAGGCTGGGCAAAGCTGGCGCCTCCATGCCCCTGCTCTGCTGCCTCTGCTCTCTTCTCAGGCACATTCACTGAGAAAGTGAACTCACTGGCGTTGAGTGGCATCTGGCCCACCTGTCAGATATGACTTCCTTATTTTGGAGTCACACCAAATTTCTTTCTCTGACTTTCGTGTGGGGCCAGTGGGACAGGAGGGTGTCGGGGCAGGCCTGGGGAGCAGTGAGGTCTGCCTGGAGCTGCCCGGGCTGCAGGAGTCTGGTGATCTCTTCAGTGTCCAGCCCTTTCTATTATTGCCCCAGGTGCCTTAAACCTCCGTCCTGGGGGTCTCAAGTCTAGGCAGAGACCACGCAGCTGCTCATAGTCAGTGACTGTCACTAGTGAGACTGGACGTGGCAGGGGTACCACACACACTTACAGTGTGGAGATCACACCTGGAAAAAGCACACTGTATGCTGGCCTCCAGCCCACCAGCTCCTCCTGCCTCCCGTGACTCCTCCACACCACATACCCATCAGTGTCTAGCTGCTTCTCTCCTGCCCACCCCCCGCAGCACCACACACCTGTCTCCCTGTGCCCTTCCTTCTGTCTCATCTTCCTCAGCTCAGCAGCTGGAGATCAAATCAGTCTGCTCATAGCTCTCAGAGATGATGAAGATCATTTCAGACGGTGGTCTGCCTCAGTCCCCTCCCCACGGACCTATACTCTCTGAGGCAGCCACAGTGGCTACTCACCGCCCCCCAGCACGCACCAGCCTCCTAGCCTTTGCACTGGCGCCCCCTCTATGTATGTATGTATGTATATATGTATGTATGTATATATAGATGTGGATATATATATATATGTATATATATATATGCATATGTATATATATATATGCATATATATGTATACACACATATATATTTGTTGGGTTTTGTCTGCTCACTTCAGTGTCCCCAGCAGTAGTGCCTTGCACACAGTAGGCACTCAACAAATATGTGACATGAAGAATCAAGGCTCACCTGACCACTCTGAAAGATTGGAGGCTGGTGGAAATAGCTCAGTGGGTAGAGTGCCCACCTTGCAAATGCAAGCAGCTGAGTTCCATCCCCAGTACCCACTTAAACAATGCCAGGCATGGCAGGATGTGCTTGTACTCTCAGGCCTGGGGAGAAGCTTGCTGGCCAATCAATCTAGCCTAACTGGTGAGCTCCAGGACCATGAGAAATTCTTCCTCAAAATGTAGACAGTTTTTCTGAGGATATTATCCAAGGTTTTCCTCTGGCCTCCATATGCACATGTGTATACACATGGGGTTGGGGGGGGGGAGAGAAGAAATAGAAATTGTGGCAGCAGGGAGAACCAGGCAGGTCAAAAGCCCATGGCTGGGGAAGTCTAGGTCCCAGAGAGGAATCTACTACTGCTGTTTTGCTAAACAGATGTGATGTTAAATTGTTTTCTAAATATTTATGTTTCTGCCCACAGATTTCTCTCAGTCTTGGGCAGACAAGTCACACTGTTTGCAGTAGGCTGTGGTCAGAGCAGTCTCATAGCCGGTCACAGAGCTCAGCAGGAGTAGCAGAGGGATAAGGGGTCTATATGATCATACACACATACACACTTACACACTATATATATTTGACAAAGAATAAATTTAAAAGAAAGAAAGAAAAGAAACACAAAGTAAGGCCTCAGCACTCCACCCTCCAGTGATAGGATCTATCAGCGGTTTCCAGCAACAGTTCAGGAGCCAGGTTTCCTCACCAGTTTTTCAATGAAACCAAAGCCCAGAAATTTCAATAAATACAGACTTGGAAATCGGACAGACGGGCTGGGATTGTAATGAGAAAAACTAGCAACGCCAATATAGCACACACAGCTGGTTACCTCTGGTCCATCTTCTTATGCAAATAACATATTTGCATGGAAATAAGGTTGCATCTTCTTTTGTATGGCTAAGGGATGTTTTGCTTGGCAAATGACTTCCCCAGACTTAAAAGGATCAAAGAAAGGGAGCTCCCTAGCGTTGCACAACAAAACTCAGGTGGTGCTGGAAACAGACCAGCTTGCTTCCAAGCCAACTAGCAAGGCCCACAACACACTGGGCTTGCGGGCACCCCCTCCTCTGCTTCCTAGACCCACCTCTGACCCCTTCAGCTGCAGCTAGATGGGTCCTGGGCCTCCACAGGGTGGGATTCACGGCCAGCCTAGCAATGGTTCTAACACAATGGTTCTAATCTCCACTGTCAGAAAGTCCTTTCCCTCTCGCCACTGGCCCTCACTGGGACAGCCCCACCCCCACCATATATAACCCTTCTACTTCTGATTTTTGTTCCCTTGTATGTGCTTGGAGACAACTACCATAGCCCTTCTTTTTCCATTGATAATTACTTACTTCCCAAACATTTCCTTCTTCCATTTTACAGCGGCATGGCTCTGTATCACACAGCCCAGAAAGAAACTGACCCTAGCCCAATTTCCCTAAATGCAAAGAAGGTGTGGGACACGGGGGATAGAGCTGGGAGCTGGGCAAAGTCATTTCCTCCCATTGTTTATCTTCTGCTCCAGGCAGGACTTTTCACCTGTGCCCCAGGCTGGAGCCACGCCCCTTTCCCCACAGGCTGGACCAGCATGCTAGCCAGAAGTGGCTGATGCTGCCAGAATCATGATGAGTGGCTTCCTGTCAACAGTAAGCCACTACTTTGCCTTTTAATCCTCAGGGAAAAACACAGGTAATTGGACCTGTGTCATAAGTGAGTAGTCCGACTGCAACTTGTCTGCCTAGGGCCACGGTGAGCTCTGACACCTAGTTAGAGGAAGTCCAACTTGTTTATGGCCTGCTGGGCTCCAGAAAAACAAAACTATGGGCTAAACTATGTTCCCTCACTGTCTTTCCTGCCCTGGGCATTCCTTTGTTAAATTACAAATAGAATAACACATAGCACATCCAACGAAAATGGGTCCCATGCTTGAAATAATACTAAATATTGGGAGAACCTTGGAGCCACGAAGGCAGAGGCTGGCTTCTCACTCTGGGCCTCCACACAGACATACAGGCTTCGGAGTCCGCCCAAGTGATGTGCCTGCCAGGGGATGTGTCAGGAGAACGGTGCTAATTATCCACATAATCCACACACGGGCGGGGCCTATCACCAGGGGGAATAGAAGTTATCTCAAGACCTCAGACAGACAGGCCTGACCGATCTCGTGTAACTCTTTGCTCAGAAAATTCTGCAGAAAGGAAGGCTTGGAGCCGAGCCAGCCGAGGGTCTCCGAGCTGCAGGCCGCCACACACTAGGGGAGGACCCTACTCCGAAGCTCGGTTCCTCCCGCCCACTAGTCCCAGCTGACTCCCCCTCCCGCTGCCCCCCACCCCCGTTCTTGCCGTCTCAACTTCGCTCCGGACGGCTTCTTCCCGGGCTCTTCCAGGACCCTCGCAGGCCGGAGGAAAAGGGAAGCCACCGCAGTTTGTTAAAACAAGAGTCAAGGCCAACCAAGACCAATCACAAGGCCAGGGAGGAGGCGGCCCCAGCTAGCCAAACCCTAATGCAGACCCAGCTCGGGGGTGGGGACCCTGGCTTTGGCCCGGCAGCTGCTGGCGGGCGGTCCCCTTGGGGAGCAGAGGGAGGGCTGCTGCGTGGCACCTACCGCTCAGGCTCAGCTGTCCCCGAGGCTGGGAAGAGGCGTCCCCCCGCCCAGCGGACCCCCGACGCGACCCTTAATTCCCCCACTGCATAACTGTCCCCGAACGCCACTCTCCTTCCCTGGTCCCCTTGTGCCGTCCCTGGCAATACTGAGAATGGGGGAGGTGGGGAACACGGCCGGCTGCCACTCGGGGACAGAGGGCTGAGGACAGCTAGTGGTCAGCCTTAGGGGTCGCCTGGCGCGCTCAGAAGTGACCTGTCCTGGCGGACAGTCAGGGCGCGCGTCTGGCCGTCCCTCGGTCCCTTTCCCACTCCATCTCATGTCACCACCTGGAGTGCGCGCCCCATCGCTGCGCGGCGGCCCGGGGGCCTTTCTCTGCTAAGTCACCCCGACTCGCCGCGTTCCCGCCCGCCCGGTCCCCCGCGCCCCGCACCTTGCCGCAGCGGCGCGCGCGCCAGCTCGGGCTGGTCCTCGGGGAAGGCGTCGCGGAGCCGCTTCCACAGGCGACCCAGGTCGGCGAAGCTGCGGTGCAGGTAGAGCACGCTGCGGTCCGACCACTCGGTGCGGATCTCGAAGAACTCCTCCTCGTCGCCGCGCCGGCTCACGATGAGCCTGCGGATGCCGTTCACCCAGCAGCCGCGCACGAACATGTTCACCAGCGACGTGCCTTCAAACACCGCCGAGGCCATGCCGCGCGCCGGCCACGCATGCCCCCGCCACCGGGACACCCGGGTCCCCGCGCGCCCCAGCACGCGCCGCGGGGGGCCGTGCGTCGGGGTGGAGTCGGTCTCAGGTGTCTGTGGGTCCGCGGTCCGTCTGTCTGTCTAGTCGATCCCGAGCTGGGGCGATCGGAGGTGTCTGTGCGTCGGTGGTGGGGTCGGTCCCGGGTGTCCGTGGGTCCGCGGTCCGTCTGTCCGTGGGTCTGGGTGTAGCCGATCCCGGGCCGGGTCGATCGGGGGTGTCCGTGGGTCTGGGGTCCGTGTGTCTATGTAGTCGATCCCTGGCCGGGGCGATCTGGGGTGCCCGTGGGTCTGGGGTCTGCCCGGTTCCGTCCCGGGCTCGGGCGTGTCAGCTCTGCCCGGCCTGTGCGCGCTCTTTCTGGCGGCTGCGGCCGGCCCGCTCCGGCCGGCGCCGCGGGGTCTTTATAAGGCTCTTCCCATGCGGGCGAGCTGGCGGCGCGGTGGCCGGCGTCGAGGCCCAGCAGCGCACCCTGCGCTCCCGGGACGCTCGGGGAGACTTTTTCCTTTTTCCGACTCTCGGTCTTCGGGACGCCGCGGCCCCGCCCGGCCGCGAGGGGGTGGGATCGGCGCGCCGCCCAGCAGAGGCCCGGGGCGGGGCCCGCGCTGCGCCCCAGCCGGGAGGTGGGTTTGGCCCCGGTCCCCGCGCCGCCCCCCGCCCCATCCACCAGGGCTGGGCGGGGATCCAGACCCGCCCGCCCCGGGTCCCCTCTCGGTGCCCGGCGTCCCCGCCCCGCGTCCTCCCGCGCATTCCGGTCATGCCTCTGCCTGGCCGAGGCCCGGACGCAGCAGGACAGACAGGCCAGGGAGCAGGACAAAGCCTTTCCGGGGCGGAGGAGCTCCACCGGCCTGACCAAGGGCTGCTCTCCAAAAAGGCAGGTGGGACAGCGTGGCAGCGGGAAGCGGTCTCCCTAGAGGAACCCTCAGAAGGTGAGCCCCACGGCTTTGCAGAGGCCAAGACACTACGGAAGACCGGAGGCAGCTGCCCACAAAGACGTTCACAGCCAAGGGTGACTTAGACTGCTCCAAGGGGAAAGATAACGTGCACAGGGATAGTTTCAGAATTAGAAGTTGCTTCCAGATGTTCCCCGCCTGACCGGCAGGGGAGGAAAAATAAAGGGAGCCCAACAGCCTTACAGCGTTCTAAGAAAGTCCCCAAGTCCAACTGCGGCACGGAGACCTGGCCACTAGACCGAGATGTGCACCCCAGGATTTCTCTCCACCACCGCCCTCACTGTATTAACCCGCTGGGCAGAGCTGAGCCCTTCTTTGCAGCTGCAAATCTGCGCGCCTGTCCCGTTTCCTCCTCCCCAGCTGCACCTCCCAGGCCTTCACCATTGCGGCCCTTCCTTCCGTGAATCCTATCCCCGGGGCACGCGTCGCTGTGTACACTCTTAGCTAGGAACGAGGAGGTCTTCGTTTTCCTGGTGCCCTAGCGGCCTGACTTTGTGAAGTTGGCCTTCTGCATGAGCCAGGCTTCCTGGTCGCTGTAGGAAGTGTTTTCATGTGCCTGACGCTTGTTAAAAAGATCTGGAGAGGCCTGGAGAGATGGCTTAGTGGTTAAGGCATTTGCCTGCGAAGCCTAAGGACCCCGGTTCGATTCTCCAGGTCCCACATAAGCCAGCTGCACACATCCGGAGTTCATTTGCAGTGGCTAGAGGCCCTGGCACACCCAGTCTCCCTCTCTCTTTCCCTCTCTCTGTCTCTAATAAATAAATAAATACATAAAAATAAAATCTTTTAAAAAAGATCTGGAGCTAGAGAGAACTAGATGGTCAAGTCAAAAGAGCAAGTGCTGAAAAAGTCTCCCATGGGCTACAATATCCTTTATTCCTCTGTAGGACATTTAACCATTTTAACCTCTAAATATTATTTTAATGGTAGCCTCTATGTATTATTTTAAAATAGACTCATGGAAGGCCTGGAGAGGTGGCTCTAGCCTGAAAGCCCAGCATGCTGGAGGCTCATGGAAAATCTCCTGGAATTGGAGGCCAAAGTAAATAATGAGACCCTGTCTCAAAAGAAAACGAGAGAGAGAAAGACAGGGTCCCGCTGTGTAGCGCAGGCTGACTGGACCCGCTGACCCTCCTGCTTTGATCTCTCAATAACTGGGATTTCCCTGTGTGCCACCATGACCAGCTCCTAACTGGTCTTTGAATCAGGTTTTCCATCTTGCACATTTCCTCATTCATTAATGAGTCATTTCTGACACATATACATTCCATATTTGTAGAACTATTTGGGAGCCATTTCTAACCTGTGAAAATCATAGTTGGACATGTTTGACCAAAACAAGGGTGCCCTTTAGAGACTGGCATTGGTGACTCCACGGAGCAAATCCTTCAGAAGGCACGTTAGCAGAACTGGTTAGAACTGAAAATGTGGGGCTGGGGAGATGCTTAGCCATTGAAGACATTTGCTTGCAAAGCTTGCCAGCCTGGGATCAATTCCCCACTATCCATGTAAAGTCATATGCACAAAGTGACACAAGCATCTGAGTTGGTGTGCAGTGACAAGAGGCTCTGATGTACCCACATTCATTCTCTCTCTCTCTCTCTCTCATAAATAAGTAAATATATTAAAGAATTTAAAATGTGTGCAACTTGTGGCCCCCAGGGAATGCTTCTCATTTGAGAGAAACGTTTCCATCTATTCACTAAGATGCCCTGAGCAATTAGTGTTGCAGTTTGCTGTGAGAACCTGGACACTTAAATGTTCATTTAAAGGGAGATGAATAAATTACTAGCACCTAAGCACAGTGGGCTATAATAGAGCTACAAAAAATGCGTCCTTTATAAAAGTATGGGTAGATCTCAGATACAAAATGTCAATGGTAAACCAGAGTTAGTGATGAACACCTATAATCCCAGCACTAGGTAGGGAAACGGAGACTAGCAGATCTCAAGTTCAACGCTAGACTTGGTTACACAGTGAGACTCTATCTCAAAAAAAAAAAAAAGTCAGTGATGAGCCGGGCGTGGTGGCGCACGCCTTTAATCCCAGCACTTGGGAGGCAGAGGTAGGAGGATCGCCGAGAGTTCAAGGCCACCCTGAGACTACATAGTGAATTCCAGGTCAGCCTGAGCCAGTGAGTCCCTACCTCGAAAAACCAAAACAAAAAAAAAAAAAAAAAAGTCAATGAAAATGGCTGTAGTACAGGTACTACAACTACCTACCAGTCATAATCAAGGTGAATTCAGCATCTTGAGCTGATTAAGACGGGAGAGTAGGGGGCTGGAGAGATGGTGCAGTGGTTAAGGTGCTTGCCAGCAAAGCGTAGGGGCCCGTGTTCAATTCTCCAGTATCCACATAAAGCCAGATACACAAGGTGGCACATGCATCTATAGTTTTTAAAGACGGGAGAGTACTGAGGGAGTTTTGCTTTTTCTATAATGCTCATTTTGGTTTTTTTAAATCTATTTTTATCTATTTATTTGCAAAGAGAGAGAAAGATGCATGTGCTACTTTGTGCATCTGGCTTTATGAGGGTACTGGTGATTTGAACCTGGCATGAACACAGGCTGGCAGGCTTCAAAAGCAAGTGCTCTCAATTTTAAACTTAAATAAATATGTATGTTGCTTGCATAAGTTTTTGTAGAGGAATAGGGCTGTAGGTGATTAGAAGTGAATAGCCAGGATATGAGAATTTTGACTGGGTGGTGGAAATAAGTGCTTTTAATATTTTTCTTTGGTATTTTTTGTTAGTTAAATATTTTCTGATGATTATAATGATGATGGTAATGATGAAGCAAGCATTACTGAAGTAAGTACAAATAGAGACCTTTTATCAGAAATGCCTGGAACCAGAAGTATTTGAGATTTTGTAGTTTTACAGATGGTCAAATATGTGAATATATGTGTAGACTTTATCAGGTTAGCATCCCTAATGTGAAAATCTGACTCCACAAACTTTCAAAAATGAAAACTATTTTTTAAAAATCATCTAAAATTTTTCTCAAATGAAATTGAGAGTTTTAAATTAATTAAAAAATCCTAGCCGGGCATGGTGGCGCACGCCTTTAATCCCACCACTCAGGAGGCAGAGGTAGGAAGATTGCTGTGAGTTAGAGGCCACCTTGAGACTACATAGTGAATTCCAGGACAGCCTGGACCAGAGCGAGACCCTACCTCAAAAAAAAAAAAAAAAAAAAAAAAAAAAAGAATAAATAAAATATATTTTTTAAAAAGTCCTCCAATGATAACAACATGTCTCAGTGACCATGAATATAGCAAAAAATGTGCTGTAAACACTGTTCAGGATCTGTGTTGTATAAATGTCAGTAGCAGATACTTAGGAGGTAGAGTGGTTTCGGGTTATAAAGCAAGCTGATTGGCTGGTTCCAGGCTTAGGGCTACACAATAGAAAGTGAAAGCAGAGAACAAACAGGAGCTCTCTGGGTCACCTGTCCTACATCCAAGCACAGTTTAAAATTACAAAGGTGTACCCAAGAAACTCTGGTTGTAGGGAAGAGCTTTGGAAACCAGATACTCGGATCCAATTAACAAGAGTAAGTAACAGGCAGGCACGTCTACATGAAATTCAAAGCCTTTTCTTTGGAAGGGATGCTTGGGTGGGTATTCTGTTCGTTTTTCTTTGGTGGCATTTTTGTTTTGGCTTACATTGTTTGTTTGTTTTTCCCCTCCAGCTCTTTCCTTTCCTCTTAGGTTTCAGAGTTAAGAGAAAGATGACACAAACCTTGGGAGCTTTCCCTCCAGGTCACCCTGTAAGACCCACACATTTGGCATCACACAGAACCGTAGCAGCTTGGTACAAAGTAAGACTGAGGTCTCGGCTTAACGCAGAAAGTGAGGACGGACAGGAGATGTTGGAAGACAGCAGCAAGAGTGAGCCGAGTTCCAGCAAGAGGGAGCTGGCTGTGACACCCTTAAACCCAATCCCAACAACTCAGCTCCTCCAGCAAGGCTCCACCTCCTAACTGCCATCAGCTGGGGACCAAGCCTTCCGAACATAGGAGTTTATGGGGGCCATCTGATTCAAACCACCACAGGAGTGAAGATGCTGGCCCCAGGACAGTGTCCCCCTCCATCCCCCCTCCATCCCACTTCCCCAACAAAAGAAGCCAAGGCAAGACGTGGATGTTTTCATGCCTTCCTTGGGGACTGGGGAGGCTTTTGCTGGCCACATTCTCTGCATACAGTATGATAATCCAGTGACCTGCCTGCACCACACTCTTGTCTTTTCAAAACAACAGCGATGGCACCTCAAAGTTGTGAACAATTTTCAGGCACGCTACTCAGCAGCCACAGGGGACAGAGAGATCATCACCTTGGCAGATGAGGAAGCTAAAGCCTCTGAGGAGTCTGAAATGGCCCTGACCCCACTCCGAGGAGCTCTGAGGCCCTGCTTGATGTGTGATGCTGGCTCAGCACTCTCACTGGGCCTTGGTCCTCAGCACACTGGCCTTCCATCACAGGCCCAAAGCATGAAGCACTGTCCCCCAGGGCCACACCCTGGGCTGGCAGACTGTCAGCCTGGCCTTCTGCCCATGCCTGCACTGTGGATTCCCACCTGCACTTCTCAAACCCAGGGTTCCTGTGAATCCCTGGGGCCCTGGGATCCAGTCTGAGTAGGAACCGAGCTTCTGCATTGCTGAGGCAGCCCTAGACCTTAGTGCTTATCTCCTCACTGCTCTGGGGAAATAATGCAGCCGACCATGGCATAGCCGCGCCTTGGGGCACGGTCTCATAGTGCCTGCACTGGCTCAGAATCATCACCAACTGGCCATCGTGTTTTCCTGGCTAGAATGGAATTCTCATACAAGGTTTATAACCATGTTTTCTGCACACGTGCATTCCCAGTACACAGTGCTTGACACCTGGAAGATGCTCACTAAATATCTGTTGAATGAGTTGAGTAAATCACATCAATGCTGGTCTTCCCATAGAAACCACCATCCTTCCACTTCCAGCAATGGGACGTGCGGGGGAATGTCACAAGCCCTTGTCAGCTCCAGGTTTTACTAGAGACTCAGACCCCAGCCATTGAAGCACCTTGAATGAAATAGCCCCACACTCACGGTGATTGTCACCGGAAGTCTTCTCTGTGCGTTCACATCTCTTCCAGCGCTGCAGAGTGCGAACTCACTATGGGGCCACTGTCCCTCACTGGTGCTCACTCTGCCTCAGTTTCCTCAACTACCGTGTTACTCAGCATTCCCTCAGTGTCACAAAATGCCCGAGATGTGACAACTTCGAGGGGAAGAGATCTATTTTGGTTCATGGTTGCAGAGGTTTCAGTTCATAGTCAGATATCCCTATAGCTTTGAGCCTGTGGAGAGGTGGGACACCTGTGGAGAGGCAGGTCACCTGTGGAGAGGCAGGTCACCTGTGGAGAGGTGGAAGCATGTGGCAGAGATCTGGTCCCCTCATGTCAGCCAGGAAGAAGAGGGAAAGAAAGAGCCAAGGTCCCATTCCCTTCAAGGACCCAGTAACCTGACTTCCTCCCACCAGGCCCCACCTCCTGAAGATTCCACCCTTTCCCACAGTGCCACAGGCTAGTGTCCAAGCAGTGAGCAAATGGGACTTTGGGGAACTGCAAAGTGTCCTGGTTAGGCCAGGGCTGCCCAGCACTTCTCTGTGAATGTCTCTGTCTGTGAGGACTCTTGGTTCCCAGCCTTGCGGCTCCAGAGGTGAGGGAATCCCCACCCATTCCTGAGCGTCTGGTCTCATGTCTGCCCCGCATGCCAACCTTCACCCTGCCCTGCCTGCCCCTTTTCTAAGGACAGAACACTGCCTCAAGGCTAAGGAACAGCCTTCAGCTTCAGCTGCCATCCAGGTGTTTGAAGGAATTAAGTCATGATTTTTTGTTATTTTGAAACTTTTGTTTATATATGATGTGATAAAACAAATAAAAATTATGTCAAGAAGAATTAAGTCTTTCAGTGAAAGGTAAATAAAAAGAGAAGTTCAGCTCTTGTAATCATAATGTGAACTGGAAGTTTAGTGCAAATAATGACTTACATTGCTCCTTCTAAAGTATTTGCTATGGTCATCCCTTAGTATTTTTGGGGGGGGATTTGTTGTAGGACCCCTAAACCCACAGATGCTGAAATCCCTTCTATAACATGATGTAGTGTTTGCATAGGACCTACACACATCTTTCCATGTGCTTTAATCTCTAGATGACATATAAAACCTGATACAATGAACACGATGTAAATTACTTAGGGAATAATCACAAGAAAAGAAGTCTGTATTCAGAACATAGTTTTTTATTTCCCAAATATTTTGGATCTCTGGTTGGTTGGATCCACAGAAATGGCGTTCCCACCTGATGGTATAGTGTAGCTTTATTCACTGTGAAGGCTTAGACACCGCTTCTGAACATGGAGACTCCTACAGAGCCATGACTGTGTGAGACCAGCCAGACCTAGGGGCTCAGACTTGTCATCCAGCTACTCCAGAGTCAGAGGCAGGGGGATCATACATTCAAGACCAACCTGGGCAACTGGGTGAGATCCTGTCTCAAAATAAAAAGTGAAAAAGAGGGGCTAGAGAGATGGCTCAGTGGTTAAAGGTGCTTTCTTGCAAATCCTAATGGTCTCCAGTACCCACGTAAAGCCAGATGCACAAAGTGGTGCGTGCATCTGGAGTTTGTGCGCCCATTCTTTCTTGCTGTCTCTGTCTCTCAATTAAATTTATATTTTTTGTTTATTTATTTATTTATTTATTTGAGAGCGACAGACAGACAGAGAGAGAAAGAGGCAGAGAGAGAGAGAATGGGCACACCAAGGCCTCCAGCCACTGCAAACGAACTCCAGATGCATGCGCCACCTTGAGCACCTGGCTTATGTGGGTCCTGGGGAATTGAGCCTGAGACTACAGAGTGATTTCTAGGTCAGTCTGGGCTAGAGTGAGACCCTACCTCATAAAAAAAAAAAAAAGTGGTTGGCACTGAGGACCATGGTTCAAGGTTGTCCTCTGACCTCCACATGCACAAGCATGTACACACACAAAGAAAGAAAACAACCTAGGCTTAAAAAAAAAAAAAAAAACTTTTAAAATAAAGGCGCATTTGGTGAGCTCAAGAAAAGCCTCAAAATATAGGGATTTAGCTCAGAGGTGACGGTTACAGGCTGAGCACGTTTGGACACTATGATGACTTACATTCTGACAGTTACACACACAGAAAAACAATTGACGCTTCTTTCCCCCCGGAGCTTTCTAATTTAAACATTGGAAACAACCTCACGGAGGCTCTGGGTTCAATCCCCAGCAACGCACACATACACACGTGCATGCAAACTGGTCACTGTCAGTCTAGAAAAGAAGTCATTTTTAAAATTTTTAAAAAATGTAAATAAATGCTCAGTGAGATGAAGCGTCTGTCTTCCCCAACACTCAGTTTCAGCTGATGACTGACAAACAACCAGGGTACTTGCTCTCCCCTAAAGACGTTTTAACTGCTGTTATTGCTTATGTTGGACCTTGGGGAGGGACATGTGGGAGGGTCGTGTGAAAAGTTTATTCTCTCTGACATTTATTGACACCACTCTCTTACCCCAACCCCAGTGTGTAGTCTCAAAGCCCAGAGCTGGGTTTGGGGGCCACCCTGGGCTTAAGTGCAGCCATAGATTAAGAGCTAAGCAATTCTAGCTCGCACTCTGTTAATGAGCTCTTCTAACCTGGCATCATTTCAGGTTCTGATTATACTCCTGAAACTCCATCCAAGTTCAGCATCAGCAAATCACCGCTGACAGTAATTTGGGTGGTTTTCCTGGCTCGACGGCACGCGGCATTTGAAAGAGGGACTGCGTAGCAGGAGCCACCTTGGTAGAGTCTGCAGGTCCCTTCTGGCCACATTGAAAGATGGCTTTGCTTGAAGCCTGCTGAGATGGCTGGTGGAACCAGGATGGCCCCATGGGCATGCTTTGGCCAGGAGTCACGGCTCAGTGCTTGCCACAGTGTCGCACCCAGAACCACACCTGTGCAGAGTTTAAGCTCTGTCTTGTCTTCAGGGGCTTCATGTAATTTCACACTCAATGATAATAGTTCTTGGTGATTAATTTTGCTTCTGCAGGCCACTTCCAGAGAAGCAAGTTTTGACATGTACCCAGTAGTTTCCTTTTTACAAAACATTTTATTTTTAGGGCTAGAGAGATGGCTCTGCGGTTAAGGCACTTGCCTACAAAGCCTAAGGACTCTGGTTCAATTCCCCAGTACCCAAAAAGCCAGATGCAAAGGTGGTGCTTATGTCTGGAGTTCATTTGTAGTGGCTAGAGGCCCTGGCATGTCAATTTTCTCTCTACCTGCCTCTTTCTCTCAAATAAATAAATAAATAAATAAATAAATAAATAAATAAATCTAAACATATAAAATATTTTGATCATATGCACCCTATTACTCTCTTATCCCCTTCCCATTGCCACTAAACCCCTTCTTCCCACTTTTTTTCTGAACCATGGAGTTTAATTAGGGTTGCTTACATAAGAATGAGTGGAGCATGAGCAATGTACATCATGGAAGAACATGACAGCTAATACTTTTCAATGGAGAACGGAGGAATTTAGGAGTCTTTCCAAATGAGTTAATTCTAATGATTTTGAGTCCCACATTAACAAAAAAAATGTAGTTCTTCTAAGAATGCAGTTACACATACTGTCCAATTACAGCTGTCTCTCAGTATCTGCAGGAGAATGGTTTCAAGACACCTCAAGAAGACCCAAACTCTCAGGCACACAACTCCCGTCTGTGGAAAGGCGCAGTTTTCGGAGAAGCCAGGCACGCTTTCCTATACACTCTATTCTAACTTCACATTGCTTATTGCAGTAGTAAGGGTGGAACTCAGAGCCTGTGTAAGCTACACGAGCACTCTACCACTGAGCTACATCCGTAGTCCTTTTTTATATCAGACAGGGTCTTGCTGAGATCAGGCAGGTCTGAAACTTCCATCCTCCTGCATTCACCTCCTGGATGACTAAGTATTACAGGTGTGGGCCACTATACCCAGCTCTTGAACTTATACCGAAAATTATCTCTAGATCACTTGCAACGCCATGTACATAATTGTCTTACTGTATTGTTTAGGGAATGATGTGAAAAGATGACTGTTTTTAGTATTGTTATTAGATTAATAGCTAGGGACGTTGGGTGGAAACAGTACATCTGATCAAGTTCATTTCCTATTGCAGAGGCTGTTCATGCCGCTTAGTAGGTATAAGAAATGAGGAAGGGTAACGTTGCGGTGAGCTGGGATGAACGTCCAAACAGACATAGTTTATGAGAGAAAGGAATTTATTTTTTTTAATATTTTATTTTATTTATTTGGGGGGATAGATAAGGAGAGAATGGGTGCGCCAGGGCCTCCAGTCACTTCAAATGAACTCCGGACACATGCGCCACCTTGTGCATCTGGCTTATGTGGGACCTGGAGAATTGAACCTGGGTCCTTATGTTTCACAGGCAAATGTCTTAACCACTAGGCCATCTCTCCAGTCCCAAAGGGATTTATTTGAAGCTGACATAAGCAAACAACATGAGCACCAGAACACACACAGCAGCAAACAGCAAGTGCAAACTGGCAGTTGGAGAGCCCCAGGCAGAGCTCCAACCTCTCTATAGGCTGGAATCAGATCTGCCCCAAACACATATTAGGGCTGGACCCCAGGATCCGGATCCACCCACAGTGACACCTCTTCCAGCCAGGCAGCTGGAAATTCAAGTGCCAAGCCCTACTAAAACATCTGAGTCTATTGGGGGCATACATTCAAACCACCACAGGTAACTGGCAAGGGAAAAAAAGAACATTGGTTCTAAAAAGCCTGTCAAACCAGAGAAATACAGGGACGCAAAGAGGCCTGCAGTTATTCTTTTGACCATTTTCATGCTGTTTAACTACTTCATATAAATATAGGTTGAAAAACATTGTAATAAGGTGGGTAAAAATATTGCCACAGCCGGGCATGGTGGCACACGCTTTTAATCCCAGCACTCGGGAGGCAGAGGTAGGAGGATCGCCAAGAGTTCAAGGCCACCCTGAGACTACATAGTTAATTCCAGGTTAGCCTGGGCCAGAGTGAGACTCTACCTTGCAAAACCAAAAATATATATATATATATTGCCACAGAGCCCAAAGAAGGTTCTCCATTGCAGGGGAACTTGTATTATCTTCTCAGAGTCACCGACCATCTTCTGCCTTGTAAGATTGATTCTTTAGTTGTGGACTTTTCCTCCACTCTGTATTGAGCCAAGAGGAGTCATCAGTAATTTCAAACAAGACATTTCCGGGACTGGTCGTGGCAAGGAAGGGTGCAGGTCTCTCGGCTGGCATGAGGAAGAGGCAGTGGTAGGTATGGGGCTGTTTGTGTTCTCTCTGCTGAGCCAGTGCTCAGGTCTTCCAGGTTCCCCAAGGGGACAGCAAGCTGGCCGGAAACCAGCACTTTAAAAAAGTTTCCGTGGCAACGTGGTGTGAACAGCGCACTTCCTAAGGAAATGAAACTCAGCGTCACTGTAATATTATTGGAGAGCTTGACTTATTTTTTTCCAGTTTGCTGATTACAATTCCACATGCAAAACCTAGGTCTATTTTTCAAAATTAAGCAGTTTTTTTCATGTGTGAAAATTTTTTATTGTTCCATTTACTGTTTCTGAAAAAGATATTCATCCAGCAATACTTTTGTGCCTACAAAAAATTCCTCTTTGTCCCCATGATTTTCTTTTTTCTTTAAAAAAAAAAATCCTTTTATTTATTTGTTTATTTATTTGAGAGAAAGAGAAAGAGAGAGAGAGAATGGGCATGTCAGGGCCTCCAGCCACTGCAAATGAACTCCAGACGCATGCACCACTTTGTGCAACTGGCTAACATGGGTACTGGAGAATTGAACCTGGGTCCTTAGGCTTAAGACAAGTGCCTTAACCACGAAGCCATCTCTCCAGGCCATCCACATGGTTTTCAATTTTTCATCACCCATTCATTCAACAGTTTTTTTAAAATGTGTACATATTGTCAGGTGTGCATGCACATGTTTGTGGAGGCCAATGGGCAACCTCAAATAGCATCTTCAGGGCTCCATCCATCTCCTTGAGATGGTCTTTCCTTGGGCTGGAGCTGACCAACTACGCTAAAGACTGGCTGGTCAGGGAGTCCAGGGATCCTCCTGTCTCTGCCTCCCCAGAGCTGGCATCCCAGGATTACAGGCACATGCCACCATGCTCCACATTTTCACCTGGGCTCTGGGCATTGAACTCAGATCCTCATGCTTAAGGCAAGAACTGAGACATCTCGCCAGACCCCACGTAGCAGGTTTTATGACCAGGTGTATAATCACGTGATCACAGCACTCATGTGAATGGAGAATTCTGTCACACTGGCTCCTTTCAAAGCTTGGGTTCCTTAGCTGCTGTGGTCGGGTCTAGCATGTCTCCCCAAAACCCCGTATTAGCAGCTTGGCTCCTGCTCAGTATTGTTGGGGAGTGGTGGACCTTTAAGACGTGAGGATCACGAGGAGGCCACCAGGTGATTGGAGGCGTGGATTATGGGACCCTGGCCCCTCCTCGCTCTCCCTCCTTCCTTCCTTCCTTCATTTCCTTCTTTCCTTCCCTCTTTCTTTCTTTCCTTCCTTCCTTTTTTCCTTCCTTCATTTCCTCCTTCCTTCTCTTTTTCTCTCTTTCCTTGCTTTCTTTGTTTCTTTTTGGTTTTTCTAGGTAGGGTCTCACTCTAGCCCAGGCTGACCTGGAATTCACTATGTAGTCTCAGGGTGGCCTCGAACTCACCGTGATCCTCCTACATCTGCCTCCTGAGTGCTGGGATTAAAGGCGTGCACCACCACACCCGGCTTTCCTTCCTTTATTTCTTAATTTCTTTCCTGTCCTGACCATCATGCTCCACCACGTATTGCCTCAATGGAGGTCCAATTAGTCATAGACTGAAACCTCCAAAATAAACCTTCCCTCTTTATAAGGTGATGGCCTCGGCTCTATGTTGTAGTGATGGAAAGCTGCCCAGGATCTTGAATTCCCTAGCTTCCAGAGTCCACAGGGAAGGAAAGGTGATACTCTAGAGGCAGGGACCATCTGGTGCCTCTGCTAAGTTTAGATTTCAATTTTTAATTTCATCATGGTTTTGCTTTCAAAGTAGAAGAAATGGTTAAAGTGTACAACAGCTCCATGCCCCTGAGTGTATATGATCAACGTGAACTCATAGCAACATTGCCTACACATTGGTAAATGTCCCATGTTTTCTACAGAGCACTTCCTGGAAATAACTTTCTGGGTTCAAGACATTATATATACCCTTTGTTTCTAGGTTTAAAACCTTCCACCTTATTTTTGTTATCTGATAATTGATGCTAAGGCCCTGAACTAGCTAAGCACATTCTGTACCATGGATCTACACCTCCAGCCAGACCATTTACATATACCCCAATTTCCCTGCCCATTCTAAGGGACACTTTCTCAGTGGTAATGAGCCCACTTACAGATTGGGTGCACAATTTGAGGAGCACTCATTTGAAAACTTTCTAGTACATTTGAAATGACACATTAGATTTGTCATTGCAGATCTCTCGTGCATTGCTTTAAAATTCACTTCTACATTTGTCCTGAATTTTAGTCGCTACATACCTGGAGGCAAAACAAAATCAAGGAGAGAAGCTGTGGATATTCATGAGTGCCCAAAATTCCCAGTTTCACTTCTCTGATAAAAAGATTTATCATCGGAGCCGGGCGTGGACGGTGCAAACCTTTAATCCCAGCACTCAGGAGGCAGAGGTAGGAGGATTGCCGTGAGTTCGAGGCCATCTGAGACTACATAGTGAATAGAGTGAGACCCTACCTCAACAAAAAAAAAAAAAAAAAAAAAAAAGACTTATCATCATGATGCATACTTCTGCTGTCCAAATTTCTGCTGAAATATGCTAATCATTTCAAACATTGTCTCTAAAAGAAAGGTGGAGATATGAAAACACAATCAACTTGAACAATAGAGTAAGAGAGCCCAGGCCTAACCACAAGGGATAAAAAGGAAAATAGCCCTCGAGTTCTTTCCCCTCCTCTCCTCTTGATGGCTGGCCTCTCATAGCAGCAGCCTGCCAGGCTCGTCTGCCTGTGTCTCCAGAGCTGCCCCATCCTTCTGCATGCTGCAGAGCTGCCAGGACAGGAGAGGACGTGTAGGGGCCTCTCAGGACAATTGCAAACTAGCCACATATTTTCTTTAAGAAACAGAAGTCTCAAGATTACATTCTTTCTATTTTTCATCCTTTCCCAGAGTAACCCAAACCCACCACATTTGCATAGCAGCTACCTGCTGGCCCTGGGATCCCATTCCCCGCCTCCTGAGAGGGACGGGGAGGGCATTTGAATATGTATTTTATTCTATGTGATGTCTGAGAGTTGAGCTTCTCATCTCATTAGCAGCCTTTGCTTCTTGTGAGTTATTCTACTGTCTTCAGAATTGAGCTTGCAATTTGTAAGCCCAGCTAACAATTACGTTTTTCGTTGCTGAAAGATGTTGAAGAATGCTTTCAGCAAGAATTAATTTAAAAAAATCACAGTATGGCTCTATAAAGGTTGGTATTATAAAACTCCTTTTTCTTTAGAACACTCATCTTCACCCAGAAAACCTTGCAGCTATGTGAAAAAAAAAAAAGAATAATAATTTCCAGACTTAATTGTTGAAGCAACAGCTGAGTGAAGTGGCAGGGGCTCCCAGGCTGGGGAAAAGGACAATTAAGTGACAGTTTCAGTATATATAATTTCCCTCAACATGTCAGAAGCAGAGTCATTCGACCCAGGTTCGAAACCCCAGTACCCACATAAAGTTAGACACACAAAGAGGAACAGGCATCTTGAGTTGATCTGCAAATCCCTCATGGCAAGAGATTGTAGTACGCCCATTCTCAACTTCTCCCTCTTTAGTGAGTAAATTAAATATTAAAAAATAAAGCTACTCCCAGCCTCTCCTTGGGTTTTCTACCATGGTGAATGGCTGTGGGTCCAGATGTTTTGCTTGGATAATTTCATTTAATCCTAGAAAGGTGACTTTTTTTTTATAATACTCACTGCACCTGAGGCCAATAACTTTGCCACATGAGGTAACTGGGTCTGCCCCATTGCATGTGAATGGATGTATCCATCCTTTTAAAAAAAAAAATGAGAGAAAGAGAGAGAATTGGAGCTCCAGGACCTCCAGCCACTGCAATTGAACTCTAGACATATGCACCACCTTGTGTGCATGTGTGACCTTGTGCGTACAGCTTATGTGGGATCTGGGGAGTCAAACATGTGTCCTTAGGCTTCATAGGCAAGTGCCTTAACTGCTACACCATCTCTCCAGCCCATGTCCATGCTTTTGACATAGTGACACAATGTTGTCATCTACAAGGTTCACACTCAAGAACCATACAGTTGAATTATAAAGCAGAGCACATAAAAAAATCCTCATAATGTTTGGAGTAAGTTTATGATGTTTGGTTGGGCCACGTACAAGGATAATTTACTAAGCCATGTAAAAATCTTCACCTAATCCTGGATCTGTGCCCTCAGAGGCTTCTGCCTTTACCCAGGCTCTCTGGGATCTTCCAGGGCAGGACCATGCTCAGATCTGGTCTCTGTTGTCAGCCAACAAGTCCACTTTTCTGGTTTCTCATAGCCTCCTGCTTTCCGACAAGATGGGTGTTTCCCACCAGAACTAGATGCTGAGCTATTGCTGGAGATACCACCTGCCTCAGTTGCAGGACACTTAGAACTCAAGCTACTGAGCTGGAAGCTTCCTCCCTGATGACTGGCTGTCACAGTGCTGGAAAGTGCTCTGCAGTCTGCTGGGGGAGAAAAGTCACCAACAGTCTTAACCAGCAGTGGACCCTGCAACCTACACAAATGACCAGGCCAGCCAAGCAAGATGTGTCCACTAGTGTAGTAGTGGCATGTCTGATATGAGGTAACCAACTGCTCTTGGTTTTGATTTGAGGCACGCTCCATGGGAGGGAATTCATGCCTGATACTGAAAAAGCCTAGTCAAGGGCTGGAGAGATGGCTTAGTGGTCAAGGGCTGGAGAGATTACTTAGCAGTTAAGGCACTTGCCTGCAAAGCCTAAGGACACATGTTTGACTCTCCAGATCCCATGTAAGCCAGACACACAAAGGTGAGGCACATGCAAGGTCAAACAATGCCCACTAGGTGGTGCAAGTGTCTGGAACTCGATTTCAGTAGCTGAGGCCTTGGCACGCCAATTATCTCTCTGTCTCTCTATCTTGCTCTTTCTAAAACAGTAAAAATACAAGAAAAACCTAGCCAAAAGTCTATGACTGGGAAGGGCATAAACCCTAAGGGAAAGCTACTGTTGTTGCTTGGCTAAGTGGATATATTATGCCCATCAAATGGCCTTCTAAATGTTTATATTTATGCCCACATATTAATGCTGCTCTCACTTTTGATTAGAGAAGCTTCTATTTTCAGATGGTGGGGACCACTGGGAAGACTCAAAACTCATCAAAGTGCTGAGAATAAGTGATAGTGGACTGTCCAGGACATCTCTATCATACCCTCCAAGCACCAGGAATACTGTTTCCACCAAAAGATTGTGGGTCAACAGTCTGAAATAGGACCTGGATTTCATGTCTTCAAGGATGAGCAGCCTCGGTTGAAAACCAAGCCATGAGCAAAGGGCTGAGACCCAGGCACCAGAACAAGCTGGGTGGTACAGACCTGGCTGCCCCCACAGCCTGCCTCTGCCTCTGCCTCTGCCTCTGCCTCTGCCTCTGCCTGCCTCTGCCTCTGCCTCTGCCTCTGCCTCTGCCTCTGCCTGCCTGTGAGGAGTGCACAGGGTGTGCATTGGTGTAAGAACTCCACACAGGTCCCAAAATTGTTTTTACCAAAAGATCTTGGACATGTACCTGCAAGTTGCTTTTATCCACTATGTGCAAACGCAGGCTTATAGAGACTCACCCCAAATCACTGCCCACCAGCCACCATGGCCCTGTCTTTCCCACCCCCAGGACAGGGCTCCCAGGGAGGCCACCGTGGTCAAGCTGGCTTGCACCTGTGCCGACTACAGAACTCAGGCCAACTGGGAAGCTGTGGCCCCTCTTCTCAAGGAGTCTTCAAACAGTCACGGGCTGGGAAGGTGGAGGACAGTAGCTGTCAAGGGATCTGGTGAGGGAAACCCATCCATCTCTAGGAGATATGATGCAGAGAACCCACATTTATATGATTGTCCTTCCTCATGTAAACAGTATTTCATATTGTGTGTGCGGGGAGGTACTGTCTTCTACAGAGCGGATGAACACAAATATGAAATACACTTTAAAAACAGTTTATTTTTCAATGCAAGTGACAAGTTTGCCTCAAGTAGTCCCTAAATGCACCCTCTTTGGGGCACGGGGTGGTGGGAGACACATTTGTAAAAGTCAGTTGTCATTAACCACAATGAGCTTTGCCAGCTGGACGTGGTTGAAACACGTTATTGTGAAGCTGATAAAGTAGCTGTACATGTGGTGTGTGCAGATGTGTGCCTTGGGTGTATATAGATGTGTATTGCCATGGATGTGTTGGGATTGTGGGTGCAGTGGGTATGTGGGTTATATGTGTATGGGGTGTGTGTGTGTTGAGTGTATGTTTGTGTTTTCAGGTTCAGTGTGTATGTGTTGAGTGTATATATGTGTTTTTTTGGGGGGGTGTTGGGTGTGTGTTCAGTGTGTATATGTTGAGTGTATGTATGTGTTTTTTGGGGGGTGTTGGGTGTGTGTTCAGTATGAATGTGTTGAATGTATGTATGTGTTTGGGGGTATGTGTGTTGGGTGTGTGTTCAGTGTGTACGTGTTGAGTGTATGTGTGTGTCTGTTAGGTGTATGTTGGGAGTGCATATATTGAGTGTGTTTTGGGGTGAGTGTGACTGAGGCAGACCTGTCATTCAAGAGACCTGGAGGTGCGTGCAAGGGCAGGAGAGGGGGTGGATTAGAGACAGTGAGACACAGCGAGGGGGCAGCACTCACTGGATGCAGGTCTGGGACAGGATAAGGGGCTGTAGGATCTTCCAACCACGACGGTGCCTCTAGCCCAGGTAGAGCTCTAGAGAGCCTGGAAAAGACAGTTTTATTCAGCAGAGTTTGAAGCCCTGAAGGTTTTGCTCAAAGGAACTTGAAACTCATGGCTTTATTTATAAATTCTGTTGTTTTTTTAATACCACAGAAATGCTACTTAAAATACTGTGTGAGAGAGAAGAATGAGAGGAAAAGATGTTTCAGTGGGCAGAAAGGAGTGACAATATGGAGTGGCTGCCCCACCATGGACCCCTGGTGAGGGTTTCTCAACAGGGTGTACAAACTCTAACTCCAGAGAGTGGAGACACACCGTGGGAACTGCAGCATGCCTGGTCTGTTCTCAACATTGCTCACGGCTGCGGCTTCTCTGCTGGGTAGTGTGGTTGATGGGGAGGGCTGAGAATAGCTGTTTGTCCTCTAATGGAATTCTGCTTCTTGCCATGGGCTCTTTTCTTCCATGCACAGAACTCCTCAGGAGAGAGCCTTTTGTATCCGCTCTTTTCTGCTCCAAATAAACAGCTCTGTAAGTGACAACAGGCAGCTGAGCAGGAAAGACTGTCTCCAGCTCCCGCAGCCCTCCTCACTGCTGCCCAGAGCGCTGGGCTTCTGTGGGACTTCTTTCCCACCCCTAACTGTAATTTTCCTACAATTGGAAGTCCCTTCAGGGACACAAAACACGATCAAATCAGCCAAGATGTGTAATAGCATACACGGCTGGGTGTGGGCCAAGGAATAAGCTTATCTCCTCGGAGGCTTCCCTATGAAAATACGGACTCTTCTTGACCAGAAAAGCAGCATATGTTTAAGAAGCCAGTTCAGCTGGCAAGAAGATAACTTCAGTTTTCCCTCCTTTACTAATGCCTGAAACCCTTGTCTGCTTGGGAAAGCACACTCATATTCACGTCATTTGTATATGACACTTTATTATGTGCCCTAATGTCATATAAAATGTCCCCTGATGTGTGTGTGTGTGTGTGTGTGTGTGTGTGTGTGTGTGTGTTTGTGTACTTTATTCCTCACTCAGCCCAGGAAACTGTCTCTCAGACTTTCTGTAGCTCTGGGCACTGGCAGCCCTGCCCTACCCAAGCTGCTAAGATTTGTACAGCCCAGCCCAGATATACATCACCCCATGGATGGTGGCGTCAATCATTAGACTATGGTGTGATTCCCCACCAACAGTGGGACATGGAACGCTGCTTCCCCAGCCTGCCATCACTGCCATTTAAAAGTCAGCATGAACGGCAGTATCGCAGCATCAGACATTATCCTAACCCTTCCTGTGAGTTACTGTTCTCTGCCTCCAGTCCTGCACGTCCAAACCAGCCTGAGCCTGGGGCCAGGGAGCCGCACCTCAAGCTAAGTCACCAGGACTTCCTCTTCTTTCCTGTCCTCTGCTCTGAGGATGGGGCATATCCCTTCTTACTGCCTGGCTAAGTTCATGTACCCCGACATTTGTTTCTCCCAGTGTTTATGTGATGTGTATGTGTGTACACATGTATATATGTAATATATGATATGTGTATGTGTATATGTACATATATGTGTATGCATGTAATATATGTGTATACACACATATGTAATATATGATATGTATATGTACACATATGTGCATGTGTACATAACCTGTGTATACATGTATATATATGAAGTGTATATGTGTATACATGTAACACATGTGCACATACACACATGTATATATGTAATATATGATATGCGTATGTGTGTATGTGTACATATATGTGTATACATGTAATATATGTGTGTATATACACATGTATGTGTGTAATATATGGTGTGTGTACATACATATATGTGATATGTGTGTATATGTGTGCATATATACACATGTATATGTATATATGCAATATATGATGTGTGTGTGTGTGTGTGTGTGTGTGCGCGCACGCACACCCACATCCCAGTACACATGTGGAGGTCAGAGAACAACCTCTGGTGTTGGTCCACACCTTCCTTCCACCTGGGTTGAGACAGGATTTCTCGTTCAACACTGAGCTCATCAGGCCAGCTGGCCACGAGCTTCCAGAGAGTTTCTTGTCTCTGCTTCCCGTCTCACCACAGGAACGCTGGGATTAGAGACACGCACACCACAGCACCCAGCAGTACGTGGGCTCGGGGGACTCAAATTCAGGTTCTCACTCCACTGTGTCATGTGCCCAGCCTCAAAATATGCCAACGTTGACCCTGAGACGAGACAAGGATGCACAAGGCCCGTGTTGACCCTGAGATGAGACGAGGGAGCACAAGGCCTGTGTTGACCCTGAGATGAGACAAGGGAGCACGTGGCCCATGTTGACCCTGAGATGAGACGAGGGAGCACATGGCTTGTGTTGACCCTGAGATGAGACTGGTGGAAAGTTACCAATTCTGTATTTCCCAGTTGTCCCTGGTCAAGAGCACGAGGCCCATGTTGACCCTGAGAGAGAGACAAGGGAGCACAAGGCCCAAAGTTGACCCTGAGACGGGACTTAGGGGTCAGCACATGGCTTGTGTTGACCCTGAGATGAGACGAGGGAGCACGAGGCCCATGTTGACCCTGAGACGAGACAAGGGAGCACAAGGCCTGTGTTGACCCTGAGATGAGACGAGGGTGCACGAGGCCCGCCAGCCTCTCTGCAGAGGTGCTCAGGGGCGCGAGTAGGCCTGTTGGTGTGGAGGTTGCCACCCTTCCACAGCATGTCTACTTTGACTTGGGACTCTCATCATAGGACATCCTGGAGCTGTCTGGTGGAAAGTTACCAATTCTATATTTCCCAGTTGTCCCTGGTCAAGAGCACCCTGTGCTAGAAAGTGTGCCCATCACTTTTCTCTTATCGCCGGGGTCACCACTACACTTGTCATAGAGATGACACTAAGTGTTGGAAATTCACTTACGTGCTGAGGCCCAAGGATTGTGTCACTGAGAAGGGACTTAGAGGGTCAAGTCAGCACGTCCTCAGCCTGAAAACGTCCAAGCCAGAAGGCTGCTTTTCCATTCCATACACTCCTACCTGGAACTATTACCATAATGGAACAGCCATGACATACAGCCATGCACTGAATAATAATGGTTTGGTCAGGGAAGGGCCCCTTACACAGTCCCACACGATTGTAATGGAGCTGAAAAAGTCTTATCATATAGAGACATTATAGCCATCATCGCGGCAAAGCACGGCATATTAAACCATGTGTTTGTGGTGACACTGGTCAATGCGTAAAGCACAGCACATATAATTTATGCACACTTCATAAAACCTGGCAATGCTAATAACTACATCACTGTTCTATGTGCTCACTACACTATGTATTTATGGCGATGGTGGCTTGTGCTCCTACTTATTATAAAAAAGGCTGACTGTCAAACAACCAGCCACATGACAGTCCGTGTTCACTGTGTCATGGACATTGAGTATTCCAGGTTCTTGTCGGAGCATTTCATGATGGTCACTCAATGCAAATCTCATAACATCGTATTTCTGCGTGTGTTCCTATTGTTCAATGATGTGACAGTCACGGTGCAACAGTACAGAGGCTCCAACTGGCTCTCCAGTGATGCTGCCTGGGCCCCAGAGTCCCTGCCGTGCTGAGTCATACTCCTGGGGCCCATGGAGGCTGGAGAAGTCTTTAGACCCACCATACTCTCTGTCTCTATGAGTTTGATGTCACCAGTGACCGCATACGAGTGAACCACACGCTAGTCCTTTGATGTCCAATTTGTGTTGCTGAGTTTAGTGTTTTGAGGTCCATCCACGGTGAAATTGGTGTCACACTTTCCTTCCTTCCTAGTGTGCAAGAAAATTCACTGTATGAGACGCCCGCCACATGTTGTTCATCCATTTCTGTCACTGGAGAGAGATAAGGGGTGTTTTCCTATGCAGGCTGCTGTGAAACTGCTGCCACGAGTGTGCCCTGTTCAACTCTGGGGCTTCTTTTTTTTTTTTTTTTTTCCAAGGTAGGGTCTCACTCTAGCCCAGGCTGACCTAGAATTCACTCTGTAGTCACAGGGTGACCTTGAACTCACAGCAATCCTCCTACCTTGGCCTCTCATGTGCTGGGATTAAAGGTGTGCAGTACTCCTGGCTACAGAGAGAATGGGCATGCCAGGGCTGCTAGACACTGCAAAAGGACTCCAGATGCAGGCGTCCACTTTGGCTGTATGTAGGCACTGCAGAATTGAACTCGTGGTTAGACTTTGCAGGCATCTGCTGAGCCATATCTCCGGCCACCTTGTGTTCAATTCTTTTAAATATATATATATATATATATATATATGATTATTGATCACATTACAATTCTACTCTTAATCTTTTGAGGAGCCCTCATGCCATTTTCTCCATGGCTACACTATTTTACACTCCCACTGGCCATGAACAGTTTTCTCACACCACAACCTCACCAACACATACTTTTATAGTAGCAGTCCTAATGAGCATATAGTAGTATGCTCTAGTTTTGATTTTTTCAAGATTTATCTTTTATTTATTTACTATAGACAGAGACAGAGACAGGGAGGGAGGGAGAGAGAGAGCCAGAGAGAGGAGAGGGAGAATGGAACCCCGCTGTCCCCAGGGCCAGCTAGCCTCTGCCAAATGAACTCCAGACACATGTGCCACCATGTCCATCTGGGGACATTGGGCGTGTTGGACACTAGGAGCTGGTTGTAGGTCTATGACTTAGGACCTGGAGATCCAAAAGACCAGAGTTCCCTTCAGTAGGACTCAAGATCCTTCTAGACACATTTCTGCAGGCATGCGCATTTGCAACAGCCAGTGGGTGATTTGCCAGGATTTATACTGAAGAAAAAACAAATGGAATGATGAACCAAAGTAAATTTTTAAATTATTTATTCATTTATTTATTCATTTATTTATTCGAAAGAGTATGGGCATGCCAGGGTCTTTTGCTGCTGTAAACAAACTCCAGATGTATGAGCCACTTTGTGCGTCTGACTTTACGTGGATACTGAGGAACCCTCCTGGGCTAGAAGGCTTTGCAAGCAAGCACCTTTAACCACTGAGCCATCCCATGATCTGATTTTATCTATAAGAGATGACTATCCTGTTAGTGTTGTCACTACAGAGAGAAATTGAGCTATAATGATCAAGGCCATACAGCAAAAAAGTAGATAAACCCATTCTGTAATGCCCCAGTGTTATTACTAGTCGCTGAAAATAATGCGCCTCCGGGGAATGTTCCTGCACGAGCAGGGCAGTTCCATGGTTGGCTAATTGTACTTGCTTTTCTCTAGACCCAGGACATACTTACCTGCTTGCAAATGGCTTTTGTCTCAGCTTGTCCTCAGAGCCAAGCCTTTCACTCTCCCTATAACAAAGCACACAGTCTACTTACATTTGATTTTTTAAGGACCTGGACTCAGTACCTTTTCCAGCATGAGGCCGTACCTTTTGAGGCAGTGGCCAGGAGCAGTTTCCCACATCTTACTGACTCCCAGGCACACACAAGGAGGCCTCCAGCATCAGGTCTTTGCTGCAAATTCCGTTTCCAAACCTGTGTTGGGATGTGCTCGCTCATCCTCTGGGACAGCTAATTTCTATTGTCAGCTTGAGCACATGGAAACTCGTCTCTTGGGTATTTCCAGGAAGGGTTAACGGAGGGAGGAAGAGCTCGCCTGGTGGCAGCCTTGTATAAAGAGGTTCTGAGAAAAGGAGTGCCTTTTGCTAGGCTGCCCTTGCTACATGCTGGTGAGCATCTCTCCGGTACTGCCATCCTTCCAGACACTGGAACCAGCTTCTTCAGTCTTCCAGTGTGGACTGAAGACCAGCGGCTCTCCAGGAATACTCCAGGCCTTCCGTGCCAGATTGGGACTGCTGAGGCTCCAGCCTTGTGGAATGAGCATCTCCTGGGTTCTCAGACTCTCCAGCCTGCAGACAGCCATGTTGGACTGCCCAGCCTGTCTCCTTAAGCTAATCTAAGAAATCCGTCTATGATACATGTTCGTTCTGTTCCTGGGCAGACCCCTGTCTTAGTAAGCCCCAGTAGACTGACATTACGGATTGCTTTTGATGGTCAGAGTTGTAGAGGAGAGTGATTTTTTCCTATGGCATGACACACAGATACATCAAAATGAGACTGTAGTTGCTGGGCAGGAGGGATGTATGCTTGGTGGTGGTCCTGGCATGCTGGGTGCCCCACGTTCTGGCCAAGCCAAGGCATGTGATCTCATTGTTCTGCCAACCAGCGTCGTGTGGTACGGCAGGGGCAAGGCACGGGGAGCAGTCTCAGTGTGTAGTCCCAACAGAGACAAAACCCTCTGAGGTCACCTTTCTTTCTGCAGCACTGCAATGAGGTGTCTCTTGCTAATTTCAGTGGAAGGATATTGACATTCTGCCCAATGCTCCAGTCACTCTCATCCCCAGACTTAGAAAATAACAGGCTGGATAAGGTCTTCCGAAGGGCTGAAAGATACCATAGGCCTTACTTTGGGCTGATTACGCAACTGTGGCAGGCGATTTTAAACATTTCATCTGTGGACACGTAAAAGAACAAAGCTGGCTTCTAAAAATAAACACTGGTCAGGTTGGTGGGTGTGACCTCGTGGCTGAGCAAGCTTAGTCAGAGGCTTCACAGGGTCAGATTTTCGAGGGACAAAGGGGTGTCCCAGCTCAGAGCAGAACATTAGACAATGAGAAGGACGCTGGGCTAATGCAAGCAGCTCCAGTATCTTGAGACAAATAGGTAGGCCGTGTTCTTCCTCGGCATCTTGCATAGCTCTGTGTGCGTGTGCACGGGCATGAGTGTGGATGCGTGTGTGTGTGTGTGTGTGTGTGTGTGTGTGTGTGGCTGAGGATTGAGCCACGTGGGCCTTGCATGACTGCTTTTAGGAATAGGTTATGGATTTCAGATTTCCCTTAGAAGTTCTTTCTCATGAGCAGGTTTCATGCCTCTGAAATGTCACCTTGCTGTCCTGGGCTCCCTATGCCGTCAGCAGAAACTGCACGCAAATAGCATTCCGTCTTCAGATTGAAAGCCTGAGGATGCCTGGCCTTTGGTGGTCCCTCCCCCGCAAGCTGTGTGACTGCCCTCCCGCACTCGGAAGTTTCCAGATGAGCCCATCTGGTGCTCAGCATCTCTGTTTGTTCTTTCCACAGTGAGCTTGGGGACACGCTCAGGAGTTAACTGGGCTTTGTCACCATGTGACTCATGCCTGCTTTCTGCTCACACCCGTGCTCTCTTGGAGCTAAACCATCATGCCTTGCTCCCAGAAACCTGGATGGGTTAGGAGCCCCCCGTGGGAGCTGGCTCAGAGAAGGTGAGTCAGTAGTGGTCATGTCCCCGATGGCGGTCCTCACAAGTGTATGTCTGAGTTTAGGAGTGCAGGTCTGCATGCTACCAACATGTAACATGTGAGAATTTCCCTTGCAACACCTGAGCCAGGGCTGCTGAACAGTTTCCTTGTCTTTCGGATGTGTTTTTTCTAACTGTACCGTCATTAGGCATGTCCATGTCCAGGTAATCAGCTCTCCAGTCTCAAATCTGGCTATAGATTAGATTCACCTTGGCCAATTTTTTTTTTTTTTTTTTTTTTTTTTTTTGGTTTTTCGAGGTAGGGTCTCACTCTGGCCCAGACTGATGCAGAATTCACTATGTAGTCTCGGGCTGGCTTTGAACTCACAGCGATCCTCCTACCTCTGGCTCCCAAGTGTTGGGATTACAGGTGTGCGCCACCACGCCCGGCCTCCTTGGACACTTTTAAAGCATCTTGCTGCTCTAATCCTGTTCCAAATAAATGAGCACCTCTGGCTTTAGATCTTTCTTTTGTTGTTTTTTTGTTTTTCAAGGCAGGGTCTCACTCTGGTCCAGGCTGACCTGTCTCTTTTTAATTTGATGTCATCATCTTTTACTTCTATTATGAGGGTCTTGCGGAGGTATTGCTCAGGGTGGCCAATTTCTGTCTGGGCAGTTGCATTGTACGCCTTCCTTTGGCTCTTCCATTCTATCCGCCCCTCTTCGCAATGATCCCTGAGCCTTGGAGGTGTGACAGATCCTCCTGCTGAGTGCTCCTACCCCTCTGCACTATGTTGCCTTTGGAGTGATGGGATTAAAGGCATGCCAGGCTGACCTGGAATTCACGCTCAGGGTGACTTTAGATCTTTAACAGGCCTCCCAAGGTTTGAGGTTCAGCCTGGCTGACTTTATATGAGACAGTGGTTCTCAACTTCAATATGCGCGCAACTCTCACGCAGACTTCCTAAACTTAGATGTTCACTCAGCAGGGCGGGGAGAGGGCGGGGTTTCTGCACATCTGCCATGCCTTCAGGGGATGTGGAACTGGCACAAAGCTGCACTACAGAGGGCAGGGGCAGATTTGGAAGGAGAGGACTGTTCTCCCTCCTCCCCCCCCCCCCTTCTCTTTCTGAACACTGCATTTAACAGAATATGTAGGCTGCCGTGGAGAACAAGCCAGCCCTTGCCCAGAGCCTGCCACCTCTCTTCATTGCAGTGCTGAGTGGAATCTCTGACAAAGAAGTGGCCTCCTTACTGGCATGCTGGGGCACCATCCACAGCCACAAACAGCCACCTGTCCTGTCCCTTGGTCCAGGGATGTGACCGTCACCTCTGGGACAGATACTGAGAAATCAGCTCTGCTGAAGCACAGAGTTGGACAGGACAGATTGGGCAGATGTGGGGGTTTGATTCAGGTGTCCCCCATAAACTTAGGTGTTCTGCATGCTAGGTTCCCAGCTGATGGAGACTTGGGAATTAATGCCTCCTGGAGGCAGTGTATTGTTGGGGGCGGGTTTATGGGTGTTAGAGCCAGTGTCCCCTTGCCAGTGTTTGGCACACTCTTCTGTTGTTATTGTCCACCTTATGTTGGCCAGGGGGTGATGTCCACCTCTGCTCATGCCATCCTTTTCCCTGCCATCTTGGAGATTCCGCTTGAATCTGTGAGCTGAAATGAACTCTTTTTTCCCAAAATATGCTCTTGGTTGGGTGATTTCTGTCAGCAATGCAAACCTGAGTGCAACAGCAGGGAACTTGGGGTCCCAGTTACCTAAAATACAGTCTAAAGAAAGGCACATGGGCTCCAGATAGCCACATCCTCACCACAGCAGGTGGAGGTTAGACTGGGGCAGGCAGCTCTCTCCTGGGGTAGAGCAGCAATGCCCTCAGCATTTCTGCAGCTTCCCCTCTCCGCTGGGTTTCCAGACATCGCCATCTCTGCACCACAGACTCTGCTGGGAGCTGGGCCCGCTCACAGCAAACACGCGCAGGACCAGGATTCCATCCGGTGACCTAGTGCAGCACCCACGTTCCCCAGGGTGGGGGTTTACTGCTTCTCCTAAAGGCAGGAAGCACTGGATCAGATCATCTCCTGACTCCACTTCCTTCCCATGATACTTCTCAGCTGTGTGAGCAGGGCAGGTCCCAGCGTGGCCAGTGTGCGTGCAGAAGGTGGTCCCCACATCTGCTTGGAGTCTAATAGCCTGTGACTGATTTGAGACCCGCACACTCACATACTCCAAAAATAAAAGTGCGTTACAAAGATTTCTAGTTCGGTTGTTGACTTGTTTTGACCACTGGGGAGAGTCTGTGTTGACGTTTTCTCTGGGTTTCTTTGCTGAAGAAGTGGGAGTGTGGACATGGCTCATTACAGAAGAACCTTGGCTTGTTCTCAAGGAATTGACATGAATTTACTCCTGTCCTTAGTGAATAACGGTGTGGAGCAAGTGTCTTTCCTTGAAATGCTCCCAACTCCATCTCCAGAATTTTCCAAGATGAAATAGTTAATCAAATTAATACTTAGACAAAGGAAACTTTTTTTCTGAGTTTTAGCATCTCTGCTGTGAATACTTCAGCTAGGGGCTTGGCCAGTGGGTGCTGTATCCCATTCTTTCATGGCTGGGTCAAGTGCATCCGTGGGTCACGAGAACACTTTTACTTAGCCAGCAGGCCAGCTTGGTAGATGCGCTAAAGAACCTGGGGTCCTGTCAGCGGTACGTCTCCTCTTCCCCTCCTGGCACCTCATGCTGCACAGATAATATACAGGATTTTTTTTTCTGAATTAATCAGTAGCTCTCTAAGACCAATTTACCAGGGAAAGGTCTGGAGTAGTTGGGCTGGGGCTGCAGCACAGATGCAAACAATACAAGAAGGCGTGATTTCAGAGAGCCTGTTTGTCCATGGGCAGTGGTAGGAACATCCGCTTTGTTGTTTACATTTGCTTAGACTAGAAAGGGTTTGTTTCATTATTGTTGCTTGTTAACATCTGGGACTCTGCCCTAACTAACCTGGGAGCTTTGAGAAAATTTTCTGAGGCTGAGAATGATGGCACAAGCCTGTCATCTCAACACTGGGAGCAGAGACAGGAGGATCACAAGTTCAAGGTTAGCACAGGCTACCTATGAACCTCAAAATATAAATAAACAAACAAAGAGCAATAGTCTTATGAGATGGGAGAGGCTGTGTACTCCTTCTACAGGGCGGTTTTATGGCAGCCTTCAATGAAGCTAGAGACTAACTTGATCACTTTCCAAGTTCCAATCTTAATTTGTTTTCTTGCTTCTCTAAAACACTATTTGATGACCAGTGAGCGTGCCAGAGAATGATCTGGTGACTGGAGATTCGGTCTCCCACACCATAAGTCATCCTAACCTTCGTCCATTAGAGACCCCCTCCTCGATGTGCCCCCACTTCACTATGACAGACTAGAGACAGAAGGGTCTGGTTTGTGTACTGGTGCAGCTGGGCAGGCACCTCCCTGACAACCGTTGTAACAGATATAAATGGGTAACAAGGTAGACAGCCACTGAGCAGCACATGTTCCCTGCACTCAAGGGAAAGTTGACAACCAATGTCTACCTGTGGCCTAGAATGTAGGGGAAAGAACATGGAATCTCTGAAGCCATCAGTATGACAAGCTATTACTGTTTGACATGTGTGTAACAGGTGTATCTTAGGAGATACCAAAAACCTACAAGGTCGAATCTGAGGCACTCAGAAGGTGAATTAACCCAGGTTTACAGTGGCAAGGGGACACCTTTGCACTGGCCACCAAGACAAAGTCAAAGTTCATCTGATGGCAGCTTCCGGAATTCTAGGCAAGTCGTCCAGGCAGAAATGGCCTCTAAGGATTGACCTGGCAAAAAGAAGATTCATTTAGTCAAGGTTTTCCCTAACTGTGTTTCCTAGTCTTTTGGGAGGTGTTCAGGAATACAGTGCAAAATAAAGAAAGTAAATTCTGGGCTCGGATGGGATTAGGACAGGCTGCTCACGGTATGCCTGTGGAGTTAGCGTGTTTTCTATGTTAGTGTTTTCAGGACATGGAAAACAAAATCAGTGTGTTTCATTTTACTTAGTTTCACTTTAGAGTTCCTGGTTGAGAAGTATTCTACTAAGCATCAGTTTGGGAAATTCTGAATGGTCAACTATTTTATAGCCAACGCACTAGGCAACCATGGGAGCCAGTAGACAAAGGTGGGGAGAGTCCGCTCAATGGTAGAACACTTGCCTATTATGTGCAAGACCCTGGGTTCAGTCCCAGCCCTGCAAAAACAAGATCAAACAAACAAACAAACAACAAACGGTGACAACAACACAATTGTAAGTATGTTGGAGCATGAAGATTTCTCATCACAGGAAACAAAAACAACCAAAGCACATGGTCTGTGGTCTGTGGGTCACAAATCAAAACACAGATGCCTGTGGTCACTGTAGTGTTGGAGGCTCCTGTGGAGCAAACTAAATGTGCTGATCCATCAGTAGGCCACGCCCATATTCTTAACAACTTGCCAGAATAGTCCTCAATCACATGTAAGATATTTTCTATTTTTTATTTTAATTATTTATTGATTTTTAGACTCCCTTACCCCCGCCCCAATTCTGCTGAGGTCTTGGCGTTACTGGTATTCATTGTATGTTCCTTTAAGATGGAGGAAAGAGACTTTCTTTCTTCTCGTGCTGTTAAATCTCCTTCATGTTTTCTCTCCATTCCCAAGCTGAGCTTCTGGAATGGGGCCTCAGGTCCTGCCTGCATTTGGGTGGGGGCCTGGCTTGCACTCCCATGCTCCACGTGGGCTCTCAGCCCCTGCCTGCCACATGTGTGTGTAACCGTCCCAGCCTTCCCTTGGATACTAATTTTCCCCCAATAAACCTTGTAATTTAACCTTTTCAGAATCTGTTGCCTCAACACTTTGTTGGAATGGACAAGAATCTAAGAGTTGGGATTCACAGGCCAGGGGAAATCACAGCCGGTACCACCAAACCCCATGACACGATCTCAAGAAAATAAGATGGAGTATGATAGAGGAAGACAGTCAAAGTTCACGTGTGGCATGCTACACGGATGCACACGCATGTACAATCACGTACATGTACATCACACAAACACACATACATGGGCAAACCATGCAGAGATGCATGTGCATTGAACTGTTAACTATAACCATGCATTTTACTGCAAAAGAAAAAGACAAAACCCCACGCAACGCCTAGCTTACAGGGCCGTCATGAGGACAAGGGAAAGCAGCCTGTCGTGGGCTTGGTGCACAGTGGGCCCTTGGAGGGTGGGCCCTTGCCTGCCTCCCAACTGACCCTAAAAGCCCCGCGGCCGCTGTGTGCAGCGAGGTCCGGAGGACACTGAAGTGAAGCCAGCAATTGCCCAAGGCCGCCTCTGGGTTTGGAGAGAGGTCTCATCTCAGGCGTCTTCATCTCCTACGGTCAGGTCAGAAAGAACCGAAATAGGGTTATTGCCACCCACATGGGGTGGGCCTGGCTTAAGTCCATCACAGAAAGCTGGAGTTGTCCTTGTGGCTGTAGCTCCCACTGAAGCCAGGGGAGCCCCTTCTCCACTGTGGCCAAGACTAATGTCATCTGACCACCTTACTTCCCTTATCCAGTGTTTCTTTTTATGTACATGCTGACGTAGCTACATGGGGAAAGTTTCTGCCAAAACCCAACAGGGAAGTGGTATCCATTTTTGTACCCGTGGTGCCTGCTCTATAGCAGTTGCGCTGCGAGTTTGGCCATTTATCCATTCTTCTCTCCATTTACCATCCATTCAGCCGGCACTCAACATCACCATAGCTTGGGCATCTAAGTATGGACTAAGAAATCTTGGCCCTGCCTGCATAGAACTCGGGGTCTGGAGGGATCACCTAACCTCCAGGCTGCCAGGGAGAAGGGCCGCACATAGCACTTATCAGGGACACATTCGTAAATCACCAGCAATATGGTTTAAGGGGTATGTAAACTGTGGCTCTCATTTGAACCTCTCAGAATCCTCTTTCAAGAAAGTCAATGAATAAAGGTCGGCTTCCTGTTACCCAGTCACTGGTGGTCACTCAGACTCGGTCTTCATCTGCCAATGAAGCACTTGGCCTCAGGTCCTCTGGTGCTACAGAGCAACCTCTGCCTCAAACTCAGGCAAAATTCTTCAGCTTTGTCATTGAGTGTCAGACATGAGCACCCAGGAGCCTCGAGCAGTGCTTTTTCATCTGCAAGGCCCAAAGCCTCAATGGATGCATTTGCTATGAACCAGTGAAAGGGTGCAGGCCCCCATCTAATCCCTGTGGGGGACTGAACTTCACAAACAATGGGCACTGTCTCCCCGAATTGTTCTTAGATTAGGCCGTGGCAAATTCAGACCTTCCAGAACCTGGAGAAGAGGAAACGGTACAGGTGGAAAAGGGTCCAGCTCATCACAGTTCATGCAAATGTCTGCCCCCCCCCCGAATCCTCCTGATGATTCTATAAGATGAGCTAAGAGCCCTCAAATCTGAAGCTCAGAGAAACACCAACCAAAATTCCACTCCTGGTCCATCTGCCTTCCAGCCCATGGCCTTTGGCTGTGATGGATGGGGCACTGTGTTTGGAAGCCTGAATAAGAGACCAACGTCTGATGAGCTAGATGGTGGAACAGCTGTGCCCCTGTCTCCTAACTTTTCTAAAAGCTGTGAACCAACTATCTGTCTGGGTCCTTGGGGGAGTGGAATAAGAAATCTTACATGGCAATGCTCTTCAGTAGCTGTGGCCGGTCATTAGACCTCAGTTTGCTCTGTCGACTAAAACCAGGAAACATAACAATCCTAAAAGGAAAATAATAACAATAATAGCCCTATAAAGGGGAGGGCTGACATTTTAGAGTGAGGCAGGTATGTATTTGAATCCAGTATCTACCATTATTAAATAACATGACCTTATTCCAGTACGGTGGTGCCTTGTATAATCGTAGCACCCGGGAGCCTGAGGCACGTGGGTTGTGAGTTCCAGGTGAGTCTGTGCTACATAGTAAGACCCTGTTTCAAACAAAAAAGCAAAGACAGCCACAGCAACAATAAAAAAGTAATGTAGCTTGAGGGAAGTTACTTGAATTCTTTGGGCTTTAATTTCCTCATCCGACAGATGGGGAAGACAGTAGTAGTCATTCACTCGGGATGTTGATGTAAAAATCATGTGTGGCGGGAAGATTATAAAACAGTAAAATTTAGCTACTATTATTACCCGGCTGACTACCTCACACGACTGTTGTCACTCTGGAAATGTAAAGCGATGACATGCATGCTTACGAGTTTGGCAACGTTTATTGAATCGTGTTACTTATGATTAGTGGTGGTCATAGTTGTGTTGTAATGAGTACTTGCTATTAATAATTGGCTTTGTAATCGTATGCTCTAAGAAAGGCCGGGTGACGCAATTCCTGCTTCCCTTGGGTACATAGATGTGCCCCTGTATCACAGGGGCAAAACTCACTCTGCGGGATAAGAGCAAGTTCACCAAGAATGGCCAATACACATGAAACAAACATGTGGGCCTTCCCAGGCACAGCTGCTTCTCCCCTACCCTCGACTGGTGCCAATGAGCACTTACTCTTAGGCCACTGATTCTGCCAGTCATTTTAGCTAGAAAACTGTGGCCGAGGGACAGCCTAGACACCAGGAAGAGAACAGGCCACGGTGGTGTGTGGAGAAGACACCACGGATGGTTGAGGCCCTCAGTGATTCCCCACTGGAAGCAGGCTGGTGCGCCCACCTCTCCACACAGGGATTACAATGCTCTGGGAGGGAATGAGGAAGTCATAAAGGGACCAGGATGGACATGTGGTCACTTCCTTCTCCCATGCTCGTGGTGAACACCAGTAACTGATGGTCTGATTCTCTCCTGCTGAGCCCAGGAAGAGCCTCCCGGTCCTTCCCCACAAGCATGTGCTTGAAACACAAACATGGGCGTTTTCTGCAGAATGAACTCTGAAGGGAATCCACTTCACACCAGCCTCGTAGTCACCCAACATTTATGTAAGGCTGGTGGCCCTGTCAGACAGAAGCTGTTGGTTTTCTACTTACCAGCTCTTCCCAGTTCTCTCTTTCTTAGCTCCATTGCACTATTGAAGCTGAAAATTCAAAAGTTCTATTTCCCAGGCTCCTTTGACTGGGTGTTTTTCTTTTGCTTACAGTAGAAATCATTCCTGCTTATCAAAATTCTTTTTCTGTAGCTGTGGCATCTCCTACGTTAAGTGGTAGAACACACCAAAGTGCCAATTGCAGGGAAAGCCCAGCTAAGACGGGCTCAAGCGGGCACACACACCCATGCTCAACCTGGAGCAGAGCCAGTGTGCATGGGCACAGATGTGCAGAGCCCATGCTAGTGAAGGAGGCAGCACTGACCGCAGCTACATGTGGCGTCTGGCAGTGTCCTAAGATACTAGAGTGGCTGGAATTAGCAATGTCCAGCTGCAACAGAGAGGTCATTATTGGGAGCAGGTGGCAAACCAGGGTTCTTAATTGTGCAATGTCTAAGCCAAGACTTTTAAAGATTCCCCAAATCCTTTTAACCAACTCCCACTAAATTAAGCTAGTAAAATTGGTTTCTGTTTATCTGTGCTACTATAACAAAATACCCAAGACCAGGTGACTTATCAAGCACAGAACTTTATTCCCCACAGGTCTGGAGTCTCTTCAAATTACGAGATATCTGACGCGTTCAGTTGTGGGGTGAATGCTCCAGAGTGGAGGACTCTGCGTCCTCATAGGACAGAACAGAAGTGCCAGCTAACTGAATGTGTCATAATGCCTCTTCTAGAAGGATCTTCATCCCACCGTCCCGTGATCTCCTCATGGCCCAGTTGCTTCTTGAGGTCCCCACCTCAACACCACCACATTTGCCACACCTGGATCTTGAAGAGGACTCATTGAAGCCATGGCCCTACCGCCTCCAATAAACAGCCTGACTGGCACAGTGACCCACGTCTGATGACAACCATGGGCGGGGCTGGCTGAGCGAAGCCGCACTAGCCAACCATTCACTCACCAGTTCCCTTTTTTTTTTTTTTTTTTTGTTTATTTTTATTTATTTATTCCTGAGAGTGACCATGAGAGAGAGAGAGAGAGAGAATGAATGGGCGCACCAGAACAGAGAAGTTCTTAAGTCCTAGTGTGTAAAGTTATCAAAACATTTTCCCTTTAATTAGTGTGGATTTCTGTGGTGAGGGGGATGTGAAACTCAATTAGAATGTCACTGTAATCTTCAGAAATCACACATGAAACAGTCTTTTCTCCTTCTTGGAAGGAAATGGGAGCTTAGCTCATCTGTCCTTTGTGGTGGCTCAGAATATCCACAGTGACCCAGTTACCATAGCTAAGAGCTTCCTTTTCAAAACACAGTGGAGATGCAGCCAATTCAGAATGTGTTCCCACCATCCTAGGATTCTTTCCTGCTTCCATAGATGCCCAGTTCATTGTGAGCTCCATGTACAGTTCCCTTCCTCATTTACTCCAACGTGGACTGTGCAGGCTCCGGAGCCAGCTGAAGAGGTTTGTGTAATATCTGTTCCTCTTCTCATTCCATTTGAGATCTTTGATGGGTGAGGCTGTGAGGGAAGAGCAAAGCCACAGGCAGCAATGGCGTGAGAGGCAGCAGGATCAAGCCTCCCTGTTCCAGGTCCTTAGGCTGTCTGGGCCTTGGCAAGACATCAGATGCACGGAGGGGACCCTGGCGCCTTATGTGGTCTCGAGCCTAAAACTACTACCTTACATCTTTTCTTTTTTTGCCCTTTTTATTGGGAACTTTAATATATGAACATAGATTAGTTTGATCATGTTCAAATCATGTTATCCTCTTTTTTCCCTTCTCCCTTGTCCCCATCCCCCAGGAGCCTCCTAGTTCAAGGTAGTCCTTCCTCTGTCTTGTCTCATCCCTTTGTCCTTCTCTGTCCTTCGTGGCAAAACGGTGATGGGCTCCAAACTGTGCTGGTCTTGTGGGAGCATGGAATATGAATTCATGACTTCGAGGTCATGAATGTACCAGTCAGTTCATGTCCAGAGGACGGTACCCCAAAGTATGCCTGCGCACCCTGTGGCGCTTACTCTCCTCCCACCCCACTCTTCAATGTTCCTTGAGCAGTGGAGGACACGGCAGACATGTCCTTCAGTGTTTCAGCAGCTCCTTCTCTTCTTCTTTGGTGAGTTTCGAGTCTCCTCCGTGTCTGCTCCCACCTCCATGGAGAATGTTCTCTGCTGAGCCGTGAGAGCAGCCTGGGCATGCTGCTGCCTCCTCCACACTGTTCCCTGAGCCCTGGCAGGTGTGCCACAGATGACTCGGCCATTGCTAAGCATGGGGCTTTCTCTTCCGCTGGAGTCTTGGGTCTCCCTGGAATTCCCTCCATCTCGGACTGAGACTGCGTCCCCTGGTGCTGCTGGCTCCCTGAAGACCTGCCCCTTAATCTCCTCGGCCCCTCTCACCGCAGCCTCTTTCTTGTCCAGCTGATCTATAATCATAATGAGAGCCACCTTTAGTGACCACATACCACAGTGTCCCAACAAGCAAGATGCTCCTTCCATATCATCTAGTTGAACCCTCCTGTCTCCTTTGTAGGGTGTTATCAGTCCTGTCATAGTCAGTTGTTTTGTGGCTATAAACTAAGAACCATAGGGTAATTTACAACTACAGAGGTGTATCCAGCTCATGGATCTGGAGGCTGGATGTCAACAGCGTAGTGCCAGCGTGTGCCTCTGGCGAAGATCTTGCACTGACCCAGGCATGGTGGACAGTGCTGCACAGCAAGATGGAGTCAACGTGCCATAGAGATCTCAACAGATCACAAAGCTACTAGACCTTTCCCATCAGTCACCTTACTGAAGAACAAACTCATCCATTTTTAAAAAGTATTTTTATTTTATTTATTTGAGAGAAAGTGCGTAATAGAAAGAGGGAGAGAGAGAAAAAGAGAGAGAATGGGCATGCTAGGGCCTTTAACTGCTGCAAAGGAACTCCAGACTCATGCACCACCTTGTGCATCTGGCTTACATGGGTACTGGAGAATCAAACCTGGGTCCTTTGGCTTTGCAGGCAAGCGTCTTTAACTGCTAAGCCATCTCTCCAGCCCCAAACTAATCTTTTTTTTTTTTTTTTTTTTTTTTTTGTTTTGTAAGGTAGGGTCTCACTCGGGTCCAGGCTGACCTGGAATTAACTATGTAGTCTCAGGGTGGCCTTGAACTCTCGGTGATCCTCCTACCTCTGCCGCCCAAGTGCTGGGATTAAAGGCATGCGCCACCACGCCTGGCTAATCTTTTATAAGGGGAATGACCTTAAAAGTGCCACCTGTCCCACCTCTTAACACCTCATTTGGAGGTGGGGCTATGTGAATCATAGCAACCCATTTTATAACTGCAGACACACAGCTGGTAGATGTCTCATCTCAGGGCAATGGGGTGCAGAAATATACATTCCAAGGAAATCAGTCAGTGGTTTGCCAGAAAACTTTGAACATCAGCTTCCTAGGGCCCAAAGCTCTGATTCATATCACTGCCCATTTCCTTAGTATAAACATTTCTCCATCTCTGACTTTAAGCCACCAATGCCAAGCCTCTGGGCACAGATGTATATGCTTGCCTGCTATAGGCTGGGAAAACCAGCACTCTCACCACACAGATTGTAGATGGGTATCTTAGGAGTCTGGCTCCAAACCTAATCTGCCTACTTGGTATCTTGGTTCTGTGATTCTCTAACCCTTTGTTAAAAGCAATGTCAGGCTGGGATTTGGCTCAGCACTCAAGCATTTGCCGAACCTGTCCAAAGCCCTGGGCTTGATCCCAGCACTGCAAGAAGCAAAGGAGAAAACTCACATCTTAGAAGACTTTGCTTTATGTGGCTGGTTCCCCAGACTGCGTAGATCCTATTCTGACTCAGAGGGTCATCTGTGGCTGGTTACCTGTGTATTCCATAGATCCTATTCTGACTCAGAGGGTCATCTGTGGCTGGTTACCTGTATATTACATAGATCCTATTCTGACTCGGAGGTTCGACCTGGTTTTGGCCAGTTACCTGTACCTTACAGAGATCTTATTCTGACTCAGAGGTTCAACGTGGTTGGGTCTGTACCCAACAGTGTCTGACATCTGCGCTTTATGCCAGTTCTCAAGGGCAACACCCTGTCTGCACCAAGTTATGTTTAGACAGAGAGAAGCTGTGCAGCCCATGGCAACCCTTCTGTGTGAAAACAAACAGTTAAAGCAAAGTCTTTCTGCTATGACTTAGAGTAATAAGGTGAAGACTTTCTTCCAAGAATGAGTAACCCTGCAGGTATGCAAAATATGTCTGACCAAACAGAGAGTTTAATAATATGATTTTCTTCCTGCCAGAAGCAGGCCTTTTCATCATCCTCCGACTCTGAGATGCTGTTGCTGAAACACAAAACAAAACACTTCTTGTTTCAGCCACGACTGCACTTAGCACATTCCCCTCACCAACAGGAAGTATTGTAAAATGCCTGCATTGCCAAATGTTGGATTCTCTGTTTCTCAAACTACACATAGGACAGTAAGTTAATATGACATTGTGTCATTAGAAGGGACACATATTTCTAACTTTTAGTAAAAATAAAAGGAATTCTAAATCTTTTGTCTCACATTCATGAGATGCTGGGTAACTTCATTGTGAAATCATGTCACAGGTATGCACACGTGGGCCAGGGGCTCCATTCATTCTTGAACAAATGTATTGACTGACTTTTAGGTGCTAGACACTCTGATAGGCCTGGGGATATAAAGAAGATTAAGACACGGGGCCAAGAACTGGGGATGAAGTGGTTGAGCAATGTTACCCAGCCTGACAAACCATAGCCAGTAGGCCCCAGCCTGGCCCATGGCTTGAGATTATTGAAGCCAAGCCTGCTCCTTTCCCTGTTGTCTGCTGGCATTGGAACTTGGCTTAATAAGTCCAGTTTGGATAGAGACAGTATGTCCATGAAGCCTAAACACAGACTGTTTTTGAGTAGATATTTTTTAAAATAGGTATGAGGAATATGCTCTAAAGTAATTATAAAAACATAGTGTAGTAAATAAAAAAAGTAAATAAAAAGAGTCATTTATTACCATTCTCAAGTGCCAAGTACTGAAAATAATTGCATATACTGAACTTCCATAGTACTAGAGACGCAACACATGTGCTTAGAACAGCATCACCAGTGACGTGAGCATTGGTTTGCTCTCCCATGCCAGGAAGGCTACAATGTCACAGGACACAAGAATTTTCAGCTCCATGATAATCTTATGGGAACACATCATATATATGATCTATCACTGACTCAACTGCTTTTCCTGAGTATGTGACTGAACCTATTCTCTGACCCTAGAGAGAAGTTCCCCCCTCCGGGCTAGGGAGAGATGGTGTAGGCCCAGACTCAGGTACGAATGGGAGTGAAGATGAAGGCATCGTTGGATGGAATGTGAGACGTGGAGTAGGACCCGGATGAGCCTGAGAAAAGTTCAGGACAGAAGATAATACCCATCTGGTTAGAGCCCAGGGCAAGGGCCCCCTGTAATTCCAGGCCATCTCCTTTGCACCGTGGGTCTGGAGCACATGGCGTACCCAGCATATCCTGAGGTCCAACAAGGTAAATAGCTTATATAGTTTTCAAAATCACTCCTGTCTTCATGTACCTTTTTCCCAGAGTCTGGAACAGTGGGTCTCAACACCCCTTTTCTGAGTTCATAGTTAATTGGAATATGTCAGCTGCTTCAATTAATATTGCCACAGGAACCAAAGGAGGGCATCCACTCCAAGAGAAAAGAGCCAGATTGAACTTGGAAAGTTAAAAACCTAGCAAATGTTTTTATAATCATTATTTCGCCAAATAAACCACTACCAGATTCTTTAATCTTCAATAGGTACAAGTTGAGTACAGCAACAGCTAAATTTGACAGGAGATCTTTACTACCTCTTAATTAGAGGATTAACGAGAGGTCATAGGCACCCAGACCGAAGGACTCTTCCCAAGGACAGAGTCTGAGACCATCGGGAACCCTTGAGAGGGATGCCAGCCAGAAACCTTGCATCCTGGCATCCTAGCTCTTCGCATGGTTAGGCTTAGAGACACATACAGTACACCGATTTTACGTTCTTTGAGTTGTTGGCCTCTAAGAATCACTTGAGCAATCAACTGGGGGCCAAGAATACCAGCACTCAGGAGGCAAAGGTAGCAGGATCGCTGTGAGTTCAAAGCCAGCCTAGGATTACAGAGCGAGTTTCAGGTCAGCCTGGGCTACAGTAAGACCCTACCTGGAAAAAAAAAAAAAAAGGTTGTGGGGGGTGGTGACCAAGGAAACATGAGACAGAGTGGATTTTTAGAGTTTGTCTAGCTGAGGGCAGGAAGGCTACAAAGAATTTCTACTCACAAAGATGGGACTGCAGGTGGGTGGGTATGTATTTGCATGGATGGGACAGAAGGGAAGAAGGAAAAGGAAAACAATGCATGAGGCACGGAGTGTTTGTGATATAAGAAAGAGCTCAGAGTGTTTGTGATGGGTCTGGAGGAGCTCTGAGTGTTTATAACAGGCTTTGAGTGCAGGCCAAGTCTTCCTGAGGTCCAGGGTGAGGCATGGCCCCAAGGACTCTCCAGCAAGTGGCAGTCTGTAGGGCCACATTAGCAAGCCAGGTCTTCTCTTTCATTACCTCCCTCCCTCTTCTTGGCCTCTGTAATTAGGACATGCTTAACTATTCCTGATTGCCAGTGTGATGACAAGAAATTTGGGAGAAATGAGCTGCTTAACATGCCCTGCCCCAAATAGATCTAGTATTTTTGGTTGGGTTTTCATTTGCCTAGGGCTGCTGCCAAAGATGTTAAAAATACATGCTCCAGGGCTGGCCCTGGGAATATGGAAGCTAAGCTTGAAAAATGTAGGGGTGTGTGTGCATAAGCACGTGTGCACATGTGTGCTGTCCATAAGTGAATCCAGTTGGTTTCTAAGAGAGAAAAGTCCCATTTCTGGCAGGAGCGGACTCCCTTTGATTTTTTCCAAGATCTTCTGTAAAAAGTAATGTGCAATTTTTTTATTATTATCGTCATATATTCATTGGGCATAGGAATGAGTTTCAGAAAGACATTTTCTTTCAAACATCACATACATTGACCATATTCACCCCCAATATACTCCTGTATTTCCCCCTTTTCTTACCACCACTCCTCTTCCTTTTCCAGTCTCATCCATCTATCTATCTATCTATCTATCTATCTATCTATCTATCTATCTAATTTTATGTGTATATGAAATTCCAGGATCCACAAGTGAAAGGAGGCATGCAGAATTTGTCTTTCTGAGTCTGTGCTATTTCACTTAATATGATGGTCACAAGTTGTAGGCATTTTCTAGCAAACAAAATAATTTCATTCTTTGTGACTGAATAAAACTCCTTTGTTTGACAGAATGTTTTATTTTCTTTACCCACTCATTTGTCAGCAGACACCGAGGTTGATTCTATAACTTGACTATTGTGAATAGGGTACAATAAATACGAATGCCCAAGTGTCTCAGTTGGTGAAAGTACCCTCCTCTCGGTGTCTTCTCAGGTCCACAACTGTGAGAAAGGTGATGTGAGACCTTTGGGGAGGGGTGGGATTCTGAAAACAATACCCCAAAGTATGATGCAATCTTTCTCCTCAACAGACCAGAACCTACTTTTACTGCCCTCCTGAAGTGCCAAGCCTGAATTCCTTCTGTATCTCTGGCATCACATAACTCTCAACTACCTGGCATTGCTTTGAGTTTTGTGTGGCCCCTGTGAGCATGCGTGTAAATAACTTGCTTTCTCTCTTGTTAATATGTCAGTATATTTCAGAAGACTTGATTACCAGATATTTAAAGGCTGAAATGATGTTCTGATCATTCCAACATGATAATTATAAAGTTTTCATCTTGGGGTAGTTACACAATGTATGTATGCATCAAAACTCATAGGAATATACCCTTAAAATGGGCTGGGGTTATTTTGTTTTTTTGAAAAATCTATTTTATTTATTTATTTGCAGAGAGAGAGAGAAGAGAGACAGAAAGAGAATGGGCATGCCAGGGCCTCCAGCCTCTGCAAATGAACTCCAGATGCATGCACCACTTTGTGCGGTTGGTTTTACATGGGAATTGAACCTAGGCTTTGCAGGTAAGCTCCTTAACTGCTGAGCCATCTCTCCAGCTCTGAGCTGAGTTTTTGATATGTCTCAATAAACCTCTTTTTACCATAAAATGCATATCCATTGTAAGACACGAAAAGGAAATGAAGTAAAAATAGAAAAACATGACAAAAGGGAAAAGAACATTAGGCTTGCCATAGCTTTGAGATGTGTCCTTTCATTGTCGGTATAAAGACCTGAGATTACATTGTTCACATGTTGTGATTTGAATATAAAATTTCTCCACTGGCTCTTGTATTTGAACACGTGGTCCCAAGCTGGTGGTGCTGTTTGGGAAGGTTATGGAAAATTCAGAAGGCCAAGCCTGGTTGGAGGAAGTAGGTCCCCAGGGGTGGATCTGGAGATTTTATAGCTTGATCCCACTTCCTGTTTACCTCTGCTTCCTGGCTGGATGTAATGTGACCAGCCAGCTTCTTGCTCCTGCCTCCACATATTCCACTCTATGATGGATTCTACCCCTCCCCTGGAACTGTAAGACAAAATGAACCCTTTCCTTCCTTAAACTGCTTCTCATCAGGCAGCTGGTCATAGCAGTGAGAAAGCAACTGACAGCCCATGTTGGGGTTTTGTTGTTGTTGTTGTTGTTCAAGGTAGGGTCTCACTATAGCCCAGGCTGACCTGGAACTCTGTAGTCCTAGGCTGGCCTTGGACTCATGGTGATCCTCCCACCTCTGCCTCCCGAGTATTGAGATTAAAGGCGTGTGCCACCACGCCCAGCTATACCATATTTTATAATCATTCTCTAAAACAAACTTTTATGTCTGTGAGATACCATATTTATGTAAGAAAAGTTACTTAACCATTCTCCATGGGGGGGTTCATAGTTTCTTCCCTTCAAATTCACCAGCAAGCCTTTGCATCAATCAGTACCTATAATAATATGCTACTGTGCACAGACCTGTGCTAGTCCTTAACTGTTCTGGATGAGGAGGTGTGAACAGCTTCCGGACTCCTGACCCTCAGTGAGTGATGTACTTTTTTTGGTTATCATTGCAGGTGATGGATGGTCACGCTTGCAAGGTCTCTGTGAGCAATGAGAGTGAGTTGAAGAGCAGCGCTCATGCAGATAGAGAAATGCCACACGTGTCCTCTACAGAAATAATACAAAAACAATCTTCTCTCTACCCTTCTGACTCCTTAGCAGGGGATGGACTCTTGCAACAAAAGACAAAAATAAAAGTAACAGCAGCTTTTGAACATGTCCACTTTATGTGCACACGGAAGATACCCAAAAGCAAGTAAGTCCCAGAGGCGGCTTTGAAGTCAGGCTTACAGCCATCCTCTGAGGACCAAAGCTAGAAGGGTGTTAGGGGTGCAGTTATGGGACAGTGACTTGGCAACTGTTTTTCACATGGTTTATTGTACAGTTTTAAGTCAGTGAGCAATGCCTTCTCATTTATAAGACCGTGTTTATCTCTCCTTTCATTTTCTGGTACAGAAAGGGAGACACTCTTATACATGGAAATTTCCTTTGTAGATAAAAATTTCCATTACAAAAATATATTCTTTGGGATTGGGGAAATGGCTCAGTGGTTAAATGCACTGCCTTGCAAAGAGGGCTGGCCCCTAGATTCAATTCCCTAGTGCCCATATAAAGCCAGGCATACAAAGTGGCACATGCATTTGGAATTTGTTTGCAGTGGCAAGAGGACTTGGCAGGCCCACATTCTCTCTCACACACTTTCTGTCTTTCTCTCTGTCTCTCAGATAAATAAGTAAAAATCATTTAAGGTTTTTATTTAAAAAGATATCCTTTACATTGTTTTTAAGGTCGCTTGTCTGTCTGAGATTTCTAAAATATTCCTCATGCCAACGAGGCATATTTTATTTGTAGTGGGGAGGAGTACCGTCCTGTTTTGGGGCTGGGAGGTGTGGTTTCCTGAAGCTCCTTGCTCACATGGCTCTACGCGGCACGCATATTTGCACAGGAATGTTTCCCTCTGCATGCCTGGGTTAGTTCTCTACACCACTCGTACAACACACCCCTGGTGAGGTGGGACAGGAGACACAGAGTTCTCTGGACCCATGACACTGTTGGGGCAATGCAGCACCAGGCGTGGACTCCTCGTGGCTGTGAACCCTGAGCCTTGCTCACTTTGTGCCGTCACCAGCAGAGATGAGTAACTTGGGAGAGTCAATGCCTGAGTGCTACCCTCCTCCCAGGGAGGAGCTGTGTCAGAGCCGAGCTGGCATCTCCTGGGGCTCCCCAACAATCCCTACAAACCTGGAACTCTTAAAACGACAGACCTCTGCTCTCCCACAGGGCTTGAGGCTGCAAGTCTGAAATCAGGCATAAGTCAGGCTAGACTGCTGCTGAAGGCACGAGCTCCAGAGGTTGCTGACTACCCTTGGTTTAGACACACCCTCTCACCTCTTCCTGTCTTCTGCTTGCATTCTTCCCTCCTGGGAACCGTGCCACCCTGCCCTAGTATGACTTCATACTAAGCAGATGACACCCCCAAAGACCCCGCTTTCAACTAAGGCCACGTTCATAAGTACTGGGGGTTAGCGCTTTATCCTACTGGGCTGGAGAGCTGACTCAGCAATTAAAGGTATTTGCTTGCAAAGCCTAATGTCCTGGGTTTGATTTTCCAGTACCCACATACAGCCAACTGCAAAGTGGTGTATCTGCGTTTGCAGTGGCAGGAGGCCCTGGTGTGCCCATTCTCTCTCTCTCTCTCTCTCTCTCTTTTCTCTCTCTCATTCTTTCTCTTATTCTCTCTCTCTCTCTCTGTATCTGCCTCTTTCTCTCTCTCTCAAACAAATAAATAAAATATTTTTTAAAACTTTAACCCGCTGTTTCTTTGGCAGGGTTAGGGGAGAAGAACAATTTAACAATGATTTTTAAGCCAGTTTTTCCTAATGTCATAACAAGAGACGTTGCCATTCGATGCAGGTTAAATGTCAAACTTTGATCGATTACAGATCACTGATCTTCTCCTCTCAAGGGACATTTAGCAATATCTGGAAGCATTTGCATTGTCATGGTTGGGGGCGATCAGGATACCACGAGCTTCTAGTAGGTAAAGCCACAAATCCTGTTCAGCATCTCATAGTGACTAGACTGGCCCCACAAGACAGATGTGGTTTAAAATGTCAGCAGTACCAAAGTTGAGAAACCTGATCTAAAGCAAACATCTCATAATCATATCTTTTGGGGGTATGTGGTTCAACCCAGAGTAAATCTCCCATTTGATGTCATTTTGGCTTTATTTTAAAATGGCTAATCTCTGGTTGTCAATTTGACAGGATTTAGGGTCCCTGTGGACACATCTCTGGGAAAGCCTGTGAGGGATTTTCTAGATTAAGCTAGTTGAGGTGGGAGGATCCATCCTACTGGTGGCCCTAGTCCATGTGTTGGGGCACTGAACTGAATAAAAAGGAGAAAGCAAACAGAGTAGCATTCATCTCTCTGCTTCCTGACTGCAAATGCGATGTGACCAGCCGCCTCATGTGCCTCATGCTCCTGCCGCCACGCCTTGCCCACCGTGATGAAACTGTAAGGCTTCTTTAAGGGATACATCTCATGACGGTGGGGGAGCCTGGTAGTAGGAGCAGGAAGTGTGCTGGTCACATTGCCTCTGCAGTCAGGAAACAGAAAAGGAACAGGAAGTGGGGCCAGGTTATAAAACCTCCAGTGACCCACTTCCTCCATTAAGGTTCTACCTCCTAAACATTCCACAACCTTCGCAAACAGCACCACTGTCTGGGAGCCAGTGTTCGAACACATGAGTATATAGGGAATGTTTTACATTAAAGCCACAAGAGCACCCCAGGGGAACGTCTTTGACTTGGTCTTGGGGTTTTAAAGCAGGGATGGAACAAGCCCTAGGCACAGTCCTGCCCTGTGGCGGTTTGATTCAGGTGTCCCTCATAAACTTAGGTGTTCTGAATGGTTCCCAGCTGATGGAGATGTGGGAATTAACGCCTCCTGGAGGCAGAGTATTGTTGGGGGTGGGCTTATGGGTTTTATAGCCAGCTTCCTCTTGCCAGTGTTTGGCATACTCTACTGTTGCTGTTGTCCATCTGATGTTGGCCAGGAAGTGCTGTCCACCTTCTGTTCATGCCATTGTTTTCACCTGCCATCATGGAACTTCCCTGTGGGTCTCGTGCTATGGGGTCTCGTTCCGTTCCCGTTCCCCGGGGTCATTGGCCACCAACGCCCCGGGAGAGGGAGAAAACAGCAGGGTCATTCTGGCTGGGCGGGTGAGTGTGACACGAACATATGAACACATGACGGGGCAATGAGCACCCGGGAGACTGTCTGATGGACAGCACTCGTTTATTGAAAGGGGGGGGGTGGGTTTATAAACACTTGGGGAAGGTTGAGATGGCACGTACAGACTGTATGGCAATCAGATGCATAGTTTATGGGCTGTTATCTAGATAGAGGAAGGACTAGTAACTTCAAAGCTATGGGGGAAGGATAAGGGAAGATAGGAGGAAGGGCGGAAGAAAAGATTAACAGGAGGCTGTGACTTCAGAACTGTGGGGGGTGAGAAGGCTACGTGACTTTAGCCACATGAGGGTCTCTTGGGCAGCTAGCCACAGGTCAGGAACTGTGGGGGGCAAAGTCTGACTTATGGAATGGTCAGAGCTTTTGGGAGTCTAGGGGGAGCACCTTGTCAGTTCTGCCCACTCTGGGCAATGACAGGTCACTGCACACTACAACATAGGGAAGGCGATCACCGTCGCCAGGGACCCCTGACAGAAGGCCAGCTGCGAGCCCGCAGCCCAGGGCCCCTGGCCATGTCCAATAGTTCAGGCCAGCCTCTTCACAGGTCCAGACTGTTACTAGCAAGGCCCAACACTTCCCCTCAAGTCTATAAGCCAAAATAAACCATTTTCCCCAGAAGCTGCTCTTTGTCAGGTGTTTTCTGACAGCAGTGTGAACCTGACTGTAACATGCCCCTCACTACTCTTCCAGATGACCCATCATGCTCCATGCTCACCTTCAGCAAACACTAGCTCTCCTTTCCTCCACACAGCCTCTTGTTCTAAGACATCTGCACAGAGACTGGCCTCCCTTGGGAGTTCACAGACAGCCCTGGCAGGAATAACCCCTTCAGTCTTGGTTTCTTTGCCTTTCAACCTCCTTTAAGATGCTGCGTTGAGATAGTACAAGAGTTCCTGTCCCCAGCCACCACCATCCCTAGCAAATCCCACCCCACTCAGCAGGGACCCAGGGACAGGAGGATCAAGGCACATTATAATTTTCCTACAAATAATAACAATAAATGAATTCCATCTATATACCCAATCACTGTTGTAAGTACTTTATGTACATAAATGCACATGCTGTGATTTGAATATAGTTTACCCTCCAGAACTCACAGGTTGGAGGTTTGATCCTTAATGCGGTGATTCTGGAAGGTGGTAGAACACTAGAGAGGTTATTAAGAAGAGCTTGTGGGCTGGAGAGATGGCTTAGCGGTTAAGGCCTTTGCCTATGAAGCCTAAGAACTCATGTTCAAATCTCCAGGTCCCACGCAGCCAAACCCATAGTGATGCAAGTGTGCAATGTCACATGTGCACCACAAGGGGGCACACATGTCTGGAGTTCATTCTCAGCAGCAGCTGAAGGCCCTGGTGACCCATTCTCCCTCTCTCTCTTTCTCTGCCTCTTTCTCAAAATAAATAATAATTTTAAAAAATCTGTTAAAAAGAGCTTGTCACTGCAGTCATTGTCCTTAGAGGGATTAATGTCATTCTCATGGGACTCCAGTCAGTTTCCTTGTTTAAGAGAGCAAGCCTGGCTTCTTCTTGGTCTCTGACTTCCCGTTTTACTATGTGATCTCTCCTTCTTGAACTTGACCTGTTACAATGTGGTACAACCACAGAGCCTTGTCACAGCTCGCAGATATCCATGCCATGCTTTTTGTTTGTTTGTTTGTTTGTTTGTTTTGTTTTGTTTTTCAAGGTAAGGTCTCACTCTGACCTGGAATTAACTATGTAGTCTCAGGGTGGCCTCAAACTCATGGCGATCCTCCTACCTCTGCCTCCCGAGTGCTAGGATTAAAGGTGTGCACCGCCATGCCCAGCCATGCCATGCTTTTGGTCTTCTAAGACCACCAGCTCAGTAGACTTTTTATTTTATGCATTATCTTGCCTCAAGTATTTTGATATAGCAATTTACAGCAGCATACTATCCTGTACTATTCTCTGAAAAACCCTATAAGATATCTATGCTTACCCCATCATTTTACAAATGAGGAAACAGACACAAACATCAACTAAAACAATAACTGGCTCAAGACAGCAATTAACTAATATAAAGATTACAGTAAAGTGAAAGATTAAATTTGGTGGGTTTAAAAAGTTAAACCTCAGGCTGGAGAGATGGCTTGGGGGTTAAGGCGCCTGCCTGCTAAGCCTAAGATCCCGGTTCCAATCTCCAGGTCCCACGTTTAGCCAGATGCAAAGTGACACAAGGGCTCAATGCTGCACTTGGCCACAAGGGGGCGCACACATCTGGATTTTGTTCGCAGCTGCTGAGACACTGCTCGCGCACCCATCTCTGTCTTCCTCCTTCTCTCTCTCTCTCTCTCTCTCTGTGTGTGTGTGTGTGTGTCTCTCTCTCTCCAAAAAAAATAAGATAAAATAAAAAGTTAAAAAAAAAAGTTAAACCTCTATTAATACCATTTCTACAGAAACATGCTCTGTTAATTCCTAACAACTTAAGTTCTTAACTTTGAAGGGAAGCAAACCCCATAAACTTTGGTAAGGAAGAGACTTTCTTCTGTGCTTTAAACCCCACTACCCAGCCAGTATTTCCTCCCTCACGCCCACCCTGTGTTTCCCCTACCTCCACAATGGGACACAATTCCATAAGAAAGTTCTCAAATTTCTTTAATAGTAGGCACAGCTTTCAGAAAGTATATCTTTCTTAATGGAAGAAACAACCATAAAGAATATCCCTGAAGTGTGCCAAGACGATGAAGTAAGAATTACTCAGGGTTTTGTTTTTTCAATAATAAAGTCTGGAATTAGCAGCTCTCTCTAAGGAGTTGTTCATAATAAGAAACGAATGTTCCAAGAGTAAAGTGGCAGGATTCCAGGAGGGTGGGGGTGGAAGTAAACTGATTGAAAACGCCTTCATAAGTGGGACCGTGGAGTCCTGAGCAGGAATTCCGCAGACAGTGAGGTCATCTTACATGAATGAGCTAGGCTCACATCAGTGCTGCAGGTCAGGTTACAACAAAATCATCTTCCTGTATTAGAAAGTGTGACTTATAGCTTGGTGAGGTGGTGAATGCCTATAATCCAGCACTCAGGAGGTGGGGACAGGGAGACTGAAAGTTCAAGGCCAGATTCACATGCATAGCAAGACTCTGTCTCAAAACAAACAAACAAAGTGTGACCCATTATCTTCAAAGGAATGGCTAGAATAGCCATAACTCTGTGCACCCGGGAGCTCTTTTGTTAATTATTTATTTTGAGAGAGAGAGAGAGAATGGGCATGCCAGGGCCTTCAGCCACCGTGAGCGAACTCCAGATGTATATGCTCCCTTGTGTGTATGTGCAACATTGCCTGCTTGCATCACTGTTCATCTGGCTATATGGGACTTGGAGATTGGAACATGAGTTCTTAGGTTTTGCAGGCAAGCACCTTAACCGCTAAGCCATCTCTTCAGACCTTTTTGTTTTGTTTTTTTAATGGTCAGGAAGAATCAGCCCAGCCCATCTTCCAAACTTAGATATTAAGTCAGAAGGTTTTGCCAGTGAGCTCAGACAGTACTGGGCCACAATGAACACATTTTGACAGTGTTTGTAGAAGGCATTGTTTGTGTATTATAGCTTCAAAATGAAAGCAGTGTTTCATGATGAAGGTTCTATGGAAAGGATTCATGCCATCATTAGCGTCGTGTATCTCCCCTGCTCCTCCTGCCTACCCCAGTCCTCCACACTCTTCCACTCCTACATTCTGTTCCTCCATTTGCCTGTCAGGTATCCCCTCCTCTTCCCCCCCCCCCACCTCCCACTGCTTCTCCTCTCCCAGCCTCTTTCTTACCAATACTGCTTATGCTTATTGCAACTCAGGAACAATCCAGGCCATTCCATGTGAGGAGCTCCATAGGAGGGAGAACATTTGTCAGCCTTGCGTGATCTTGCTTAGTATGATTTATTCCATGACCATCCATTTTCCTGCAGATTTTGTTATTTTGTTTTTCTGTAACACAGAGTACAAATCCATTGTGTAAATGCACCACATCTTCACTGTCCATTCATCAGTTGATGGGCATCTGGACTGATTCCAGTCCCCAGCTATTGTGAATAGAGCACTGACCAACCAGAGAGGCCAAAGACCCACCAGAATGCCAAGCAAAGAAAGCCAACTACCTAGCACAAGGTGAGTCATCTCTATCACATCCTCCAGGGCTCCGGAAATATGACAGAGGAAGTGGTGGATTAAACACGAGTGTTGTCACTGCTAGCCAAAGAATGTCCTCCAGGGCCACAGATGGTGGTGGACACTGAAGAGACTCAAAACTCATCAAAGCACAAAATCAGAGGCTGCTAAAGGCTCAGCATTAAAGGAGACTGCTAACATGCCCTCCAAGACTCGGGGACATTGAAGGAGAGAGGGGCATGAATGTAAGAGCCCCATGGTGGGAAGGTGTACTCTGAGGCCTTATCCCCTTGGCCCCCACACCCAGTATGAACACTGATAACCCCTGAGAAGGGGAGAAGGGTCCTCAGTGGAATGGGGGTGGGAAAAGGGGACACACAAGTATAACCTGACGGGAATGTGACCAACCAATACGCAATACGTTCATGCTATAGAGTTCTCAGTTAAAAAAAAAAAAAAAAAAAAACAACCAGCTCCAGAGGAAGAGTGTTTTAGTAGACTGGTGAAAAGGCAGTTGAGTCGGCTGTAAGACTGGGGAGTGTTGAGGGACCCAGTCAGCGGAGATGCGGAGATGGGGAAGGCAAATCTGGTCCGCATGGTATGGGCTAGGCCTGGCCAGAGTTCACGTGGGAATGTGTTTGGGTACATGTGTGTGCATGCAGGTGCTTGCCCATACTGGTGCCCCGTGGTGCTTGTTTTGGGCACATCCTTGGATCCTGAGGATGTCTGTGGAGCCAGGTTGTCTGCACACGATTGCTCCAAGTCTGAGCTCCTGGACACTCCACAGGTGCCCAGAGGAAATGGCAAGGAAGACCGTGTCTTGGTGAATGTGCCTCTCCAGGTAGCTGCAGAGAGAAACAGAGTCAGCCCTCTCTGTGTGGACAACTTCCACATCTGTGAATGTAACCAATGGCAGATGGAAATGTGGGGAGCCCATGACGATCAAGTCTGTCCTGAGCAGCTTATTGTGAGTCATCGCAACAAGACAGCCTCAACTCATCCACATGGCCTTTACATTGTACCTGCATTGTAACTGATCTAGAGATGATGTCACATCCATGAGAGAGTTGCATAGCTATTATCCCATTTGTGTAAAGGAAACAAGCTTCTGCAGATTTGATACCTGTTGGGGGAGCCCAGGACTATATGTTCTCAAGAGTGCCATGAGATGATTGAATAAATCTTCAATCAGTCAAGGAAAAGCACAGAATGATGCATGCGATATGGTACTTTGGTTTAAGAAAGGAGGAAAAAGGGGCTGGGTGATGGCGCAGCAAATAAACAGCTTGTCCTGCAAGTGTGAAGGGCTGAGTTCAGATTCCCAGGCCCCACAGAGAAGCCAGAAGTGGAGGCTCGCTTCTGTACATGAGAAGTTCCAGCTGGGCGTGGTGGCGCACATGCATGCCTGTAATCCCAGCATTTAGGGAGGCAGAGATAGGAGAATCGCCATGAGTTCGAGGCCACCCTGAAACTACATAGTGAATTCCAGATCAGCCTTGGCCAGAGTGAGACATTACCTCAAAAAAAAAAGGAAAGGAAGGAAGGAAGGAAGGAGGGAAGGAGGGAGGGAAGGGAGGGAGGAAGGGGAGGGAGAGGAGAGGGAAAGAAGGAAGGAAGAAAGAAAGAAAGAAAGAAAGAAGGAAAGAAAGAAAAAAAGAAAGAAAAAAAAGAAATTCCTGAAGCTTGAAGGCAGCTAGTCTTAGGAACACAACATGTGAACAAGAGACCCTGAACCAAATGAGAGTCAGGGCAAGAGAGTTGTTTTCTGACCTCCACACGTGCTGTGGACTGTGGCACGCACACGTGAATACACACATCAAAAAAAAAAAAAAAAGGAAAGTAATAGAAGAAGGGAGGCAAATATGAACATGTATTTGAGCTGAGCATGGTGGCGCACACCTTTAATCCTAGCACTTGGGATGCAGAGGTAGGAGGATAGCCATGAGTTCGAGGCCACCCTGAGACTACATAGTGAATTCCAGGTCAGCCTGAACCAGAATGAAACCCTACCTTGGAAAACCAAAAAACAAAACAAAACAAAACAAACATGTATTTGTACTGAGATGAAAGGAGATGTAAAAGGTAATAAAATCATTACCATGTGGCTCTATTATGATTTTAGAAAAGAAATTGTAACGTGAATAAGCTTTATTCCACCCAACGACCACAGTGCATGGGGACAGAGATCTGATGACAGTTGACGTGTGACAGATGATGAAGCTGAGCCAGGGAGTCCTAGGACTAAACTCAGTGACACCATGGTGCAGGATTTGAACCCTGAGCTGCTGATTGCTGGTCTAGGGCCTCTCCCCTCACACATCTGCCTGGGGAAGAGACGCTCTTCAAGGCAGGGCCTACAGGGCTAGAGTAATGGTCAATGAGTGCCTTGATCCTTCGGTATCATTTGACAACTGCCAGAAACTAGGTGTGTAAGAACAGGGAAAAAATACAGCCCTTTCTGTTGCGTAGATGCAACCACAGGGATTCATGGTGGCTTCCATCATTGCCTGGCGCCTGGCCTCTGTGGAGGGTTCACCTGTCCTGGCTGCCAGCCCCAGCCCCAGCCCCATAAGCCCACAGGATGCAGAGCCTCTTCTGGCTCAAGAATTCCAGTGACTCAGCACAAGCAGCGTGGGAGAGAGAAGCCAGGCATGGTGGGTGGGAGAGGAACCCTTGTCCCCACCCCCAACAAGCGATGCAGAAAGCTGACTCTCTACTTCAAACCAGCTGGGCTCTGCAGCCCCTGGGGTTGCAGAGTAACAGGAAACTTCTGCCATTTAGTGTCTGAGCAATCATCTTGAATCTTTTCAACTGTGACTTCAAACCCTGGGACTGGTCACAACAGAGTCAAGAGGCCCGGCAGCTTCTGAAACTGCAGGGCAAGGCCACCCTGCTGGTCTTCTCCGGCTTATGAGTGGTGGTGAGGAAGTGCCACGTAGCCTGTCCCTCTGCTGGGATGAAACTTTCCTCCTGAGGCAGCCTTGAACTTGAGTGATCCTGTGCTGCTTTAAGAGAAAACATCACTGCCCACTGGTGCCAAGAATCTGTTTTCCTCCCAGGGCTCACCGACTTCTCATCTAAGGTCTTGTTCTACACCATCCTTTAACGGCTAATTGCTTCCCCAAAGGCAATGCCTTCTTCAAAACTGGAAAATTATTTTGTTGTTAATAAAAGGAAAGCAGTAATTTCAACTGCTGAAAGAATGACAAATCTCTACATGATGTGGATTAGCAAGGCAGCTTTTTAAAAAATTATTTCATTTATTTATTTGAGAGAGAGAAAGAAGCAGAAAGAGAGAGAGAATAGGTTTGCCAGGGCCTCCAGCCACTGCAAACGAACTCCAGATGCATGTGCCACTTTGTGCATCTGGCTGTAAGTGGGTCCTGAGGAATCAGACCTGGGTCCTTTGGCTTTGCTGGCAAGTGCCTTCACCACTAAGCCGTGTCTCTGGCCCCAGCAAGGTAGCTTTCATCTGGTAGGCAGTGAGCTAGGGACTGGCCTGCAGAAACGTGGATGCCACCTTCCCTGCTCTGATAGGACTACAACTCACGTCTCATTCAGTCCCATCCAATATGACTGCAAGCAACTACAAAAATGCCAAAAATAGGGCTGGAGAGATGGCTTAGCAGTTAAGCATTTGCTCAGGAAGCCTAAGGACCCCAGTTCAAGGCTTGATTCCCCAGTACCCATGTAAGCCAGATGCACAAGGTGGCACATGTATCTGGAGTTCATTTGCAGTGGCTGGAGGCCCTGGTGTGCCCATTCTCTCTCCGCCTCTTTCTCTGTCTGTCTGTTGCTCTCAAATAAATAAATAAAAATAAGCAAAATTTTTTGAAGAAAGAACAGCATCTTCAGCAAATTGTGCTGGGAAAACTGGATTTCTACATGCAGAAGAATTAAACTAGATCCTTATCACCCTGCACAGAAACCAACTCCAGATGGATCAAGGACGTTGACACTGTAATAGTTAGAAGATACAGTAGGGAGAACACATCCCTGTATAGACCTACAAAGGACTTTCTGAACTGGACTCCAGTTGTTCAGGAAATAAGACCAACAATTAACCAATGAGACCTCATGATACTAAGAGGTGCCTATATAATAAAGGAAACAAGCAAGTAAAGGGACAGCTTACAGAATGACGGAAAAAGACTAATATCTAGAATATATAAATAACTCCAAAAAACTAAATAGCAAGAAAACAAACAAAAAGTAGGCTAAACTTGAAGCTGGAAAAAAGCTGCATTGCATGCAGCCCTATGGGACATAGAAATCATCAGTGGTGAAAGCAGTGCACACTGGAAACCTCAAGTTTGGCCAGACAGGCCAAATGACTGAACAGGTGCAATAGTGGCATGTCTGCTCTGGGGGAAACCAACTGCTCTCTAATTGGACTGGAGGCCCACTCTATGGGAGGGAATACATGCCTGGTACTGAAAAAACTAATCAAAAGTCTATGGCAGGATCCCAATAGCTTTCTTCACGGAAATAGAAAAAACAATCCTAAAATTCATCTGGAAACACAAAAAACCTCGAATAGCCAAAACAATTTTGTCACAAAAATCAGGCAGGTGGTATAACCATACCCGATTTTAAGTTATATTACAAAGCCATAGTAACAAAAACAGCATGGTACTGGCACAAGGACAGACAGGTAGATCAATGGAACAGAATAGAAGACCCAAATATTAATCCAAGCAGCTACAGCCACCTGATTTTTGACAAAAATGCCAAAAATATTAATTGGAGAAAAGATAGCCTCTTTAACAAGTGGTGTTGGGAAAACTGGACATCGGTATGTAAAAGGATAAACATAGATCCTTGTCTTTCTCCATGCACAAGAGTCAAATCCAAATGGATCAGGGACCTTGATATCAGACCTGAAACTCTGAACCTGCTAGAGGAAAAAGTAGGGGAAACCCTTCAACATATTGGCATAGGTAAGGACTTTCTGAATATAACCCCAATTGCTCAGCGAATAAAACCACTAATCAACCAATGGGACCTTATGAAATTACAAAGCTTTTGTACAGCAAAGGACACTGTGAGTAGAGCAAAAAGACAACCTACAGAATGGGAGAAAATCTTTGCCAGCTATACATCTGACAGAGGATTAATATCCAGAATATACAAAGAACTCAAAAAACAGAATAATAAGAATTCAAACAACCCAGTTAAAAAAATGGGCTATGGAACTAAATAGAGAATTCACAGAAGATGAAATTCAGATGGCATATAAACATCTGAAAAAGTGTTCCACATCCTTAGCCATCAGGGAGATGCAAATTAAAACCACTTTGAGATTCCATTTCACTCCTGTCAGAATGGCTTCCATCAAGAAAACAAATGACAATAAGTGTTGGCATGGATGCGGAAAAAGGGGAACACTTCTACACTGTTGGTGGGAATGTAACCTGGTCCAACCATTGTGGAAATCAGTGTGGAGGTTTTTGAGACAGCTAGAAATAGATTTACCATATGATCCAGCTATAGCACTCCTAGGCATATATCCAGAAGACTCTTCTCACTTCCTTAGAGATACTTGCAAAACCATGTTTATTGCCGCTCTATTCACAATAGCTAGCAAATGGAAGCAGCCTAGATGTCCCACCACAAATGAATGGATAATAAAGATGTGGTACATTTACACAATGGAGTTCTACTCAGCGGTAAAGAAAAATGAAATTATGAAATTTGCAGGGAAATGGATGGATCTGGAAAGGATTATACTAAGTGAGGTAACCCAGGCTCAGAAAGCCAAACGTCACATGTTCTCTCTCATATGTGGATCCTAGCTACAAATAGACAGACTTGTGTGTGAACTGGAACCAAAATTGGTACCAGAAACCAGTAAGCTGGTAAAAGGCTATAAGGGACGGAGGAAAGGGAAGGACTGAAGTGTATGGTATTGCACATATGTAAGTGGAAGGACTGATTACAAGGAGGGGAATGGCCTAACCAAGGCCATGGGTAGAGAATGCATAAAAGGACAAGGGGAGGGTCAATCTAATTTCAAAAGATTGTGAATAAGACTTATGTAAAACTACTTTTTTGAATAATGGTACATCTAGAAGCTGTAGATTGTTACTAGAAAATTTTCAGTACCTGGGATGGGATACCTTCCAGTGAGTTGTTGGCCAAGGAGGTCCCGGTAGCCTCCAAAACATTAAAGGCTTTTGCCAAAGCCCTTGGTTTCCCCTGAGAAACAGATAGTAAGACCCTATTGCTGAAGACATCTCTTGCCTGAGAGGCAAGGTCACTGAGAAAGCAAGCTGGTGCTGAGCAGAAAACCTTTTCCCTGTAGACCAGCCAACTGAAAGCTGGAAAAAGCTGCACTGCATGCAGAGTATGGGAGACAGAAGTCATCAGCAGTGAAAACAGTGGACTCTGAATATTCAAATTTGGCCAGACAGGCCCAAAGACTGAACAGGTGCAATAGTGGCATGTCTACTCGTGGGGTAACCAACTGCTCTATAATTGGACTGAAGGCCCTCTCTACGGGAGGGAATACATGCCTGGTACTGAAAAACCTAAGCAAAGTCTATGGTAGGTAAGGTCATAAACCTTAGGGGTATAAAGCATGCCCTTATCTAAATGTATATACTATTCCCACCAAGCTGCCCGGAAAATACTTCACTTAATGCTCATATTCACATATTAATGCTACTCTCACTTCTGGTTAGAGAAGCTTCTCTTTCAGATGGCGATGACCACTGGGATGATCCAAGAGGCAACATAGTGCTGAGAAGAAGGGATGGAGAAGTGCCAAGCACTGAAACATCTCTGTCACACCCTCCAAGGCTCAGGGATCATTGCGGAAGAGGGGGCGGATAGAATGGAAGAGCCAAAGGAAGGGTACAACTCCCTACAATGCAACTGCCCAGACAGAAATTGGCCTTGATATCCATGACCTTGCTGTGCCTAGCAATACCTCCGCACGACCCTCATAGTAGAAGTAAAAGAGGATGACATCATATTAAAAAAAGAGACTAATGGAGAGAGAGAGGGGATATGATGGAGAGTGGAGTTCTAAAGGGGAAGGGGGGAGGGGAGGGAAAAATACGCACCTTTGGTATGTAAGTATGTTTTGTTGTCAATAAAAAAAAAAAAAGTCTATGGCAGGGGAGGTCATGAGCCTTAGGGGTATAAAGCCTGCTCTTGTCTGGCTAAATGTATACATTATTCCCACCAAACTGCCCTGAAAGCACTACACTTAATGTTCATATTCACATATTAATGCTACTCTCACTTCTGGTTAGAGAAGCTTCTCTTTTCAGATGGTGATGACCACTGGGATCACCCAAAAGGCAACATAGTGCTTAGAAGAAGGGATAGAGAAGTGACCAGCACTGAAACACCTCTGTAACACCCTCCAAGGCTCAGGGACCATTGCAGAAGAGGGGGGTGGATAGAATGGAAGAGCCAAAGGAAGGATGGGACTCCTTACAATGCAACTGTCCAGGCAGAAATTGGCCTTGATATCCATGACCTCACAGTGCCTAGCAATACCTTCGCAAGACCCTCATAATAAGAGAAAAAGATGATGACATCAATTTAAAAGAGAGACTAATGGAGAGAGGGAGGGGATATGATGGAGTGTGGAGTTCTGAAGGGAAAGTGGGGAGGGGAGGGAAATATCATGGTTTATTGTCTGTAAGTATAGAAGTTGTCAATAAAAAATAAAAATTTTAAAAAGTAGGCTATGGAACTAAGCAGAGAGTTCTTAATAAAAGAAATTCAAATAATTGACAAATATTTTTAAAAAGTATTCAACATCCTTAGCCATTAAGAAAAAGTAAATTAAAACTAACTCCATCTCCCTCCAGTCAGAGTGGCCAGCACCATGGAGACAAGTGACAACGGATGAGGATTTGGGGAAATGAAAACCATTGTTAACCATGAGTGGGAGTGTAACTGGTTCAGCCACCGTGGACATCAGTGCAGGAGTTCCTCAAAATACTAAAATTAGAACTACATATAGTTCACTATACAACTCCTGGGAATGTACCCAAAGCATTGTTAAGTCCTACTGTGGAGGTACACCATGATGGAGTGTAACTGGTTCAGCCACTGTGGACATCAGTGTGGGAGTTCCTCAAAATACTAAAAAGAGGGCTGGAGAGATGGCTTAGTGGTTAAGGCGCTTGCCTGCAAAGCCAAAGGAACCAGGCTCAATTCCCAGGACCCATGTAAGCCAGATGCACAAAGTGGTACACGTGTCTGGAGTTAATTTGCAGTGGCTGGAAGCCCTGGAGCGCATTTCTCTCTGTGTGTGTGTCTCTCTCTGAAATAAATAAATTGAAAAAAATATGATTAGAAGCTGGGCATGGTGGCACATGCCTTTAATCCCAGCACTCAGGAGGCAGAGGTAGGAGGATCACCATGAGTTCGAGGCCACCCTGAGACTACATAGTGAATTCCAGGTCAGCCTGAACTAGAGTGAGACCCTACCTCGAAAAAATCTACCATACACACACACACACAATTAGAAATAAGAGAATGAGCAAAGGTACCCTGCATGGAGGTAGGCTGCTGCTCCCAGAAGTCTCCAAAATAATAGAAGACACTGCCATTGCTCTTGGTGGCCCACCACAACGGAATGGTAAGACCCCGTTACTAAAGACATCACACACTGTGGTTGTAGGACATAAATGACACTGTATCTGAGCTGGAAGCTTCTGCCTTGCTGTCACAGTGCTAAAAGGTGTTGTGTAGGCTGGAAGGCAGAAAAGTCATCAAAATCCCACCCCCCCACACACACACAGCTGTGGACTCTGCATTGGTCACGTGATGCTGATGCCCTTGGGCAATGTAACCTTAGAGCAGAGGGTGAATGGGGTCCCTGCAGCTTTCAATTATGAGCATAGCAGGTATCACCCAGCATCCCCTTGCTCCTGGCCCTCCATTCTGACTTCAGCCTTTGCTAGTGGACCTTGGGCAAGGCATACTCCCCATTAACCCTTGAATACCATCTAGAAAACAGATAGAAATACCATCACCAAGGTGAGGAATGGCAGTGCACAGCAGAAGACGAGGCAGAAAGATTCCAAGTTCAAGGTCAGTCTACATAGGAAGACCTTGTCTCAACAAACAAAACTACTGCCTCCTGGTCGTGGGCCTCCTTCTACCAACCTGCTCTTCCCTTGCCTACCTGACAGCCACCTTCCCTCTCACCACGAAACCAGCTAAGAAGTTGGGCATGGGGGCATACACCCATAACCCCAGCGCTTGGGAAGTGAAGGCAGGAACAGGAATTGAAGGCTATATATCAAATCTGAGACCAACCTGAGGCTATGAAGCCCTACCTTAAATGCCAAAATAAATATGGGAGAAAAGGAAGAGAGGGAGGGAGGGAAGAAGAGAGGAAAAGAGGAAGAAAGAAAAGAAAGAAGCCAGTTGAGAACTGTCCCAGGCCAGGAGGCCAAATCCCCATTTGCCCTTTGGTCAGGAGGAACTTTATAGTCATCAGGGGACTATTTTCCAAAGCACATTCTGGAAAACCCAGGGGCACCAGCAGCATATGAGCGTGGCTATTGGTCTTGAATGCCTTCCCTGGAGTCGTAACTGAAGGGTTTTGTTCTTTCACTTCTCAAATCCTTGGAGACACAGCCACATACGACACTTTACCCTTGTCTGGCCAGAGTGGCTCAAACTTCCGGGACTGAGTTCTTCCTATTCAGAGCCAAACAGCTTCTGCCTTCCTGCCTTTCTCTAGCACCAGACTGCACATGCCAGAGGGGTGACCTCACCTCAGAGTCACCAGTTTCCTGTTTCTTCCCTCCGGACAGAGCCCTGAATCGCATCAGCAACATCACTGGGTTGGGGCTCATTTCCCTGCTCCACAAATGTCTGGAGTGTGAGGAGGGGGCGCCAAGTGTAATGAAAACATGGGTCCCAAGTTGCTCGCCTCTCGCAGCAATGGAACACATGCTCTGCAGTCCTGAAAGAAAGCCTTCCATCTGTTGGACTCGGCCAAAACTCAGCTCCAGGGTCAGACGCTGGTGACCTCAAAACACTGGACACTCACTGGACCCCTGGCAGGGCCTCCTGCGTGCTGACTCTTGGCACACTCCCGTGAACTAGGGCAAGGTTTCTTTAAACATAAACCAAGCTGAATGTTTAAAGGCTTTGGGGGCGTCAGGAAGATGGCTAAGTAGTTAAAGGCGCATGCTTGCAAACCTTGCCAACCCTGGTTTGGCCCAGGTTTGATTCCCTAGTACCTGCATAAAGCCAGATGCACAAAGTGCTGCATGCCTCTGGAGTTGGTTTGCAGTGGGTAGAAGCCCTGGAACCCCCATTTTCTTTGTCTCTCTCCTCGCAAATAATCAATAACTTAAAAAAATATTTTATTTATTTATTTGAGAGAGAGTGAGAGAGAGAGAGAGAGAGAGAGAGAGAGAGAGGGCATGGCAGGGCATCTAGCCACTGCAAACAAACTCCAGATGCATGTGCCCCTTGTGCATCTGGCTTACATGGGTCCTGGGAAATGAACCAGGGTCCTTAGGCTTCACAGGCAAATGCCTTAAACTGCTCATCCATTTTCCCAGGCCCAATAACTTTTTAAAATATATTTCATTTATTTATTTATTCAAGAGAGATAGAGAAAGTGAAAGAGAGAGAATGGGCACGCCAGGGCCTCCAGCCACTGCAAACGAACTCCAGATGCATGCGCCCCCTTGTGCTTCTGGCTTACTTGGATCCTTCGGGAATCAAACTGGGGTCCTTTAGCTTTGCAGACAAATGCCTTAATTGCTAAGCCATCTTGTCCAGCCCCAATAACTATTTTTTTTAAAAAAAGGCTTTTATGAAGCATGTTTAGGGATTCTTGTTGCAACATTTTCCCATGTCTGTCCCCCAGCAGCTCACCATCCCTGCCCTTAGGCAACAGCACTGATAGGAAAGTCCAACAAAGAACCTGCACACATGAATTTGAAACTGTAATCCAGTGACGTATAGTTATGAGGCAGGTCAAGGGCATAGCAGAGGCAGGAGCTATCCATACACTCAGCCACCACAGACTCAGGAATTCTCTATCTGCTCAAACACAAATTGCTAAACTTATTGAGCACTGCCTATGGGACAGGGTCAGGTCCAAGTTTTTTTTTTTAAATTGACAGCTTCCATAATTATAAACAATAAACCATGATCATTCCCTTCCTTCCCTCACTTTCCCCTTCACAAATCCACAGCCATCATATCCCCTCCCCCTCTCAATTAGTCTCTCTTATAGTAACTTACACCTTCATCATAATCCTATGAAGTAGATACAGTGGTTGGTGCCATTTTATAGCTGAAAAATGGAGACAGGAAGTAGTAATCTGGCTTTAGATTGGACAGAGAGTGGCCCTGGGAACCCCTGAAATATATGTGTAGTGGTTTGAGTCAGGTGTCCCCCATAAACTTAGACGTTCTGAATGCTAGGTTCCCAGCTGATAGAGATTTGAGAATTAATGCCTCCTGGAAGCAGTGTATTATTTGGGGCAGGCTTATGGGTATTATAGCCAGTTTCCCCTTGCCAATGTTTGGCACACTCTCCTGTTGCTGTTCCTGATGTTGCCCAGGAGCTGATGCCCACCCTCTGCTCATGCCATCATTTTCCCTGCCATCATAGAGCTCATCTTGAGTTTGTAAACCAAAATAAACCTTTCTCCCCCCACACACAAGTTGCTCTTGGTCAGGTGTTTTCTGCCAGCAATGTGAACCTAAAAGCAACAGTAAAGTTGGTACCATAAGTGGGGTCATTGCTGCTAGACAGCTGTGTGGCTTTTGGCCTTTTGGAGCTGATTTTCAAGGGGAATGAGGAAGGATTTGAAATCTTGGCCTAAGAGACACCTTGAAGTGCTGTAAGTACAGCTTTATGGATTATTCTGGTTGGAGTTGGAAGACCTGAAATGTAGAACTAAGGACTGTGAGGTTTGGCTTATGAGGGTGAGAAAGAGCTTTGCTTAGACTGAGCTAGAAGCAGTTTGTGTGAGATGCCTGCTGTTATGCCTGTGTCCTGAGAATTTGTGCAGGGTTGCATTGTGTAGAAATGGACAGGTATGAGCAGAGGGATATGCCACAGAAATGAAATCTTTGGGTTGAAACTTCTGCCCATTTAGCTGCAATTATATGAGAGATTACAACCTTTGAGATTGGCCAGCTGACCTGCACTGGGGCAACAGGAAAAATGTAGACTGTTTTGAAGGGGTCTGATAAAAACTATGGGGACTCTTAAAGTTGTACTGAATGCATTGCATTTTACATCATGGATGGTTATCAGTTTATGGGGATCAGGGCTGGAATGTGGTGGTTTGATTCAGGTGTCCCCCATACACTTAAGTATTCTGAATGCTAGGTTCCCAGCTGATAGAGATTTGAGAATTAATGCCTCCTGGAGGAAGTGTATTATTGGGACCAGGCTTATGGGTGTTATAGCCAGTTTCCCCTTGCCAGTGTTTGGCACACCCTCCTCTTGTGGTTGTCTGCCTGATGTTGGTCAGATTAAGTTATATGTTTGCACATCACATCAAGATGGCTCTTAATCTGAATATGCCCAAGTGAGGTTACAGCTGGACACCCTGCATAGGCTGTGGATTGGGATCCATATTCCCAGATGGTTCTGGAATGGAACGCCACAGTTGCACACACTGGTCCTCTTGGGACCACTGGACCTACCTTGACTGAATAATGTTGACTGTTTGCCAAGAATGTTGGCAGGCCAGGCTGGTCCAGTGCCATTGGCTTCCGAGCATGTCCTTAGATAATAGTGATTTGCCAAAGGCCGTGATAATGGAGAGCAGATCCTCCCAGCCTGTGTCTAAGGGTGGAAGCGTTTGCTAATCTAGAGGCCTGTAGAGCGCAGACAGCAGCTCACTTAATCAAGAACTGCGGGTCCCTGTAAGTGGCCAATGAGCTTTGTGAGCCCACATGATTCCCCTTCCTCCCATAAGCTGTGTCTGGTTTGCAGGTCCCTCCCAGTGTCATGAAGTTAACTACAACAGTCTCCCGTGCCCGAGTGGCCGTGACTTCTCTACGTAACAGAGGATGACGGTGCCCTTCCGATCCTCCTGCTTCTGTCTCCTGTGCTGGCATCACAGATGTGCACCTCCACGCCTAGTTTTACGCAGCGCTTCCTGCGTGGGAGGAAAGCGTTCCACCAACGGAGCTGCTCCTCAGTCCCAGCTGCATTTAATTTTCAGTGAGAAGCTGCAGCTCACAGGGTGTCTTTTGCATTGATTTATTTATTCATTTGTTTATTTATTTTTCAACTGAGGTAAAATATGGGGAGAGTTTGGTATTTAATTATTGTTCTCTTTGCTTCACAATTTATTTTGGTCACTTAAGTGCTGTATATACACAGTGGTACCTTCTGACATACGTTAAGGAAAATCTTTCACATTAGGTAAACATTTGTTTTTAGATTTCAACCTTATTTCCTTTTTAAAAATTGTTTTTCAGGGTCTGGAGATAGAGCTTAGTGGTAGAGTACTTGGCTAGCATGCACAAGGTTCCAGGTTTAATTCTTAGCTCCCAGCACCATTTTTTTAAATGTTTTTCAGCTAGGCATGGTGGCCCATGACCATAATCCCAACACTTGGAAAGTGGAGGCAGAGGGTCAGAAGTTCAATGTGATACGTGGCTAAATAGTTTGAGGCCAGCTTGGAGTATCTGAAAAATGATAAGAAGGGGGCTGGAGAGATGGGTTAGTGGTTAAGGCACTTGCCTGTGAAGCCTGACGACCTGGGTTCGATTCCCCAGTACCAATGTAAAGCCAGATGCACAAAGTGGGACGTGTGTCTGGAGTCCATATGCAGCAGCTGGAGGCCCTGGTGTACCCATTCTCCCCCTCTCGCCTGAGGCAGCAGGATCTATGTTTGATTCTAGCCTGGGCTGCATATGGAAACCATGCCTCAAAAAAATGTAGAGAGAGAGAGAGAGGATGAATTTCATAGAAACTTGAAATTACCTGAAAGTTTATAGCTCATACATAAAATAAATGACTGTTTTTTTTTGTTTTTTTTTTTAAGAAGTAGTCTTTTAGGGCTGGAGAAATGGTTTAGTGGTTAAGGCACATGCCTGTGAAGCTTAAGGACCCCGGTTCGATTCTCCAGGTCCCATATAAGCCAGATGCACATGGTGGCACATGCGTCTGGAGTTCATTTGCAGTGAGGCTAGAGGCTCTGGTGCACCCATTCTCTCTCTCTCTCTTCCTCTCTCTGTCTCTAATAAATAAATAAAAAAATTTTTAAAAAAAAAAGAAGTAGTCTTCTATAGGGTTCTCCCCATATTTGACAAACTCTAAGAAATCATATGGAAACCATCCACCCCGAGGGTGTCAGGTCTTATGCTTTTCATTGTTTCCTATTTTTATTCACTTAGAAGTAAAATTTTATGTCATTATCAATCATGAACTTTTTATTTTTATTTATTTATTTTTTATTTTTTGGTTTTTTGAGGCAAGGTCTTGCTCTGGCCCAGGCTGACCTGGAATTCACTGTGTAGTCTCAGGGTGGCCTCGAACTCATAGTGATCCTCCTACCTTTGTCTCCCGAGTGCTGGGATTAAAGGCATGTGCCACAACACCTAGCCAGTCATGAATTTTTGAAATTGAAACTTTGCCAAATTACCAATAAAATACTCCTGCTTAACCACACGATAAGTGAGGCAGTCATATTTTTCTGTTTCCTCTGTAAAATAATATCACAAAAGTGTTTCCATATGGAGCGGCAGTGACTGTGCTGTCTAAAAATGCAGGTGCTTTGGACTGTTGCATCATCATGGGAATCTTTAATAATACCCTGCACCCAACTCGTGATTAGTCTCACTCAAGAAAAGAGCCACGTGAGCAAGGGAAATCGAGGGGACCTTCATGGACAGCTGGAATTTTGGTGGACAGAAGGTGAAGCTCAGAGTTGGGGGTGGGGCAGGGCTGAGGCAACCGGCTGAGGGTGGCGGTTGTACTGACAGCCTCTGATTGGGCCAGCCTCCATGCTGCCAGGCCAGTGCCTGCCATAGCAGCTGGCCAACGGTTTTTAGAGCATCCTTGTCCGTTAGAGTGGATTAGGTTAGCAAAGGCACTGAGAAGGAATAATTTTGGCTCATATATCAAAAGGTAAGGGCTGGCTTGAGTCCAGCTGGGGCACTTGTGGGAAGGACAGTTGTTTAACTATAGTAAAAATGATTTTGAAGGATACTGAGTGTTATACAAAGGATTATTATTATTTTTTTAGTCCTGCAAGCTGGTTGGCAATGGGTTGGGACTAATAAACCCTACTGGTAAAGAAATGACAGTATTTTTTGGCGTATTTTAGAAAGATTTACTAGGGTAGGTGAACCAGAGGAAGTTGAAATGGCGATGTTTTCACAAGGAGCCGTAACAATCCAGGCATGAAGGAGCAGGCAAGGCGAGGACCAGGAAGATGGGAGTTGGGAGTTGAATCGGTTACTTTCTCGTTGCTATGACAAAACCTCTGACAAAAGCAACTTAAGGAAGAAGGGTTATTTCAGCCCATGGTCTGTCATGCCATCCATCATGGAGGTGGGAACCTGGAGCGCCTGCTCACCTTGTGTGTCACAGGTACGCAGGAGGACTGAGCTGGCCTTGGTTCTCCTTTGTTCCTTTGTCCTCAGGCTGGGCCCCTGCTTCCTGGGGCAGTGACAAGCGCATTCAAGGTAGGTCTTCCTTCCTCAGTGGACTGTCTCTGGAAACACAGAGGCGTATTGCCTAGGTGGTTCCAAATCCAGTCAGGTTGCGAAGTCAGCCCTCACACACGTGTCACTTCCTTAACTCAAGTCTGGTTATATGGCCCATCTCTAGAAGAGCTGACACGTTCCTCTTAGAATGCTCTGGTCCTGTGTCTTCGCTGCTCTTGCATCAGGGAGCAGTTCAAGCCAACGAGCCTCATGCTGGGGGGGCATCTGAAATACCTTTTCTTTGTTCCTTATCCCCACCTCCCGGCTTCCCCAGTGCAGTGGCTGGCTGAGACCACACGTGGGTTCTCACTCGTGAAGGGCTGTAGCATCCTATAGAGCGACTTCTGATCGCCAAGAATGAGAAATCTGGGGTAAAAGCTCTCTTTTTCCTCAACCCATGGTGCTGAGATTTAGTTGAGAGAGATTCCACAAATTCCTAATTGGATCAAGTAGTGCTATGTTTTGTTAGTGAATGGTCTCCGGAGGTCTGTGTGTTACACGCTTGGTCTTCAGCTGTGCACTCTAACAGGTGGTGGGATGTGTAAGGAGTACTTACTAGACTCTCCTTTCTGGCTGCCATGATGTCATGTCCTCTCCCACACCCGTTTTTTTTCTCCTTCTCCCACACTCTTATGCCATGATGTATTTGCCTCACCTCACTGCAGCCCAAGAGCAATGGGGCCAACTGGCCTAGGGTCAAAAACCCCCAAACTGAGCCAAAACCATCTCCTTATGAGCAGATTACATCAGGCATGTGTTGTAATAGGAAAGCTGACCAACATGCCCATAGGTGTGGCTACTCAGATTAGACCAGCTTTTGTCCCCAGCCTCCCACTCCAGCCTCCCAGCCTCCCTTCCCACTTCCTGTGACTATATTCTAAACTGCCCATGAATAATCCTTGGCCTCATGTTGTTTTGGGGGAACCTAGGCCAATACAGAACAGGATTTTCACGTTAAATAAATATATATACATATATATATGCTAGTAGTGGTGGTGCACACCTTTAATCCCAGTACTCAGGAGACAAAGGTAGTAGGATCCCCATGAGTTTGAGGCCACTCTGAGACTACACAGTGAATTCTAGGTCAGCCTGGGCTAGAACGAGACCCAAATTTGGAAAACCAATGGATCTATATATTTATCTATATATTTTTAGTTATTTTTCTGCAAGAAAGTGAGTGTATGGGTACAATAGGGTCTCTTGCCACTGCAAATGAACTCCAGATATATGCACCACTCTGTATATCTGGCTCTAAGTGAGTATTAGGGAATCGAACCCAAGCTGAACCCTCTGCAAGCAACTGCCTTTAAGTGCTGAGCCATCTCGCCAGCCCAGGATCTTCACTTTGCATCTGACTCTACCGCAGTGAAATCTCACATAATGCTAAGCCCCCGTTATGAGCATCAAATCCTCATGACTCAGCTTTATGATCAAGAGTGAATACCTCCTTTTGAACTTTTATTAAAACCGTTTTTAGAACTAACAATCCCATATGCTTGGCAGTGGTTTTCAGCCTATGCACAAGAAATTTAAAATCCTGGAAAGCTGGCAGGCCCCTTAAAGGCTGCTGTATGAAAATGTCAAAAATAAAGACAGTAAAAATACTGAAAGGAACAGAGAATTCAGTCATAAGGGCTAGACTTGATCCAATCGCCTACTTGGTGAGTGACACATACTTCTTCAAGTGCTTTACACTGGCATCTGTAAACAGGGGAGAGTTCTGTGCCTTCGTAGGGTCAGACAGGACCACATATGAGTGGTGAGCACTTGTTCACTGGAGCACTCACCTGCCCTCTCCCTCTGTTACATGAGTCGAACTTATTTGAATGGATCCTCACCTTCCTTAATGCATGTCTTGTTTGCCATTCCCACCTCCACAGTAGGACCTGGTTGATTTATTTAAAGAAAGCATTTATCATTTTAAACCATTTTCCTGGTCATAACGAGTGGGAAAAGCGAGGAGAAATTAGTTGGGAGATCCGGGAATGAACTTTGTCACTCCTGTGAAAGCAATTCAGTGAAACAGCATGTGGCCGCTGAAAACTTCTGGAAAAATCGTATGGTCCTGAGGAGTGCCAACCTGAGGAGAAGCAAAGAAGGAAGGCGAGAGGACTAAGCCTGGGAGTCCAGCCACACACGTGGCTCTGACCATGTCCAGTAAGCGTGTCCTGAAACATGTGACCAAAGCTAGCTTGAGGCAGGCTTTCTCTTCACTGGCCATGGAAAGGCTCCCGACTGTGAGCAAACTGCAAAGCACCATAAAACCTTCCTGTTGTTTACTGGTTTTGCTACTACTAATTAGTAGCAAGAATAGTGATGGCCCTTGGAGCAAGTTGAGAAATTTTTCTAAACTCTTAATTTGGTATCTTCTTTAGGGAAAAAAAAAAAAACAAACAAACAAACAAAAAAAACTAGATCCCTTCCTCACAGTAGATTCAGAAATATATTCCAATCAGAAAAAAAATGTATGTATGTATGTATGTATGTGTGTGTGTGTGCGTGCGTGTGTATGTATGTATGTATATATGTTGTAAAGCATATGCAAATTACCCAAGTCAGAAAAAAAAAAGACTGTCAAAGTTGGCTACATAAAAATAAAAACACAACAAGTGTTAGATTGAAAAAAAAAAAAAAAAAAACAGAACATAACATTTGCAAGGTTAAAATAGAAAGAAACTGGGAAAACAGCTGAAACTGACATGACAGATGAAGTTAGTGCTCCCTACAGAGTAGTGAATCAGTGAGAACAACTCTCGGTAGAAAAGCAGGGGACGGGTGGGATGTAACAGTGGAAGAGGGCTTGCCTAGTGTGCCTGAGGACCAAGGTTCCATCCTGGCACTACAAAAAGGGGGAAAAAAAGGTAAAATATTTGATTACAAAATTCAAAGAACATAAAAAGATGCCAAATTAGGGCTGGAGAGATGGCTTAACAGTTAAGGCACATGCCTGCGAAGCCTGAGAACCAAAGTTCGATTCCCCAGGTCCCTCGTAAGCCAGATGCACTTGGTGGCACATTCATCTGAGTTTGTTTGCAGTGGCTGGAAGCCCTGATGCGCCCATTCGCACTCTCTCTTTCTCTCTCTCACCTCTCTCTGTGTCTCTAATAAATAAATAAAAATAAATCTTTCAAAAAAAGATGCTAAATTAAAGTCCAAGCCAAAGGGCCATTGAGTTAAAAATGGTTACCAATAATTACAGCTAGCATATTAAGTGCCAGGCACTAGAAGAAATATCTCACAGAGGTATATACGGATCATCACTTGTATAATTAATAAAACAGAAATAGGAAGGTAGTAAAATATATTGTGATTGCTCTTTTACTGAAATGCATTAAAGCAAATCAGTCAGGCCTTTGTCATCTGAAAAGAAGTATCAGCTGTTGATGAAGGTTCTCAATGTATAGAACAATCACATTTACATTAAATTATATCTAATATGTGCTTTCAAATTCCAGAACCAAATACCAACTATTAGAAATAGTTTTTATGTGTAAGATTACATAGGACCATGTTATGTAAAGATTTTACAAAACTCATGCAGGCTGGGTGTGGTGGCGCTCGCCTTTAATCCCAGCACTCAGGAGGCAGAGGTAGGAGGATCCCTGAGAGTTCGAGGCCACCCTGAGACTACATAGTTAATTCCAGGTCAGCCTGGGCCAGAGTGAGACCCTACCTCGAAAAACCAAAAAAAAAAAAAAAAAAAAAAAAAAAAAAAAAAAAAAAAAAACTCATGCAGCACAAGATCTTTTCATCTGTAGTAATTGAATGATCACAGTCAAAGTTCAGGGTGGGTATCCATAGCCCCTTGGTGTTCCTCTCTCCTGGGATTTGGAGTGCCCACATCTGGCAAGAGACAGTCAGGCCATGTAGTAGAAAGAAGGAAGGAAAGGGGAGGGAGGTGGGGGAGAGGTTTCCGGGGATGTTGGAGAGAACAAAGTAACTTCCTCCAAAAAGAAACTAGGAGTGGAGGGTTCCATGGCACTCTGGGAGAACGTGAGCTGGCATTTGTGAGGCCCAGCTCCCAGTGTGAGCTTCTTTCAAAGCTGGTCAGAACCAACCCCTTGGAAAGCCTGAGCTGTGCTCACTCAGGCCTCATTCACCAGCTGCCCTGTCTTCCTCCTCCTCAGCCCAGCCCACGCTTTCTCTTCTTGCGTCTGCTCCTGTCACTCCCTGGCCCTCTGGACTTGGCCTTTGGCCTAAGTTGATAACACATCAGCACTGTTGCGAATGGCCAAAGTCTAATAGGGTCTGAGGAGCTGGTCCCTTTGTGGAGCAGCTGATCCCTTTGCGGAGCTACATTGCCCACCCTCAGCAAGTGGAGTTTGGAATCTGTAGGGAACAAGTCCCAGGAGGATCTGCACAACAAATGAGCCCTCAGCTCCCTTGGCCCATGTCTTATGATCACCTCCACGGAGTCAGGAGCACATCCCTCCATTTATTCTAGCCCTGTACAAATCAAAAGGCCAGAAAGCCTCAATTTATAATTGTTCACATGAAAAACACTAAAGATGGCCAGGCATGGTGGCGCATACATTTATGAAATTTCTAGGAGTAAAATTTCTAGTTCAGTGCTGGGGGGTATATTCCTCTGAAGATACATTCAAGGTGAAGGATAAGTTGTTCCACCTGGTCCTCTTACTGCTAAGAAAGGAGCACAACGCTTAGTGGGTCTTATTTGGATTTAAGGCAATGCATTCTTTACTCCAGCATGTTACTCCAGCCCATATACCAAGTGACTTGGAAAGCTGCTAGTTTTGAGTGGGACCCACAACACCAGAAGGCTCTTCAACAGGTCTAGCCTGCTCTGCCGCTTGGACCATGTGATCCAGCAGATCTGATGGTACTTGAGGTGTCAATGGCAGACAGGGATGCTATTTGGAACTTGTCTCAGGCTCCCATAAGTGAATTACAGCAGAGGCCCTTGGAATTTGGGGGCAACACCCTGCCGTCATCTGCAGACAATTAATCTCCCTTTGGGCCTTAGAGGGAATTGAGCCAATGGGCCATCAAATTACCATGTGACTGAGCTGCCCATCATGAGCTGGTGATCTGCTGATCAAGCTGCCATGCTGGACTTGCACGGCATCAGTGCAGTGTGTGGTTTGGTTTATTACCACAAATGATGGAGAGAGAACTCAAGTCTGCAGAGAAGTCAAAAATGGAGGAGGCAGGAGGGCAATTAGGAGGTGGGAACCTCAACCTTAATTGCTACATCTACATTTTGTGCAAGGAGTCTGTCACTGAGGTGGCACTTTCTGTGTTCACAGAGTGTTTTAAAGAAAATAGCACCACTTTTTTGATGAGTCAAGTAAAATGCACAGTCGTAACCACACATGATATCACAACTCCCTTGGGGCTGGCAGTCCCTGGAGGCTCATGATAGCTCTGGGAAAATGATTAACCAGTCTGGTTTTCCAGGAAGCCTGTGTATTTTCTCAAGAGCTCTGGTGTCCCGGGGCAGTTGTTCCCTGAACAGACAATCAGGAGTAGACATTTGAAACACTCTGGATGGCGTGAGCAGTTCTCCAACACCACTGAGAGCTTAGAGAAGTTCACGCAGAGTCCCAGAGCACCTGCTGTCTCTGCTGACTGTCCTCAATACAGATGCCACGCGTAAATGATGCCATGAACATTCCGGCACCATGAGCTTTGGTTGGCTTTACTTCCAAGGCTCTCCAAGAGTGCTTGGTCCTTCTCTTGATCACCTAAGCACAATGATAGGCTCAGATGTTTCCTAAGGCACTTTCATATCTTGAGATTTGATTCCTGAGTCAATTGGGCACCTGTTTCCCAGCCACTCAAGCGCCCGTAAGTTGGTACATTGGGGTAGTATCTCACCTGCCAGTCTCCTGGTGAATGACCGATGCTATCTCAGCAACTAACCCCAGAAACACAGTTTTCTGAGCCACACCAGGTGGTTCCCTGGCATGTCACCTCTCTGACACTCAGAATGTTCAACAGGCTCAGGGGAGTGCAGCAGTCTTCAGCGGCCTCCATCAGAGGCCCAGCAAAGCATCGGCTGCTGTGTGCTAAGGAAAGTCTTGAGCCAGAATCACTCCAGGACGGGAGACGTGTAAGCCTGGGAGACGTGTAAGTCTGGAGGCCGTCAGTCAGTCCTACTGCTGTCCCCTTCCCAGGACCCGAGCCAGCTGCTTCAGTGTGACAAAGCAAGAAGAGCAAAATGATGCTCGGACGCCACTAATCCTCACCGGGGCTGATATCTGAACCAAGAAGTGGGGATTGGCACAGTGCCCAGTTACTTCACATGTCTGCTTTCTAACTGCCCCCAAAGGCAGAGTGCTAGCCCCGCCCCACTCAGACCTGCAGCAGTTTTCTGGAGTTCAGTGGAAAAAGCCCCATGTGTTGGGCTCTCAGAGAAAGTAAAGCAAGGTGATGGCTATAATCTCAGTACTCAGGAGGCTGAGGCAGGAGGATTACAGACCCGCCTGAGCTACAGTGTGAGTTCAGGTCAGCTGGGGTTACAGTGAGACTCTGCCTCAGAAAACAAAAGCAAAGGGCTGGAGAGATGGCTGGGCAGTTAAGGCGCCTACTTGCCAAGCCCACGTTTGGCCAGACACAAAAAGTGATGCAAGGGCACAATGCCACACTTGCCCACAAGGTGTGCACGTGTCTGGAGTTCGTTCACAGCGGCTGAGGCTGCTGGCCCGCCCATATTCTCCCTCCCTCTCTCTGTCTCTCTCTTTCTCTCTCTCTCTCTCTCTCAAATAAAAAAAAAAAGCAAAAGGAAGCTGGGCATGGTGGCACATGCCTTAAACCCAGCACTTGGGAGACAGAGGTAGAAGGATTGCCATGAGTTGGAGGCCACTCTGAGACTACATAGCGAATTCCAGGTCAGCCTGGGCTAGAGTGAGACCCTACCTCAAAAAACCAAAATGCAAAACAAAACAAAACAAAAGGAAAACAATAGTAAAAAAAAAAGGGGGGGGAGTCAAAGTTGCAAAGGGGGAGAATAACATCTGTCCAGTTGGGTCAGTTGCAGCAAGGATGGGAGCAGTGGACACATGGTGGTGGGTGGCCTGAGGAGGAGCAGGGGCTGGGGGTGGTCAGCAGCAATAGTAACAACAGCTTCAGCTCACTCCAGTAGACAGGGACAAAACGAGGGGACAGCCCTCCCCCACAGTTCTCAAAACCATGTTCTGGTCTGCTGCAGTGAGCAGCAGGGAGGGGTGGACTGCAGTCCTACCTGGTGAGGACTGTCCCCTGCAGGTCCCCATCTTGAGCTAGACCCAGTCCTCCACCTGAAATTAAATTCCTGTAGATCTCAGGTTAAGTGGACCATCCTCAGGAGCTAATGTCAGCTCTCCCACACTGGGGTTCTGCAGTGAATGGGGGAGGAGAGGAGAGCAGCCGCAGTTGGAATCCTGGGCAGAAAAGGATGCTAAGTGTAATTGAAGGTGAGGCTGTGGAGAAATGTACCACACCTTGGCATGCTGAGCTAGGAGAATGGGGCACCAGCGATCCAACCACTCAACAAACAAGTTGTGAAAATGGAGGTTGTTATTTTGAAAACAGCTACCCATTTCCGCATAAAATAATAGATCTTCTCTTTACTTTAAATGTACAGTGGGAGAGGGGCACTGCTGGCCCAGTCCAGCGCATGGTGGGACAAGGACGCTCTTGACCCGTTAGCTTGTCCAGTGGGGCAGGGACAGTCCTGTCCGTTGGGCACAGGCACACACACCTGGCCTGATGGCGTGCGTGCACAGCCTGATGGCACAGGGTGGCACTCCTGGCCTGATGGCGTGCGGTGCACAATGCCTGATGGGCGTGCACGGGGACACCCTGGCCTGTGTTTAGTACTTACGGTGGGGCCTTGCACCCGGCGCGTCCCCCCGAGGCCCGCGGCGCGGGGCACGCTGGGAAGCGGCGTGGTCTCCAGGGACGCGGACCCGGCCAGTCCCCGCGCTCCCACTTCCGGCTGCGCTCCTCTGCGGTGCACGTGGCAGGTACGCGCAGGGATTTGGGCTTCGGGGCCTGGCCTTTGCCCGTGGGGCCGGCTCGGAAGGGTCGGGGTGTAGAGGCCAGCTCACTTGGGATGGTTTCCATGGACAGTGGGTGGGTGCAGGCCCCGTGACTATAGGCCAACGCTCCCATAATTTTACTTCGGAGAAAATTGTAAAGGACAAAAACTAATCTACAAGACATTTGCCATCGATTTCTCAAAAACATTTATCAAGTTCAGGAAGTTCTCTTTTAGGGTTGACTTGCTGTTGTGTTGAGTTTGATCTGCAAAACATGAAGATGTTAATGCGTGCCAGCGTGATGGTTTACACCTGTAATCTCTCAGGAAGCTGAGGCAGGAGAATTGCCACAAGTGTGAAGCCAACCTGGTTACATACTGAGTTCCTGGGCAGCCTGGGCTATAGAGTGAAACCCTGTGTCAAAAAATAATAATTTAACCGGGCGTGGTGGCGCACGCCTTTAATCCCAGCACTTGGGAGGCAGAGGTAGGAGGATCTCCATGAGTTCAAGGCCACCCTGAGATTACATAGTTAATTCCAGGTTAGCCTGGATCAGAGTGAGACCCTACCTCGAAAAACCAAAATAATAATAATAATAATAATAATTATTATTATTATTATTATTATTATTTAACAACAGAAAACAAGTTAAGGAGCTCATCTTTCAGTAATTGCCAATTGCCATTTCCAGTGTGTATGTGTGTATTCATAAACTTCTGTGTTCAGTTTATTATTTTATTTGGGGTTTTAAAAAGGCATCAAAGTAGAAAAAGGACTAGTTGGGAAGAAGGGGTTAAGTGGAAAGGGGACAGGAAGGGCTGTGGTCAAAATACATGCTGAACCAGGTATCATGGGATTGTCTTGTCGGACAGTTCAGCATGGAGCGATGGTGTTGGAGGGACCCCGAAGTGAGGATGGCTACAGACCCTGGGTCCATGTAGGCTGAGGGGAAATGAGGCTGTTATACACCGTGGCCCACACTGGCCTTTTCATTTTCAAGGCTGACTGGAAGGACAGTACTGTACTTCTGCCATTTGTAGAATAATAATTCTTATGCAAAATTCACACTTGTTTAAAGTAAATGGCAAACTACTCAGGGCAAAAAAAAAAAGGGTTTTGAATGTTATCGTTGTTTGGCTTTATAAACTTATTCTTTTCTTTCTCCCTTTTAAAATAGTTTAAGTAGTTCGGTAGGAACTTTTTAAAATTGCTACTTTTATATATTTCTACCTGTGTCTAAGCCTGGAAGCTATTAACATCTTCTCTAAATTAACATTTGTGTGATTGAATCAGCATTTCCTGTTTATCAGAGAAGATTGTTGTTCCCTTCTCCCCCTTTGCTAACCTTGTCATTGCTGATATAATCTAAGGTAGCACTTTACGGGGACTGGTAGGGTGCTCTTCCTGCACAGCCTAGGCCACCAGAAGAGGTTACCATCTTAGAACTTGGGGAAAGCCTGAAGAGCAGCTAGATCTGCTTCTCTTTCCCTTTTTCCTTCAGACAAGGTCTCCTGTAGCCCAGTCTGGCCTCATATATGACCTTGAACTCCTGACCCTCCTAACTCCACCTCCCAAGAGCTGGGATTATAGGAGTGCACTACTGTGTGTAGCTTTTCTTCTTGTCTTTCTTGGTCGACTTTCCCAAGAGTTCAAGACCACACTTTTTTTTTTCTTTTCTTTTCTTTTCTTTTCTTTCTTTCTTTCTTTTTTTTTTTTTTTTTTTTTTGAGGTAGGGTTTCACTCTAGCCCAAGCTGACCTGGAATCCACTGTGTAGTCTCAGGGTGGCCTCGAACTCATGGCAGTCCTCCTACTTCTGCCTCCCAAGTGCTGGGATTAAAGGCGTGCACCGCCGTACCTGGCTCAAGACCACACTTTTTTTTAATTATTATTTTTTTATTGACAACCTTTATATTTAGATACAAAAAAAACCACCTGATATTTCCCTCCCCTCTCCCCATTCCACTTTAGAACTCCAATCTCCATCATATCCCCTCCCTCTCTCCATTAGTCTCTCTTTTAATTTGATGTCATCATTTTTTTCTTCTATTTTGAGGGTCTTGCGGAGGTATTGCTAGGCACTGCAAGGTCATGGATATCGAGGCCAATTTCTGTCTGGGCAGTTGCATTGTAAGGAGTCATACCCTTCCTTTGGCTCTTCCATTCTATCCGCCCCCTCTTCCGCAATGGTCCCTGAGCCTTGGAGGGTGTGACAGAGGTGTTTCAGTGCTGGGCACTCCTCCATCCCTTCTTCTCAGCACTATGTTGCCTTTTGGGTCATCCCAGTGGTCAAGACCTCATTTTTTAATTCTAGGGTCTGTTGATTTTTGATTGGTGAATGTTAGCAGGAGGAGGAAGCACTGGTTTCAGCATAAGTTAATAGATATCCTGTGGGGTGGTTAATCTGGGTTAACTTGACAGGATTTAGAATCACCATGGAAACAAATGACTGAGTATATCTTTAAGGAATTTTTTAGATTAGGTTAATTGTGCGAGAAGGCCCACCCTACATGTGGGTGGCACCATTTCAGGAGAGAGCTAGTTGAGCATGGGCACCCATTGCTCCTCCTCCTGGCTGGCCACAGTGTGACCATCTCTACTTCACACTCCTGCCACCAGCCTTCCGCAGCAGTGGGAAGTGACCTGGACCTGACCCGATACACACCTTCAGTGAGTCTCTCTTGTCAGGGTATCTAGTCAGAGCGAGGAGAAAGTAACTAATACATTCTGCAAGGGGATAAACATTCAGTAATACGACACTTCTCATGCAGAAACAGGAAATGTTTTAGCCCCTCTTGGAGAGCTGCACTGGAAACTGGCAGATTAAAGGCTCCGGGAAAGCTGCTGTTACCGCGGGTTTCCATGGAACCCCCTTTCCCAGGGTATGTTAGAGATCTAATGAACCAAGCGCAGTGTTTCTGTTACGGTACTTCTAAGAGGTCAGGAATCTCTCCGCAGTATCTGCGAGTACTCAACACAGACGCAGGGCAGGAAATGTCCCTAGCCTGTTGGGTAGGAAAGGAGCTGAGTGGACATGCAGGGGGCGGGTCAAGATGGTGGTCTTGGAGCGCAGGACAGCAGACCCTCTGGGACAGGCTGCAGAATTTCTAGGTGCTTTTGAGTCCCCATGCAGGCACGAGGCCATGAATCTAAAGTGAGACTGGCATCAACACTGCTTTGTTTTCTCCAGCAGGAGTCAGATCCTGGGTGCAGGGGCTGGGTCCACCCAGGACAGGGACCTTGCAGGAATGGTGGCAGGAAAGAGGCACGAGGGCCCAAGGAAGAGGTGTGATCCTTTGGTGACTAGGAAGGGCAGACGTCCAGGGGGTGCGATGGCAGTAGAAAAATGTGGCAGGATTGGGAGGTCTCCACAAGCACAATGCATGAAAGCCATGAATCAAGGATTTGCAGATCAGGCCTCTGCTCTGAGAAGAGCTGGGGCGAGGCCGTGTGGGCAGGTGAGTGAGGGCTCCCAGGGGAGATGCAATTGTGTATTCATCCCAGATAGGACTCGGGCGACAGGCCAAAGTAAGACTGCACCAAAACCAGTTTTGGTGAACCAGTGAGTTTACTGGGGTTATTTGCAAACAGTGTGAAGGGCTGCTTATAGAAGCAATGGCTGACAAAGTCAGCTCCATCACCAGAAAGCCCACCCCAGCGTCGGTGATGCCTCTCGGAAGCTACATCTCTGGAGCTCCCTGCACAACCTTCCGCTTGGCTGGTCAGAGTCTGGAGTACACGCCACGACTTGCAGGCAGCTGAGTCGTATGCCCAAGCACTTCTTTTCCCTCTATGTAGACCCATAGGGCAGGGTCTTGCAATCTTTTCCCATTCTTGTTGACTTCCTGGGTCTCCTGAGCGCCCCCCGCCAAGGGAATGTTTCAATTTCTAATTAACATTGGTTAAAGTCTGCCCTTCAACAGTTGCTAATCATTCTGATAACCTTGGGGAATGGTCCAGTGATCTTTTAAGTTTTAAGTCTCTCAGACTTGACTTCCTAAATCCCCTGAGCCTCTCTTCAGGAGGGAACATTCCAAGTTGGAAGAATTTGCTATACAACCGGTAGACAAGGGCGGAAGTTGTTGGCAGTGAGGCTTGGATGAACGCGAAACATCAAGAGTGTTCCCAGGGTGTTTGCTAGCTCTGTGTAGAAATTGTGCCCCCATGGGCATCTGGACTCCAGCCTAATGCTAGAAGGGTAAAAGGGATGTTCCATGGGTTTTCCAAGGCACTGTGTTCCAGAGGGTGTGGTGGAAGGGCTGAGGGGTGTGGGGGAGGAGGGACCGCATGCACTAGGGGTGTCTGTTGATGGAGCCTCGAGGGTGAGAGCTGCAGAGTGAGGCAGGGCAGGACCCGGGGTATGGACGCTGCTCAGTTCAAGGTTTTGCGATCAAGTCAGGCTTCACTTCTGCTCTGGTTGACAAACTAAGAAGGCATTTTGTATGCCTCCCTGCTCTGCTCTGCTCTGCTAGTGTAGTTCCTTGTTTAAGGGGCGGTGTTGGTTCTGTGTTACTCGGCTTCTACACAGGTGGTTCAACAAATGTACAAGTGACTCCCGAGGGAAGTAGGGACAGCAACAAACATTAGAGGGACCCAAGCTAGTATGGCCACCCTCCAGAGAAGGACGTGCGGACAGCGCCTCCACTACCTCCCTTTGCTTCTGTTCTGGGAGAGACCCTGAGGGAGCAGGTGTTTTTCCTCCAGGCCAACTTCCTCCACCAGCAAGCATTTTGCTCTTCACCCCATTTTCCTGTGGCAGTGTCCACAATGCAGACCCCGATTCTCATGGGGCTCTGTGAGCACATACCAGGACAGGTAAAGGTTTGCTCTTTCTCCACGTACAGCTCCCAAGACCCAGCTGGGTGTGGCCCAGTAGTCATACACATGGTTATGGCACGAACTGACTTGAACTAAAGAGGAAACCTGGCTGTATTTCCTCCACTCTGGTCTCCTGTGGTTAGTGGTCACCATACTGGGTCACCAAAGAGACCCTGCACATCTGGTAGAAGGTTCATCAGGTGGTGGCGTAGACTTCACAGAGCTGCAGTGATGGATCCATTCTCATGTGTGTGTTTTCTCCTCCCAGCGACAGAGTCCAGGAACTAGCCCCGGTCCTCGAAGACTACAGGGTACCCGAGGCGGGAACCAGCTCACTGCCTGCTTAGGCCTTTGGGAGCGGCGGGCATGGCGCAGTACAAGGGCACGATGCGCGAGGCCGGCCGGGCCATGCACCTGCTCAAGAAGCGCGAGAAGCAGAAGGCGCAGATGGAGGTGCTGCGGCAGCGCATCGCCGAGGAGACCATCACGAAGTCCAAGGTGGACAAGAAGTTCTCGGCGCACTACGACGCGGTGGAGGCCGAGCTCAAGTCCAGCACGGTGGGCCTGGTGACCCTGAACGACATGAAGGCGCGGCAGGAGGCGCTGCTGCAGGAGCGGGAGGTGCAGCGCGCGCAGCGGGAGCAGCAGGAGCAGCGCCGCCTGCAGCTGGAGCGGCTGCGCGAGAAGGAGCTCCGGCGAGAGCGCAGGCGCAAGATCAGCAGCCTGTCCTTCTCTCTGGACGAGGACGAGGACGGCGACGGTGACCGCGACGGCGGGGACCAGGACGGCGGGCAGCCCCAGGCCGGCGCGGCCAGGAGGAGCCTGGGCAAGAACCCCGACGTGGACACGAGCTTCCTGCCGGACCGCAAGCGCGAGGAGGAGGAGACCCGGCTGCGCGAGCAGCTGCGCCGCGAGTGGGAGGCGCAGCGCGACAAGGTCAAGGGCGAGGAGGTGGAGATCACCTTCAGCTACTGGGACGGCTCGGGCCACCGGCGCACGGTGCGCATGCACAAGGGCAGCACGGTGCAGCAGTTCCTGAAGCGCGCGCTGCAGGGGCTGCGCGCCGACTTCCGCGAGCTGCGCGCCGCGGGCGTGGAGCAGCTCATGTACGTGAAGGAGGACCTGATCCTGCCGCACCACCACACCTTCTACGACTTCATCGTGGCCCGCGCGCGCGGCAAGAGCGGCCCGCTCTTCAGCTTCGACGTGCACGACGACGTGCGCCTGCTGAGCGACGCCACCATGGAGAAGGACGAGTCGCACGCGGGCAAGGTGGTGCTGCGCAGCTGGTACGAGAAGAACAAGCACATCTTCCCCGCCAGCCGCTGGGAGCCCTACGACCCCGAGAAGAAGTGGGACAAGTACACTATCCGCTGACCACCCCCGGGGGCCGCGTCCCCCACAGCAGCCTCGCGTGTCCCCAACATGTCGCTTTGTAGCCTTCCTTTCTCCCCAAGGTTGAATAAAGACAGGGTCCCCGTTATTCTCACGTCACTCTGCTGCTGTCGTTGTCCTTTGGTTTTGTTGACATCGCTATGTGTTTCTATTTGTGTGATCAAATACAGACCACACGGTGAGCGTGGACTGTGGAGCCAGGCACACAGGGTTTGATGTCCCTGCCCACCTTCTTTCTTCTGCAGTCTAAGCCCAGTAATGCAGTTTCTGCACCTGTAGAAGGACATAACGCTGCCTTTTGTGTGTCACAAGGTCAGTGTGAGGACTTGCAAAGCACTTACTTTATGTGAAGGATTTCTGTGAAGGCTTTCTGGAACGTCAGAGGTCAGGGCTGCCTCTGCCGGTCACTGGTGTCAGATCCCTGGCTGAGCACTAGAAGGGGTTCAGACCAGCAAGCAGCCCCGCCTCTGCAAGTGTTGAGCCCCAGGGCTGGGACGATAGAATGGTGTGTGGTTTGCAGGACCAGTACTACCAATTTCCCTTCTGCCAAAATCTCCACTGTGACTTCTCTTGGCACTTTGCAGAACCCATCTTCAAATTTTTCTTATGTTACTCATTGTTAACTTTCTGTTAATTTCCAATTTAAAAAAATACCTTAAACACTGTTTATCTTGATTGCTGGGTTATTTATTTATTTATTTGAGACAGAGAGAGGGAAAGAGGGAGTGAGAATGGGCGCACCAGGGCCTCTAGCCACTGCAAGTGCGTGCGCCCCCTTGTGCATCTGGCTAACGTGAGTCCTGGGGAATCAAACCTGGGTCCTTTGGCTTTACAGGCAAACGCCTTAACCGCTAAGCCATCTGTCCAGCCCTTGATTGCTGGGTTTTTAGCTGAGTCCTTTAACTTTATTTAATGCAAGTTCCTCATCCATTTTACCCTGGTTCTGACACTGAGTTCTTGTGCCATCCAAGAACCAAGAACTTCTACAGAACATAGGCTTTCTGGGTGCTGGCTGCCAGCCTCCATGGTTGTTGACAGCTTTATGTTGCTACAATGACCAGCCAAACAAGACACAGTTTAGGGTATGAAGGGATTTATTTCAAACTCACAGATCCAGGGAGACGGTCCATCAGTGGTGGAAGAAGCCAGTTCCATACACCCAAGCAGAGAGACACAAGCAAACAGCCAACTGCACCTCCCCAGCACTATGAAGCTGTATATTTATTTATTTTTAGCTTTGTACCTTGAATTGCATAATCGCTATTGATCTTTCTATTTTGCTTGTTCTTTCTTCTGCTGATTCAAATCCATTGTCAAGTTCACTACTTACACTTTTCATTTGGTTCCATTTTAGAATTGCTGTCTTGACTGAAATTTTCTGTTTGATACAGTACTACTGCCCTGCCTTAGCTCTTCAAGTGTGCTCGATTGCTTGTTTGGATTCCTGCAGCAGCCTCTCTGCAGTCTTTCTCTGCTCGGCCCAGCAGCCACACACTTTGAAGGACGTTTCTGTCATTTACTATCCTCCTCTGCATGGGCCACACTTTCCTGTTTCTTTGTGTGACTCATTACTGTTGTTCAAAACTGCACATTTTAATTTTTTTGTCTTGTTTTGTTTGAGGCAGGGTCGCACTGTAGCTCAGGCTGACCTGGAACTCACTCTGCAGCCCAGGCTGACCTTTGAAATCACAGTGATACTCAGCCTCCTGAATGCTGGGATTAGAGCCAGGGGCCATCACGCACATTTAAATTTGATATGGTACCAATTCTGGATGCTGATTTTCCCACCCTGGAGTTTGTCTAGTGACACGCTGAGTGACATCTGTTTTCCTCGCACCTGGGCAGCCCTTTCTGCCTCTGGTCAAGCTTCGCTGGCTATTTGTGTCTGAGGGCCTGGTTCCCTCCGTGAGTACTCCAGCCACTTGTGAGTCTCCACTAATGACTACTCAATTGTCCTGTTGTCTTCAGTCATGACCTGGGGTCCTACAATTGCTCCACAGTCTTCTCCACTTCAAGTAGCGCCTCTTGCAGAGATGGTGCCGTGTGGGGTTTTATTTTAATTCTTTTTTGAATTAGCATAGAAAGAATTAGGTTTCATTATGGTGGTTGCAGACCATTTTTTAAATTTTTTAAAATTATTTTTATTATTTATTTTTGGAGAGAGTCACAGAGAGAGAGAGACAGACAGACAGAGAGGGAGAGGGAGACAGGTGCTCCAGCAGTCTCTCAGCTGCTGTGAACGAAATCCAGATGTGTGCGCACCCTTGTGGTCAAGTGCAGCATTGCACCCTTGCGTCACTTTGCATCTGGCTAAACGTGGGACCTGGAGATTGGAACCGCTGGACATTGGAACCAGCGTTCTTAGGCTTAGGAGGCAGGCGCCTTAACCACTAAGCCATCTCTCCAGCCCCAGACCATTTTTTTTGTTTCCCTTTCCCCTTTCCCTCCCCACCCCCTCCTTCTTTTTCCACTTTCATACAATCTGTTTCCTTTTGTCCTCTGCCCCCCCCCTTTTTGTCACCTTTGTTCCCTCTCATGGTATCCTATCTCCAATAATAGTCCATAGTCACTCTCACACCCCCTTGTTTATAGACATACACACCTTAAACGTTAGGATCCATGTATGAAAGGAACATGTGATTTTTGTCTTTCTGGGTCTGAGTTACCTCCGTGTACATTTTTTCAGTTCCAGCCATTTATTTTTCTACAAAGTTCATAACTACATTTTTCTTTATCGCTCTGAGGAAACTCTATTGTGCATATGTACCACACTGGTTTCAAGGCTCACTCCAAGCGGTCCTGGATGGAGAGTCTATGATAGGGAACAGGATGGGGAGCTGATGCCTCTCCGGTGTGTCACCTGGGTCCTCCGGAGCTGCGTGAGACAGGTGGGGCCTCGTGCCACCACTGTGCAATACAGATGACCTTCTGCCCTGAGCTGGAGGCAGGGTTGGCGAATATTCACGAGCTGCCATTTCTACCTGGAATAGCTCTTCCACCCCAGGAAGCTGTCAGAGATGAGAGCTGCTGCTGTGCATCAGAGCAGGCGCACGGACAGTTCTGAGGGAACGTGGGAATGCCTTTGTCCCCAGACTAATGAGCACAGCCAGACCCTTGTGCTTTTTCTCTAAAATAATGAGTGTTGGGCTGGAGAGATGGCTTAGTAGTTAAGGCACTTACCTACAAAGGCTGAGGACCCAGGTTTGATTCCCCAGTGCTCCCACCTGGAAACCAGTTCAGTTCCAGCCCTAACTACCCAGGCTTAGCACAGACCCCACAGACTGGGGGCACAGCTCCATAGAAGGGCCTGCACCTCAGATGTGGCCTACAAATGGGGCACCACGGATATCCCAACTTCTGTCAGGGCAACCACAAATTTAAACATTCCTGTGACCCATCCACCTCTTAGGTTTGGTGATTACAGAGCTCAGGAAGATACTAGGCACACTGGCAAGCTTTTGATGTGGGCTACAGCTAGAAATGGGCAAATGGAAGAATGCATAGGAGGCAAGTATGGGGAGAGTCTTAATGCTGATTTTCCCAACCCTCTGGGTATACCACCTTCTCTCTGGGCTTGTCAATCCCCAAGGTCCCCTAACTCTGCTGTTAAGAGTTGGTTGAAGCTTTCATCCTTATAGGCAGAATTGATTACAACTGGCCTCTTGTAATTGAAAACCTCCAGCTCCTCTCCCTCCCCTTCTAAACATGTGTCTGGTTACTGTGGAAACCAACCTTTACCCAGGAGCCATCTAGCCCCGCCCCCAGAGTCTCCTCATTAGCATAAACTCAGGTGTGGTTGAAGGAGCTGTCTGTGAATAACAACTGGCACTCTTCACTGGGAAGTGCTAAGGGTCTGGGGAGCTCTGTGCCATGAGCACAGACCAAACCCAAGGACATTCCTGAAATGCAGTGGCTCAACTTAGAATTTTTTGACCAACATACATTCAATAGATATCCTAGTTGGAATTTGGGGTTGGAACCTCTTCTTAGGCCAGCAAGATGTCCCCTGCTTCTCCCTCTGAGTCTCACACAATTCATGCCCCAAAGTGCTGAGCTGCTGGGATGGCACAGAAGGTTTTAGCTGGGTTTTCTACTTACAATCTTTTCACTTCATGGCAAGTTTATCCAGGCCTCACCTCTTCCTAAGGAGAGGTGTTTCTTTGTAACCGCTCATCTTGTAGCTCAGCCCCATGTAAACACTACCCGCCTAACCGGTGTTTTTCAACATGCTTAGCCATGACCCCTAAGTATGCCTTACACCCTGGCTAAGGAACCACCCTCATATGTATAGATATGTACATGTGCAAAATGGAAATCTGAGTTGCACACCAGTTCTAGGAAATGCTATTTCCCCCCGCCATGCAGTACGCTGATGTCTTCGCTCCAATTCATTCATTCCCATTCCGTTCTGCTTCTCGGACATTTCAATGCCCACTACAGTCCATGGCACAGATTTCCTGCGCCACTAATGTGTCCCATGCCACAGTTTACAAAGGCTGTATTCTCAATAGCCAAAGACCCATTCTGTTTCGAAGATGTACAAAGCAGAGACAGGAAGACACCCTCTGCATAGAAAAGTCAGCTCCTGGGCCAGCAGGAAAAGATGAGAACACACAATGAGAACAGAACTTCCTGGACGGCCAGAGGACCAGAAGGCAAAGTGGAAAGACAGCAGAAAGCATCAAAGAAAATCTGCAGTGATCCCCCTAATGTGTGGGGTCACATTCCCAGAACCCTAAGGAGTACCAAACACTGACTAGACTGCTTTTTCCTATAGCTTCATACCAATAAAAAATTAACTTATATCTTACTCACAGCAAAAAATTAACCATGAAAACTAATAATAAAATACAGAATGGGAAAATAGAAATGGGAGATGGCTCAGCACTTAAACATGCTTGCTTGCAAAGCCTGGCCAGGGTTCAATTCCCCAGCACGCATGTAAAGCCAGATGCACAAAGTGACACATGTGTCTGGAGTTCATTTGCAACAGCAAGAGGCCCTAGTGTGCCCATTCTCTCTCTCTTTCCCAAACAAATAAATAAAAATATTTTAACAACTAAACAATGAACTAAACAATTAAAAGTGTATTTTTAGATCTCAAATTATGTCTTTTTCCCTTTTGCCTTTTTAAATTAAATTATTTCTTTATTAGCAAGCAGAGAGACAGAAATACAGAGAGAATGGGTGCATCAGGTCCTCCAGCTGCTGCAAGAGAACTCCAGATGCGTGCACCACTGTGCATCTGGCTTTAATGTGGGTACTGGGGAATCAAACTAGGGTCGTTAGGCTTTGCAGGTAAGTGCCTTAACTGCTGAGCCATCTCTCCAGCCTTCCCAGGAGCTCTTCATGCTGCCTCTGCCATGTTTGAATCACCAGCATCACTGGTGTTACACTGAGATTCTGTGATGGACTGTGTCTCTGCTGACTGAGATACCAGCAAGTGAGCCACGGACGGTAGTGTGGTGATTTGAAGGTAAAGCACACACCATAGCCTCTGTGCCTGTCATTAAGCCTCCAACTTGATCCCCGGCTGACAGAGCCTTTGGGAAGCAAAGCCTTACCAGAAAGGTAAGTGACTGAGGGCAGGCCTTGGAATTCTATAACTGAGGCCCTCTTGCCAGGGCTAGTCACACTTGCTGCAACACCCAGGTGTTTGTTTCTGCCAAGCTTTCCCCACCATGATGAAACTTCCCCCTCAAAACTGTAAGCCTAAATAAACTCCTTCCTTCCATCAGCTGCTTCTGGTCAGGTAGCTTGCCCAGCAACAAGAAGGCAGCTGCTACAGCAGTGTAAACAGGATCTATATGCTGGATGCCGGGCTGGATCGCACCCCCCAGGGACACAGCCGCATGGTGAGAGATTTCATGAGCCATTTAAAACCAATGAACTATTTACTTCTGAAGTCTCCCACATAATGCTTTCAGACCACAGTCGACAGGGGTGACTGAAGCCTTGGGAAATGAAGCCCTGGACACGGGACTCCTGTGTGTCCCTTTCAAACAAACTTTACCTTGAAGAAATACCAAATCCATGCTTTCCAGCCCACCCCTTGTTTTAGGGACCCTCAAAGGGTGCCAAGATACTCTTAGCCCCACACTTGCCCTCAAATTTCTTCTGAGGCCCTGCATGCACACACCCTGGGCCCAGGACTAGTCCTGAAAAGGCCAAGTTCATGGTTTTGGTGGTCTCACCTGCTGACAGACTCGACTCGACCACACAGAAGTTGCTGTCCAGATGGCGGGCCACTCAGAAGAGAGCCTTACCCCCACAGTGGACAGGGCATTCCGATGACCTCATGCTTGCCCAGAAGAAGCGAGGCTGTTCCAGAAAAGAGGGTGAGGGCTTTGTTCTTAGAGATGACAAAACGGCCCTGAGACTCTGAAGACAAATGTGCTTTGTTATTCTGAGAAACGTATGTTCATACGCCTTCCTTAGTCTCCTCTGGACAAAGTAGATCTGTCCCCAGAGCAGAGGAAGTTAGCGGAGCAATGGGGGTTTGGGGGAGTTCTAACCAACTCTCCCAGGAAACGGTTTACCCTGTAATCCTTGCCTTCTCCAGAATTTATGCAGAACTTTAAAGTAATGGTCATGGAGTTCTCTTTCCCATGTTGTAGATAAAACAGAAAAGCAAACATCATGCATTATCTTATTACTCAGAACTCGCATGCTATCATTGTGACAATCGTGTTTGCTAGTCATTTTGTCATGGATGTGTGTGTGTGTTATACATATCTTCCATTAAACTATATACATAATAATTATTATTTTGTTTTTATTTTGATTTATTTATTTATCAGAGAGAAAGAGAGAAAGAGAGAGGCAGAGAGAGAGAATGGGCGCACCAGGGCCTCTAGGCACTGCAAATGAACTCCGCACGCATGAACTACCATGTGCATTTGGCTTATGCGGGACCTGGAGAATCGAACCTGGGTCCTTAGGCTTCACAGCCAAATGCCTTAACTGCTAAGCCATCTCTCCAGCTCATAATTATTATTTTTATTTAGTTTTTAGGTAGGGGCTCAAGCTAGCTCAGGCTGACCTGGAACTCACTTTGTATCCCAGGGTGGTCTCAAACTCACAGTGATCCTCCCACCTCTGCCTTCCAAGCACTGGGATTAAAGGTGTGCACCACCATGCCCAGCTTGAAACTACATATGTAATTTTATACTCTTAAAATTTATCATCATTCTAATATTTTAATCTACAAATACCTCATATGTAACACCCTCCTTGCCTCCCTGTCTCTCTAGCCATCTGGAAATGCCTGTAATACCCAAACACCTCCTCTGGGTAAAGATGGCTTCACCTCCCTACCTCAAGGCCCCTTCAATGAGGACAAAATCAGAAGGCCAGTGGGACTGGGGAGTGGCTCAGTGGGTTAAAGGGGCTTGTTCACAAAGCCTGCCAGCCTGGGTTCAATTCCTTAGCCACCACATAAGTTGGATGTAAAAAGTGGATAAAATGTCTGGTGTTTGCAGTGGCAAGATGCCCTGGCATCCCCCAACACACACACACACACACACACACACACACACACACACACACACGGGTGCAAATAAATAAAAATTTTAAATCAGGACACCAAGATTCTCCAAAGCCATTTTATGGACCTACCAGGAAAGAATAAACTGGTGCCCCAAAACAGCCTCAGTGTGACTCCAATGTGCTCAACAAAATGGTGAGGAAGAAGCTATGGCATCCTATTTGCCAGAGACAGTGACACAGACAGTGTCCTTCCTGGGTCACAGAGGAGCTGCAGTGGAGGGCCTGGGAGTACCCTGGAAGCCAGTGTGACACACAGTCCACCCCAGCACTCTATGACTGGGGCTACTGATGGAAAAGTCCTTCTCATTTCTGCTATCAGAACAGCCTGGCTGCAGAGTCCTCACTCAAACAGACTGTTTGCAGAAACAAAAAGGATCAGGCATCCCATGGTCAGCCATCTGCTTACACAACCCTCCCTGCTCCAATGAGGACTCTGCAAGCAGAGAGAGGAAGGGCTCTACAAGTAGAGAGAGAGGGGAAGGGCTCTACAAGCAGAGAGAGAAAGGGCTCTACAAGTAGGGAGAGGTCTCCTTTCCATAGAAGAGTCCCCCAGAGACTGTGTCTCCCTGCTGATACTCACCTCAGGTGAGGCATGACCTGCCTTTACTGGGTCCCCAGTCTCCCTCATAATGGCCTTCCTAGGGCCCTGTCAGCCATCCTCCTGCAGCCTTTAGACTTAAGAAACACTTTGGTCGGGCATAGTGGCACACGCTTTTAATCTCAGCACTTGAGAGGAAGAGGTAGGTGGCTTGCTATGAGTTTGAGGCCACTGTGAGAGTACATAGTGAATTCCAGGTCAGCCTGGGCTAGAGTGAGACCCTACCTCGAAAAAAAAAAAAAAAAAAAGAAAAGAAAGAAGGAAGGAAGGAAGGAAGGAAAGAAAGAAAGAAAAAAGAAAGAAAGAAAGAAAGAAAGAAAGAAAGAAAGAAAGGGAGAAAGTCTTCTTTGGTGTGAGTCCATGCTATCTTGGACTTTTAAAGGTATGATCTGCAAGCCAGTGCACTGTAGCATTTACTGGCCATGTATTGCCACTGATGACATCACATATCTTGGCTAAGAAATGACATGATCAGAGACAACCATGCTGATCTCCAAACCCACTTCTGTCCTAGGGCCACCCATCCCGTCCCATCCTGTGCTTGTCATTAACTGGGTCAAATGGGCCATTCTGACCTGTGTCCCCAGGAAGAGATGCCTGTCTCCGGCAGCCTTGCCTGCAGACTGAAAGCCTAAAGAACCTGTTTCCGTGTTGTACTTAGTCAAAAAGAAGAAAAGGAAATGAGATCAAACCGCTGACATTTTTCTTCAAGTTAAAAAAAAAAAATGTGGTAGCCAGGTATGGTGGCACATGCCTTTAATCCCAGCATTTGGGAGGCAGAGGTAGGAGGATTGCCGAGAATTTGAGGCCACCCTGAGACTATATAGTGAATTCCAGGTCAGCCTGAGCTACAGTGAGACCCTGCCTTGAAAAACAAAACAAAACAAAAAAATGTGGTATGTTCCCCCTTCTCCCCAATATAATTTCATACTGTGAGAATTTCTCTGGCAAATTACAGCCAGGTCTGTCTTTGAAAGTGGCACCAAAGTAGTGGGGAGGGGGGCACGGGGCTCTCCAGCTCAAAGCTGTGACAGTTTGAATGTGAACGGTCCCCCACAGACTCATAGGCCCTGGCTGGAGGCTGGAGGGGAGTTAGTTTGAAAGGCATGGAGCCTTTAAGAGGTGGGGCCCAGCTGCTAGCAGCGGGTCATTCAGCTCAGGCCCCTGGAGATTATGCACACCCACCTCTGAGCTGGCCTGTTTGTTCTCTGCTTCCCAGTCAGCCATCATGAAGGGCCCTCCTCACATGCCTGACATCATATTTTCCGTGATGCACTGAAATCTCTCTGAAGCCATGAGCCAAAATAAGCTTTCTTCCCTTAGGCCGCTTCTGCCAGGTATTTTGCTCAGAGTGATGCCAAAATAACTAATCTAGAAGCCATCACTGAAGGACAAGCTCTTGAACTTTGGTGCACATGAGTCCCAGGGAACTTCCACACGTTTGCAATCTCATCAGATCCCCACCCCAAGGGTCCCTCCAGACATGGGCGTGAATGTACTCTTCATGTGTGAGGCCCAGACTCTGAGAAACACGGGAAGCTAAGAGCAAGCCCATTGCCTGTTAGCCCAGGTGAAGAGGAATGAGAGGTGAGGAGCGGAGGGTATGTTTGCTAGTGGAGAGAACTTGAACAGCAGCTGACAAAGAGTGTGGGCGAAAGGGAACATTGCATACATGGCCTCGCAGTTTTAAAGACTGGAAGGCTGTGAGTATGTGCTTGTGCTGAGATGAGAGGACAGTACTAAATAAAGGGGGACAGATAATGACAAGGAAGATGCTCAGTGGAGCCAGAGTCTGAGGGGGGCCAGTGTACGACCATCACCTTTGCAGAGGATGAAGGGCATTCTGTCCTTGAACCTGAGGAGGTCCAACAAACACCTTGTGAAGTGCCAGGCGTGGTGGCGCATGCCTTTAATCCCAGCACTTGGGAGGCAGAGGTAGGAGGATTGCCGTGAGTTCAAGGCCACCCTGAGACTACATAGTGAATTCCAGGTCAGCCTGGACTAGGGTGAGACCCTACCTTGAAAAACCAAAAAAAAAAAAAAAACCTTGTGAAGTAAGATAAACAGAGTGGCTGGCATCATCTGAAGTTTCTACAGCTTGGAAGTTTGACTTCACTTGACATGTTGCTCTTGGCAAGTGGGATTTGGAGGGAAAGAAATTCCAGCTGTCAAAGCCCAACTGGTACTAACTTCCAGGAAGAGACTGTTTCTTGGTGCCCAATAGCTACAGCTCAGTCTTTTTACCAAAATAGGACAAGATCCCAACTACCCCTCATGGCCGCCTGGATGTCATGGAGAAAACATTCGGGGGTGCTAAGATGTACCTTACGGTGGTGGATGATGTGTCACAAAGCACTAGGCGCGGATAAAAGGATTTTGTATATTGTGTTCTTTGGTGTGTTTTGTTGTTGTTGTTGTTTGTTGATTTGCATGTGTATGTGTGTGAATGGGTATGCCAGGGTCTCTGGCTGTGGCTAATGGCTAACGAATGCCTGTCCAGCTTCACCCAGGGAGGCTGGGGGATTTAATCTAGAGCAACATTCTTTGCAAGCAAGCACCTTCAACTGCTACGTCATCTCCCAGCCCTGGCACATTGTTTTGATGCTTATCTTGTGTCATATGAGTGTGCGTATATCATGTGTTTTACAATATCAATATACATTTCCATAACATGTGGGGAAGTGGAGAGAAGAGTCAGTCACTTATTAACATATTTTGAATCAGAATATTTATTTATTTATGTACGTGTGTATTGCGGTATCCGGGATTGAACACAGGCCCTTTCACATGAGAGTAAGCATTCTACCACTGAGCCACAGCCCCAGCCCCAGCCCCAGCCTCTTTTCACTTCTTTTTCTTTTTCTTTTCTTTCTTTTTTTTTTTTTTTTTTTTTTGCAGTGTAATTTTTTTTTTAAGTTTAGAAGAGAAGGAAGGCAGAGCTCCTGTACAGCAGGAAGGGGTTTCCAGAAGTGGAAAAGCCCTTAAATTTTATTTATTTATTTATTTATTTATTTATTTATTTATTTATTTATTTTCAAGAGAGAGAGAGACTGACTGAATGAATAAAGGGGTGTGCCAGTGCCTCCTGCCACTGCAAACTCCAGACACAAGTGACACTCTGTGCGTCTGGCTTTCTTAGGGTTTGAACCAGGTCCTGCAGGCTTTGTAACCACTGAGCTATCTCCCCAGCCCTGCTTCTTATTTTGAGGAGCCCATTAAGTTAACCAGATTGGCTTTGAACTTTTTTATTAAAATATTTTATTTATTTGAGGCAGAGCAAGAGAGAGAGAGAGAGAGAGAATGAGGATGGGTGGGCCAGGACCTAGTGCCATTGCAAATGAACTCCAGATCACATGTCACTGTGTGTGTCTAGCTTTATGTGGGTGCTGAGGAACTGAACCCAGGCCATCAGGCCTTATAAGCAAGTGTCTCCAACCACTGAGCCATCTGTCCAGCCCCCAAAGCCTTGAACTTTTTGATCGTCCTGCCTCAGCTTCCTGAGTAGCTTATCTTGCAAGCCTGGACTTGGTTAATGATCTTGGCTGGCCATGAACAAGATATTGAATGATTGTGGGGGCTATTCTGTGCCCCATAAAGGTTTCCCAGCACTCCAGTCTCTGCCCATCACTGTCACTCCGAGCTCCACTGTCGGAAGCAAAAATGTCCCTAGGTAGTGCCAAATATTCTTAAGGTGTGGGGGGCAACTCATCCCCAGTTAAGATCTACTCCCTTAGGCCCCCCCCCAGCTTACTAGTTCAGGAGAAATCATATGACACGCACTAGCACTGTGAAGAGCACATGGAGAGAAACTAAGACCCAGAACAATGGGACCAAATTGCCATCTGTTGTAAGTGGGCCACCTGGATCTTTTTTTTAAAAGATTTTATTTTTTTTTATTTATTAGTGACAGAGAGAGAGAGAGGGCGGGGGGAGAATAGGCACTCCAGCGCCTCTGGCCACTGCAAAAGAACTCCAGACACGTGTGCCTCCTTGAGCATCTGGCTTACGTGGGACCTGGAGAATCAAACGGGGGTCCTTAGGCTTCACAGGCATGTGCCTTAACCGCTAAGCCATCTCTCCAGCCCCCACCTGGATCTTTCTGCCATGAAAGTGCCCTGCTATCCACACGCTTCCCTCCAAACCTACTGCTACTTCAGGAGCCAAAGCTACCCAAATTCCAATCCCACAGAACTAATCATTTTGGACAATTAATCATTTTGTTTGAAAAGCTTAGAGGTAGTTTGCTTAATTGATTTCTTTGTTAAGTAATAAGCTGTCATGGGTTCCTCTTACGATATTCAATATTCATCTACTCATTCTGCGACCACTCAGCATTTTCTCACACCCTCTTTTTAAACTTTTTATTGACAATTTCCATACCATGCACAATACACCATGATCTAGCCCCTCCCACCATCCTCTCTTTTCTTCTGTCATTGTATGGCAAGGTCAGTTTACCCTGACTGCTGGGTAAAAAAGCTTGGGATTTTTGTTTTTGCTTTGTGATAATTTCCCCATGGCATAAACTCCTTAGAACCCTTTCTTGGTTGCAATGAGCAGAAAGAGTTATGGTTTGTAACATCGTCAACAAAATTGCATATTCTATCTTTTTACTATTATCAACAAATATACGTATTATTCCACTAGCAAACTGTACACTGGTTTTTCAGAGTTTCTGAGCCTGCTTACCTAGTTCTACCAGTACGTAAGCTCTGCCAGTGGCCATCCCTAGGGGAGACAATACCAGAACTAGTGAGCAAAGAATATAGATTCCCACTTCCTTGGTTTGCTTTCATATTCTGCCAACCAACAGACTTCCTCGGGCATTTAGTTGAGGTCAATAAGAAAACACTGGAATGTCCTAGAATGAGCAGGGCACACCGCTGAACTATTCGTTTACACCATCAGTCAGCAATCAACATCAGGCGATAAGTATAAAAGAGCTTTATAGGGAGTCTTAGCAATTCCGACTTGGCAGACAGATTTGAGCAAAATCTAAGTTAACAGTGTCTCACAGAGGGAAAGAAAGAGTTTGAGCTTCAGAAGGAAAAACCCAAGGGACCAGTGCCTGGGAGTCCATGAGTCCACAGCCGATTGGCCAGCTTTTGTAGTGACCACCAGACAGCCCCACAGGGCTTAGGTGGAGTCTGCCATGATGAGTTCAGGATTCTTCTTTAGAAGTCTCTTCCTCCCTCCCTCCCTCCCTCCCTCCTTCCCTCCTTCTTTCCCTCCCTTCCTCTCTCTTTCCTTCCCTTCCTCTCTCTCTTCTTCCCTCCCTCCAGTGATCCCATCACAAATTCTCATTTGAGCTGTTCCCCTGTGTTTCAGGTGAGGAAACTTGTTCACATGTGTAAGATTTTGAAGCAGGATTTTGACCTTGGGCCTTACCCCTCACTGCGGTGCTAAACCAAACAGATGCCTTTCCTCCTTGTCCTCACTGGAGTTCTTAGCTGTAAGCATAGAAAACGGCTCCCAAAGATGAGCAAAGAGGAATTTGCTGGAAGGCAAAAGGTGGGCAGGGACACGAGGGTGTGCATGAGCTCATGGAATCAACAGAAGACCTGGCTCGGCAGCCGACAGAGTCCAAGGAAGCGTTAAGACAAGCCATCCGCCTGCAAGCTCCGGTAGACAGGCTTGGACTCTGAGTGTGAGAATGACCCGAGCCGTGCTCCCCAGCCTGCACTCAGGGACCAGAGTCCAGAAGGACACATCTGAGCTGCCATGCTTGGGGCTAATGCTCCAGTCTGTGGATACTTCCTGGCAGGAAGATGACAGGCTTCTGTACTGGGAGAGAGGACTCCCCTCCCCCTCCCACAGTATGGGACAATTGAGGTAAGTCACGGGTTCCAGTCACTAAAGCATGTCACACGTCCTCTAAGCTCTTGGGACATCAACATCATCTTGTTTGAAAGCCTGAGAACACAGTATAAATGTGACAAACTTAGCTGGGATGAACTGTCTGCCTGACTAGCATACAAACTCCATGAAGGCTGTCCTTCTGGTACAGGGTGAATGTCCCCATAAATACTCTTTTGAATGAGTGGATTTTGCCTGCCATTTCTTCAGCTTCTGTCCATCGTCATCACGCAGCTCTGGGCAGGCACACTTAACCCTTCGCACACTTTAAGCATAAACAGAAAACAAGCTCCCGACTGTTCTCGGACAGGTATAGCCAAATGCCACGGAGAGGATAGCAATTGAACTTAGGTTCGCCCTCATGGGTCAGGCTTCCCTTGGGAAATTTCGGTCGTCATGTCTCCTGTTTTAAACTAAGAACTAAGCTTTGTGCTTTCCTTTTGGGGGGTCACAGGCAGGTTTCGACTCTAAGTGCTGCGTCTGGATTTACACTAGTACTGGGGAATTGAACTCAGTCCAGCAGGCTTTGTAACCACTCAGGCCACCTCTCCAGCATGCATTTCTCTTTCATTAATACCATAATCAACTTTTCATGACTACAGTGAAATAATTTACAGAGAGAATAATTTTATGTACACAAGTCCATCCCCTCAATTCCATTTCTTCATTTGCAAATTCATAAACTCACACTGAAAATATTTTCAAAGCAAAAATTTGTGGCTGTGCCAAACATGTGCTCACACCAGGTTTGCCATCATTCCTTCAGTAATACAGCGCAACAGCTATATACACAGCAATTTTGTCTCATAGCTACCACAAGAAATCTGGAGGTGACTTAAAGTGCATTGGACGGCGTGTGTAGGTTCTATACAATACTATATCATGCGTGTGGCAGTGCCTCTCTCACTCAACTGTATGTGCTCACTTGCAAAGCCCAGGTTTGATTCCCCAGTACCCGTGGAAAGCCACATGCACAAAGGGGCGCATGCATCTGGAGTTTGTTTGCAGCAGCAAGAGGCCCTGGAACATCCATTCCCTCTCTCCTATTCTCTCTCTCTGTGCTTGCAAATAAATAAATAAAATTTCAAAAGAAATAGTCTACTTTGGACTGGAGAAATGGCTTAGCAGTTAAGGCGCTTGACTACAAAGCCAAAGGACCTTGGTTTGATTCCCCAGGACCCACATAAGCCAGATACACATCTAGATGCATCTAGAGTTAGTTTGCAGTGGCTAGAGGCCCTGGTGCACTCATTCTTCCTCTCTCTCTCTCTCAAATAAATAGATAAATTATTTTACAATAATTTTAAAAATCGTCTACTTTGTTCATTTAGTACACACGTAAGTTTCCCCCAAGAATGTCCTCTCTGCACATGGTTGAGTGTGTTGATGTATTATCCCTGGATTGGAGGACCCTTCCTATTCACAAGTTCAGTCCCTACTCAGTGAGAGATTATTCAGAACACGTGCCTCAGAGGAAGGAATCACAGGGCGCTTGAACATTCTGGATACATGAGATTCCACACATGGCTTCTTTTACCATTAAAAAAATAAAACACAGCTGGGCTGGAGTAATGGCTTAGCAGTTAAATTCACTTGCCTGTGAAGCCTTAGGACCCAGGTTCAACTCCCCAACACCCATGTAAGCCAGATTCACAAGGTGGCTCATGTGTCTGGATTTAGTTTGCAGTGGCTAGAGGCCATGGCATGCCTATTCTCTCTGTCTCTCAATCTCTCTCTACTTCTTTCTCTCTCTCAAATAAATATATAGTAAGTAAACTATTTTAAAAACATAGCAAAACATAAAACATATTTTAAAACATAAGGCATACAGTGTGCCACCTTAGCCATTTTGCAGCACTCTGGTGGGTGGCAAGAGTACATTCACATGGCTGTGCAGTCTCACCCCATCCATCTGCAGAACTTTCTCATCCTTCCCAAGTGAAACGCTGCACCCATTAAACACTAACTCTTCATGCGGCTCCCCCAGCGCCATGGTCATCCCACCCCAGCTTCTTATTTGTCTGTGTTCTTGAATATACATGAGGGAGACCACAGAGCCAGGCAGAACTAGAGTCATCTCCCTCACTTCCTCCTAAAACCTGTAGTTGTGTCACTCTGACGTTCCTGTACAGCATCATGAATTAAAGGTCCACCTGGGCTTGCTCTTCAAAAGATGCATGGAGCAAATGCTCTGGACTGCAACTAGGAATTCTGTTTCCTCTCCTCTCTTCCGTAATGAACCCTGAACCTTGGAGGGTGTGACAGAGATGTTTCAGCGCTGGACACTCCTCCATCCCTTCTTTAAAAATATTTTTTATTTCATTTTATTTATTAGAGACACAGAGGGAGAGAGAGAGTGAGTGAGTGAGAATGGGCGTGCTAGGGCCTCTAGCCACTGCAAACAAACTCTAGACTCATGCACCACCATGTGCATCTGGCTTACGTGGGACCTGGAGAATAGAACCAGGGTCCTTAGGCTTCGTAGGCATGCACCTTAACCACTAAGCCATCTCTCCAGCCCCAATATATTTCTTTAATTAAACTTCTTACCAAGCCAACAGTAATGTACATTTTCCTTGATTTAAGAAAGGAACTGCTGAGCGTGGTGGCACACGCCTTTAATCCCAGCTCTCGGGAGGCAGAGGTAGGAGGATCGCCATGAGTTCGAGGCCACCCTCAGACTACATAGTTAATTCCAGGTCAGCCTGGGCCAGAGTGAGACCCTACCTCGGAAAACCAAAAAAAAGAAAGAAAGAAAGAAAGAAAGAAAGAAAGAAAGAAAGAAAGAAAGAAAGAAAGAAAGAAAGAAAGAGAGAAAGAGGGAAGGAAGGAAGGAAGGAAGGAAGGAAGGAAGGAAGGAAGGAAGGAAGGAAGGAAGGAAGGAAGAGGAGAAAGGACTGAAATTAAGATCCTCATGTTTGTTTGTTTTTTTAATGCAAGAGAGGAAGGAAGGAAGGAAGAGGAGAAAGGACTGAAATTAAGATCCTCCAGCCCCAATATATTTCTTTAATTAAACTTCTTACCAAGCCAACAGTAATGTACATTTTCCTTGATTTAAGAAAGGAACTGCTTTTTTAATCCCAGCTCTCAGGCAGAGGTAGGAGGATCGCCATGAGTTCGAGGCCACCCTCAGACAATAGTTAATTCCAGGTCAGCCTGGGCCAGAGTGAGACCCTACCTCGGAAAACCAAAAAAAAAGAAAGAAAGAAAGAAAGAAAGAAAGAAAGAAAGAAAGAAAGAAAGAAAGAAAGAAAGAGAGAAAGAGGGAAGGAAGGAAGGAAGGAAGGAAGGAAGGAAGAGGAGAAAGGACTGAAATTAAGATCCTCATGTTTGTTTGTTTTTTTTAATGCAAGAGAGAGAGAGAGAGACAATTGGCATGCCAGGGCCTCTAGCCACTGAAATCGAACACCAGACGCCTGTGCCCCCTTGTGCACACGTGTTCCCTTGTGTACTTGTGTCACTGCATGTGGCTTGCATGGGACCTGGAGAGTCGAACTTGGGTCCTTTGGCTTTGCAGGCAAGCACCTTAACCACTGAGCCCTCTCTCCAGCCCTTCATGCTTCTGTTGTGTTTTGATTTCCTGACAAGCTGATGGGGTCTGCAGAGTCTACATTTTTTTCTACTCACATGCTCCTGTATAGACAGAAGTAACATACCAAGGGCCCGAGATGTGGGTCGTTAGTAGTAGCATGCCCCCCAAAAATCTGGGCTGGCTTTAATGCTATGAGAAAGTCCAAACCTGCACAATAAAAGATCATCCTGCAGCTTTTCTTAGAAACTTGCATCCTTGCCTCTCTGTTGTTACTTACTAGAAACTATGAGGGTCCAAACTGTAACTACTAATCAGAGTAGTGGGCCACAGGTAACAAATGTGCTCTTCATGCTCTGGGAGTCTCGGGCTCGGCCGTGTACAGAACATGGTGGAATTTAGCGTCTACTTTGGTTTGCACGGAGGCCACATTGAGGGACTACACATTGCGCGGTGTAATTGTTTCCAGAGAAGAGCTTGGCTCAAAGGCCTGCCACGTTCTTCATGTGGCTTCTGGGTTTCCAAAGTAGAAAAACCCACGCTTTCCTAGACATGCCTTCTGTGCGCCCTGGTGATGTGGCAAAGAGAAATCATGACTGGAAAAGCGGCAGTCATCTTGAACTATGACAAAGTGTTTCCAGAAGATTCCAAACCCACATATGTGGGAACTATAATTTTCTGTGCAGAAAGCAACTCTCTACTACCAACAGAATAAGGGGGTGATCATGCCAATGGCTTCTGCTCCTGGAAGATTCCATGTTGGAGGTAAGCCTGCAATGACAGAATGTCCAGCTGAGTCTACAACATAGCACAAAGGGGCTGAGGAGATGGCTCAGTGATTAAAGGCGCTTGCTTGCGAAGTGAGCAGCTGAGTGTGTGCTAGGACCTGCCGCTGAGTGTGCAACACAGCAAAGCACAAAGATTGCTGAAGTGTCATGACAGCGTGTGCCTGCATCCCCAGCCCTTGCAGACCAGAGTGGTTTGGGGAATCCCAAGCTCTGTGGGAACCATGGAGTCAGCTGCAAATGGCAGAAGCTTGTGGGGTTTCGAACTTCCATTGGTTGACACTGGGGATTTGGTTTTAAGCAGCAAAAACAAATATAAACTGAAAATACTTCTTGCTTTAAAAATGAGAAGTGATATTTATTTATATTGCCATGTAGCTATTTTGTAAGAACTTCAAGATAAAGGAAAATGTCATCAAGATGGGGACTTGGAGCACTCTGTACCTGAAGGTCCACACGCCGCTCCTCTGCTTCATCCACAGTGAAATTCCAGCTTCGTGATGTCACTGTTCACCAGACCTTTCTGAGGAAGCAGCTACTCCAGTGTCCTATGTTCTGTTTGTGCAAATAGAAAGGGCAGTGAGTCATATTCGGCAAGTTGTGCCTGATGCAGACTACACCTGTACACACACACACACACACACACACACACACACACCCCCAGAACCAGCCATCCTGTCTAGCTTTGCACCACCTCTTTCTCCTTCAGCATACGTTGTTCAGGAAACACTCAAGTCTCCGTGGTACTTCACACAGACGTCTCCCACCCCCCATACCGCTGCCCTTGTTTCTTGTTACTGTTTCTGGGATACTCCAGCCCCAGAAATGCCCAGGAGTATCCCCACCTTGCTCTCAGAGTTGGCAACCCTGGCTGTTGACGGTTGGTTTGTCTCCGATCTGGGCTCTGGGCTTTGCCATTCTGTCACGCTTCTCCCAGGTTTGTGGGCTCCATGCATCTGGGCACCCGGCCTGGCTCCAGCCTCACTCTCTTCTCTCCTGGGTCTCCTGCATAAGCCCAGATCTCATCACTGGCCTGACTTGAAAACTGATCAGTGGCAGGCAAAGTCTAACATTGTTTTGCTAACTCTAACTTACAGCTGCAGCAGCTCTGCAGACTCTGGAAAGAATTTAGGATAGAAGTGAGCCAGAACTAGTGTTGAAATATGGCCATGTGGTAGAGAGGCCCAGCTAGCTTTCAGACATGTGTTAAGAGGACTGAAGAAGGTGTCCACAATTGAATGCAGGGCTGTGAGCCAGTTTGTTGGCAAGAGGGGGACTTCGCAAATACAAACTCAAGTAAACCCCGGGTGTCTCTACCACTAGCTCACGTGTCCTAGGTTAACCCCAGCTCATATGCCAACCTTAGAGCACTGGTGAGGACTCCCCCGAACTCCACCAGAGAATCAATCCGCCCTCGTGCTTCCTCATGATGCTGTGATGGTGATAGCTTCTCTAGTGGGAGGACGGCTCATAGTCTTAGACAGATGCACAATGACAGAGTGAAGTGGGAAAACGACCATCCTTCCAGCATCATATCCATGCCTATCTGTGGTCACCCATCTTTTCCTTGTACCTGTTACATTTATGAGGACTTTCTGAGCTGGAGGGTCAGATCAAATAGGTAGTTCTAATTTAATACTTAACTAATCATTTAAATCATGATTTTTACACTGATAGTCTAAGAAAATATTAAATATGTCATATGTCCAGGGCTTTTTTTCACATTTCAAGAAATACTATTGAAATATTTGGGAAGATTTATTTGTTAGACCATTAAAAAGTCAAATGATTATATTTGCAAAAGCTATTCAAAATGTTTATTGTACAGTAATTTAGTTTTTGTTTGTTTGCTTGGCTGGTTGGTTTTTGGTTTTTCAAGGAAAGGTCACACTGTAGCCCAGGCTGACCTGGAACTCACTATGTAGTCTCAGACTGGCCTCAAACTCACAGCAATTCTCCTACCTCTGCCTTCTAAGTGCTGGAATTAAAGGCATATGCCACCTTTCCTGGCAATAATTTAGCTTTTTGTAATGAGATTAAAGATTAATCAAAGGCCTCCTTTCAAAATTATTAAATGTTACTGGGCTCGCTTTCTTTTCTTTCCTTTTTTTTTTTTTTTTTGTTTGTTTGTTTGTTTTCCAAGGTAGGGTCTCACTCTAGCTCAGGCTGACCTGGAATTCACTATGTAGTCTCAAGGTGGCCTCGAACTCATGGCTATCCTCCTACCTCTGCCTCCCAAGTGCTGGGATTAAAGGCATGCGCCACCACACTCGGCTTCCTTTTTTTAAATAAATATTTTATTCTTATTTATTTGCAAGAGAGAAAGAAGCAGAGAGAGAAAGAATGGGTGCACCAGGGCCTCCAGCCACTGCAAACAAACTCCAGATGCATGCGACACTTTGTGCATCTGGCTTACATGAGTCCTGAGGAATTGAACCTGGGTTCTTTGGCTTTGTAGGCAAGGGCCTTAACTGCTAAGCCATCTCTCCAGCCCTCTTCCTTTTTTTTTCAGCATATATGTGTGTGCACACAGGTGTGAGAGGGCCACAGAACACATGTGGAGGTCAGAAGACAACCTTGGGTGTGGGCCCTCACCGTTCAACCTTGTTGGAAACACGGCTCTATTGTTGCTCTCCCCATGTTTGCCAGACTGGCTACTCACTTTGCTTCCAGAGGACTCTCCTGTCTCCACCTCTCATCTTGCCAAAGGCATGCTGGCATTACAGACACTCATGCCACCATGCCTGGCTTTGTGTGGTGTGTGGAGATGTGAGCTCGCCCAGGAAATGCCTGCTGTGTGCGGCTTTGCATGGGTGCTGGGGTTCTGAGCTCGGGTCCTCATGCACAGCAAGTGCTTTACCCACTGCTGCCTCCCCAGTTCCTCATTTGCTTCTTGACAAGATCTTTCTCTAGTAGCCTTGGCCAGGCTTGAACTCAAGATCCTTCTGTCTTAGCACCCCATGCTCAGTTTTAGATTCATGTTATTGAAGGAAGATTTTTATATATGATGACATGCAAAAACAACATCAAAGAACACCGCCATTGTGTTAATTAAACATTTAAACTATTCACCAATTGAGATTTTTGTTTAGCGTATACAAGGATTTGGGTTTGAACACCAGAGCTTAAAAAAGAAATTAAGAGAAAAGAAAACATCACTAGTTTTTAGTATGAGTATTCTTTTTGCAGGCAGCTGACAAGGCCCCTTTTTCTTCAGATGAAAAGAGCATTTCAACTCCTTCACATGAGTCCTGCTCACGAGGGAGGCAAGGGAGTGTGGAGTCTGGGTTCAAGGGAGTGTGGAGTTGAGGTTCAAGGGAGTGTGGAGTTGAGGTTCAAGGGAGTGTGGAGTCTGTGTTCAAGGGAGTGTGGAGTCTGGGTTCAAGGGAGTGTGGAGTTGGGGTTCAAGGGAGTGTGGAGTCGAGGTTCAAGGGAGTGTGGAGTTGAGGTTCGAGGGCCCTTAATGGCTTATGCTTCCATTTTCTCGCCTGTAAAATGGCACAATGACGATTACATCATGCAGCCACCTGCAAGGCGAAGACAATGATCTATGGAAAGCTGCCCTTGGCTGGTACAGAGCCAGTCCCCAGCAGTACTTGGTGTTGTGACCTCACTTGCAGAGCGTAGCATAGTAATTATTTAATACGCTTCCTCTCTTTACAGTTTTCTTGGGTTTTACTGGCAATGTATATTATGAAGAAAACTTCCAGTGTGACCCTGTTAAGGTGTAAGGTGTAAGTGTGCCTCCAGCACCTCTACAGAAGGAGGCCAGCACTGTGGGTCAGTCATGTCCGCACACCACCCCGCTGGCCACAGGGCTTCCTGGGGAAGCAGGCCTCTGCTGTGGCCCCTTCCCTTCTGCCTCCAGCTGCGCGTCCAGAGTTCTGCATGACTCACCCATCCCTTGCTCACATTTCTGTTCAGATGTGGCCCGAGTCCCCTTTTAAACCGTACCCCATCCACTGGGCCATTCTATGGATAAATGCGGCCCCTGTGATGAAGGGAATGTGTAAGGGCTGGGAAGATGATGAAGGGACTCTCATGTGTCATCCCTCTAAAGTCCTTTCGGAGCTCAGAGACCAAGGACCTTTCTCCTGCAAGTTGACACTCTTCTTAAATACACATGGCTAGACATCCTTCTGTGACCGGGTCAGTGTGTGCACTGTGTTACACAATAGTAACACATTCACTCTCCTTTATCTGTTCAGAAATGGTCCAAGCCAGTCAGGCATAGTGGTACACACCTTTAATCCCAGCACTTGGGAGGCAGAAGTAGGAGGATCACTGTGACTTCAAGGCCAGCCTGAAACTACATAGTGAATTCCAGGTCATCCCGGGCTAGAGTGACACCCTACCTTGAAAAACCATTTTAAAAAATAAAACAATAAATAGAGGAGTGGTCCAAGCCACCCCGTGATGCCTGAAATATCAGACATACTGAGTCCTATGAGCCCTATGATTTCTCCTGTCCATATGCATCTGTGATAAAGTTAATTTATAAATTAGTCACAGGGCAAGATTGACAAATAACATCCAATTCTAAACAAAAGTTATAACAAACAGGGGGAGGGTCGATTTAAATTCAAGATATTGTGAATGAGACTTATGTAAACCTACTTTATTGAATAATGGCACATCTAGAAGCTGTAGACTGTTACTAGAAAATTTTCAGTACCTGGGATGGGATGCCTTCCAGTGAGTTGTTGGCCAAGGAGGTCCCGGTAGCCTCCAAAACACTAAAAGCTTTTGCCAAAGCCCTTGGTTTCCCTTGAGAAACAGAAAGTAAGACCCTATTGCTGAAGACATCTCTTGCCTGAGAGGCAAGGTCACTGAGAAAGCAAGCTGGTGCTGAGCAGAAAACCTTCTCCCTGTAGACCAGCCAACTGAAAGCTGGAAAAAGCTGCACTGCATGCAGCCGAATGGGAGAGAGAAGCCATCAGCAGTGAAAACAGTGGACACTGAACACTCAAGTTTGGCCATACAGGCCCAATGACTGAACGGGTGCAATAGAGGCATGTCTGCTCTTGGGGTAACCAACTGCTCCATAATTGGACTGAAGGCCCTCTCTATGGGAGGGAATACATACCTGGTACTGAAGAACCTAAGCAAAAGTCTATGGCAGGGGAGGTCATGAGCCTTAGGGGTATAAAGCCTGCTCTTGTCTGACTAAATGTATATATTATTCCCACCAAGCTGCCCTGGGGGCACTACACTTAATGTTCATGTTCACATATTAATGCTACTCTCACTTCTGGTTAGAGAAGCTTCTCTTTTCAGATGGCGATGACCACTGGGATGACCCAAAAGGCAACATAGTGCTGAGAAGAAGGGATGGAGGAGTGCCCAGAACTGAAACACCTCTGTCACACCCTCCAAGGCTCAGGGACCATTGCAGAAGAGGGGGCAGATAGAATGGAAGAGCCAAAGGAAGGATACAACTCCTTACAATGCAACTGCCCAGACAAACCTTGATATCCATGACCTTGCAGTGCCTAGCAATACCTTCGCAAGACCCTCAAAATAGAAGAAAAAGATGATGACTTCAAATTAAAAGAAAGACTAATGGAGAGAGGGAGGGGATATGATGGAGATTGGTGTTCTAAAGTGGAATGGGGGGAAGGGAGGGAAATATCATATGTTTTTTGTATGTAAGTATAGAAGTTGTCAATAAAAAATTAATAATTAAAAAAAGTTATAACAAACACACTGTGATAAGAAGTCTGTGAATGTGGTCTTGCCAGAATTTTCCATTTAAGATTTTCTGATCATTATTGACTTAGGTGACTAAAACAAGGAAAATGAAATCTTAAAGAAGAGGGGACCACAGGGCTGGAGGGATGGCTTAGCAGTTAAGGCGCTTGCCCACAAAGCCAAAGGGCCCAGGTTCAATTCCCGAGGACCCACATAAGCCAGATGCACAAAGTGGCACATGCGTCTGGAGGCCCTAGCACCCATTCTCTCATTCTCTCTCTCTCTCTCTCTCTGTCCAATAAATAAAAACAAATTTTTTTAAAAAATTGCTTTTGAAAAAAAATAAGAAGAGGGGATCACAGAATAGAGTAAGAAAGCAACCCTGCAAGTTCCTCAAGCTCTGGCCACTTCCCTCTCCTGCTTTTTTCTCCAGAGCCCTCATCACCATTTGTTCCATCAATTCACACTCTACTATTGCAGTAACCTCATTGCTGGGACAAAGCACCCAACCAAAGCAGCTGGTGGGAGGAAAGGTTTATTCTGGCTCACAGTCTTGAGGGGGAGCTTCACAATGACAGGGAAAATATGGCATGAGCAGAGACTGGAGTCACCTCTGCCACAGCAGGAGGAAAACAGCAGCAGGAGAGTGAGCTGAACACTGGCAAGGTGGAGCTGGCTATAGCACTCCTAAGCCCACCCTCAACAACACACCTCCTCCATCTCCAAATTGCCATTAGCTGAGGACCACGCATTCAGAACACATGAGTTTATGAGTGGATACATAATTCAAACCACCATATTCTGCTCCTGGCCCACATAAACTCCATGGTGTAAAGTGTATTCAGTCTAACTTTAAAAGTCTCCATAGTTTTTATCCATACCAACACTGTTCAAACAGCCCCATAGCTCAGGGTCTCTTAACTGTGAGCTATAAACAAACCAAAAAAAAATAATAATAATAATGGCCCAGAATAAGCATGCATACTACAACAGATGGCATTGCAGGAAAAGATTGGACCAATGTAAGATGGAAAACAAACAGGACAAACATCAAATCCTGTAGCTCCAAGGCCAACATCTGTAACCAGTGATGAAGTCTCTGGGTTCCAATTCCACCCCTCCAGGTGGGCTGCTCACAGCCTAAAGAAAACCCCATCCTGAGCCAGCATCAATCCTTGGCAGCCATCCCTTAGCCCTGGCATGTCTGGAAATTTCTGAGGTTCCCCCTGCAACCTATGGTCCATCCTCATCACTTCATTTGACCTCACACTGCCCAGTGGCCATTTCCAAAAACAAATTGCATTGCAAAGCCAATGACCCTGTCTTTCTTGCATTTGTTATGCTCCCATAGTACCAGGTACGCTACCCGATTTGTTAATCCAGGGGAGAATAAAGATGACTTTGAAGAGCAGGACACTCCTTCAGCATTCACACCCCTTGCTTTCAAAAGAGTCAGCACTCTTCTGGCCGTACCAATGCAGAACAGCTGGCCCAATTTCCATGGTGGTAATCTCTCAAACAGTTGCAGCTCAGCTGACTATAGTGTTCAGCCCAAATCTTTATTTCTTTCTGTACCATATCTGTCTGTCCACACCAGTCCACTTGTCTGTCCACACCAGTCCACTTCTAATTTCAACCCTGCTCAAGTTCTCAGGTCATGGGCAGAACACAACCGCCTCTCCTCACGTAAACTGCCTCTAGCCCAGTCCAAAGCTCTTTTCTCCCTTCGTAAGCCAAACCTCATAGCCCTTAGTACTGACTGCAATTACGTCTTTCAAACTCTGTCTAGATTGTGCATCAAACTGCTTCCAGCACTGCAAAGTTTTGCTTATGGGGTGATCTGATTCAAATAACCATGCCAAGTAACCGCCATGAGGCAGAGGTTTCATGGATGCTGTGTGCTATTGTGTGCCTAATGTCCAGGACAGCATCTGGCCCACACATAACAAAGGACATGAAGAAAAGTTAGCCAGGATTCAGATGACAGAGATTCTAACCCCAGGCCTGAGAGTCGCCTGCTCGGTGACCTCGTACAAACAATCACCTTGAATTTTCATCTTCTCTCCAAGTCAGCGTGACCATCTGTCTCCCACAGTGTCACAGGGCTGCCGTCAGGATTAACTGGGTGTAAGTACATACTTACTATCAGGCCCTGCACAGATGTGACAGATTGGGATCATTGTTGGTAACACTGGGAAAAATTGCACACTGCCCAAAATTTGGAGTCCTCTCCCCTAGGGTCTTCATATGACATGAAATTGCTACATGAGGAATGACAAACATCCCCAACGTCTTGAGGGTTCGGCCCTGTGGTATGAAACAAGAAATGGAAAGGCCGGCCCGCTGTGCAGTTCCTCAAATGAGAAGTGGGGTTGGCCTGACTATTCTAGATATCTGTCAACAAAACCAAATTAATTTCATTGAGGTTTGTCTTGTTATCCCATAAAATGCCTGGGCAACGCGTTCTTGGGGAAGGACATGAAAGATTGTGTTGCAGGGAAGTGACATGATGAAGTATATTTCTGACAACAGGACAAATCTGTAAGTAGGTGCATCCCTTAAGCCAAAAGGGAGGTAGAAAAATCTAACAGACAGGGCTGGGGAGATGGCTTGCTTGTAAAACCTAACAACTCAGATTCAAGTCCCCAGACCCACGTAAAGCCAGATGTACAAGATGGTGCATGCACGTGGAGCTCGTCTTCAGCTGCAAGATACTCTGCTGTGCCCGTTCTAGAGAGCAAAGGGCTTTCGTTTGTAAATGGCCACTCAACAACAAAAAATCCAAACGTTTCCAGTGACCAGGCCAATGTGACAGGTTGTCACAGCAGCAACATAGAGCACTGACCGCCCCACTGGCCAAGGCCACAGTGGTCAATGACGCAAGGTACTCAACCCAGTCGCCTTTGTCGTTGGTCCTAACGCCCGTGTCCAAGCTAACTTGGGGAGCTGGGCTATGTGTGGCATTGTGCCACCCAAAGGGCTCACCAGATGTCTGTCTCACATAGCTACTTTCATCGTGTCCCTGGTTCCTAGGGAAATAAAACCTGCAAGTCTCTAATTCCAGGCACAGAGCACACAGGTTGGGATTGAGGAAGCCAACATCCCAGTTGTTCCGGAGTAATTTTTAAATGAGCCATTTTGCCATTGACAGGAACTAAGACCAAGAGGTGAGCGCCACCTAGTGGAGAGGCTAGAGGCACTGGTGGTAAGGTGCTCACCCCGAAGTCCCTTTCTAGCTTGGCACCTGCCAAGCTCCCCCTGACACAAATAAGTGCATTATGAGCATACAGTTCACAGAATTCTTTCATCTTATTAAAAAAATAGAGCTGGAGAGATGGCTTAGCGGTTGAGGCACGTGCCTGTGAAGCCTAAGGATCCTGGTTCAATTCTCCAGGTCCCACATAAACTATTTGCACAAGGGGGCGCACTTGTCTGGAGTTCGTTTGCAGTGGCTAGAGGCCCTAGTACGCCCATTCTCACACTCCCCTCTCTCTTTTCCTCTCTCTGTCTCTAATAAATAAATAAAAATAAAATCTTTTTAAAAAATAACTATTTAAGGGCTGAATAGATGGCTTAGCATTTAAGGTACTTGCCTACAAAGCCTAAGGACCCTGGTTGGATTCCCCAGTACCCACGTAAAGCCAGATGCACAAGGTGGAGCATGCATCTGGAATTCATTTGCACTGCCTAAAGGCCCTGGCATACCCATTCTCTCTCTCTCTCATCAATAAATAAATATAAAAATTTAAGAGCTAATAACTCTAAGCCCCTTTACTAGTAGTCTGGGGCCAATCAGAAACTCTCAGCCATGTGCATTTCCTTGAGGGGCATTGACACCCCTGTCCTCTGATTTGTTGGGGTTCCTCATTGGGAGGGAAGAAGCATTTTGTATACATAGCTTCTATGGCACGTCCTTCAGTTCCATGCCAAAAACAAAACAAAACAAACAAAAAAACCCATTTATCCTGAGTGTACCATTTTATCTCTACCTTGGCATTGAACTGAACAAGAACAGAGTTTGACTTGAGATACTGTCATGAGCAGCAACAGAGCTGTGTGACGAGTGCTGTTATTCTGTACAAAGGACACAAAAGTTGGAGGAGAAAAGAGAAGGTGTGGGGTTCTATAGGACAGCCAATTGCCACTGTGTTCCAGTGTGCCTAGAGTCTCCGAGCCAATATGAATCTGACGTGTCCCTCCCTGCAGATTCCCCAGAGGTTCGGCTGGGCCGCACTGTGGCCACGTTGACCCTGTGTCCACATGACAAAGCCTGTCCTCGCGGGGCCTTTGCTCCCCTTGGCCGGGCTGGCCTGGGTGTGGACACGTTGCTTTTCCTCTCACTGCATCTGAGACAAGATTGGAATTTTCCAATAGAAATGTTTACAGGGCAACTACAGGGAAAAAACAAAAGCACAAAATGAAATGCAGAGAAAGATAACGAGCAGCTGGCTGAGCAAAGGTGACAGAAACTCCAGCACAGACTACTAAGTGGGGAGCGGCTCAGCTGGCTGCCCTTTGGCTTCCTGCCCTGTGTCACTGAGGGGAGCAAGGCCACGCTGTAGACAAGCCACGTGCACATGATGAAGGGGAGCCGCAGAATTTCCTGGATGCTCTTCCTGAACTCGGCTCTGGACGGTCTCACGGCTTCTGTGTCCCCGGCTTGTATGGCAGTCCCTTCTTCCTGGCTTGGAAAATGGAAGTTCTCAGAGCCGTGCTTGGTTTTATTATTGTTTATAAGGATAGCGGATATTTTAAGTGGCATCTGATCTTGGCAATGATTTATTTTGGTTACATTGGGAATCTGCTTTCTAACTTACTATAAGCCTCAATGTTATCCCAAGAGCAGAAAGAATTAAAATGAGGTTTCTCCTTGTACATGCAGTTCATTGGGAATCAACTAGAAATTCAATGAAGCAATGTTCAATTGAGATATTAAAGTTAGGGGTCTGTGGAGATGGCTCAATGGTTAAAGGCACTCTAGCAAAGTCTAATAGCCCAAGTTCAATTCCCCAACACCCACAAAAAGCCAGGTGCACAAAGTGGCACATGCATCTGGAATACTATCCTATCTCTCTCTTCTCTCCTTATAAATAAATAAATAAATAAACATAATTTTAAAAAAGAAGTTAAAGGTAATCTAAGAATGCATTCTTCTAAAACATGCAGAACAACTAGAAATACAGTACCTTCAGTGCGGTGGGTGGCAGTGAGTTCCTGGTACTGGCTTTGTGGTGGTTTGAATGTCAAACGCCTCCATAGACTCATGTGTTGGAACACTGAGCCACCGGTGGGTAGCGCTGTTTGGGAAGGTTGCAGTGGAGCCTTGCTGGAGGAAGCGTGTCGCTGGGAGCAGGCCTTGAGGTATTATATTTCAGCCCTGCTTGGTTCTCTCTCTCTCTTTTCCTCCTCTCTTCCTCCTCTCCTCACTTTCCTCCCTGCAGAGTTGACTGGCTTGCTGCTCTTTCACACTTTCCTCATCATGATGGACTTCCCCTGGCAGTGGTAAGCAGAAAATCAACCCTTCCTTAAGCTGATTCTGTGGGTATTTTGTCCCAGTAACAAGAAAGGAACTGATAGAGGCTCTATTCCAAACCCGAGGGCTCCACCCCTTGTGACTGGTCCCTCTCTGAGGCCCACCTCTGAACACCATCAGCGTGGGAGTTAGCGTTTCAGGGCACAGATTTAGCCAGTCACATGGAGCCTTGGCCTCCTTACCTGTGAGATGGTGGAGACCATACAGGTTGAGCTACAAATAAAAGGCTTACTGCAGTGCTTGGCATGTGATAGGTTCTCAATAAATGGCAGTAAACTATTGCTGCTGTTGTTTCCTGGGACCTAATATTCTCCCGAAACTTCTCAGATTGACATTATGTCTGTCTCACAACAGTCCTTTGAGATAGACACTGCGTTACCCTGAAAGAGATGAGGAAGTTTGTGGATAATTGGTCTTTTTTAAATGACTTTTTTTTAAATAAATAAATAAATAAAATAAGAGTAAGTAGGGACCTGTGTCCACAGCCCCACAGGCACCCTGCTCATTCCGAGGGGAAGTGGCCACAAACCAGCCCATCTCAGCCTCCCTCTCTTGTCTGTCTCATGCACTCTCTTCTCTCTAAATGTTTACACATTTTAATACTTTAGCCCAATTTTTCTAGCATGTTGCCCCATAATGCCTTGCGGTCTTTATCAGAAGCCCAGAGCCAAAGCCCCTGCCACTATGCTACCCAGTTTCTTGGAAGAGTCTCCCCCGACCCTCCTCTAAGGGCACGTGACACACCCCCATCAAACGCTTGAGTTCCAGTTCTAATGTCCAGCGCCTCAGAATGAGAATGTATGTGGAAACGGGGCCTTTAAAGAGGGGATTTTATTTATTTATTTATTTATTTATTTATTTATTTATTTATTTATGACAACAAGAGAGAATGGGTTGCACCAGGGCCTCTAGCCACAGCTTTCTGGCAAAGCCAAAGGGCCCAGGTTCTATTCCCCAGTACCATGTAAAGCCAGATGCACAGGAGGGCACTAATTTAAAATGAGGCACTTAGGGTGGGCTCAGATCCATCATGGCTGCTGTCATTATAAGAAGAGGCCACCATGTCCCAGACACACGCAGAGGGAGACCAGATGGCAATGTCTGCAAGCCAAGAAGAGAACCTCAGGGGAAAGCAGCGCTGCCCACAGTCTGATCTTGGACTTCAGCCTCCAGAACTCCGAAGAAATCAATTCCATTGAAGCTGCCCAGTCTAGGATGTTCTGTTATGACAGCCAGACCAAACAGATACAGAGGAACAATGCGCTCTCTGTTCTAGTGGATGTGACCACATGTTGAGCACGCAAAGCAACTGGAATGACTGGGGACTGTGCTCTGCATGTTTGTGTCCCGCCCAAATTCATGTTGAACTTAATCCCTAGTGCAACAGCATTGAAAGGTTGGGTGTCCAGGAAGAAATTTGAGCACCAAGGCTGAGCCCTTGTGGACAGGATGAGAGCTTTTCTAACGAGTTGGAGAGAGAGATTTCATCCCTTCTCAGCCCTTTCTGGCCACCAGGCACCATGGTGGAAGCACAGGACAGTCCTCCCCGGCCACTAAACTAATGGTGCCACTGTACCATCCTGACAGAGATGGAGAGATTCTAAGGGGTACTGTGCCCTCCCTTCAGCTGTCAGACTATTGAAACGATGGTTCCCAAGGAATTGGAATTTTCCCAGCTGGGGAAATTACATGCAGGGAGAAGAAAAAGCCTGGTGCGATCAAAAGGGGGAGCTTGTTTCCGTAAAGAGCGTTCACACGGTTCTGACAACTTGCCGTGCCACCTGGCTGGAGAGAACAAGCAGAACCACACTTGACCAAGACTGCCTGGTCCTGCGTCCCTGTTGCTCTCTTCTGAACTCGAACTTCATGCAGGACCCCAAAGATGGACTTGAGGGGCAGTCACTGGACCTCTTCCCCATATGACCACACTGAATAAATCTTTTTCTAAAGCTTTTCATTATTACTTTTCCTTCTATTTTTAAAAAAATATTTTTATTTATTTATTTGAGAGACAGAATGAAAACTAGGCAGATGGAAAGAGAGCGGCCTTCTGCCACTGCAAACAAACTCCAGATACATGTGCCACTTTGTGCACCTGGCTCTGGGGAATCAAACCCAAGCCGTCAGGCTTTGCAAACAACTACTCGTTTCTTTAGTTGGCTCACTGAGAACAGATGGCTGAGCTGAGCATGTGAGGGTTGCCAGAGTCCTATCCCTGACCCTAACCATCTTGCTCAGGAAGTCCAAGGCTCCAGAACTATGAGAAGAAAATCGCTATTATTTACAAATGACTCAGTCTGCAGTATTTTGTCAATGCTTCACAAATGTGTTGAAACACCAGGCTAGAGAACAAGGTTTCCCAAGAGCATGCTTCTGACACTGCCAAGGGAATGCCATGCGGGCTTCAAGGGAGACTCTGGATGTCCAGGTCCCAGCCCAGAGTTGTAAAGCTATAATAGGAGGAGCTGGGTCCAAAAGTTCATTTGAAACAAGCATTGTTCTTGCCGGCACCAAAGTTGGAGGACTTCTGTTGCAGAGGGAAGGCACGATGTATGACTTCTAAACTCTTCTGGGCTTGGAGCGGTGACCTGAGAGAGACACGCCTGATCCCTCACAATGGAAACACAGTCACAGTCAGGTCACAGGCACAGCCACAGATGCAACCAAGAGGTTCTCAAAAACGGGGAATGGTCGCATCCATACGGACCAGGTACCAACTTCTCTACTCGCGCTGTTCCCTAAACAGCACAGTGTGACAACTCTCCGTGCCGCATTCATGTTGGGTCAGGCATTATGTCAGCTGTCATCCAGAAATGATCTGAAGTGTATAAAAGGTTGTGAATACGTTCTACCCAATTACTTCCCCATTTCATAAAGGGACTTGAGCACCTGCAGATTTGGGCATTCACACACGGCAGGGTTCCCAGGGATAACTATAGTATCTTTTTTTAAAAAGCATTTGGAAGAATTTCTTCAGACCGCTCTGAATCTGCATCCAGTGCTGTGAGACAAAAGCTTCCAACACTCAGGCTTGTTGTAGTAACGGAGACATGGAGAAGACAGAAGGTGATGTCAGGAGGTCATGGCAAGTGGAAGACTGGAAACCTTCCTAATGTTGGCTACATGTAACAGCGGACCACACTGGCCCTATGCAAAAATGAGAGAGGCAGGCACTTCAGAAATGACCAATAAAGGGTCATGAGACATGTGACCCAGCGCCTTGTCAGCGATGTCTTCCTGGCTCACGAACCGACATCAGTTCGTGTGTGTATGCACGGAGAGGGGCACACTGTCACCTGCAGCGCGGGGCACTGGTTTATGGTGGCTGGAGGTGGCCTGAGCAGGACATGGGGTGCCCAGCTCCATCGCTCTTCCACCCAGTCTTGTTTGGAGCCAGTCTTTCACTAATTCCAGAGCTTGCAGGGCTCCAACGATTCTCGAAGCTCTGCTCCCCTGGAGGACTGGGGTTGTAGGTAGGTGTGGTCATGCTGAGCTGTTTATGTGGAATCTGGAGATTTGAACTCTGGCAGTCACGGTCCCCTCAGGCTGTTGTATGCTTAGCCTTTGAGCCATCCTTCCAGCCTCCCACACCCATTCTTACGAGTGACCTTCCTTCTCTTTCTCAATAAACTATTTCTATTCCCTTACCATGTGACTCTGGTACAGTTCTCTTTCATGTGACACACACACATGGAAAGCTCACCGATGCCCTCCAAACTCGGATCTCTGCCTATAACATTTGGTGAAAAAGCCAGGAGGTGAAATCTATGTTATTTCTTCCTTCTAGACTTCTCTTCCACCATTCACTTTCTCTGGGAAGATGCATGGACCTAGGCCCCTGGCAGGAAATGGGCAGGTAGACATGGGCCATTGACCAGCCAAGATGCCTGTACCCCTGTATCTGCTTCAGTTCCTGCATCCACAGTTTTAGCTGTGTTGCCACCACCCACTAGACACATCTATCCTTCCTTTCTTCCTTCCTTCCTTCCTTCCTTCCTTCCTTCCTTCCTTCCTTCTACTTCCCACAGGCCTGCCCAGATGACACAAACAGCCGATAAAGATGAGGTGCTGGGTGCTGGGTCCCCTACACTTTGGCCACAGGGTCCTAACACCTACCTGTTTTACATGCTGTGCTGCCAGAAGACTCCCAGTTAACATTCCTTCCTACTATGATGCCTCACTAATGTCTACTCTTTTGTACCCTCACTATTCTTATATTCTAGATACTAATAGTCTTAAATGTAGCTGGAAAGAGTTTTCTCCCACTCTTTAAGCTGTTCACTCTGCTAACAGCTTCTTTTGCTGCTCAGGTTTAGTTTCAAGTAATCCCATTGGCTATTTCTTGGAGTCATTTCCTGTTCAGCAAGGTCTTGCTTGTGCCTAAATCTTGAAGTATATTTCCTCCAGCAGTCCAGCATTTTGGGTTTAATATTAAGTTCTTCCAGCAGTGGGTCTTGCAAGCTACATGGCTGGCCAGCCAGGTCAAATGTGCTAACCGGTGCAATGGTGGCATGTCTGTTATGGGGGAAACCATCTGCTCTGTGGTTGGATTTGAGGCCCACTGCACTGGAGGGAATTCCTGCCTGGTACTAAAAACCCAATAAAAGTCTATGGCTGGGGAAGCCATAAGTCCTGGTAAGAAGCTACTATTGTTGTTTGGCTAAATGGATCTATTATACTCACCAAATTGTCCTCTAAATACATATGTTTCTATCTGTATATCAATGCTACTCTCACTTGTGGTTAGAGAAGCTAGACAGCAATGGCCACTAGAGTGACTCAAAATTCATTAAAACTTGGGTATAGCGTCACATGCCTTTAATCCTAGCACTTGGGAGGCAGAGGTAGGAGGATCACCATGAGTTCAAGGCCACCCTAGAATACAGAGTGAATTTCAGGTCAGCTTGGGCTAGTATGAGACCCTACCTCAAAAAAACAAAAATAAATCAATAAAAATTTGTGGAGAGAACATCTTCCCATAGACTTGTACCTGCAGCACTCCTGAGACCTGCATAGCATGAGGGCTACAGAAGAAGATAGGATCAAAACAGAAGAGAGACCAGTTAGAAAGAAGTTCAGTGGAGGGAGAAGACAGGAGGGATGAAGAAAGGAGGGTGACGGGAGGGGATTCTGATCAGGGTACTTGGTGGATATGTACGGAGATTGTCAATAAAATTTCTGAAAATCAAATTAAGGTCTTTGGTTCATTTTGCATTGGTTTTTGTGCAGGGTGAGAGATAGGGGTCTATTTGCATTCTTAGGCACTTAGATTTCCAGTTCTGTCAGCACCTTTTATTAAATGGGCTACGTTTCCTCCAGTGCATGCTCAACACCTTTGTCAAAACTTAGGTGGCTATGGCTGTGTGGGTTTACTTTGGGGCCCTCTATTCTGTTCATTGGTCTGCATGTCTGCTTTTGCTCCAGTACCACGCTGTCTTTGTCACTGTAGCTCTGTCATAATCTAAGGTCAAGTACTGTGACACCTCCTTGTGTTCTTTCACTTAAGATTGTTTGACTCTCCATGGTTGGTTGTGTTTTCACATGAATTTTAGGATTTTCTTCTAGCTCAATAAAGAACGTAATTAAAATTTTGATGAGAATTGCATTGAATCTGTAGGTTATTTTTGGTACTATCATAATTTCCCCTATATTAATTTCACCAACCCAGAAGTATTGAAGGCCTTTCCAATATCTAATGTCTTCTTCAATTTCTCATTTTTTTCAGCGTCTTAAAGTCTTCTTTTTATAGGTCTTTCACCTGTTTGGTAAACTTCAAAATCAATGAGTTTTGGGGTACAATTTTCAAGCATTGGACTATTGTGGCCACTTCAGAAAGGAGTTGGTGAGTAATTGTGTGGCAGAAGCAGGACCCTTCCTTACTTTAGAGTCAGGGTGGGCAGGTCAAGTGGCAGAAGTGGCATGCCCGCATCAGGGGTTCCAGCCAGGGTCCAATCTGAAAGTGTCAAAATCTGTCTATGCAAACTTAATTACATTACTTATTTTAAAAATTAAAAAAATAGCCAGGCATGGTGGCGCATGCCTTTAATCCCAGCACTTGGGAGGCAGAGGTAGGAAGATCACCATGAGTTCGAGGCCACCCTGAGTCTACATAGTGAGTTTCAGGTCAGCCTGGGCTAGAGTAGAGACCTTTCCTCAAAAATCCAAAAAAAAAAAAAAAATTAAAAAGTGCTGAGAAGTGACAGTGGAGTGTTTAGTACTAAAGGAGACATCTCTATCACACCTTCCAAGGCTCAAGAACCATTGCAGAAAGAAGTTGCAGAAAGAGTTTAAGAGCCAAAGGAAGGGGAGGGGGACTCACAATACTGTCTTCTAGGCATCAAGTGGCCTTAACATACATGACCTCATAGTGGCTGAGGCTACCTGCACAAGACCTTCATAATAGGAGGGAAAAAAATGATGACATTAAAGTAGAAGAGAGACAGAAAGAAGAAGGGATTCAGTGGAGGAGTGGTTTGACAGAGAGGAAAAGAGGGATGTGGGAGGTTATGATCATGGCTTATTATTTATATTTAGGGAGGGTGTCCATAAAAAAGTTAAAAGTAAAAACATAAATAAGATGCAACATCGAGAGCAGAAATGTGCGAGCTTTTTGGTGGGCTTCCCCCAGCCTCATGCAAACTAGGACTCTGCATTGTCACCCAGCTTCTCACGCACAAGTTAACCGAGAACCAGAAACCCATTCTTGTTTCATTCGAAGCCCCAGCTGGGACTGAAGAGTGGTCAGATTGTTCCAGTCAGCTGTGGGTCCCTCCTTCCCTTTGTCAAAGAACTAAATCTGCCCGCTTGCTTATGCTCATTGTCTGGTAAAATCATATCTATTTTCCCTGATTAGTGTTGACGGGGAGGGTGAATGAAGCATGCTGCCGGCTGCACTAAAATGTGAACACAAAACCAACCTCAAGCTTCACCTGGGCTCCATTATTCTGCACAATTCCCACCAAGCTTCTGACTGCTTTCCGGGAATCGTTCTAATTTGCCCTTCATTGTGCTGTCTGCTTGCCATCCCATAATAGCTTCCAGTGCTTAGTAACATACAGTTAGAAGCAGCTTCCCTTAGACGGTCCCCCTGGAGAATGCTCTGGAGGGCACACAACTGGTGGCTCATCTCCAGTGTGGCCCAGAGGTGAGACCTCTTCCCTCACAACCCATTACGCATCCCCCCAACACACATGTCTGTGAAGCACCGGCCAGCTGCCAACCCTGTGCCAGATGCTGGGCCCACAGGCCTGCAGGAGCTCGTGGCCTGGTGATGGGGTGGAATCCTGAGTCCAATCAAGAGGAAGGGAAATGGATCCTGTGTGAGGAGTAAGAACAGAGGCTCCAAAGCCTCAGATCATTTTCATCCTCTTACTCCCCTACCCCCTGTGTTGACCTTCACCCCTGCGTTTATGAGATCACTGTAGCAAGGGAGACATCCAGTCACCGCTTCACAGCCACGGAGAGAGCCATCCCTGCCCAGGGCTTCTTATCAACGGTGAAGAATTTGTTTCCTGGAACACACTGCCAGTGCGTTCCTTGACTCTTATGGACAGAATGCATTCTGTCCTCGTTTAAGCCAGTCACTCCAGTGCGTTCCTTGACTCTTATGGACAGAATGCATTCTGCCCTCGTGTTTAAACCAGTCACTCCACTCTTATGGACAGAATGCATTCCTCTGCTCACTCCAGTGTTTAAACCAGTCACTGCCAGTGTGTTTAAACCAGTCACTCCAGTGTGCTTCTTGAGTGTCATTGGACAGAATGCATTCTGTCCTCGTTTAAGCCAGTCACTGGCAAGGCACACAAGATCACCATGATGGGCACAAGCCATCAGGGCCTGGGGAGATGGATGTGGCTGGATGAGAAACTGAATACCCAGACAAAATTATGGTCCATCAGGAAGTAGAAAGAGTTAGTTCTATGGTCTGAATGGTTATTTCTCCCCAGAATTCATACATTGGTACCTAAGAGCCAAAATAGTTTTAAGAGATCAAAGTCAGCACCCTCGTGACTGGGATTAGAGCCCTCCTTCCCTGCAGAAGACGGGGCTATGTGGCCTTCCTGTTGTCCGATGACACAGCAGGATGGTGCCATCCATGAGGCAGAGAGAGCACCCTCACTAGACACTGGGTCTGCAGGCAACTGGATATCGAACTCCTAGCCTCCAGAAATGCACAGCAATAAACTTCTGCTGCTTCTAAGTTACCCAGCCCCAGGTGTTTGGTTGTAGTACCCAAAGAGACTAGGACAGGGCCTGGAGAGATGGCTTAGCAGTGAAGGTACCTGCCTGCAAAGCCTAAGGACCCAGGTTCAATTCCCCAGTACCTACGTAAGCCAGATGCATAAGGTAGTGCGTTCATCTGGAGCTCATTTGCAGTGGCTAGAGGCCCTGGCACGCCCATTCTCTCTTTCACTCTTTCTCTCATTAATAAATATGTTTTAAAAAGAGACCAACACAGGGAGACCATGGATATCAGGTAGCAACCAATAGAGTCCACTATAATCACCTTCTCCCAAAGTGGAGTTCAATGGCTTTTAGACAATAAAAGATCCTCAGATCTATAAGCTTTGACATTTTATTTAATATTCTATAGATAGATTTTTTTAGTTATAAAATTAAGGCACCAGGCGTGGTGGCACACACCTTTAATCCCAACACTCGGGAGGCAGAGGTAGGAGGATTGCCGTGAGTTCAAGGCCACCCTGAGACTACATAGTGAATTCCAGGTCAGCCTGGGCCAGAGTGAGACCCAGCTAAAAAAAAAAAAAAAAAAAAAAACTGAAATAAATAAAATAAAATTAAGGCTACTTTACAAATTAAGTACAAAACTGGGCTGGAGAGATGACTTAGCAGTTAAGGAGCTTGCATGCAAAGCCAAAGGACCCAAGTTCAATTCCCCAGGACCCATGTAAACCAAATGCACAAAGTGGCACATGTATCTGGAGCTCATTTGCAGTGGCTGGAGGCCCTGGCATGCCCGTTCTCTCTCCTTCTCTCCCCCCAAATAAGTAAATTAAAAAAAATTAAACTGCATAACCATTGAAAGCATTGAAACTGTCATCAATTTCAGGTAACAAATGGCATCATTTTGCCAAAACCAAGAGCTACTCTTGACATGAACAGGTTACTCCAGCAACATATGCTGTGTGAGACCAGATCTCCAGAGCCGCTTTCTTTACCCTGGAGCGACACGTCCTTAAACTCGAACACATAGTCAGAACGGAAGCTGCATCTGTTCCTTTCCCTTGAGCCAGTGAAAATGAATGCAGTACGACCTGATGCCTACAGATTATGTCTTAAGAAATGGTGATTTAGGGGCTGGGGAGGTAGCTCAGTGGAAAGCAGCATTGACTACATACACGAGTGTGAGGACCTGGTTCTGATCCCCAAAACCCACATAAGGTCAGACGCAGAGATGTGTGTTCATAATCACAGCATGCCTATGGCAAGATAGGAGGCAGAGCCAGAAGAATCACCCAGAAGCTCATGGTACAGTAGCCTGGCAAATGCAGTGGTGAACAATGAGTGATCCTGCCTCAAACCAAGTAGAAGATGACAGAGCAAAGGTTGTCCTCTGACCTTCACACATGTTCCATGGCTTGCATGAGACTTTACTCACACACATATATACACATGCATTCGTAAAAAGAGAAAAGGGATCTGGACAGATGGCTTAGCAGTTAAGGCACTTGCCAGCAAAGCCGAAGGACCCAGGTTCAATTTCCCAGTACCCATGTAAAGCTGGATGCAGAAGGTGGTGCATGCATATGGAGTTCATTTGCAGTGGCTAGAGGCCCTGGTATGCCTATTTTCTCTCTCTGTGTGTGTCTCTCTCTCTCAAATCAATCAATCAATCAATTTTAGAAAAAAGAAAAGGAAGAAATGTTGATTTAATCTGCTTTACATCTTCCCTCCTGCTGTAATTGTTAAAGAGATGACTGGGACAGGATAGGATGACTGCGGATTTTTTTTAAAGAAAAAGGCCTAAAAAAGGAAGAATGTTGAAGGAGATTTCTAGTCCCCAAGGTCAGCATACAGAGACTGGCTGCTACAGCTGTGGTCCAAGGCCAGACTTCCAGATCTGGTAATAGAACTCAGACACACACCCTAATTGGTACAATTACGTCACCTTGCATGATATCACAACCCTCACACAGCTTGAGAAGCTGTGAATTCAAAGACATTTCAAAGGCAGAACAATCAGTTGAAATTTCACCTTCTTTTCATCTTGATTGGTAGGAACAATGAAAAAAATTCTCAAGATAATAAAATGTGAAAAACTAAATAAAAACTTGTGTTACTAAATAATTGCTATTAGCTGGGCATGGTGGCGCACGTCTTTAATCCCAGCACTTGGGAGGCAGAGGTGGGAGGATTGCTGTGAGTTCGAGGCCACCCTGAGACTACATAGTGAATTCCAGGTCAGCCTGGACTAGAGCAAGACCCTACCTTGGAAAACAAAAAAATAAATAAATTAAAATAAAATAATTGCTGTCAATTACTTTAAGTGTGCTACTACTATTCCGCTTAATATCGCCAGTTAGAAAGTGCCTCTGCTTCCATGTTTAGTCAGGAGAGCACAGCTTTCCTTTCCTGTGGCAACCAGACTAAAGCCAACTTAACACTTTCACTCCCTCCACCACACCATTCCCCACGAAATAGCTGATGGCTCTGCGTCCACTGTATTTTCCAGACCAAGGGAGCTGAACCCTATATCCACAGTCAGCCAGACCCAAAAGCCAATTTCATTTCATGTGTTTGTTTATGGTTTGAAGAAGGATCTCACTCTAGCTCAGGCTAACGTAGAACTGTGGTGATCCTCCTACCTTGGCCTCTTGAGTGTTGAGATTGAAGGCATGTGCCACCATTCCTGGCTTACAAAAGCCAATTTCAGAGGTTCCGTTATAGCAAACTTTATTTCTGTGCCTATTGTTGCAATAACTTCAAAGATCTCTGACCAGGCCATAAAATGCCATGGTTTCCCCCTCTCCCCATACTGCACCAGGGCCTCTAACATGTCTTGCTTATACCATTCACCAGGCACTGAGCACAATGTGGTTTGAAACATGTTCAAATTTCTAAACTTGAAGGCTCAAGAGTAAGGCTGGTGGCAGTACTGGTGTGGAACGGGTCGAGGGAAATTAACTTCTGCAAGGGAATTTCACTACTATAGACAAGTCTTCTTTTGGCCAAACCCTTTGGGCACTTGATGCAGAAAGAACAAAAAGCAACCTTGAGGGGAGGGAAAACCAAGGTGGTGAGAATATAAAAACATATTTATTCAGACTAATGAATATTCTTGGTTGCCCAGAAGTAAAAGGCTAGGAGACCCAGGACCAAAAGCCGTGTGAAGAAGAGATCCAGTTAAATTATATGGGGAGCCAGACGTGGTGGTGCGTGTCTTTAATCCCAGCACTTGGGAGGCAGAGGCAGGAGGGTCGCTGTGAGTTTGAGACCAGCCTGGGAATACAGAGTGAGTTCCAGGTCAGTCTGGGCTAGTGGGAGACCCTACCTCAGAAAAACAAAAACACAAAAAAGGACAACAAAAAAAATTTGGGGTGGGGGGACGGGTAATGAAATGAAAGAGTAGCCAGGGTACCACAGCAGCCCCTCCCTGTCCCTTAGCCACAAGATTCATCCCGGGACTCCTGGTGATGCTGAACCATGGGTAGCATTGAGCTGTAAATATCCTATATTTTTCATGTCCCCACACCCCTGTGATAAAATTTAACTTATAAATCGGGTAAGAGTTTAATGATAAGAACTAATAATAACATACAGCAATCGTAGCAATATACTGTAATCAAAAGTTGCGCAAAGATTATGAATTGTCTCCAGAATTTTCCATTCAAAATTTCCAGACACTGGCTGATACAGCTAACTGAATGAGACAGCAGTCGCCGAGAGACCAGCACACTTCAGAAGAACCGCTGAGGAGCTCCTGTGCAAACCGAGGGGAGGGACTCCAGGGACTGTGTGTGTATGCTATGTCCATGGTGACAGGGCACTGTGGCACTGGGACGTAGCACCCTCACCCACACACCCTGAGGCAGGAGGCGCCGAAGCTCGGGAAGGGCCTGCTATGAGCTGGCCAGTGCGTCCATCTGGAAAGGATTCCAGAACTAGAAGGCAGCCATGAGGGGAATCTGAAAACAGCCCCCTGCCCATGGAAATCTGGAGGAATGTGGGCTTCCTGGGGCTTGTGAAATGGGGTTTTGAGGATCTCTGTTGACATTTCAAAGGCCTCAGTGACCCCAGCAGGTAACTGGCAGTTGGATGCTCCCTCCTGTAGGCCTGAAATCGAATGCAGAAAACTTCATGCTGGAGTGGACATGGGTTACTACAGAGGTGCTGGTTTCAACTAGGGAAAAGTAAGAGCTACATAAAAAACCTAACCAAGAGCTACTCTGTCCTGCCCAGCCTGAGTCTCGCTTCTAAATAAGACCTTTCTTCATTTGGCATAAACAACACATTCAGAAAGATTCCATCAATTGGGTCCTGCGGAAATACTGGTGTCAGAATTCACAACACTGTGCTCATTGTGTGACAGCCTGGAGTAGAGCCCATGGACACCCTCCTGAGAGGATTTTATTAACTTCAGCTTACAAAGGGTGCCCTGTTTGCCAAGAGGCTGTTATAGATACACAAGCCTCAAGAACCGTGTTGTGCACAATTGTTTTTCTTCCTCATATAGTCACTTTTTTAATATTTTGTTTTTATTTATTTGAGAGCTACAGAGAGAAAGAGGCAGATATATACATAGAGAGAATGGGTGCACCAGGGCCTCCAGCCGCTGCAAAACTCTAGACACATGTGCCACCTTTGTGCACCTGGCTTATGTGGGTACAGGGGAATTGAACCTGGGTCCTTTGGCTTTGCAGGCAAGCGCCTTGACCACTAAGCCATCTCTTCAACCCATATAGTTATTTATTTTTTCCGAGTTAGGGTCTCACTCTAGCCCAGGCTGACCTGGAATTCACTATGTAGTCTCAGAGTGGCCTTGAACTTACAGCAATCCTCCCACCTCTGCCTCCCAAGTGCTGGGATTAAAGGCATGTGCCACCACACCTGGCACCGTATAATTTTTGGGTTTTTTTTTTTTTTTGAGAGAGAGAGAGAGCCAGAGGGAGAGAAAGAGAGAAAATGGATGCGCCAACAGCCTCTCAGATGCCGTGAATGAGCTCCAGACATGTGCGCCCCCTTGTGGGCAAGTGCGGCATTGCTCCCTTGCGTCACTTTGCGTCTGGCTAAACGTGGGACCTGGAGAATCGAACAGGCATTCTTAGGCTTAGGAGGCAGGCACCTTAACCACTAAGCCATCTCCCCAGCCCCCGTATAGTTATTTTTAAAGGAAATCTAAACCTTTAATTTTTTCATTAGAACAATGCATAGTCACAAAATGTGCAAAGTCAAGGTGGGAAGGAACCACACAGCTCTCGCACAAGGCCATAACACCAGTGAATGTTTTGATGTATTAGAAGTTATTCTTTTTTAATCATGAAACCTTTCAAATACATAAAAAGTTATAAAACATATCTATATTTTCTTCACCTCTAAAAATTAAAAACGTTAGTATTTCATTATATAACTAGTGTTCTCTCCCCTTTAGATAAATAAAACACAGGGCTGCGGTGTGGCTCAGTGGTAGATTATGCATACTATGTACAGAACACTGGCTTCCATTCCCAGCACCAAAAGAAATAAATAAAAACAGACAAAGCAAAAGTGCCCCCCTCCACTGTCCTCCCTGTCCCCCACCCCACACAGCCACGTGCAGTGGCAGCCACTATACCAAGTTCTCTGTGTCACAGGGGTATCTTCATCTGTTTTTACTGCATTTCTCTGATATCTACTGATATTTCAGCTGTTTGTGAAACACACACAAATGACCAACTAGTGTTGCTTTCTGACCTTTACTTTTTTCTGTCAGTGTCACATTACTCAGACATTGTTGAGGCATGCACGGACCCAACGCCTTCAGTCTAAGTGCCTGAGAAAAACATCTACCTTATCGCTCCCAAAGGAGGGTCAGGTGGCTCTTGCCTCGTCATTATATCAATAACTTTGCACAAACCCTTTCCAGTGATTCTTTTTTTTTTTTTTTTTTTTTTTTTTTTCCGAGGTAGGGTCTCACTCTGGCCCAGGCTGACCTGGAATTAACTATGTAGTCTCAGGGTGGCCTCAAACCCACAGCCATCCTCCTACCTCTGCCTCTTGAGTTCTGGGGTTAAAAGCATGCACCACCACACCGGGCTCCAGTGACTTTTTGTGTACATGTGACTTGCTGGATCCTGAAGTGCATTCTGCCCTCTAGATCCATGGTTTCCATAGCTAGATGCAACCAACCAACTACAGGCAGAAAACAACCCCCAACACTGCATGTTGTGCTGAACTTACGCAGGCTTCTTCTGTCCTTAGCCTCCAAAATCCCACCATCACAACTACTTACATAGCTGCTACTTACATATGTCCCATTATGTGAGGAATTATGATGACTAAAGTAAAAGAGAGGGTTGCATATTTTACAGCATTTTATGTATGGTATCAGAGAGGCTCCTGGGACACGTGGTCACCATTGCCAAGGGACAATAGCATGGACAGCTTCATCCTTTACACAAGCTTACAGGCCTCTCTCCACGGTGTTGGGAACTATACACTCCCGTTCTTCAGAGCTCTGTTTTCCCCTCCAGAGGGTGTACTGGCTCATGTTATTACAACAACCTCATGTCAGCACAACAAAACATCAGAGACAGTTAACTTCCTTATAAAGACTAATGGGGGGCTGGAGAGATGGCTTAGCGGTTAAGGCGCCTGCCTGCTAAGCCTAAGAACCCGGTTCCAATCTCCAGGTCCCACGTTTAGCCAGATGCAAAGTGACACAAGGGTGCAATGCTGCACTTGACCACAAGGGGGCGCACACATCGGGATTTCGTTCCCAGCAGCTGAGACACTGCTCGCGCGCCCATCTCTGTCTTCCTCTCTCTCTCTCCCTCTCTCTCTCTCTCTCTCTCTCTCTCTCTCTCTCTGTGTCTCTCTAAAAATAAAGAATAATAAAAAAAAGACGACTAATGGGTTTATCAGGCTCACAGTTTAGAGGTTTAAATTCAACACAGATGGCAAGTGGGGTTGGCTTCTGATGGAAGGTGCCGGTAGCAAGAGTGTGTCAGAGCAAATAGCTGGACATGCAAGCCAGGAAGCAGAGGCAGCTAGAGACCAGGGCACCTCCATCTCCTTTAGAGGTATGTCCCCAGTAGCCCAAGGTCCTCCCAAAAGACCCCACTTTTAAAATATCCACAACACAGCACATCCCAATGAACCATGTGGGGACCAAATCCTTAACACATGGACCTATATTAAAGCCACTGTCCTTCCCCTTCCTTCCTTGCCTTCAGCTTCATTCCACGTCCCCTGGACTGTTTGCCCCATGTATGAGGACTTGTACGGGCACTGAGGGCAAGCTTGTAGCAGTGACCACAACAGGCTGTGCCTTTGGTAGTGATGGTTGCCTGGCTGGCATTCCAGTGGACACTTGTACACTCTGCTCTCTTTGTCCAGTGGCTGCTATGCCTCTGCCATTCCCACAAGTACAAATGGTCCTAGAATGGAGAAATGCCAGGCGTGGCCATGAGAATAAAAAGCAAAGAAAAGGGCTGGAGAGGTGGTTTAGCAGTTAAGGTACATGCCTGCAAAGGACCCAGGTTCAACTCCCCAGGACCCACGTAAGCCAGATGCACAAGGTGGTGCATGCTTCTGGAGTTCGTTTGCAGTGGCTGGAGGCCCTGGTGCACCCATTCTCTCTGCCCCTTTCTCTTTCTCTCAAATAAATAAGTAAATAATTTTTTTAAAAAAGCAAAGAAAATAGGAAGCAGGGCTGAAGAGATGGCTTAGCAGTTAAGGCACTTACCTGAGAAGCCTAAGGACCCAGGTTCTACTCCCCAGAACCCACATAAGCCAGATGCACTCAATTTAGTTTGTTTGCAGTGGCTAGAGGCCATAGCATGCCAATTCTCTCTCCCCCTCCTTTTCTCTCTCTCATAAATAAATAAATAAATAGAAATTTTAAACTGCCCTAAAAAGAAAGCAGGAAGCCGTTTCTATGGATGGAAGCTGTAGCAGTTGGTCGAAGACCAACTTGGAAGAAGCCCAAGGTCACTCTTGAAAGTTGGGAAAACACACATAGCAATGCTCTATGACTGTACTGATGATGGTGATCCACAAAACTTTGTTTATTTATTTTTATTTATTTATTTGAGAGTGACAGACAGACAGACAGACAGACAGAGAAAGTGGCAGAGAGAAAGAAAATGGGCACACCAGGGCCTCCAGCCACTGCAAACAAACTCCAGATACATGTACAGCCTTGTGTTTCTGGCTTATGTGGGTCTGGGGGAGTCGAGCCTCAAACCAACGTCCTTAGGCATCACAAGCAAGTACTTAACCGCTAAGCCATCTCTCCAGCCCTGGCCCACAAAACTTTAATGGAACTGGAAGACCATCTGGGGATGTGGAAGCCATCTTGCTGCCTTAATGCAATGGGTTGGTCATGCATTTATCATGGTCCCAGTGTTACACCTACTGCATGGCTAATCACACAAAAGCAGAGGATGCAGAATTATTTTCAGTGCCTCAATCATGGTAATAACTATCATGATTTATGCATTTGCTATGTGAAATGTTGATCAATAGTTTAATCTTCCAGTTTTAAATATTTTTATTTATTTGCAAGCAGAGAGACAAATAGAGAGAGAGAATGGGTACGCCAGGGCCTCCAGCCACTGCAAATATGAACTCCAGATGCATGTGCCACTGCATCTGGCTTTATGTGGGCACTGGGAAATGGAATATGGGTCCTTAGGCTTTGCAGGCAAGCACCATAACTGCTGAGCCATCTCTCCAGACCCTTGTTTAAGACCTATTCCCTCTACTTAGTGAAAAGGCTCATAAAATAGCACAATGGGTATGTTGACTCCAAATTGTAACTACACTGCCCTGAGGCAGAAGATTTTAAGTTCAAGGCCGGCCTGGGTCACACAGTGAATTTGAGGCTAGCCTGGGCTACACAGTGAGACCCTGTCTCAAAAACTAACAAAAAAAAAAAAAAAAAAAAAAAAAAAGTGAGGAGATGACTCAGCAGTTAAAAGATCTAGCTTGCAAAGCCTGACTGAGCACTGAGGTTCGATTCCCCAGTACCCATGTAAAGCCAGATGCACAAAGTGTATCTGGAGCTCATTTGTAGTAGCAAGAGGCCCTGGCATTCCCATGTTCTCTCTCTCCTTGCAAATAAATAAATAAAATAAAAACATTTAAAAAACAAACTAGCAAGCTGAGCATGTTGGCACATACCTTTAATCCCAGCACTCAGAAGGCAGATGTAGGAGGGTTGCTTTAAGTTCAAAGCCAGCCTGGGACTACAGAGTGAATGCCAGGTCAGCTCCAGCTAGAGTGAGCCCCTACCTCAAAAACAAAACAAAACAAAACAAACAAAACTAACAAAAGAAACAGAGCAGCAGGGACATTGGTGGCATTCTCCTAAGCCTGTGTTTGCCTGGCTACACTATTGTCTTCTGTGTCTGACTGCTCTTGAGTTTTTTTCACAGGGCCCCAGCACAGCAGGATGTACCGTATATATGTCCTCTTCAGCCCAAGTGCATGGTCAACTCCACAAGCTAGGTTTGTGTAAATACACTCTGTTTACACAATGTCAAAATTGCCTAACGGCACGTTTCTCAGCCCATATTCTTGTTGTTCGGTAATGAACTCCTCTGGGAATTGGGGAGATGGAATGTAGTTCCACGTGTGGTCAGGCCGGCAGGTGTGCACCAGGCAACCAGGAAAGCCAGTGATGCATCTGAGGGACATTTTCCTAAAGTCGTCTCATCACCCGCAGGCCCTCGCCTTACTCACGGGGCTGGGGCTGTGCTGGCCATGGGAAGACGGAAAAGCTGTTCCTCGTTGATGCCTTTCTTCTTCCCGTTCATCCATCCGGTCAACAGATGGAAACCTGTCCCGCTCATCTTTTCTCCTCGTCCTCAAGCTCCCTTTCTCCCCCACCCCACAGCCCAGAAACTCTCCATCCACTTGGGAGGAGCTATGCCACTGTCTTCTGGATGGCCTGTCCATGCCAATCAGCCACTGTTGTCCTTGCCTAGCCCTCTGCACATGCTTTTACCAAATCTCAGCACAGAGCAAGACCGTTCTCAAGCCCTCTCTACGTGGGCTTCCATTTCAAAGTAGATTCCGTTAGCATAGGTGACAGTCACATTGCCGCTTCCTTCACCAAGATCCTCACCAGTTCCGTGCCAGGACTCCAGACAACGTGCCCCAGGACATCTCTTCTCCTCCATCTGCCCTTTGGCGTTGTGTCACTGGGCCTGTCTGCTTCCTGCTCCTTCCGTGCCATGTTCATACCCGCCTCCAGCTTTGCTCACACCATCTCCACAGCCTTGACTCGGCGCTCACAATGTCTGCTGCCTGCCTTGTTCTCACAGGCTTCCTGGCCAGCCGAGGTGGTCCTGATGCTATCGCTAACATCTGGTCTAATCAGGACCGGAGTCGCTGGTCTGGAGGTTTCCGCCATGCTCAACTGGTCCCATCGCTTTAGAGGAATGTGGTGGACCAGGTGTTCCCCTGGTGTCTGTAACATGAAAAAGAAAAAGAAAGTAGAAGAGGAGGAGGCTGAGGTCCCACAATGCCCTCTGAAGACACCCTCCCAGAGAGCTAGACCTCCCACCATGTGCCACATCTTGAGGGTCCCCTCATCTCCCAACTGCACTGAGATGAGGACCAACCCTTTTTTTTAAAAAAAATGATTTTATTTTTATTTATTTATTAGAGTCAGAGAGAGGGAGAGAGAGAGCAAGTGAAAATGGGCATACCAGGGCTTCCAGCCACTGCAAGCGAACTCCAGATGCATGCACCACCTTGTACATCTGGCTTACGTGGGACCTGGAGAATAGAACCTGAGTCCTTAGGCTTCACCGGCATGCGCCTTAACCGCTGAGCCATCTCTCCAGCCCCAGGATGAAGCCTTTAACACACAGGCCTCTGGGGTTTATACATCCAAACCATAGAAACTTCCAAAAAAGAAAGGGAGCTAGTGAGTGGGGAAACCAGAAGAGAGGTGAGGTGACATAAATTCAGGGCTGCTGGGGCTGCTTGCCAATACGATTGTCCTCAGCAGACAGTCCCACGGTGGCTCCCCCCCTTTTCAGACAGTACTCAGGCGTCCATCAACTCCAGCCTTGCCAGCAGCCTTCTGAAGTCACTCCTAAAACGCTGCGTTAGCCAGCGCTCGCAAAACCAGATTGTTTCCAAACACAGCTTATGGGTTGACTCCAGGCCTCTGGGCTCCACCAGGTGAAACATGAAGGGGCGACAACAGGGATTTCCGGATGCTAGGAAGGGGCCCCAGGGTGCCCATTCTCCTCTGACTGCAAATCTCTCCCTGGACCCTAACTGAGCAGTCAGAGGGTCCTGGGACGCCACAGAGGTGCAGAGCACCCTCCTTAGCCTCAGCAAAGCATTCTCGGTGAACGGCCCACCTAGTTCATCCCAGGGACAGCTGCCCTGTGATACGGGGTGAGAATGCTCAGGGCGGCTCTCTCCAGACATCAGGAGACACCTCAGACAACCACAGTAGCTCACTGGGACCAGAGATGACAGCATTTCTGGCAAGAACATCATGGACTGGCAAGGTCACCATCTCTCTTTCCGGGTGGGTTTGCAGAGAGCTGGGTGTGAACACACACCTCCCCACCTTGTTCCCACAGGGATGTAGAGTAACATTTTGTGGATTGTTCTGGCCAGTTACAAAGAGCCTGTGTATGAAAGGGGAGATCTGCTGTTTTCACGGGCAGGGAGAGGGGGGAGGGAAACTCAATCCTGGGACCAGCTGCCCCTGAAAGAAAGGCTGTGTTTGCAGGGCTGGGGAGCCTGTATGCATCTTTGTTTGCTGGACAAGGCAGGGAAAGTGACTTGCCTAAGGCGCAGGGAGAAAACTGAGCTGCTTCTTGTTTCCAGGGAAAGGGGGGAAAATCCATTAAGAAAATGATTCAAGGTTCAACTCCCACATACTTGCTAAACAATCACAGGACGGTGGTGGTTTATGTGCAGTCTTGAGCCCGGCTCCTGGGCCAATCTGAGCTACTTATTAAGTGGCACAAGCAGTCCCATAAATAACACTGTGATGGCCAGGAGCTGACGTCTAACTCATCCACGAGCTCTGGGAAATGACTTCTGGGCACATGAGTATTCCGCTTTTTAATGGGCTGCAGACAAAAGCCAAGGTGTGACACAGGTCATTCCCAGAGCACACGACGCTGGGCAGTGGCGGGAGGGTGTCGTCTTGCTGTGCAAGCGGAATGTGTCTCTGAGGAGATCTGGCAGCTCCTGGGCCCAGATCCTGAGTGCGAACATGTCTCTGCACACCTGTGATACTTTTTTCATTCACAGCTGGTAGCTTCTCTGGGCAGAAAAAGAAAGTAATGTTAAAAGGTATGAAGCTGGACCATAATGGCACAGGCCTGTAACCCAGCACTCAGGAGGTTAAGACAGGAAGATCAGGCTGGGGAGATGGTTTAGCAGTTAAGGTGCTTGCCTGCAAGTCTAAAGGACCCAGGTTCAATTCTCCAGGACCCAAGTAAGCCGGATGCACAAGGTGGCCCACGCGTCTGGAGTTCATTTCCAGTGGCTGATGGTCCTGGCATGCCCATTCTCTCTCTTTCTATCTACCTCTGTCTGTCTGCCTCTTCTCAAATAAATAAATAAATAATTTATTTTTATTTATTTTATTTTTGGAGAGAGACACAGAGACAGACAGAGAGAGAGAGAGAGGAAGACAGATAGAGAATGGGCATGCCAGCAGTCTCTCAGCTGCTGTGAACGAAATCCAAATGTGTGCACCCCCTTGTGGGCAAGTGCAGCATTGCGCCCTTGCATCACTTTGCATCTGGCTAAATGTGGGACCTGGAGATTGGAATTGGGTTCTTAGGCTTAGCAGACAGGTGCCTTAACCGCTAAGCCATCTCTCCAGCCCAATAAATAAAATATTTTTAAGAAACAAGAGTATCACAAGCTCAAGGCTGGTCTGAGCTACATAAAAAAACATTGTCACACAAAGAGCAAAATAACAATAATGATAATAATTTTTTTAAAGGCATGGATAAGTACCTTGTAAACTCCAAAACCAAAATATTACTGCAATACTGAACTGTGAGATGCAAGAAGAAAGCTATAAGCTGCCGTTTTCCAAATGTAACAAATTGATCCTTGTGATTTTTACCAACCTGTGTTAATATGGTTTCCATAAAAACATAAATAGCTAGCAGAAATGGATCTATAATACCATCCATACGTGAAGTTTCTGTACAGCGATTCATTGGCTATCTAGACAAAGGAATCGGCCAAACTTTTTTTAATTTCTCGAGTAATAAAGGTGGATGAACTCAAAGAGTGGACCACCGAGAACATGTACACCTCACCGAGGAACGAGCTGCGCCTTGTGTAACAAGAGGTAACCCTCGGCGTTAGGCCATCTCATCACTGTTCAAACCTCACCAAGCACTCAGCACAAGTGTGTGTAGTGGTGGTGGTGGCAGTGGTGCGAGGATGAACTCACAAAATGACCTGACGGGAAATTAATCTCATGTACAGGAGAAAACGAAGCACTGAAGAGCCGCGGGAATCGTAGCGTGGTGGACACAGAGGCCCGTCACGGGGTCAGTATCATTATCACCTCATCAAGTCTTCTGTCCTAGGCTTTAGCACAGTGAGGATTTATACAGGCACCATCACAGACACAATTCACTGTGCTATAATGACATTAATGACACCTGTGACACATTAGGCTCCAGGCACTTTAAGCTCAGTGATCACCTCACAGGTTCATGGTCAAGGGAAGCGACTTTGTGCAGCACAGACACTGGAGATGGCAACGGGAGAAATTCACTTCCTCTTTTTCTGGTGGGGGTGGGGGACCTTTTGCCCGTTCCTCCCTGTCTCTTTCACTCCTGGTATCCACTTGAAAGTCACCTGGGGATGGTTTTAAGAGACCTGGGTGTTTCACACCTGCTTGCCCCAGCACCTCAGGGTCTGACTCCATGGCTGCCAGACCCAGGCTTCATTGGCTAGCTGCTGGAAGACCCAGAACCCATCTAAAGAAGGGCATGATATGGCCTGGGACACCCACCGCCAGCAGCTTTTCCTGGAACCCTGCTCTCCAAAGTGGCTCAGATATTATGAGCTAGTTTAACCTGTAGAGGAATGAAGAATGGCAGGAAGTGACTTGACAATGTGGTGGTTTGAGAAAGAATGCCCCCTGCAGACTCATGGCTTTTTGGTTAAGGTTAAACTTCCTACTTAAGCCTCTAGCAGCCTGCTGGAGGAGGTGTCACTGGGGGGAGATCTGTGTTCAGAACAAGTTTGGAGCTCTGGCTGTTTGTGCTTGCTGGTGTTGGTTTCTGTCTATCTGTCTGTCTGTCTGCCTGTCTGTCTTTCTATCTGTGCTGTGGATACTGGAGCGAATCAGCTTCTTCCGCCATGATGGAACTTCCTCTGGATTCTGTAAGTCTGAAATAATAAACCCTTTCACCCCATGTGTTTATCCCAGCAACAAAAAGTAATTGCAGTTACTAGTAATACATGGAGTCTGGTAGAGCTAGCAGATCTGTGGCCACTGGAGGGAACCTGCTCAAGTGTACTATTGGGGTCCAGAGCACAGTTAAACGTTTCCCTTCACTCTCAAGTTGCCATTCACTCTGCTCCATCTGAGTTTAAAAGCCCCCTCCTGCTCTGCTCTGGGAATCCCTCCTTCCTTCTTCCACCCTGCCCTGGGTCTCTTCTACCCGTCTTCACCTCAGTGAGGGTCCCTAGACAGGCTGTAGACATCATCCTGGCCGTGGTCCTTCCAGTCTACCTTTGTGACATCAGAGGGGAGAATGTGGATGCTCCAGGTACAGCTTCCCATCAAAAACTAATTTGACATTATGTCACCAGTTCCTGTGCCCACTCATCCCTTCTCCCTGCTAGGTACATAGAAGGGGAAAAGAAAGCCAATCAAATTGGGCACCTTAACTGTCTCCAGTGACAGCAGCATCAGACTCTGTCCCTTTTGGGCACTGGTGAGTCACTTTTTGAGGCAGGATCCCCTTTCTAATATGCACAGAATCCTAAAACAGAGATGTTGCTGATGGTTTATTGCCAAGGGAAAATGGTGAGACTATCTTTTAAGTTCCTGGGTTTTGAGAGTGGCATGGAAGGCAGGGGCTGGTTGCATGGCCTCTGGAGGGCCAGCCCAGGCTAGGAAGTTCAGATGCTCAGAAACGTATGTCTGGAAAGCCCTGGGGCGTTTTCTAACATCGGCTGCAGCAGGCTGATAAGCTTCATTAATAACTGCTCCTCACATCAAGTGAGGAAAACAGCTTTCCTTCAAAACCAGCTGTCAGCCTCAACTATAAATTGTTTGTTTTGTGCAGAAAGGTGCCCTGGGATAGGATGTCAGCTAAGTGCATGTGTTCTTCCATGTGGCTTGACATAGAAAGTCAGGAGTGACAACACATAAATGGAAGGGTGAGCTTTGAGGGTGGGAAGTCAACATCATACCCCACACAGTGATGCCTACTGGTTCCACAGCACCTGTGTCCCCAGCCCTGGAAGCTTTTCTCACCCACCATGCAGACAGGTCCATCAGGAATGCTTGCTGTTAGGCCTGCCGGAGCGGCAACAGACGTCCAGGCCCAAGGAAACTAGCTTGGAGGTGTGCCTGACACCAAGCAGAAGTACAGGAGCCCTTGGCCTTTGGCGAGACAAACACAACTCAGAGTGACAAAAACCACCTAGGTGTGCGGCGGGCTCAACCGTCACTATGACAGCACTTCTGATCATCCTAGAGCCCATGTCTCCAGCATTGCTTAGAGGTCAAGCCTGTATGTTAAAAAGATAACCAAAGGCTGGAGACATGGCTCAGCAGTCAAGGGTTTGCCTGCAAAGCCTAACAACACGGTTTGATTCTCTAAATCCCATGTAAAGACAGATGCACGAAGTGAAGCATGCGTCTGGAGTTTGTTTATAGTGGCAGAAGGCCCTGGTGCACCCATTCTCTCTGTCTGTCTCCCTTCTCTCTCTTTTTCTCTGCTTTCAAATAAATAAAAATAAATATGACCAAAAGCATTTTATGTTAAGTAGATGAAACAGGTCTTTTTTTTTTTTTTGGTTTTTTTGAGGTAAGGTTTCGCTCTAGCCCAGGCTGACCTGGAACTCACTATGTAGTTTCAGGGTGGCCTCGAATTCATGACGATCCACCTACCTCTGCCTCCCAGTGCTGGGATTAAAGGCGTGCATCACCACACCCGGTGCTCTTTAGTAATTTTTGAAGCATCTGTCTTGTGGTTTGGAAGCCAGCAGACAAAGGAGGGAGACCCAGGAGGGGTGAGGAGAGGAAAGAGAGTGAGGCAGAAGGTGAGTGCAGGCTGTCAGGGACTGACTTTGAAGCGTCAAGCAAATGACTGGATACCTGCTATGCTTATACGTTCCCACCAAGGTGCATGCCAGAATGAATCCCTCCGGGAAGTATTATGCAAGAAACTATGAGGGACCATTAGATCATAAGCACATGGAAAACGTGATTTGCTAAGCACCCATTATCATCTCAAGGGCCTGTTCCAACAGCCAGTTTGGCCGCGTCTCTTGGCTACACCCATTCTTGTCATGGATGCCCGCTGCCCCGGTGAGACAGGGACGAGAGTTCCTAGCAGCAGAACAGCCCTCGCCAGATGTGGCTTCTTGATCTTGGGCTCCTCAGCCTCCAGAACTTCAAGCTAAGTGGACATCTGTCCTTTTCAAACACCCATCCTGTAGTATTGTTCTAGCAACAGAACCTAGTTCAACACGGCTGTCTTAGGCCAACACCTCATCTGTAAAATGGCCATACGAGATTGACTGCTGCCTCGTGGAGAGCCTCTGCTCGTGAGCTAATCTGTGCATAAAGCACTCTTCAGTGGTGTCTGTACACAGTCTATGGCTATGATAGTTATTATAAGACTACTGGGGCTGGGGAGATGGCTCAGTGGTTGAAGCACTTGCAGGCAAAGACTAAGTATCTAGGTTTGATTCTCCAGTACCCATGTAAAGCCAGATGCAGAAAGTGGTGCATACACCTAGAGTTCATTTGCAGTGGTTGGAGACCCTGGCATGCCCATATTATCATTCTCTCTCTTTTCTCTCTCTCTCCCTCTGCTTGCAAATAAATAAATAAAACTTATTAAAGCTAGGCATGGTGGCACACACCTTTAATCCCAGCACTCGGGAGGCAGAGGTAGGAGGATCACCGTGATTTTGAGGCCACCCTGAGACTACATAGTGAATTCCAGGTCAGTCTGTGCTGGAATGAGACTGTACCTCAAAAATAATAATAAAATAAAATAATATAATATACATTAAAAGAAAAAAAATACAACTGTACCCAACTTCAGGACTCACTATAAAGCTACATAAGAAAAACAATCTTTTGTGAATGGACAGAGAAATGTATTAGTCGAACAAAACAGAAAACTTAGAAATAGAGTCCTATAAATATCTTTCTTGACACAACATTGTGAATGCAGAGGCTGATATTAAAAACAAAGAAAACCAGACAAAATCCACAAGCGCCCTTTATGTTCATGGTCAGAATCCTGCTACTGCAGGACTGTCCCACATGCGGCAGTAGTGACCTCTGACCTGTGAGTAGTCCGGGCCAGGCCGAGGAGAAGGCTCCACATCCCTGCTAACATCAAGTCTTCTCTCAAAGCCTTAAACACAGAATAAGTAGTCATTTCGTATTTGCTCTCCCATGACTTGAGGAAAAGGGGTTTAGTAGTGCTGGCCTAAACTAGAAGGTAGTTTAAATGACCCACTGATTTATGGTCACAGAAATTAAAAGTATCCATTTCAATTCTGTAAGATTTATTAAGAATGTTACTTTAAGGTGGCTGCAAAGAACAAGATGAATTCACCCTAGTCTATCTCTGTCCTGATCTCTGAGAGAAATAAACACCAAGAGCTACCGAAAGCCAGCTGTACTAGCCAGGGTCACTCTGTCATTCCAGTACAGCCCTGGGCAGTATCAATGCTCAGTGAAACCCATAAGGTGGGGATCAACACAAGGCAAGTGGTGGTGACAGCTTAGCCCCCCTTTCTTGAGGCTAGTTGAGGTTCAACCACTCCAGAATAAAAGTAAGCAAAGAGAAAAGACAGAAAATGGGATGTGGGCCAGGTATGGTGCCACACGCCTTTAATCCCAGCACTCGGGAGGCAGAGGTAGGAGGATCACTGTGAGTTCAAGGCCAGCCCAAGACTACAGAGTGAATTCCAGGTCATCCAGGAAAGTTTGGGGGCTGGAGAGATGGCTTAGCAATTAAGGCACTTGCCAGCAAAGCCCAAGGACCCAGAGTTGATTCCCCAGTACCCAAGGAAAGCCAGATGCACAAGGTGGCACATGCATCTGGAGTTTGTTTGCAGTGGCTGGAGGCCCTGTTGCATCCATTCTTTCTCTATCTGCCTCTCTATCTCTCTCTCCTTCTCGTAAATAAATAAATAGATAAAATATTTAAAGCCAGGTCCATTTCAATGCAAAAATCTATTTAAAAAAAAAAAAAGAAAAGGAAAGAAAAGGGTACTTTGGAGCTGGTAAGCGGTCATGTCAGGTGTACCGTGCAGTCCCTAAGGGAAACCTTCATACCAGCTACCTTGTGCCCTTTTCCATGTGTCCTTGGCTGCCAAGTGATAGAACAAATGTGGTCTAATCATGGGACCAGCTTTAGCACTGCACCTTACGATGAAGGACACCAGACAAATGCTGCTTTTGTCCCTTTTTTGTTTGTTTTGTTTGGGATGGTGGCATAACAGTTCCTTAGCTGTAAGAAAATAACACTTCCCTGGAATTTGCTAATTAAGAATGTAGGGGTTTGGCCGGGCATGGTGGCGCCTTTAATCCCAGCACTTGGGAGGCAGAGGTAGGAGGATCGCCATGAGTTCGAGGCTACCCTGAGACTACATAGTGAATTCCAGGTCAGCCTGGACCAGAGTGAGACCCTACCTCGCAAAACCAAAAAAAAAAAAAAAAAAAAAGAATGTAGGGGTTTAGAGAGATGGCTTAGTGGTTAAGGCACTTGCCTGCAAAACCAAAAACCAAGGTTCCATTCTCCAGAACCCACGTAAGCCAGATGCACAAGGTGGTGCATGCGTCTGGAGTTCGTTTGCAGCAGCTAGACACCTGGTGTACCCATTTTCTCTCTCTCTCTCTCCTCTCTCAAATAAATAAATAAAATTTATTTAAAAATTTAAAAAGCGTGTACCAGAGCTGGGGATGTATGCTAGTGGTAGACCACTTGCCTAGCATGTGAGAGATTGTGGGTTCAATCCCTAGTCTGGTAGGGAGAGAGAGAAGGAAAGAAGGAAGAAAAAAGGAAAGAAAGCAGGAAAAAGGAAGAAAGTAAAAAAGAAGAAAGAAGAAAAGAAAGAATTAGGCTAAGAAGCAGCTCCTGCCAGCTGCACTTGTGAATGGCCCTCCCTGATGTGTGAATGTATGGGTGTGATGTCACAGATCTATTCAGGACTCCGCATGTGCGCTGCTCCCAATGCCAATGCTGGATTGAGCTGCAATAGTGGTTGGCGGCACTAATTAGTTGAATTCATAGAGGAGATGATTGCAAGAGGCTGATATGTAAATTGATGTAAAGTAGATGTAAATGATTTTTAAATTCTGAGGCTGCCTTTTTTTTTCTTTTGAGATGAGTTTTAACCATGTTGTTCAAGCTGGCAACTCATGAGCCCTAGCAATCTCCCTGCCTCCAAAGTACCAGGAGCGCAGACATGCACCACCATGTCTCGCCCAACAAAATAAAATGAAATCTGCAAGGCAACAACTGTGTGTGTGTGTGTGTGTGTGTGTGTGTGTGTGTGTGTGTGTGTCCCTACCTCACCATGGAGCAGGTAAGCACCACAGAGTGAACTCGGAGCACACCCTGGGGTCCCCATGCGGACAAGAGGCTCCAGGCTCAAGTTTCTAAGGAGGGGCTGTCCTTGGAAGACAAAACCTTTAACAAAGGTAGTGGGGAGGGAGAAGAAGGAGAAAATTCCAGGCCCATCTAATCTATCCCTGCTGGAACCAATCAAGGCAGGAGCCACCTGTTTCTTCTACTTAAGGGCCTTTCAGAGAGTCCCACAGCAGCTGGCTGGGCAAGGTTTCATCCACAGGACTGCACAATGGCCAGAGCAAAATGTTAACAATAGACTTCAAGAAATGTCCTTCTAACCAAGAGTCAGAGACCCCACTCCAAGTCTGTGTGGTCACTCTACCCAGGACCTTTCTGTCTCCATCAAGTACCCCGGGCTGAGCATAAGACTCAGCTCCAGAGGGTGCAGCCACAGGACACGCTCCATGAACAGTCAAGGAAAACATACTACAGCACTGAGCAAGGTGGACCACTCCCCCGTGGGCTCCGTCCCTATGTCAGGGTTAGGTAGGAAGTACGGAGCTGTCACATCAGAGAATACGCGCGCCTATGTGAGGTTGTCGTCGTATTCTGTGGAACAGCTTCACATAAACACTGACCTTACTGTATGGGAGTCTCTCTCTTCTCGTCAGAAGAAAATTGAGTCACGAGACTAAATGAACACAAAGGCCAAGGCAAAAACACATGTAACTAAAACACAAAACAACTTGTCTCCTCCAAAAACTGCGAAGCCCAGAACAGTCACAAGTGAGAACGACTTAGAAGAAATTTCAGACAGAGCATGATTATGAAGACATCCAACGAGCCAGGCGTGGTGGCACACACCTTTAATCCCAGCACTCAGAAGGCAGAGGTAGGAGGATCGCCGTGAGTTCAAGGCCACCCTGAGACTACATAGTTAACTCCAGGTCAGCCTGGACCAGAGTGAGACCCTACCTTGAAAATCAAAAAAAAAAAAAAAAAAAAAGTGTCTAGCCAGGCATGGTGGTGCACACCTTTAATCCCAGCACTCGGGTGGCAGAGGTAGAAGGAACTCTGTGAGTTCAAGGCCACTCTGAGACTACATAGTGAATTCTAGGTCGGCCTGAGCTAGAGCGAGACCCTACCTCAAAACAACAACAAAAAATAATAATAATGTCTAATGAAAGGACAGAGAACATAAAAACAGCTGGAAGTCCTTCTATGAAAATGAAATTCAATAAACAGAGGAATGCTAATGAAAAACTAAACTGAAAGAATGCTGAAAATATAAAATGAATTAAGTCTAATAAAAGTCTCATTGTAGGGCTAGAGAGATGGCTTAGTGGTTAAGGTGTTTTCCTGTGAAGCCTAAGGACCCAGGTTCAATTCCCCAGTACCCACATAGAGCCAGATGCACAAAATGGTGCATGCATCTGGAGTTATTTACAGTGGCTAGAGGCCCTGGCATGCCTGTTCTCTGAATCTGCATCTTTCTGTCTATATCAAATAAATAAGTAATTTTTTTAAAAAAGTCTCAAATCCCTAGCAAGACCCTGTATCTGGCCCTGCTGACCTCTCTCTCTCCCAATGGTCATCTGTGGGCAAACAGCACCAAAGTTTTCCTCAACAAATTATTCTCTCCCCCCCCCCCAAGTCACCATTCCTTTCCTGGCTAAGGCACTTGCTCCCAAGATACAGAGTGGCGATCTGATTCCACCCAGGACCTTTCAGGCAACTGTCACAGACAAGTCTCCTTCTGAAGAGGTTGCTCACAAGACTGCCTCGGCCTGGAGGATTTCTCAGGGAAAGATGGGGGTGCCCTCCTAACCAGGACAGGTTTTGGTTCTGCAGACTGCCTCGTGTGTTGCAAGCATTTAGCATCTCTGTCTGTACACAATGAATTCCAGGAGCAAGTCTGAATCTCTGTGACAATACAACAACATGCCCACCTTTGGAAAGTCACATGGAAGCTGAAGACCTGGGTGATGGATAGGTTTGCCCATGCAAAGCGTCTCATGCTCAGATTTCTGCCTAGTGGTTGGCAGTAACTCTATGTCTTGTGGGCTGTCACGCGAGAGCTGGAATAATGTCTGACGCTATTTCATGACATTGTATAAAAGTCAAAGGTCAAATGACTGAAAGGACATTTTTGGTTGTCAAAGGCCAGGGCTTAGAGGAGGGGAAATAGTGCAAAGACGAGGATGCAGGTTGGAGAGACGGCTGAGTGGTTAAGGCACGTGCCTGTAAAGTCTAACAACCCAAGTTCAATTCCCCAGTACTCACATAAAGCCAGATACACAAAGTAGCACATGCATCTGGAGTTTGTTTGCAGCATCTGGAGGCCCTGGCATGCTCATTCTCTCTGTCTATATACCCCCTCTCTCGCTGTCTCTCTCTGCTTGCAAATAAATAAATAATAAAAATAGTTTTTTAGCCGGGCGTGGTGGCGCACGCCTTTAATCCCAGCACTTGGGAGGCAGAGGTAGGAGGATTGCCATGAGTTCGAGGCCACCCTGAGACTATATAGTTAATTCCAGGTCAGCCTGGACCAGCGTGAAAGCCTACCTCAAAAAAACCAAAAAAAAAAAAATAATAATAATAATAACAATTAAAAAAATAAGTAGATGGAAACTTCCTCTCCTGCCAGAGGTATCTGTTAAATATCAAAACCCTAGCAGCTCAGTGGTAGAGTGCTGGGTTTGATTCCTAGCACTATTAAATAAATAGGTAAGTAGAGAGACAGATGATAGATGATAGATAGATAGATAGATAGATAGATAGATAGAAAGATAGATAGATAGATAGATGATTCAGATTAACTTAACCAAGCACATGTCTATAATCCTAGCACTTGAGAGGTTAAGGTAGGGAAATTAGGAGTTCAAGGCCAGCCTGGGCTGCATATGTTTAGTCAGGCCTAGTCTAAATAGTGATTTAAAAAGCAAAAAAAAAAAAAAGAAAGAAAGAAAGAAAGAAAGAAAGAAAAAAGAAAAAGGAAAAAGCTTGTATAGGTAAAAATGTGAATAAAGTCTCAAGCAGATTTTTAAACAAATACCATTCTAAACAGAAGAAAAAAATCAAAAGCAAAGCAAAATCAACAGAACAAAACTCAAAAGACAGCCTGTAACAACAATTCATAGATTTGTACATCAGCCACATCATTTAGGCAGCTGGAAGGCAGCCCAGTGAGGGGCGGTCGCCCTAAGAGGTCCAAGAAAGCTCAAACACAGCTTGAGTGATGTGACACCCAAGCGCCTGTGCGCTGAAGGCCTGGCTGCCAGCCCACATGCTACTGGAAGATGGTGGAATCTTTGAGAGATGGAGCCTAGTGAAGGAAGTTAGGGCACGGGGTCGTGGGGGGCGCCCTAAGCTGATGTTGGGATTCCAGCCCTTTCTCTCTCTCTTTCCTAACAGCATGAACTGAACAGCTTTCACAAGAGTCTCAGGAGGGGGGAAGTACAAGAAAAATGAATATAAGGATACCTTGAATTGGGTGACTATGGCCCGGACTGGAAATTCATTTTCCGTGTATAAAGAACACCTACTGAGAACAGCTGGTCCCTGTGTCATAGTACTGAGTGCACATGTCCAGAAAACCAGCCTGGCAACGGGCCGGGGAAGGAGAGGGGACACGCTTAGTGTGTGACAATTCTTGTGGGCTGAGGGCAGTGACTGCAGAGCCTGTAAGCAGTATGCAGAGGTGGTCTGACATGTCCATGTGGGAAAGGTGAAGATGCGGGCTCGGCAGACCTGCACACATTTACAAGAGGAAATGCCGAAGCCCAAATGGCTCTTTCTGGTGACCACAGGAGGGAGAATCAAAAATCAAAATTGTCTTTTTTTAGATGGTGGTGACTACTGGAGTATTTAAAGCTCACCAAAGTGCTGAGAAGAAGTGACAGTGAAGTGAGTGTTCAGCACTAGGTGAGATGTTCCTGTCACACTGCAAGGCTCAGGGACATTGCAGAAGAGGTGGCAGAAAGAATTTAAGGCCAAAGAAAGGGGAGGAGTGCTTACAATACTGTCTTCCAGACACAAAGGGCGGGCGTATTCATGACCTCCCAGTGGCTGATGCTACCTACACAAGACCTGTCTAAGAGAGACTAGTTGGAAAGAAGGGATTTATTCTGGAGGAGAGGGGGCCTTGGGATGGGATAATACCTATATTGTTGTCAATAAAGTTAAAAAGAATCAAAGCTCCTCTGGCCTGGGAGACAGCAGAATTCTAGCTCTCAGAAATGGGGATGGGAGTGTCTTCTAGAAGCAAAGATGACAAGTTCAAGTTTAGATTTTTTTTTTTTTTTTTTTTTTTTTTTTTAGCTAATCGAGGGGAAAGGAGGCCTGGAAGAGAATGAGAAGCTCATCAAACAGCGCGATGTAAATGACTGGTAAAGTAGTCTCCAAGGGGCGCCGATTGTCTTGAAGAAAAGAAGTCTTCAGCTACTTCTTAATGGATGAAAATTACCTCTGCATAAATGTCACGTATTAATACAAGCCCAAGCCCTATCAGACAGGAAGAAGAGAGACAATTAACATAAAAGTCACCAAACATGGTAGCACACATCAGTAACCTCGGCACCTGAGAGGCTGAGGCAGGAGGATTGAGAGTTCAACGCTGGCCTGGATGCACCGTGCGACCCTGTGTCAAGCAAATGCTCAGTCATACAGAGGAAAGACGGACAGACGGAGTTGGCCCCTTGCTGACCTGTGAGCGGGCTCTGAGCTCGAGCTATGCAGAAGCCAGGTGGCTGCAGGGTCACAGAGAGATGCAGAACCATCCCAAAGCCAGACGCCTCCTGCTATCCTGGGTTCCTGTTCAGACTGGTGTGTGGTTTAGCAGCATGGGGAGTCTAGGAATGAACCCGAGAGAGATCATTTCTGCGGGTCATTTTAGATGACTCTCTAGCTCAGTCATGGGGAGTGGGGAACTGAGGGGCGGGCTCAGATTCCACACATGGGACACAGGACTTCTACATATCAGTGTGACCCTGCGGTTGCTGGAAATGTATTCCTTTTGCCTAGTTTATTTTTTCTAGTAACGTTTGTGACTGTCCCAATGTCGGTGTTGCTCAAAATCCACATATGCAAATCCTAACTGGAAGGCAACATTAGCAGGGTGATAGCTTTGGAATTAGACTGGGAAAGTTGGTTAGTTACTCTGCTCACCCTTACGATAAAACGTCTGACTTAACTTAAAGGGGAAAGGGCTTGCTTTAGTTTATGGTTCCAGAGCTGTTAGTCCATCGTGGTGGGGAGGGCCCAGTGGAGCCAAGCTGTTCTCACTGTGGCAGCCATGAAACAGAGAAAGGAAGTACTGGAAGGCATCATGGCAAGATGGAGCTCCCAGAACACATCCCCGAGACCTACCGCCTCCAAGGAAGCCCCACCTCCTTCAGCAACCGCCTTCCAACGACACCATCATATTATGGCTGACGAATCCATTGACTAGGTCAGAGGCCTCAGGATCTGATCATCCTGGACATGCCTCAGTGGACACTCGGGAGGTGGACTTTGCTAATCTCTAGTAAATCTTCATTCAACCGCGGTGATGATCAGAGAAACTACCGCCGTGGTAAAGCTTTCACTAATGGAATCAGTGTTCTTATTACACAAGCCCAAGGGGGCTTGTTCTCCCTCCCATCCCTTGAGGACATAGTAGAAGGTGCCATCAAAGAGCCAGAAAGGGACTCTCGCCAGACACTACATCCGCCAGCATCTCACTCTGAGCTCTTAGCCTCCAGAACCACGAGAAGTGATCTTTTGCTGTTTATAAGCCACGCCACACCACGCACTGTGCTGTTTTGTTATCCACCCTGAGAGGTCTCGGGCAGTGTTTATCCTAGTTTCTTTTGGTCCCTCATTTTACAGGAACAGACAGTGAAGACTGACTTATAGCTTATGCATACACCAAACCTTGGTAGGCTTATATTGAGCCAGTGCTTCAGGCTTAATCTTCTGAGAGAGCAGAGCTGGTGGATAGTGGTGACATATGTAACAGACTGTTGGCAATATGTGTGCTCATTCCAAGGTCATGCTGATTGAGTAGATATTGAAATAAGTTCCGTAATAACGTCTCCTTAAAAACATCACAGAGCCGGACATGTTAATGCGTGCCTCAGGAGGCTGAGGCAGGAGTATGACTATGAGATCAAGGCCAGCCTGGGACTACAAAGTCAGTTCCAGGTCAGCCTGGGCTCTAGAGTGAGACCCTACCTCAAAATACAAAAACCAGGAGCTGGAGAAATTGCTCAGTGGTTAAGGCCTTTGCTTGTGAAGCCAAAGGATCCTGGTTTGATTCTCCAGGACCCACGTAAGACAGATGCACAAGGGGCACATGCATCTGGAGTTTGTTTGCAGTGGCTAAAGGCCCTGGCGTGTCCATTCTCTCTCTGTCTGCCTCTCTTCTATCTCTCTGTGTGTGCTTGCAAATAAATAAATAAATAATTTTTTAAAAACCAAAAGAAAAAAAAATCACAAGGGCTGGGGAGATGGTGCAGCGGATAAAAGCACTTGCCATGTGTGGTAGTTTGAATAGATGGCCCCCAATATATTCAGTGTTTTATTAGTTTGTTGTTTGCATCTGCAGCCACCTGGCTGGAGGCAATGTCACTGGGTGGATCTTAGGGGCCAGCCCTAAGGTGTGGTGGTAGGTTTAGAATTTCAATCTAAAGATATGCAAAGTGTTGCCTAGTTGGAGTTCCTGAGGTGTGCTGTGCTGTGTGGTTTTTGGCTTTTGGCTTTTGGCTTTCTCTCTCTTGCCTAGTCCTGTAAGAGCAGACCAGCTTCTTCTGCCATTATGGAACTTCCCCTGGATCTATAAGCTTCAATAAATCCCTTCCTCCATAACTGTGCCTGGTCTGGAAGTTCATCTCAGTGAACCTGAAGCTGTCTGTTACACCATGTAGGCATACTGGCCTGAGAGGACCTCATTTACCTGGAGTTGGACTCCCCAGAGCCCATGTAAAGAGCGGAGTGTGGCCATGCATGCCTGTAACCTCAGTCCTGTGAGAAAGCAGAGACCACCAGACAATCCCTGGGGCTCGCTGGGCAGCCAGTCTGCTAAAAACAGCTGCTCTGGGTTCAGTGAGAGACTCTGTTTCAAGGAAACAAGCAGATCCTGTGATAGACGAGGGAGCCCATGTTCTCTGGCCTGTGCACACACACACAGACATCTGCATGCACACATGCATGCACACGGGCACACACACAAGCACCCCATACCACACCACACATACCACACACCCACACACATGCACTCAGGCAAAATGAAAAAAAAGAAAGAGGTGGGGAGGGAGGGTGAATAATTGTCCCAAGAACGCTCAACATATTTGGATTTTTAATTTTTAAAAAATATTTTTTATTTTATTTATTTATTTGACAGAGAGAGAGAGAGAGAGAATGGGCCCACCAGGGCCTCCAGCCACTGCAAATGAACTGCAGACACATGCGCCCCCTTGTACATCTGGCTAACGTGGGTCCTGGGGAATCAAACCTGAGTCCTTTGACTTTGCAGACAAACGCCTTAACCTCTAAGCCATCCCTCCAGCCCTGGATTTTGAGTTTTCTTACATTCTCACCATGTCCATTCTACATGCTGGAAGCAAGAAAACAGTGCATGTCACATTAATGTGCCGTGATCCCGGGGTGTGATCTGGTCTGAGGGGTCCAGGCTCTGCTTCTAACAACTCCATGATGAGTAGCAACGTTGAAGAAAAATACATCACTGGGGCCGGGCATGGTGGTGTATGCCTTTAATCCCAGCACTCAGGAAGCAGAGGCAGGAGGATCGCCATGAGTTTGAGGCCACCCTGAGACTACGTAATTATCCAGGTCAGCCTGGGCCAGAGTGAGACTCTCCTTCAAAAAACAAAAAACAAACAAAAAAAATCACTGGCTCAGCTTGTCTAGCTCCAGCCAGAAGAGAACCTGCAGGAAGGAAGTCTCTACACCACGGCTGGAACAAAGCAGACTACACACCAAACCACCCATGTTAAAGCACCCAGGAAACACTGGCTAAAAAAGCTGCTTGCGAGAGAGCGCCCTCTCCTGGAAGGGTGAAGAAGTCTCATGGTTATGACCTGTGCTGTGGAAACGAGATGCCAAGCAGTCCACTGAACTTCTGATTAGCAAACGGCCCTTCAAGCATCTGCTGTAAGAAATTGCTCAGGATTTAAAATAGATGTGTGCTTTCAAAGTGCAGCTGTGGGTGCTTTGCAGGAGGCCAGTTAGGCCTCCGTGATGGATCTTTTTCTTTCTTTCTTTCTTTCTTTCTTTCTTTCTTTCTTTCTTTCTTTCTTTTTTTTTTTTTTTTTTTTTTTTGGTTTTTCGAGGTAGAGTCTCACTCTAACTCAGGCTGACCTGGAATTCCCTCTGTATTCTCAGGGTGGCCTCGAACTCTCAGCGATCCTCCTACCTCTGCCTCCCGAGTGCTGGGATTAAAGGCGTGAGCCACCACGCCCAGCTTCGTGATGGATCTTTTTGAAAGCACCCACCTGTGTGCTATCCATGCAAAATGTGCAACAATTATGCCAAAACATACCCAGCTAGCATGCTGCCTAAGAGAAAAACGTGCTTAAGAATCCACTGATGGGAAACATTTCACTTTCAAAAAAATGCTTTTTGGCTGGAGAGATGGTTTGGCAGTTAAGGCATTTGCCTACAAAGCCAAAGGACCCAGGTTCAATTCCCTAGGACCCATGTAAGCCAGATGCACAAGGTGGCGCATGCATCTGGAGTTCGTTTGCAGTGGCTGAAGGCCCTGGCATGCTCATTCTGTCTCTCTCTCTCTTTCTCAAATAAACAAATAAAAATTATTAAAAAAATTTTTCTCAGCCAGGCATGGTGGTACATACCTTTAATCCCAACACTCAGGAGGCTGACATGGGAGGATCACTGTGAATTTGAGGACAGCCTGAACTAGAGTGAGTTCCAGGTCAACCTGGGCTAGAATGAGACCCTGCTTCAAAAAAAAAACTTTTTTTCTCTTCCTTTTCTTGGTATCTGAATGTTAGACATTCATCGCCCCCTGTCATGAGGTCCAAAAGCACCTCAGTGTGTGACTGAGGGTGGGAAAATTGGAAACAGAAACCAAGTATTGCAGTTTTCCAGTCCCACGTGTGCGTGAATTCTAATATAAACTGGGGATATAAAGCATTAATGCAAGTCAAAGGTGAACAAGTTTCAACAGTTCAACTTTGTAGCTATTATAGATAAGCTTGGTGGGCTGGAGAAATGGCTTAGTGGTTAAGGCGTTTGCCTGTGAAGCCTAAGGACCCATGTTTGACTCTCCAGGTCCCACATAAGCCAGATGCACAAAGTGGCACAAGGTCACACATGCTCACAAGGTGGTGCATACATCTGGAGTTCGATTACAGGGGCTGGAGGCCCTGGCGTGCCAATTCTCTCTCCCTCTCTCTCTCTCTTGCTCTCTCACATAAAAAAAAAAGGCCAATCTGGCGGGCTTGCCTCAAAAAATAAAATAAAATAAAATAAAATAAAATAAAATAAAATAAAATAAAATAAAATAAAATAAAATAAAATAAAATAAAAAATAGATAAGCTTGATAATGTTTCTGGATGAAAACAGGGATTATTGATTTTGCTAGTGCCTAAGACACCATACTGGACAGTGCAGACAAGGTCATTGCAGGATCAAGGCTGAACCCTTCTTAGGAGGTAGGATGGCCTCTGCCCAGGAAGGGACTCCTCCAGCCTCAGAGCTGGGCCTGCAGGGGAGGGAGGGGAACTGGCTCCTTTCTCAAATATGCACAAAGTACTGTGGGGCTAGTTGCAACTGTTGTAATGATTTTCACTCAACAAGAAATTAGAGTGAGAAGGTAACTCCTGTAAGGAAGAAAATATGGCCTTTTAAAAAATAAAATTGTAAGCCGGGCATGAAAGCGCACACCTTTAATCCCAGCACTTAGGAGGCAGGGGCAGGAGGATCACCATGAGTTCAAGGCCACCCTGAACCTGGACCTACTTCAAACAAATTTACTCTGAATTACTTTGTGTTTGCAGGAAAATCAATCCAATATTCATGGGAAAAGATTTATCACTATTGTCAATACTTGTGAAAATATGCTTACTAATACTGGACCAGGAGCATATCTCAGTGGCAGACCATGTGCTGAGCAAGAGAGATGATGCCAGGGCTCAAAGAAAGAAGATGAATGATACTAGTGCCTATGTAGCACTTTTCTTCTAAAAGAAAGTATAAAAAGTTTTGAGAAACTTAAAAATTGCTAGAAAAAAGTTCGTTTTAGACATGCATGGTGGCACACACTTTTAATCCCAGCACTTGGGGAGGCAGAGGTAGGAGGATGTATGTGAGTTTGAGGCCAACATAGTGAATTCAGGTCAGCTTGGGCTAGAGCAAAACCCTACTTGGAAAAATAAAAAATAAAACATAATTTTTTAAAAAAAGGTTCATCTTCAGGTGGTGTACTGGTTTATACTGGTTTATAGTAAGTTGGCTACATCTCCTAAGGCAAAAACCTCTTTCCAGACACATGAGTGTTGGCATAATGTTAGCATAGTATATATTCATTTAAAAATAAATGCATAATTTGATAAAGTGTGTGTAAAAGTTTATTTTCAATGGACTGTTAAAGTGAGGCACCATGGAGCTTCTGCACCAGGGAGATGGCCCGTGTGTGGGGATGCATGCTGCGGCAGCACAGGTCCAGCCTGAGGCCAGGGCATTTGGTGAATGAATCATTTCCCAAGCGTCCCTGTTTCTCAGCTGCCCTTTGATTCTGAGCCAGCTCTGCTGGTGCTTTGTTGGGCTAAGCCCTGCATACGTTTTGTTTTGTTTTTCCCTGAAAGTGAAAAAAAAAAAAAAACAAGAAAACAAAAAGAAACAGGAGAAGAAAGCAGAAAAGGAAATAAGAATCAAACCAGGGCTTTGTGCACAGTGGACCTGTTTCTCTGGCTGGAGCATGGTAAGACACATAAGTCACATGCCCCTTAGAAAACCCATATTGTTCAACAAGTCTACCAAGGGAATAATAAACTACCAAACATGACACATAAAAATCAGGACATGTGGGCTAGAGGGATGGCTTAGTGGTTAAGGCACTTGCCTGCAAAGCCAAAGGACACAGGTTTGATTCCCCAGGACCCACGTAAGCCACATGCACAAGGTGGTACATGTGTCTGGAGTTTGTTTGCAATGGCTGGAGGCCCTGGCATACCCATTCTGTCTCTCTCCCGCTTTCTCTCTGTCAAATATATATTTTAAATTAGGACATGTTACATGCCGGTAGTTTTTCCTAATGTGCCAAGAATTTAGAGTTGGGGCTACCTGCACATACGAAATTAAATGATGAACCCCGTTCATTAGCCCACTCATCTCTTAAAAAGAATGTTTTCCCGGGCTGGAGAGATGGCTCAGCAGTTAAGCGCTTGCCTGTGACACCTAAGGACCCCAGTTCGACCCAGTACCCAGGTAAGCCAGGTGCACATGGTGGTGCATGTGTCTGGAGTTTGTTTACAGTGGCCTTGATATCCATGCCCTCACAGAGGCTGCCACCACCTTCATAAGACCTGAATAAGAGCAGGGGGAAAATAAGTACATCAAAATAGACCAGGGCCTGGTTGGAAAGAAGAAGGGATTCAGTGGAGGGGGTTCAGGAGGACAAGGTAGGGTGGGGAAGGGGACCGTGATCATGATATATTGTCTACATGTGTGGAAACTGTCAATGAAAACTTTAAAAATTAAAAAACAATCTAGCCAGGTGTGGTAGCACACGCCTTTAATCCCAGCACTTGGGAGGCAGAGGTAGGAGGATCGCCGTGACTTCAAGGCCACCCTAAGACTACACAATGAATTCCAGGTCAGCCTGAGCTAGAGTGAGACCCTACCTCGGAAAACCAAAAGAAATAAATAAATAAAAGAAATAAATAAATAAAAACAAAACAACAACAACAAAAAATCTAGATGCATTTGGCTTGTGTCCTGAGATTTTGTGTGAGGCTGAATTTAAAAGTAATTGATAAAAACGGGCTGGAGAGATGGCTTAGTGATTAAGGCACTTGCCTGCAAAGTCTAAGGACCCAGGTTCCATTCTCCAGAACCCACATAAGCCAGATGCATAAGGTGGTACATGTGTCTGGAGTTCATTTGCAGTGGCTAGAGGCCATGAAGTGCCCATTCTATCTGCCTCTTCCTCTCTCTCTCTCTCAAATAAATAAATAAGTAAATAAAATATTTTTAAGTAGTTGATAAAATCGTCAAGTGGAAGAAATATCAAGCCAGGCAGTGGCATCGTCATTCCTTGCTGCTCTCAGCCAGATTTATGGTGTACATTATACGCACACGAAAAATGTGCAACTTGGGGCTGGAGAGATGGCTCAGGGGTGAAGGCACTTGCCTGCCTAACATCCCAAGTTCGATTCCCCAGTACTCCATGCCAAGCCAGATGCACAAAGTGGCGAAAGCATCTGGAGTTTGTTTGCGGTGGCTGGGAGCCCTGGCATGTGCATTCTCTATCTATCTGCTTCTTTCTCTCTCTGTTGCTCTCAGATAAATAAATAAAAAATAAATACACATTTTCTAGAGTGAGGTGTGGCAGTACATGCCTTTAATCCCAGCACTCTGGGCATTGAAGTAGGAGGACTGCCATAAGTTTGAGGTCAGCCTGGGGCTATAAAATGAGTCCCAGGACAGCTTGGGTTATAGTAAGACTCTGCCTCATAAAAAAAATAAAAAAAAAAAAGAAAAAAGAAAAAGGACAGACAGAAGGGAGGAAAAAAGGAAGGAAGGAAGAAAAAAGAAAAAAACTTTAAAAAATACATTTTCCAAAACAGTTCTATTTTTTAAATTGTGTGTGTGTGTGTGTGTGTGTGTGTGTGTGTGTGTGTGTGTGTGTGAAAGAGGGAAACAGAAGGAAAGCACAAACATGCCAGGGCTTCTGGCCACTGCAAATTAACTCCAGACACATGCACCCGGTTTATGTTTCTGACTTTATGTAGGTACTGGGAATTGAACCCAAGCCCACAGACTTTGCAAGCAAGCATCTTTAACCACTGAGTCATCTCCTCAGCCCCCAATGTTTCATTTTTAAAGTTATTTTATATTCCACCCTTCTATGAAATGATTCACTCTTGACATGAGCTCAGGCAGCGTGCCTATGCAAATGCTTCGCAGCGCTCCGGGAAGAAAAGCATGGATGAGGAGGTGTCTGTGGCTTTTCAAAGAGGCACACACGCTGTGACAAGAAAAAGTGCTGCGTTTTACTACTCCAGGTAAAAGTGTAGAAGCTTATTTTAACAGTCCAACCCTGAGACTTTATATTTAAATACTGGACACGATTTTAAACGCAGCAGTGTTTCTGGATGTGTTGTTAACTCCTCACTGCATGTGTGGCTGCAGCCTCCAACTGCAATTTAGTCCTGCTCCCAAAACAATCTCTCCCTTCAGATACTCTAAATACCTCTAAATTCATCCTACATGAATTAAGACCATTTACATCACATGGGCCACTCCCTGTTCAACTGCTGATCCATGCCCTTATTTCTAACCTTAAAATGCTTCATTTAGCAGAAGCATTGAAGGGAATAAATGCACGCAAATGGGACTTGCCCCAAAGTTGGATGTGGAGCAGCTACAAAAGACGTTTGTGTAGCAGTAATCCAGGAATCAGATGACTCGACTTGTCCTTGCTTTTTCAAGGATGGAAGAAGGAAAGGGTGTAACCATGGAAATGTTCCTTCCCAAAACATAGACCTTAAACAAAACCCCAATGCCTAGAAACACACAGGAAAGCAGGAGGGAGGACCAGCCTTAGCGTGACAGAGCAGCTAACTAGAAACCCTTTCCAAAACAGAAAGTCCATCCAGAGAGCTTTTTGCTTTTATTGAAGGCAAAATGCCTTTAGTCAAGAGAAAACTTGTCAGCTACTATAGAAATGAGCTACATGTCCAAAATGTCCTTAAGGATATCGTTCAGTACCTAGATTCTGTCATTTTCTGTTGGCAATTATTGTATCATTTAAATCCTAAATTATTTTTAATATTTTACTTTTATTTATTTATGAGAGAGAGGGAGAGAATGGGTGTGCCAGGACCTCTAGCCACTGCAAACGAACTCCAGATGCATGAACCACCTTGTACATGTGACTTACATAGGTACTGGGTAATCAAAACTGGGTCCTTAGGCTTCTCAGGCAAGCGCCTTAACTGCTAAGCCATCTCTCCAGCCCAAAGCTGAATGCTTATTATGGTTGAAGTAGGTAGAGTCCTACAAGGAACATGGATCTTTTCTGGTATAAACTTCAAAAGAAACAATTAACGTCTAGGTAAGTTCATATAGAAACATAAGCTGTCTCTCTTGTTAAAGAGACTGAAGTAGGGGCTCACTGTGCTGAAATTAATTAAATAATACTTATTATATACCTACATATGCGAAGTAATGTCAACTGCTAGAAAATCAGCTGCCAACAAAAATGACAAGAAGGATGGCCTGGGTTCAGTTTCCCAATACCCACATAAAGACAGGTGCACAGAGTAGTATGTGCTTCTGGAGTTCGTTTGCATTGACAAGAGGTCCTGACGTAGCTATATACACTATCTCCTCTCTCTCTCTCTCCCTCTCTCTCTCCTCTTTCTCCTTTCAAATAAATTCTAAAAATTAAGATTTTTTTAAAAAAATTATTTTCATTTATTTGTTTATTAGAGACAGAGAGAGGGAGAGAGAGAGAGAAAGAGAATGGGCGCACCAGGGCCTCTAGCCACTGCAAATGAACTCCAGACACATGCTTTACCTGGGACCTGGAGAATCGAATGGGGTCCTTAGGCTTCCCAGGCAAATACCTTAACTGCTAAGCCATCTCTCCAGCACAAGATTTTTTTTTTTTTTTTTTTGGAGAGAGAGAGACAGAGAGAGAGGGAGAGGCAGAGAGAGAATGGGCACTCCAGCAGTCTCTCAGCTGCTGTGAAAGAAATCCAGATGCATGCGCCCCCTTGTGGTCAAGTGCGGCATTGCACACTTGAGTCACTGCATCTGGCTAAACGTGGGACCTAGAGATTGGAACTGGGTTCTTAGGCTTAGCAGGCAGGTGCCTTAACCACTAAGCCATCTCTCCAGCCCAAGATTTCTTTTTAATTGACAAGATTTTGGCCTTCATAGAATTTACATCTAATTTGGTGGCCAATTACTAAAGTAAAAGAAACATGGGCTGATGAGATGGTTCAGCAGTTAAAGATACTTGCTTGCAAAGCCTGACAGTCTGGGCCTAATTCCCCAGTACCCATGTAAAGCCAGATGCACAAAGTGACATATGTATGTGGAGTTCATTTGTAGTGGCAAGAGGCCCTGGTACACCCATACTTTCTCTCTCCCTCTCACACACAAAAATAAATATTTTTTTTTCTACAAAAAATAAAGTAAAAGAAGCAATTCTACAGGAGAGGGTGACTGGAATGATATGAGCAAAGTATAATGGTCCATGTATGAAAATTCAGACTTAAAGCCCATTGTCTTGCACAGTAACTAAAACAGTAAGAAGGAAGCAGTTGCATACTGTACAGTCTTAAGTCGTGAGAAAGAGAAGAAGCAGGGAAATGGGCTGCCTTGTAAATTAGGTGGGGGAGCTGACTTCTGACTGGATAGTCTCTGGAAGTGGCCTCGGGAGCTAAGATTGAATCCCAGAAGAGAACGTGTGGGGATGTGAAGAAAGAAGGACACTGGGGGCTGGAGCAGCAGGCTCAGTGGATCCCAGACAGGAGTAACCTGCATGCATGCGTGGCATGCCAGCATCAGCAACAAGCACCGCAGACGGACACCGGAGGCAATGGATGGATGGGCTGCAAAGAACCCAGGATGAGGGAGAGAATCTGCTCCCATCCCCACGTTATTTCTCATTCCTAACAGAGCTGGGGGAAACCACTCACGTTCTAACCTTCACACAAAGACCAGGCCTGTGAGAGTACAAAGAAATTAGCACTGCTGCGGGGCATGGTGGTGTGTGCCTGTCATCCCAGCATGCAGGAGGCTTTGCAGAAGGATTATGGGTTCCAGGCCAGCTTGGACTACATGGTGAGGCTCTGTTTAAAAAAAAAAAAAAATCAGCCGGGTGTGGTGACACATGCCTTTAATCCCAAGACTGGGGAGGCAGAGATAGAAGGATCACTGTGAGTTCGAAGCCAGCCTGAGACTGCATAGTGAATTCCAGGTCAGCCTGAGCTCAAACAACAACAACAAAACAAGAAAGGAAAAAGAAAAGAAATCATCAATCACAAGCAAAGTGTCCGTGCGTTTACGTCAGTTGGTGTCTTTTCCATGGACGTCCCTTTGAGAACTGAGACAGCTTTCTTCCCTCCCTCTTCCTCCCTTCTCTCCCTTCCCTTCCCTTCCTTATATGCATTTCAGCACCCAGTGTCATCTAACGAAAAGCGATCTCTCTCTAATTCACACCCACAGCCACATTTATATGGACTCTGAAACTACGAAGCTCGGACACTCCTGGTACACTCAGTTATGTCAGTGTTCTGTGGAGTACATTGCTAAGACCTTTGAGTAATTTATGACCACCAGTTTCACACACCTTTAATCCCAGCACTTGGGAGACAGAGGTAAGAGGATCGCTATGAGTTCGAGGCCACCCAGAGACTATATAGTGAATTCCAGGTCAGCCTGAGCTAGAGCGAGACCCTACCTCAGGAAAAAAAAAAAAAAAGGATTTTGATTAAATATCATTGGATGAAAGTTACAATAAAGAACAACTAAGAGTTATTAATCAGGAAATTTCTTTAAAATTATAATTAATAATGTGTCTTGCCAGGCATGGTGGCACATGTCTTTAAAGAGGATCCCTGTGACTTTGAGACTACCCTGAGACAACATAATGAATCCCAGTTCAGCCTGGGCTAAAGCAAAACCCTACCTCTGAAAACCAAAACAGAAAAACAACATGTGTCTTATTAGCATGAACTGTAATATAGCTCCTCCACTTTATACTCACAAAGGTTTGTAGCCAATGTGCTAAAGATGACTTCAGTGATTTTAGACACAGCACTGGAGAACAGAAGGAATGAAAATGGAGGACTCTAAGTGAAGCAAAGAATGGGTCATGGTTGACACAGACAAGTAGAAGACTGTAGTTTGACTGTGTCCCCGTGAAAAAAAGTAATGTAGGAAGCTTCATCCACAAGGAAACAGTGTTGGGAGGTGAGGCCTGTCAGAAGTGTTGTGGTCTTGATGGCTCCACTCTGAATGGATCAATGTTGGTTTTAAAAATACTTCTGGGGCTAGAGAGATGGCTTAGTGGTTAAGCACTTGCCTATGAAGCCTAAGGACCCCACGACCCACGTAAGCCAGATGCACAAGGTGGCGCATGCATCTAGAGTCCGTTTGCAGTGGCTGGAGGCCTTGGAGCGCCCATTCTCTCTCTCTCTCTCTCTGCATCTTTCTCTCTGTGTCCGTTGCTAATAAATAAATAAAAATACTTCTGGCTGCTAGTTCTATATCTTACTTTCATGCTTCTATTTGTTCGTGAAATGTAGCAAGAAGGCTCTCACCAGATGCTGGGCTTCCTGGCCTCTAGAACTATAAGAATAAATCTCTATTCTTTAAATTTTTTTCCAGTCTATCCTGGTATGATGGCACATGCTTTTAATCCCAGCACTCAGAGGCAGAGGTAGGAGGATCGCTGTGAGTTCAAGGCCACTCTGAGACTACATAGTTAATTCCAGGTCAGCCTGGACTAGAGTGAGACCCTACCTTGAAAAATCAAAAAAAAAAAAAAAAAAATTACCCAGTCTGTAATATTCTTGTGTGTGTGCGTTATATGCACATGTATGTGCAGTTGTGCCCACAGCACATGGAGGACAGAATATCAAGTGTTTATCCTCTATACATATTTCCTTGAGAATCTTCTCTCCCTCTGAAAGTGGAGCTCTGGTTTTTGGTTTTTTCAAGCCCTAGTGATTCTCCGGATGTCCCCACAGGACTGAGGTTTCAGATGTACGTGTGTGTGTGTGTGTGTGTGTGTGTGTGTGTGTGTGTGTGTGTGTGTGTCACCCAGCTGCTTGCATGGTGCCTTGCAGTCTAAGGCGGGCAGTCTCAGGCCCTGCAAGCTTTTGTGACAAGTGCTCTAACCCACTGAGCTGGCTCCCAGACCATCTGTGGTATTCTGCTGTCAAAGCACAGAACAGACCTGCCAGATCCCACATCAAGGAAGGACTTGCTGAGCCTTACCATAAGGCTCAGAAGTAGAGTGCTTGCCCAGCACACACAACATCCTGGGTTCCATTCCCAACACACAGAAAAGGGAAGAAAGGAAGGGAGAGAGGAAAGGAGGGAAAAAAGGAAGGGAGAGAAAAAAGAGAGAGAAAAAAGAGAAGAGAGGAAAGAAAGGACTTGCTTCCAGCCACTGGGAGGAAGTTTCGGTGTCAGAAGTTTGATGTCTGCCTACCTTCGAGGTCACTGTGCTCAGACCAGGCCACACGGGCTACCTGAGCAAGGAGTGAGTGAGCAGCATGCATGGCCACTAGTTCCGGATGCAGGACGAATGCTGAACAACAGAAACCTAAGACGCCAATCACACTTACCCCTCACCCCACCCCCGCTGACCCCTCTCTCCCCATCCAGGCCTCATAGCTCCCCTCGTACCCTACTTCCTTCTTCTTTTAAGTATTGATCCCTAAAACTAATCTTTAGGGTTTTTTTTTTTTTTTTTTTTTTTTTTTGTCTGTTTTGGTTTATGAGGAAAAGTCTTCCTATGAAGCCCAGGATGGCCTTGAACTCATAGTCTTCCTGCCTCAGCCTCAAGTGCTGGGTTTACAGACATGTACCACCACATCCAGCTTCCTATCTTTAAAAAAAAAAAAAAAAAGATACTTTTTTTCATTTTCCTCCTTTATATTTCTTTGGTTGTTTTGTTTTTCGAGGTAGGGTCTCACTCCAGCTCAGGCTGACCTGGAATTTGCTCTGTAGCCTCAGGGTGGTCTTGAACTCACAGCGATTCTCCTACCTCTGCCTCCTGAGTGCTGGGATTAAAGGCATGAGCCACCATGCCTGGCCTTTCTCCTTTATATTTCTTAAATTCTTAAATATTCTTTTTTTATTAGCATATGCCAACCACACACAACAGTAGGCATTCTCCACACATGCATACAATGGACATCAATCACACTTACCCCTCACCCCACCCCCGCTGATCCCTCTCTCCCCATCCAGGCCCCTCACCTCTGCATCATCTACCCTAACTACCCTTCCCTTTCCAAGAATCCAACCAGAGCCACTCGCAGGAGTCTGGACGATCCACCAGGAGCCACACCCCAGTAGAAAGTCTCCCCTGGGGAGAAGCCACCACCAACCAGTAGATCCTTAGGGAGGGGTGGGGTTCTCAGCAAGGGGAAAACATAAGGAAGCTTATCAAATGAAAAGCTTCAGTCAAGGATGAAGAGATGGTTTAGTGGTTAAGCACTTGCCTGTGAAGCCTAAGGACCCCAGTTTAAGGCTCGATTCCCTAGGACCCATGTTAGTCAGATGCACAAAGTGGCACATGCATCTGGAGTTCATTTGCAGTGGCTGGAGGCCCTGGTGCGCCCATTACCTATCTATCTGCCTTCTTTCTCTCTCTGTCTGGCGCTCTCATATAAATAAATAAACAAAAAAAAGTTTTTAAATAATAAATAATAAAAAGCATCAGTCAGTCACCACAATAAACTTTTGAGAATTGGAAGAGAGTGAAGCAAACTTAGTACCTTAAATATTTAACTTATCCATTTAGGAAATTAAAAATAGTACCCAAACAGAGGTTAAGATATGCCATTTTAGATAATAAAGGATTTTAATATAGTAGCCACATGCATTTAATTAGCTTTAGAAATTAAGTGAGCAAATTGGTCAGTATATGTGGATTAAGTACTTAACAGAGAGTAATGACCCCGTCTTTCCTTTACCAACTCCTAAACAGAATTTTCTTTAAGTAAATAGTGTCTAACCCAATACTGTCAGGCTGAGAAAACTGTAAATCATGCTGCCAGGATTCAAACATGGAGCACTGGCCCCGGATCAAACCATCACAAGGCTATCTGATACCTCAGGACTTGGGGAATCATCTACTGTGCGCTGAGACCTGTCTTGGACCGTATGCGACAAGCGACAAGCAGAGCAATGCAGGAAAACTCTTACCCTTGGGCTGCTGAGAGCGCAGGCCAAGGACAAAGCCATCCGCTCCTTTGCTGCCCCCTGGCGGTAGACACAGCCGCACACCCGCCCCAGGCCAACAACCACAGCCTCACTCCGCACAAGGATTTTCATTACATATGATTTTCTAGAACAATCCTGGTGCATATAAGAGTCACAACAAATGTCTGTGAAAGTGAACTGCAATCTTTACTGAACCCTTGCAATGTTCTAGAGCCTGATTTGATAAGAATTCTATACTTACTTAAATGATTCATCACAAAACATGACCTCTTTTCAATTTTTTTTTTATTGTTGTTACTGTTGTTTTCGAGGTAGGGTCTCACTGTAGTCCAGGCTGACCTGGAACTCATTCTGTAGTCCCAGGCTGGCCTCGAACTTATGACGGTCCTCCTAGCTTAGTGCCCCCCTCCTTTGCTGAAGCCATCACACACTGTGGGTTCAGAGCATGGAGAAATTGAACTGGAGCCCAGGTGGCAGCCTCCTCCCTGGTTGGAGCCAAGTGGTTTTAATCCCAGCACTCAGGAGGAAGATTTGTAGGAGGATTGCTGTAAATTCGAGGTTAGCCTGAAATGACAGAGTGAGTTCCAGGTCAGCCTGGGCTAGGTGAGAACCTACCTCGAGAAAAAACAAAAAAATTAAAAATATAACAACAATAATAATAATAATAAACATGGCTGGGGAGGCCCTGGGCCCTAGGGAGAACCTAGTATTGGTTTGGTAAATGCATGGATGTATTGTCAGACTGCCTTTAAATATTTATCCTTATGCCCACTGATGGGTTCTGCCCTTGGCCCTGGTCAGAGCTCCCTTTCTCCCCTGGCAGTGGGAGGGGTCTAATGGAGAGACTCATAGCTGATCAAAGTGCTGAAAATAAGTGACTGGTGAGTGACACAGGACACACTTACCATCCCTTCAGAGCTCAGGGAACATCTGGGAAGAAGGAAAGAACGTAGGCGCTGGGAGAGAGGAAGGAGTGCAGTGGAGCCGTCGTTGGATATGACCATTGCTCTCACCGGCTCACTGGCACAAGACCTGTCCATGGTGGAAAGAAGGGGTACGATGGGGCTGGGGGGGAAGAGCGGGTAAAGTGGGGTGTGCATGATCAGAACATGATATACATGTATAAAATGTCAAGAAAATGATAAGTTTAAATTTTAGGGCTGGAGAGAGGGTTCAGTGGTTAAAGGTGTTTGCTTGCAAAGCCTGATGGCCCAGGTTCAATTCCATAATACACACATAAAGCCAGATGCACTAGGTGGCCCATATGTCTGGAGTTCATTTGCAGTGGCAGGAAGCCCTGGTGCGCCCATACTCACTTTCTGCCTGTTTCTTTCTGTTTCTTTCAAATAAAGAAATTATTTTGAAAAATTAAAACAAGACATGGGCAGTGTTCTCCCTACACAGATGCCACTAAGAATAGCACAAGAAAAACCCAACAGGGACAGGCTAGAGGCTCGGGGTGCGCCACTTCTGGCTCATGTCTCCAGAATAAACAAAGCCTAGCTATAAAAAAATGAGGGGTAAGCTGTAATTGCCTTCTACAGAGAAGTGGTTAGAGATGGGGGTGAAAACATTTGACACCATTAACCACACTGAGGACACTGCAAGGAGCTTTTTCAATTGGCCTGAAAAGGGCCAGAGTTTGGGGACTTAGCTCAGTAGGAGAGTGCTTGCTTGCCCAGCATACGTCCGGGATACCATCTCCATGAAGTTATATGGACCAAAGAGCTGGTGGAGAACAGGAAGGGAGGAGAGTGAATATGGCTGGGAGGGGCAACAAGCCCCTCCTGTCTGGGCACAGGAAGGCAACCAGGGCACCAGGTCCAGGCAGCATTCTTGCAAAGACGGCACCAGCTGCTGCAGCATAGACATCACCCTGACCCCCACCCAGCTACTAAGGGCAGACTGATACGGGGCTGCTCTCTGCCTGAAGGGAGAGGACGATGCTTCAGCCCAGGCCTGCCTCTTCTGCCTCTTCTCTTGGGGACAGCCTCTGCTACATTGGCTGAGGCTCCTGGCTTCTGAGAAAGTAACAGCCTTGCCCTCCTGGGTGTTGCCATGGTCCCCCAGCCCCTACCCTTTCTCCGTGGGTGAGAAGGTGAATGGCACTTTTCCTCCAGGAATAATGTGATGCCATCTTGGGGCAAACGATGCTATGGCCCAGTCGCTATGATATCCTTGGAGCAGAACACTACTGTGACAACAGGTCTGTGGCAATGGTAATGGAACTGAACCTTCTGAAATCCCCTACAAGGCGGAAGTGGGCGGGTCACAGACCCTTACCTGTGATTCTGCTGATTGTCCCCCCACTCACACACACACCTGCAAGTGAACTTGGGAGAAGCTGGCTTATGCAGGAAGTAGGTTAAGGTGGTGGTTTGAATGGATGGCCCCATACACTCAGGTGTTTTTTTGTGTGTTTATTTTTTATTTACTTATTTGAGAGCAACAGACAGAGAGAGGAAGAGGCAAAGAGAGAGAGAATGGACGTGCCAGGCCTCCAGCCACTGCAAACAAATTCCAGATGCATGTGCCACCTTGTGCATCTGGCTTACATGGGTCCTGGAGAATTGAGCCTTGAACCTTAGGCTTCACAGGCAAGCGCTTAACCTCTAAGACATCCCTCCAGGCCTACTTAGGTGTTTTTGATTTAGATTGAGCTTGCAACTTGAGTCTCCAGCAGGCAGACCCCTGCTGAGCACAGGCCATGTCATGGGGGCGGATCTTGTCATCCACCCTCAGGTGCCTTCAGAGGCAGTGAGCTCTGCCTGTCCTGTTTGCTAGCTGAGGGTCACATCTCTCTGCTATGCATCTAACGGAAGCGGAAGTGAGCCAGCTTCTTCCAACACTGACCGTGTTCCCCTGGATTCTGTAAGCCTGAAATAAACTCTTTCCTCCCATGAGCTGCTTCTGGTCACGCGTCCCCCGCAATGAGAAGGGCCCCCACCCAGGACAGGGTGGGACTCTGCAGGGATGTGGCTGCATAAGTAACCCCAATAGACTCACTGGTTCACCCAAGTTGGACTTTGGTGTAGTTGTGCTTTGGTCTCTCGTCTGGGACCTACCTGGATGAACAGACAAGTGTTTGGGTCTCCTCAGGAAAAGTTTCACATGGCAGGAGTGAGAAAATCACCCCCTTCCTGATTTCAGACTGCTCAGTCTGAGTCATTTTTTTTCTTTCTTTCTTGAGGCAGGGACTCACTCTAGCCCAGGCTGACCTGGAACTTACTCTGTAGCCCATGCTGGCTTTGAACTCATGGTGATCTTTCTTCCTCATCCTCCAGAGTGCTGGGATTAAAGGTGTGTGCCACCATGCCCAGCTGAAAGGCTTCCTGAAGGAGAATTTCTCTCTGGGGACATCCTCAGTGGGTACTCCGGCAGGATCAGCCCAGTGGGGCTCCTCTCTGGAGGGACCACAGCTGTGTCCTTCTCTGCAGCACTTGGTGCTCAGAGCTAGAATGCCAGCATGAGCTTATGTATAAGGAAACCGACACCAGAAAATGTTTAAACTAGCTGGGCACGGAAGCCCTTGCCTGGAATCCCAGCATTCAGGGGACTGCAGCAGGGGAGTCATGATGTTCTACACCAGTCCGGCCTATATGGCTAGACTGTGCCTCACAAAAAGAAAACAATTATCTGTTATACTTTCCAGGCATGGAATACTGTCCCAGTATTTGGGAGTTAGAAACAAGAGGATGAAGAATTTGAGGTCAGTTGCGGCTACACAGGAGACACACAACAAAAACACAAGATAAGGGGTGGAGAGGTGGCTCAGCAGTTAAAGGCACTTGCCTGCAAAGCCTAAGGACCTGGGTTAATTTCCCCAGTACTCATGTAAAGCCAGATGTACAAGGTGGCACATGCATCTGGAGTTCGTTTGCAGAGGCTAGAGGCCCTGTTGCACCCATTCATTCTCTCTTTCTCGCAAATAAGTATTTTTAAAAACCACAAAATAAAGCACACACAAGTGTTAGAGATAGCAATGGAATTCAGTAAAGTAACAGGATTCAAAATCGACACCTAAGAATCAGCTGTGGGCTGGAGAGATGGCTTACTGGTTAAGGCATTTGCCTGCAAAGCCCAAGGATCCAGGTTTGATTTCCCCAGGACTCACATAAAACCAGATGCACAACATGGTGCATGCATCTGGAATTCGGTTGGCTGGAGGCCCTGGTGTGCCCATTCTCTCCCCGCTCTTTTCGCTCAAGTAAATTTTAAAAAATAAAATTTAAAAAATTTTGTTTATTTATTTATTTATTTATCTTTAAACTTTTTATTTTTTTTCTATTATTTTTTTGGAGAGAGACACAGAGAGAGACAGAGAGAGAGAGGGAGAGGAAGACAGAGATGGGCACGCCAGCAGTGTCTCAGCTGCTGTGAACGAAATCCAGATGTGTGCACCCCCTTGTGGTCAAGTGTGGCATTGCACCCTTGCGTCACTTTGCATCTGGCTAAAAGTGGGACCTGGAGATTGGAACTGCTGGAGATTGGAACCAGCGTTCTTAGGCTTAGGAGGCAGGCACCTTAACCCCTAAGCCATCTCTCCAGCCCTATTTATTTTTTAAAAAAATTAAATTAAAAAAATTTTTAAAGAATCAGTTGTTCTCTATTTATTAGTAACAAAATGCCAGAAAAAGAAACTAAGAAACAAATCTAACTTATGATAGTTCAAAACAGAACATCTGGACAAGCCACACTGCCAAGGACTGGTGCTGCTCTGTAACAGCCTGAAGGTGTCTGAATCCGCAAAGGGATGAGGTGACACAGAGATGTACAACTGACAAAGCTACCAGTGACTAGTGTGTGCTCAGCCCCAAACATGACATCGAAATTGCACCCTCCAAAGTCCAAGGTTCCCTGTGGAATGTGGTCATCTGCAGTGGTGGGCCTCTATAAAACCCTCTAAATCTCGACACACTGAAGGTAAAGTGAGAAATTTGTGCCCCCCACACGTATATACATACACACAAAAATTTTAAAACAAACAACAAATGGCCACAGCTTTATAAAAACATGTTCAATATCACTGACTCAGCCAGCCATGGCGGCACCCTTTTGCAATCTCAGCAGCTGGGAGGCAGAGGCAGGAGGATCACTAGAAGTTCAAGGTCAGCTTGCTCTACATTTCAAGTGCCTAGAAAGCCAGGGCTACATAGTTGTTGGGCACAATTAAGGACCCTAAGCCAATGGAGGTTAAAACAGGCCTGAACTGTCAGGCATGGCTAAGGGCCCCAGGCCATAAGAGGTTGCAGCAGGCCCAGGCCCTGATAATCTCACCTTGAGACCTGCAGGAGTGGGGCCGCTCCCTCCCCTGACCTGGGGCACCTGGACATCCTAAGACTTAGGTTTCAGTTTCCAGGTGGCCATTTTTTACCACTCACCTGGGAGGTCCCTATATGTTAATGAGGTATTAACCAGCAGTCTTCACACAGCCAATCCCCCTGCGACCCATACCCCATACCTCTTCCTGCCACTACATGAACACTTAAAAGCCAACTCCCCTGGCCAATAAACAAGCCGTCCTGTGACGCAGTTTCCCGGGTGTTTCTTCCCATTGTGCTCACGCCACTCAAGACCCTAATCCCCAGCCACATGGATGTCTCTGGGTGCTGGTGCTGAGCAGCTAGGGACCCATACATTGTGAGATCTTGTCTTACAAAACAAAAATTTAAAAAAACAGAGGAAGGGCTGGAGAGATGGCTTAGTGGTTAAACGCTTGCCTGTGAAGCCTAAGGACTCCAGTTCAAGGCTCAATTCTCCAGGACCCACATAAACCAGATGCACAAGGGGGAGCATGCATCTGGAGTTTGTTGCAGTGGCTGGAGGCCCTGGCGCTCCCATTCTCTCTCTCTCTCTATCTGCCTATTTCTATATCTCTCTCTCAAATAAATAAATAAATAAATAAATTTAATTAAATTAAAAAAAACAGAGGAAGATGCCAGGTGTGGCAGGTTACACCTAAAACACCAGCACTGCAGAGGCAGAGGCTGGGGCAGAAAGATCACCGAGTTTGAGGTCTGCCTGGGCCACAGTGTGAGGCCCACTGTCAAAGAAAAAAACACCAACAAGGAATCAAGGGCTAATCAGTGCTGGGAACAAGCACACACTGGTGATGAGTGTGCAGGCTCAGTACAATTATGGAAAGCAGGGCGTCCTTAAAAGCTTCAGAACCTCCCAGCACTTGGGAGGCAGAGGTAGGAGGATCGTTGAGAGTTCAAGGCCACCTGAGACTACAGAGTGAATTCCAGGTCAGCCTGAGCTAGAGAGACCCTACCTCGGAAAACCAAGGAAAAAAAATCATAAAACCACAACTACCATTTGGCTATTTCACTCTACGTGTATCCAGGGGCAGGAGGAGTGTCAACAGAGACCCCACGCTTATACGCTCAGGGCAGCATGATAATAGCTGAGATGGGAACACACCTAGGTGTCTATTAATGGCTGACTGAAGAAAATGTGATAAACACAATTTTATTCAGCCCTAAGAAAGAAAATTCTGCTGTTTGTGAACACATGGATGAATTTGGAAGAGAAGCCAGGTGCAGGAAAACAAAACACATAATCCCACTTACATGTAGATGCTAAAGAAGTCAAACTCATCATGGTATATGGTCTATGTGTATGAAAGTTGCAAATAAAAGTTTAAAGGGGGTCAGGCATAGTGGCGCACACCTTTAATACTGGCACTCAGGAGGCGGAGCTAGTTGGATTGCTGTGAATTGGAGGCCAGCCTGTGACTACATAGTGAATTCCAGGTCGGCCTGGGCTTGAGTGAGACCCTATTTTGGGAAAAAAAAAAAAAAAAAACAGCAAAAAAGTTTAAAAGGGCCTGGAGAGATGGGTCAGCAGTTAGGGTGCTTGAAGAGCCTATGTGCCTTGCACAAAATGACTGGAGTTCCTTTGTAGTGGCAAGAGGCCCTGGCCTGCCCATGTTCCTTACCTCTCTCATTCTGTTTCTCTCTCTCTCTGCTTGTAAATAAATAAATGAAATATTAATAAACAAAATCTTTTTTAAAAAGAAGTGGAATTCACAGAAACAGAGGGCAGAGTGATGGTTGTCAGGGGCCAGGGCAGATGCAGACACACTGGTCAAAGGTACCCACTTTCAGTTGGAAGTCCTGGAGACCTCACCGACAGCATGGGAACTACAGTTGAAGTATTTGCCATATTCTGCAAATGTAAATAGCAGTGCTTGCTAACAGAGTAGGTCTTCTTGGGTGTGGTGGCACACGCCTTTGATTCCAGCACTCAGGAGGCACAGGGAGGAGGATCACTGTGAGTTGGAGACCAGCCTGAGACAACAGAGTGAGTTCCAGGTCAGCCTACACTACATCGAGACTCTACCTTGAAAAAGAGATGGGGGGTTGGGGTGGGGAGTGGAGAAAGGAGGTCTTAAGTTTTCTCACACAATAAAAGAAAAAAATAAGGTAAAAGAAGAGGGCTGGAGAAATTGCTCAGTGATTAAGGTGCTTGTCTGCAAAGCCTAAGGACCCAAGTTCAATTCCTCAGTACCCACATAAAGCCAGATATACCAAGTGGCTCATGTGTCTGGAGTTCTTTCGCAGTGGCTGGAGGCCCTGGCACACCCATTCTCTCTCTCTCTAGGTCTGCCTCTTTCTCTCTCTCAAATAAATAAAATTGTTTTAAAAAAAGAAGGAAGAGAGGGAGAGACAGACGGCATAATGAGGTGAATGTATTTATTAACTTGATTATAGAATGATTTCACAATGAAATATGTCTATTAAAACATCACACTGGGGATAGAGATGGCTTAGCAGTTAAGGCACTTGCCTGCAAAGCCAAAGGACCCAGGTTCTATTTCCCAGGACCCACATAAGCCAGATGCACAAAATGGCACATATGTCTGGAGTTCATTTGCAGTGGCTGGAGGCCTGGAACACCCATTCTCTTTCTCTCGCAAATAAATGAAAATAAAATGCCATATTGCACTTGATCTTGGCCAAAAGGCTGAGAAGTGATTTAAAAACACCATACTGTACATCTTGAATTTTTATTGTCTATTTATTTACTTTTGGATTTTCAAGGTAGGGTCTTGCTCTAGCCCACACTGACCTGGATTTCACTATGTAGTCTCAGGGTGGCCTTGAACTCATGGTGATCCTCCTACCTCTGCCTCCCAAGTCTGGGATTAAAGGCATGTGCCACCATGCCTGGCTCTTTCAGTTATGTATCAATAAAGCTGGAAGAGTCCTGGTCACTGTTGACAATTGGCAAATTCACTAAAAGTCATTGAGATATATACTAAAATTGTGTGATTTTATGTATACCTCAATAAAGTGATTTAGAAAATGGTCACATAGAAAAACAACTGTGTAATATTATGCATACACTACGAAGGAGAATTTCTCTGAGGACATCCTCAGTGGGAACTTTGGGGAGCTTCGAAGTGGAACCATAAGTAGTATAATGTACAATCACTTTCAGCCACAAAAACCTCTGTAAAGGCCAAATAAACTTTGTAGTTTTTAAATTTGTCATCAGTTTTATCTTAATTATTATTTTTTATAGTATTAAGTAATCTTAAAGACAGAGCATCAGCTATAAGGATAGAAATAATATAATTTTGTCTTTGGGAAAACTCTGACATTGATGAAGGGCAAATGGGAGGGAACAATTGTAATTTTGGTGTTTTGTGATTTTTAATTAGGAAGTTGTCAATAGCTTTATTACCATTACTGTAGGCCTCATATCACTGTATTGTTTTCTGTTGAAGCTACCTAGCCATGGTATTTTTTTTTTTAATCTCAAGATGGTTTTGTTGTGTCTAGAGAAAAATTAAAATGTTACACAATATCCTCCAGGTAAGGGATTTGTCTGTGAGGAAGAGAATAAAATCTTGAAGCAGGAACTATCATGTTCTGAGGGCCAGTCTAGCAATAAGAACTTTCTGTGAAATTAGAATTGAGACAGTAACTCACTGAATAAAATTTTGATGAAGATTAATTATCCTTTTTGTTTAAATTGTTTTAAATTTTAGTTATGTTTTAAAAGGAATTTGGACTAAATTAACAGGGCAGCATTATTTTATTTTATTTTTAATTTATTTTATTATAGTATATGTCCTACCTCTATGTCCTAAGTACCGAGATTAAATGTGCTACCATATAATCCTACTTTAAAAAATATTTTTATTTATCTATTTGTAAGCAGACAGAGTCAGAGAGATAGAGAATGAATGAGCAGTTAAGGTGTTTGCTTAGGAAGCCTGACAACTTGGGCTCCATTCCCCAGTACCCAAGTAAAGTCAGATGCACAAAGGTGGCACACACAGCTAGAGTCCAAGCAGTAGCAAGAGACCCTGGGGTGCCCATTCTCTCTCCTTGCAAATAAATAAGTTTTTAAAAATGATTTAGAAAATTGAATGTTTACAAAAAAAAAAAGGCAAATAATGTGCTGGAGAGGTGGCTTAGCCGGTAAAGTGTTTGCCTGCAAAGCCAAAGGAACCAGCTTCAATTCCGCAGGTCCCACAAAAGCCAGATGCACAAGACAGCACAAACGTCTGGAGTTCATTTGCTGCAGCTGGAGGCCCTGATGTGCCCATTCTCTCATTCTGCCTCTCTCAAGTTAATGAAAATTTAAAAATGACAAATCAACCACATGTCATTGTTTAGTGATTTTTTTTTCTTTGTATTTGCTTGATTTTAATACTTGTACTAGAACTACTTCAGAACAAAAAACAAAGCAAGCACCAAGCACTCAGGAGGCAGAGATAGGAGGATCACTGGGAGATCCAGGCCAGCTTGGGACTACAGTGAGTTCCAGGTCTGCCTGGGCTAAAGTTAGAATGTACAAATGTGAACCCTTTAATCCCAGCACTAGAGACAGATTGAAGTAGGATCTCGCTGAGCTCGAGGCAAACCTGGAGTTCCAGATCATCCTGGACCAGAATGAGACCCGGTTTAAAAAAAAAAAAAAAAAAAAAAAAAAAAGGATTGTTTTTCTTAGCCAGTCGTAGTGGCACCCGCCTTTAATCCCAGGACTTGGGATGCAGAGGTAGGAGAATCGCCACGAGTTGGAGGCCAGCCTGGGCCTGCGTAGAGCCAAGTCAGCCTGGGCTAGAATGAGACCCTAGAAACAAAAGTACAGATGTCAAAGCCGGGCGTGGTGGCACAGGCCCTTAATCCCAGCACCGGGAGGCTGAGGTAGGAGGATCGCCGTGAGTTCGAGGCCACCCTGAGATTACATAGTGAATTCCAGGTCAGCCTGGGCTAGGAGACCCTACCCTGAAAAACCGAAAAAAACCGAAAAAAAAAAAAAAAAAAAAAAAGTACAGATGTTAGCCACAAAAAGGGATCCAACTCAAAAGTATTTTCAAGTTATTTCTCGACTGTATCTAGTTTGGAATACTTGAAAGGAAACGAGCTGAGATCGAGGCGTTCACAACGCACGGCTGTCCCAAGCCTGTATCGTGTCTTGCTGGCCAGCGAGGACGTGCCCCGAGCTGTGATGTCCACGCAGCAGGGCCGACAAGCCGCCACCGCGTCGGTCCAGGGAGCCAGGAAGCCCGAGGGAATGGCCGTCACCGAGGGAGAGGGAGCCGGGGCAGAGCCCGCAGGAGGAAACTCTGCAGCCGTGGCCGCCGCCAGCCCAAACTCACGAGAGCGCGCGGCCAAACCAGCACGCCTCCCCCCACCCCCAACACAGCCACGCATGCGCCGTCCTCGTCCGGGACACTTCCGGGAAGCGGCAGGGCAAGCCGTCCCTTCCGGCTAGTCCGCCTCAACCGAGCCCGCTGGCACGGCGTTCCGGGTGACTTCCTAACCGTGTGCTGGGAACGTCCAGCCGGCACACTTCCTCAGGCTGTTTTCCTCCGCTTTTGTAAAGTGGCTTGTGCAAACCCTCGGTCAACTCGTGTCCGTTATTGTCAGTAACCTTGAGTTCCACATAACGAATATCACCAAGAACAGAAAGCCAGACAGGCTCACGGGAACCACCATGGCTGACTTAAGAGGCCAGCAGCAAGGGAGAGGCATTACAGTTCCATCAGCGCTGCGAAGCGAAATCCCGGCACAAGTAGCCCACACTTTTCCTCCCTCCCGCTGCGCCTAGCTCCAGCATGGCCCTAGTCGGGAAATCCAGGGCATGCCCCGCCCGCTGACCCGGAAGTTGCGTCATGCGTTCGCGCCCCTGTTCCCGGATGTAAGGTTTTCTATCCGGAATCTGAACGCGGACTCCGCAGCTCCGCTGCGCTCGGAGCGCTCTGCACATGCGCGACGGCACTTCCCGTCTTCCCCCGCTTCCGCTGGCTTCCGCCGTCCCGGGAGCCGCCGCCGCCGCCGCGGAGGAGTCGGGAGTTCAAGATGGCCGCCGCGGGGACGCCGTCGCTGCGGGAGCAGCCTGAGTGAGTGCCGGGGCCCCGGGGATCCGGAGCCGGGCGGCCGCGGGGGAGCCGCGGAGCCCTGCACCGCCGGGCGGGAAAGTTCAGGCCTAACGGCGAGGACCAAACTTTGCCGTGCGATCGGGGCCGCGGAGGGCGGGCGGCCTCGGCCCGGCTCGCTGGCGTGCAGGCTGCGCGGCGGGGCCCGGCCGGCGGTGGCTTCCTGCGGGCCGGCTTCCGCCGCGGGAGCGGGGCCCGGCGTCCTGGCCCTCCTGCAGCCCCCGGCTCGGCCTGCTCGGGCTCCAGCCGCGGAAGGCAAGGGTCTTGGCTCCCATTCGGTAACCATCCCGCACACCCCGAGCCTCTGCTTCCACCACCACCTCGTACCGCTGCCCTGACTCCGGGCAGCTCATTTCCAACTTGCGAACTTGAGGCAGACTAGGATCGGGTCCTCGGTCCTGAGGCCTGGCAGTTCTTGCCCGAGTGTATGCAGCCTTTTAGAAGGACTCGTGGAAGTGCCTGCAGTTGCCAGCGACTTGAAAACCACACCACTTTGTGTCTGTAACTAAGCTAATGATAGACTCCATGAGACCAACACACACGTGTAAGCAGAGGCTATTTGTTGCTTAAGTAAAAGCAGTAGTTTGTTTCGTGTTTATGCTAGGAAAATGTAAGAGCCAACACGAACATTTATTAAGGATGTTTGAAAGTCCTATTGTCATTCTAACAGTTTGGCTCAGCAGAGAACAAATGGGGTTTTAACTAGACCTGGTTTACTGTTTCCAGCCGAGTTCGTGGTGTGCCACAGTTACAATATGCCAGTGCAGTGCACATGTTAGCCTAGTAATCGGAAGAGTTCCCAGCTTTCTGATCACTTGTTTGATTTCAGGGACGAGTTCAGATTCACTTTGAGAGAGTGATTCAGCCATATTTCATGTTCATATTTTTAAAATACCTCAATTACAATTAGGTATTTGTTTAGGCTCCTATAACTATACTGACACAAGCCTTCGGTTTCCCCCTCCCAGCCCCACAGAGCATGTGGTATAATGGAATATCTGGTCTGTGTGTGTCCTATTTTCACTAATTGAAAAATAATTGGTGAAGCAGTAACGGATATGAAAACAAATACAATGCACGCTGACACTAGTAACCCTCGGAAGTCCGACGTGGTAGCGCACACCTTTAGTCCCAGCACTTAGGAGGCTGGGGTAGGAGGATCACTATGAGTTTGAGGCCAGCCGGGGATTACAGAGGAGTTCCAGGTCAGGCTGGGCTAGAGTGAGATCTTACCTCGAAAAAGCAGAAAAAAGGTCCTGAAGAAAAAAAAATAGTAATCCTCGGTACAGTGTCTGAGCAGTTCCTTGGAGGACACTGAATAGTTTATGCTTGTACTTATTCTTTTGTATTCAAAAATGAAAAGAGTTTGTGTGTGTGTGAGAGAGAGAGAAATGGTTTTTAAGCTCTTCAAAGGCCCAGTGTTTTTAAATTTTATTTATTTATTAATTTATTTATTTGCAAGCAGACAGCGATAGAGACAGACAGACCTAGAGAATGGCTTGCCAGGACCACCAGCCACTGCAAGTGAATTCCAGATACATGCGCCTCTTTGTGCATCTGGCTTTACATGGGTACTGGGGAATCAAACTCCAGTCATTAGGCTTTGCAGGCATGTGCCTTAACCACTGTCCACCCCCCCCCCCAGTGCTTTTAAAAAATATTTTATTTATTATTTATGAGAAAGGCATATAGGGAGAGTGAGTATGGGTGTGCCAGGGCCTCATGCTGCTGCAGAGGAACTCCAGAGACATGTGCCACTTTGTGCATCTGGCTCAGCCCAGTGGTTTTTAGCAGAGTGACTTGTACTTTGTCAGCTTTTTAGTTCACCTTTTCTAAAAGTCTGTTTATAGTTACCATAGCCAGGTGCAACTCAGATCATTGAACACGTATGAGCTCACTTGTTCTTGTAACAACTCTGTGGGGTAGATACTGTTAATGTCTGTATTTTACAGATGATGAAACTAAAGCCCAAAGTAACTTGCTGAAGGTCACGCTACGTGGAAGACTCATTTAAGCCTGGACAATCTGATTTAAAGCCCTGCTTCTAACTGATATATCATGGCTCTATTTTAAACTGCCCTTAAGGTTTGGAAAGATCTTTTTTTTTTTCCTTCTTGTCAATGTCCTAGAAAGATGTTGGTTTGGAAGCTGGAAGTAGGTACTGATGCTCAAACTCAACCTTGCTTATGCTGTGCCTGAGTTCTGCTACTGAGCTGCATTCCCATACTGTAAGGTACATTGAGGGGTAGGGTGCTGGGGAAGACCCAGTGCCTCATACCTACTAAGCCTAAGCAGATACTCTACTGCAGGTCTGTGGCGTTCTGCCAGGTTTTTTTTTTTTTTTTTTTTTTAATATTTATTTGAGAGAGAGAGAAAGAAAGAGACAGAATGGATGCACTGGTGCCTCTAGCCACTGCAAACAAACTCCAGACACAGGTGCCACCTTGTGCATATGACTTTACGTGGATACTGAGGAGCCAAACCTGGATCTTTAGGCTTTGTAGGCAATCACTTTAACTGCTAAGCCATCTCTCCAGCCCCAGGTTTGTTTTTTGAGATGAGGTCTGGCTTTGCCACCAGAGGTTGGCCTCCAACAGGGCTTCAGCCCCCCAAATGCTGCAATTACGGGCATGAGACACCATGCCCAGCCAAAGATTCATTTTTGATATGATATTTATAATTCATTAAAAATTTCTGAATATAGTTTGGAAGGATAAGGCAGAAGCTAGGTTTAGTACCAGTTGGTCTTTGGGCTACATCATAACCTTTCAGTGTCTACATTAATTCTATATTAAAAGTATTTCAGTTTGTGAAGCAGGTTAATTACTTGCAAAAAGTAGTGACAGCCACCTTACTCACCTTTAACATTTTTAAAGAATCCTCTAGCTTGAAAATTTTTGTTCATGTACAAATATAAACTTTCCAGTTCTCTGTCGCCACCGAGGCATGAATTGAATGTTTCCCAAGTAAACTCATGAAAACTGTTCTTTCAGCTGGGCATGGTGGTGCACGCCTGTCATCCAGCACTATGGACGCTGAGGCAAGAGGATTGCTAGAGTTCAGGTTAGCCTGTGTTGCATAGTGATACCCTGTCCTCCTGCAAGAGATTTTGGTGGAAAGAAGTTAAAATTACACTAGTGCTTGGTAACTGATTGCTTTATATTACTGTGAAATTGTGACATCTGTGACTTTTCATTGTCAGATGCTCTAAGACCTGGGTTGTTTAAGGTGTAAAACTTAGCCAATGAGTCAATACTGCTGATTCCCTCCCCCTCCCCCCATGGTCTGTGTTGGATTCAGCTTTGCTCCCTGCACATCTGGGAGGTCCTCAGCAAATACTTGCATTGTAGCATATTTGCAGATAGGCTAGTATATACATACACTTGATAATTGTGTGATACTAAATTGTAAAATGCAAATATAAACTTAAACATAAGGAATTTGTATAGTCTTTTTGTCAGCATAAATTATTCAAGAAGCCATTAGTTTTGTTAATCAGCAACCTTTTCCTAAGCTTTAAGAGAAAGTTGTTGGTAATGAACCTGCTTTTCTGCTTTATTTACTCCTGCATTTATTCATTAATTCATTTATGGTGTAGGGCCTGGTACATACATACTTGGCCCTCTGCCACTGAGCTGTCCCAAAAGTCATTCTTGTTCTCTGAGACTTAAAACTCTCAAAGTTTACCATGTGTGTGTATGAGAATTTTGGTATTGCTATGGTTCATGCAGCTGGTCCTAAGGTGCCTATAGTATTGTGTCAGGAATCCAGTCTTTATTTTTTGAGATTATACTGCTCACTAAGTTACAGTAAAAACTGGGGCTGGGTGTGGTGGCTCATGCCTTTAATCCCAGCATTTGGGAGGCAGAAGCAAGAGGGTGGATGGCTGTGAGTTCCCAGTCATCCTGAGCTAGAGTGAAAAACCAACAAAAACAAAAAATCCAAATATACTGGGTAGGAATCACTGTGACGGCCACATTGGGATCACTCCCCGGGCAGGAATCACTGTGATGGCCACACTGGGATCACTCCCAGGCAGGAATCACTGTGACAGCCACACTGGGATCACTCCCCGGGCAGGAATCACTGTGACGGCCACACTGGGATCATTCCCCGGGCAGGAATCACTGTGACGGCCACACTGGGATCACTCCCCGGTAGGAATCACTGCGACGGCCACACTGGGATCACTCCCCGGGTAGGAATCACTGCGACGGCCACACTGGGATCATTCCTGGGGCAGGAATCACTGCGACAGCCACACAGGGATCACTCCCCGGGCAGGAATCACTGCGACGGCCACACAGGGATCACTCCCCGGGTAGGAATCACTGCGACGGCCACACTGGGATCACTCCCGGGGCAGGAATCACTGCGATGGCCACACTGGGATCACTCCCCGGGTAGGAATCACTGTGACGGCCACACTGGGATCACTCCCCCGGTAGGAATCACTGTGACGGCCACACTGGGATCACTCCCCGGTAGGAATCACTGCGACGGCCACACTGGGATCACTCCCCGGGCAGGAATCACTGCGACGGCCACACTGGGATCACTCCCGGGGCAGGAATCACTGCGACGGCCACACTGGGATCACTCCCTGGGCAGGAATCACTGTGACGGCCACACAGGGATCACTCCCGGTAGGAATCACTGCGGGGGATCACTCCCCGGTAGGAATCACTGCGACGGCCACACTGGGATCACTCCCCGGGCAGGAATCACTGTGACGGCCACACAGGGATCACTCCCCGGGCAGGAATCACTGTGACGGCCACACTGGGATCACTCCCCGGGCAGGAATCACTGTGACGGCCACACTGGGATCACTCCCCGGGTAGGAATCACTGTGACGGCCACACTGGGATCACTCCCGGGTAGGAATCACTGTGACGGCCACACTGGGATCACTCCCCGGTAGGAATCACTGTGACGGCCACACTGGGATCACTCCCGGGTAGGAATCACTGCGACGGCCACACTGGGATCACTCCCCGGGCAGGAATCACTGTGACGGCCACACTGGGATCACTCCCCGGTAGGAATCACTGTGAATCCACACTGGGATCACTCCCGGGCAGGAATCACTGTGACGGCCACACTGGGATCACTCCCCAGGTAGGAATCACTGTGACAGACACACTGGGATCACTCCCCAGGCAGGAATCACTGCGACGCCACACTGGGATCACTCCCGAGTAGGAATCACTACAGACGCCACACTGGGATCACTCCCCGGGTAGGAATCACTGTGACAGACACACTGGGATCACTCCCCGGGCAGGAATCACTGCGACGCCACACTGGGATCACTCCCCAGTAGGAATCACTGTGACGCCACACTGGGATCACTCCCCGGGTAGGAATCACTGTGACGGCCACACTGGGATCACTCCCGGGAATCACTCCCGACGGGAATCACTGGGATCACTCCCTGGGCAGGAATCACTGTGAAGGCCACACTGGGATCACTCCCCCGGTAGGAATCACTGCGACGGCCACACTGGGATCACTCCCTGGGCAGGAATCACTGCGACGGCCACACTGGGATCACTCCCCGGGCAGGAATCACTGCGACAGCCACACTGGGATCACTCCCCGGTAGGAATCACTGCGACGGCCACACTGGGATCACTCCCCGGTAGGAATCACTGTGACGCCACACTGGGATCACTCCCCGGTAGGAATCACTGCGACGGCCACACTGGGATCACTCCCCGGGCAGGAATCACTGTGACGCCACACTGGGATCACTCCCCGGTAGGAATCACTGCGACGGCCACACTGGGATCACTCCCCGGTAGGAATCACTGTGACACCACACTGGGATCATTCCCCGGTAGGAATCACTGCGACGGCCACACTGGGATCACTCCCCGGGCAGGAATCACTGTGAAGGCCACACTGGGATCACTCCCCGGGCAGGAATCACTGTGACGGCCACACTGGGATCACTCCCCGGGCAGGAATCACTGTGACGCCACACTGGGATCACTCCCGGCAGGAATCACTGTGACGCCACACTGGGATCACTCCCGGGCAGGAATCACTGTGACGGCCACACTGGGATCACTCCCCGGGCAGGAATCACTGTGACGCCACACTGGGATCACTCCCCGGGCAGGAATCACTGTGAAGGCCACACTGGGATCACTCCCCGGGCAGGAATCACTGTGACGGCCACACTGGGATCACTCCCCGGGCAGGAATCACTGTGACGCCACACTGGGATCACTCCCCGGTAGGAATCACTGTGACGCCACACTGGGATCACTCCCCGGTAGGAATCACTGCGACGGCCACACTGGGATCACTCCCGGGCAGGAATCACTGTGACGGCCACACTGGGATCACTCCCCGGGCAGGAATCACTGTGACGGCCACACTGGGATCACTCCCGGGCAGGAATCACTGTGACGCCACACTGGGATCACTCCCCGGTAGGAATCACTGTGACGCCACACTGGGATCACTCCCGGGTAGGAATCACTGTGAAGGCCACATTGGGATCACTCCACTGTGAAGGCCACATTGGGATCACTCCCCGGGTAGGAATCACTGTGCTGGCCACACTGGGATCACTCCCTGGGTAGGAATCACTGTGCTGGCCACACTGGGATCACTCCCCGGTAGGAATCACTGTGACAGCCACACTGGGATCACTCCCCGGGTAAGAATCACTGTGAAGACCACACTGGGATCACTCCCCCGGTAGGAATCACTGTGCTGGCCACACTGGGAATCACTCCCCCGGTAGGAATCACTGTGACGCCACACTGGGATCACTCCCCGGGTAGGAATCACTGTGACGGCCACACTGGGATCACTCCCCGGGTAGGAATCACTGTGACGGCCACACTGGGATCACTCCCTGGGCAGGAATCACTGTGACAGCAACATAGGGCATCACAGTGTAGATCCATTCCAGTTCTTAGACGTTCCCAGCTCTTCTGTTGGAAGCTTTGAAGAATTTTGAATTGACACTGCTAAGATTTGTAGAAAGATCAGTGTTCAAAACATTTTATTTTTGAGGGGTTATTAAACTTGAGGCGTTAGGATGTCGCACATTAAATGAAAAGGTGTACGGTGTACACATAGCGGTTCTATGAGGCACTTAGGTGTTAACTGAGCAAAAGTAAAAGTCTTCACTTTGAAGCTCTAAGAGTTTATGGTAGTAAAATCCAGTGTTCATCTAGTGACTGCTGCTCTATGTTCTGTGCATATCATTTCACTGACAGCAAGTACACAAGCTAACTAAAATGGGGTCAGAAATGGGGTGAGAAAGTAACATTGGCGCAGAGACCTGAGGGAGGCCAAAGGAACAAGAAGTGCGCATATGCAGGGAGTGCAGGCGCCAGCTTGCCCAAGGCCCTGCACTTGAGGGCTTGTCCAGCTAAGGGATTGTGTCTGGACCAAATGCTGTTGAAGTGGAGTGCCTAGTAAAGGATTTCAGCTTTAGGAAGGAGGCAGTAGTGAAGTTTCACAAAGAGTAGTGACAAAACCTAATATCTTGAAAGCGTCTTTGATAAAGGTAGAGCTTTTAACTAGCCTTCTCACTGGCTTGGCTAGGTGTGACCTTAGGCAAGTTCTTTAAACCTCCTCTGACCCCAGTCTCACCTGTCATGTGGAAAGATACTTGTGTGCAGTTATGTGAGTATCATTTATAATGAGAGCTTGTTTGTCACTGCAAACTTGTGCTATGTCTCCAGTCTTGGCAAAAGAAGGTCTCAGCTGTGTCATGTTGGAGGCAGCATGTTGAACCATGTTGACTCCAGTCATAGCTTGATTTGGGCAGTTGGTTCATGCTGAACACTGTTTTAAGTGTCTAATATCCTTCTATGGGGCATTATGGGATTATGATTTCTTGGTTCTGAGAATTCAGAGATTGTAAACTTGCCACTTAACCACATGATCAGTTGAGTCATAAACTTTAACTCAGTATAACCCAGAAAAATCTTTTACACATAGCATATAATTTGGGAAAACAGTTTCCAATTTGAAATTTGGATGATTAAATAAATTACTGGCCGGGCGTGGTGGCACACGCCTTTAATCCCAGCAATCAAGGGGCAGAGGTAGGAGGATCACCATGAGTTCAGGCCACCCTGAGACTACATAATGAATTCCAGGTCAGCCTGGACTAGAGTGGAACCCTACTTGAAAAACCAAAAATAAAATAAAAATAAATTACTGAACAAATATTGTCTCAAACCCCTATAGTCTCTGGTGTAGGGTTGTTCTTGCCTGGTGTCCTTTCCTGAGACTGCTTAGCATGGCTGGGAGTGTTTGCACTGCTAGCCTTGGCTCCAGAAGCCTCCACTGCACACTGATTGATTATCTTGGGTTCCGTCAGTATTAGCTCTTGAGATGAAATCAAAACAAATCAACTCTTAGGTTTATTGTAAGACTTCAAATTTACTGAATACCAAATAGAAAAGATTAGTCTCTCAGTATATGTCAGTGTTGATTTGCTTTGTGAGAAAGAGCAGGGTTCTTTGTTATTGAAGTATTTATGAGAAATATTGGGTTAAAATCAAGTTCAGGTGACAGAACTAAAATTAGTGGGGGTTTGCTCTAACTGGTCTAGATTTTCTTTTGCAGTTAACTGACTTTTTTGTTTTTGTTTGTTTTTGAGGTAGGGTCTTGCTCTAGCCCAGGCTGACCTGGAATTCACTATGTAGTCTCAGGGTGGCCTCGACCTCAGGGCGATCCTCCTACCTCTGCCTCCCAAGTGCTGGGATTAAAGGTATGCGCCACCACGCCTGGCCTTAACTGACTTTTTTTGAACCATACTCCATTCTGTATTTTCTCTAATGTTTTTTGTTTAGAAGTTCATCCATTAAAAAAGTAAGGTTATCATCACTGCCCCAGTACTTGCAAAATAAATACCTTCTTTGAAATAAAATAGCTAAAGGTGAAAAAAAAAACTAACCTGGTGACTAACTTAATTTATTACATTGAAATTATATTTTATCATTACTGTTATTCTGTTATGCCTGGATACTGGATAAATATTGTGAGTGTAAAATGTGTTTCATATGTTTATAGGATGGAAGATGCGGATAATTCTGAAAAGAGTATAAATGAAGAAAATGGAGAAGTATCAGAAGACCAATCTCAAAATAAACACAGCCGGCACAAAAAGAAGAAGCATAAACACCGGAGTAAGCATAAGAAACACAAGCACTGCTCTGAAGAGGACAAGGACAGGAAGCACAAACACAAGCACAAGCACAAGAAGCACAAAAGAAAAGAGATGCTCGATGCTTCTGACAGGGAGGGCATGTCTCCAGCCAAAAGAACTAAGCTGGATGATTTGGCTCTGCTGGAAGACTTGGAAAAGCAGAGAGCCTTAATTAAAGCTGAACTTGATAATGAGCTAATGGAGGGGAAGGTCCAGTCTGGGATGGGGCTCATTTTGCAAGGTTATGAGTCCGGGTCTGAAGAGGAAGGCGAGATCCATGAAAAGGCAAGGAATGGAAATAGGTCTAGTACTAGATCTTCAAGTGCAAAGGGAAAACTTGAACTTGTGGACAATAAAAATAGTACAAAAAAACGAAGTAAAAGCAGGTCCAAAGAACGGACTAGACATAGGTCAGATAAAAAGAAAAGCAAGGGAGGTATTGAAATAATTAAAGACAAAACAACAAGAAGCAAGTCAAAGGAGAGAAAAAAGTCTAAAAGTCCATCCAAGAGAAGTAAGTCCCAAGACCAAGCAAGATCAAAGTCTCCCATGCTTAGACGGCGGTCTCAAGAGAGAGTAGGGAAGACCAGGTCTCCTGATGAGAAGGTTAAAATTGAAGACAAAAGTAAGACAAAAGATAGGAAAAAATCCCCAATTATAAATGAAGGTAGAAGTCGTGATCGAGGTAAAAAATCCAGATCCCCAGTTGATCTTAGAGATAAATCCAAAGACAGAAGGTCGCGGTCCAAAGAGAGAAAATCAAAACGATCTGACATTGACAGAGAAAAGAAGCCAATGAAATCACCTTCCAAAGACGCTTCTTCTGGGAAAGAGAACCGCTCGCCCAGCAGAAGGCCTGGCCGCAGCCCTAAGAGGAGAAGCCTGTCTCCTCGACAGCGCGACAAGGCCCGGCGAAGCCGGTCTCCACTTGTAAATGAGAGGCGGTCTAAGCAGAGCAAGTCACCTTCTCGGACACTGTCTCCGGGCAGAAGAGCCCAGAGCCGATCCTTAGACAGGAAGCGAAGGGAACCAGAGAGGAGACGGCTTTCTTCTCCAAGGTAACCTGTTCACAAAGTATCCCCACATGTTACCAGTGCACTGTATTTAGATGTGGCGTGCATGATGTGTGTACTGTATGTGCCTGCGCAGCACACCATGCAGTGGCTGTGTCCTGCTTCCTGGGCTCCGTTAGATTCTTTCTGATCGCAGAGGTGGCTGTTCTTGTTGAGCTGCTACACCTGACTACAGACATGTGTGACCACAGCCAGCTGTTGATGTGGTCCTGCTCGGGAGTGGTCGCAGCCTCCCAGGCCCTCACACTTGCACAGGAAGTGCTCTTAGTCACTGAGCCTTCTCTAGCTGCCAGGGTATTATTTTGAAAGGAAAAGTAGAAAGTGGGGATAATTTTAAGATGAGAGTAGTAAGTCATAATTTTAAATATAATCTAGTATGTTAATTATTTTATCAATCTTAAACTTTGGTGTGCGTTTGTTTGGGGGAGGTGTTTCCATATGTGTATGACATGTGGAGGCTCATACCTGTGTGGCAAGCACTTGACCCACTGAGCCGCCTCCCCAGCCTCCAACACTTAGGATTTTTTGTTTTTACTTTTTTATGGAGAGAATTTTTATACATAATGTAATCTGATCACTATCCTGTCCTCCTGTCCCATTCCACTGAACCGCTTTCCAACCAGTCACTCTTAAATATTGTGATGTCCTTTTCCCCCTCCTCCGTCACCTTTGTTGAAATGTTGATGGACTAAATATTGGGCAGGTCTGTGGAGGGCATGGGAGCTGCTGGGAGGTCATGAATGCAGCAGCCATGTCATGTAGGAGGACAGTGCCCCAAAATAGTCCTCCCTTTAAACTTGCCAGTGAGTAATTATGAGTGCTGAGCTGGATGACAGTCAGTGTTAATCTGTAGTTAGTGAAATGGATCTTTAAGGTAATGTGGTAAATCTGCATAGGAGAATCTTCACTCTTAAGTGGCATTGTAATAAAATATCACCCCCTTTCTCCTCCCGTTTCTTTTAGCATTGAGTCAGTTGTTAGTTACCTAAGTGTTTCATAGATTTGTTTTCAGCTTTAAAGGGAAATTTGGTAAGTTTATTAAAGACCAAATCTGAGTATTTGAAGCAAGCCCCCCTAACCACATAGCCATCTTCACAGCCCAAAGCTGAATATTTGAAACAAATGTTTTTGTAAAATTATAGAAGAGGTGCTTACTAATTAAAGAAAAAGCCAAATAATGCAGATGCCTGTGAAAATTATTTGCCTCTCCATTCCTCTGTAGTCACTCAAAAACTTAACTTGCTGTGCACACATGATGTCAGGTGACCACTTTGTGCACCCATAACTAGATGTGCCCTTATGACCTAGGATATTAAATAATAACCATGTTGTTACCTTTTGGAAAATGAAAAAATTTTAATCTAAATGTCTTGGATGGATAAGAGTTAAATATTTTTATTTTAGTGATATTAAAGCAAGTAACACTCCATTCTTTCTACACTCTTACTTTATGCTATCTAGTTAAAATGTTTAGTCTTTGAAAAGAATGTATTTATGTTAGCAAATTATGTACTAAAAATTTTTTCTCTTAATTGTGTACCAAAAATACTGCCAATCTGCAGAAACTACCTTGTTTATTTGAATGGGTTAGAGAAGGTCTTATTGGTTCTATGTACTGTGTCTAAATAAGGTGGATTATATTTTTAGCAAATGGAGAAATTTGTTGCATTATTATTTAAGTGTGGAGAGAAACCAGTTTACAAATTGTCCTGACCATTCAGATGAACTAGTCCTCTCCAAATCTAAAACTTCTGGAAATGGTCAAGTTATTTATTTAAAAAGAAATTGGGGGGCTGGAGAGATGGCTTAGTGGTTAAAGTGCTGGCCTGTGAAGCCTGAGGACTGGTGTTCGACTCTCCAGGTCCCATGTAAACCAGACGCACAAGGTTGCACATGCACATAGGTGCCACATGTGTCTGGAGTTTGATTACAGTGGCTAGAGGACCTGGCATGCCAATTCTCTCTGTGTGTCTCTTGCATTAAAAAAAAGTCTCTCTCGCTCTCTTGCATTTAAAAAAAAAGCTCTTGCATTTAAAAAAAACACTTGGGCATGGTTGTGCATGGCCAACCTGAGAGGACATTAATCCCAGGTCAGCACTTGGGAGGCAGAAAAAAAAAAAAAAAAAGGAGGATCAAAAAAGTGAGTTCAAGGCCAATCCCAATGGAGATGCAGGATCACCATGATTCAAGGTCAGCCTGGGATGCAGAGTGGAGACCCTCAGCCTCAGAGTGAGACCCTACCTCATTACCCCCGGGGGAAAAAAAGGTTAAGCAAGAAGAGTGAATTCCAGGTTAGCCTGGGCTAGAGCAAGACCCCACCTTGAAAAACCAAAAAAAAAAAAAAAAAAAAAAATTTAGTTGTAGAAAGACCCATAATAATACTGCTTTCATCAGAGTAAGGGTCTTCCAGAGCACATATAAAGTAGTTGTGGCAAAGTTGATTTTGAACAGGAACGAGAGGTGTTTCTTTGTTTCTGAGGTTAATGTTGACTGTAAGATAGTGTTATACTTAGTTGACATTAAAAATAGGTATTTGACTACAGAAATATCACTATATAGAAAGAAACTTCAAAATGAAGAGAATATTATTACCCATGTAGGAAAGCATTGTTGAGTTCCTTATCTGAAATTAGAAGTCATGTCTAAGTATTTGAATAGCCTTCAATAATTTTTCAAATTTTTGTTTATGGGAAATAACACTTTGTTACCTTATGTGACACTGAAATGCTGCTGGGGTCATCAGTTTACCTTCTAATGGAAGATAAATTAATAGTACTACTCTCAGACTTTCCTCAATATGTCTTCTACGTGTAGAACACGTTCACTTTGTTTTTGATTTATTTTCCTCTTAATTTGCATTTTCTTTCCTTAAGAACACGACCTCGAGATGATATCCTTAGTAGACGTGAACGATCAAAAGATGCCAGCCCCATCAATAGGTGGTCTCCAGCCCGAAGAAGAACAAGTAGGTCTCCCATTAGAAGGAGGTCCCGGTCCCCACTGAGACGTAGCAGGTCTCCACGAAGACGAAGCAGGTCTCCGCGGAGGAGGTAAAGATGGATTACAAATGTCTTCTTGATTCAGTGACCTTCCAATAGTTCTAGAAATGTAGTCAGCTGCACTGGTAGGTTCCCATAGACCGTCTTTCTCCAGAAAGTTAGCTATGATTTGCCAGCATGTAGTATGTCACAGAGCTGTTTCTGTGACACACTATCTTTTCTAATTTATACAGCTTGTTGCTCATTAAGAACTCAGTTAACTTAGTCTTTTAAAAGAGAGCTTCTTTTCCCTTTCAGAAGAGATCAATTCTAAATAAGCTAGGCTTGGAGGTTTTTGTTTGTTTTGTTTTGTTTTGTTTTGTCCAGGTAGGGTTTCCATCTAACCTGGCACTCACTCTTGTCCCAGGCTGGCCTGGAACTCACAAAGATCCTTCTACCTCTGCCTCCTTAGTATTAGGTGTATGCCAACATGCCTGGCAGCTTGACTTTTTGTTGTTGTTGTTGTTGTTGTTTTTTGGGTTTGTTTGTTTTTTTTTAAGGTAGGTCTCACTCTTGCACAGGCTAACATGGAATTCACTATGTGGTCTCAGGGTGGCCTCGAACTCACGGCAAATCCTTCTACGTCTGCCTCCTGAGTGCTGGGGTTAAAGGCGTGTGCCACCACGCCGGGCAGCCTGAAGGTTTTTTAGTTGGCAAGATTTATCTTTAAACTGTCAAGATCATAAGTACCCCAGTTTCTTGCTTTATAGTCGTAATCGTGAATTATGGCAGATAATCTATTCAGCACTGCTAGGAAGTTGCATAGAGTACACACAGAGCCAAGTGATGGGAGCAATTGTCTGTGAACAGGACAGGCAGGTTCTTAAGCCACATATCCATTGACCTAGACCGCAGAGGCACATTCATTTGCCATTCTTTCAACATTGAAGAAGAGAGGGTGGAAAGAATGTAAGAGCCACAGGGTGACAGGGAATATCCAGAGGCATTGTCCCCCACCCCACAATGACTGTTGCTTTCACAACTCATAACCCACAACTCCATGGTGAATATCAGCAATCCCAATAAAGAGGGCCCTCAATGGAGTGGGGCCAAGGAGAATAGAAATGATGGTACCAACCACGAAAAGAAAAGGCCCAGCCAAGGCTTACCATCCTTACATAATTCTGTGAATTTTTTTTTCAACTACATCCCTAGTAATGGAAATGTACTAGAGTATTTTTGCACAGTTAGGGATTTTTCCTGCACCCTTATTTCTTTCTGCTCTATATAAACCTTTTTGTGTCGGCCAGAGTCTGGGATCCTTGGCACCACATGCACAGTGCTCTTTCTGCTGAGCATGTGTAGGGAGGACTGTCCCTCGGCCTGCTCTTGACACTCCTCTCCCTTGTGAGAGAGTTCAGTTTTGTCCAGTGTCATCCTTTGTTTGTATCTTCAGCAGCTTCCTGAAGAAATTACATGGAAGACATGTTTTGAGCCTTTCATTTTCATTGTTGATTTGACAAGGACAGACTTCTAGGTTAAAATCATTCTTTGAGAATTTTTATTTTTATTTTTGGAGAAAGGGAGAGGAAGACAGATAGAGATGGACGCTCCAGCAGCCTCTCAGCTGCTGCAAACGAAATCCAGATGTGTGTGCCCCCTTGTAGTCAAGTGTGGCATTGTGCCCTTGCAGCACTTTGCATCTGGCTAAACGTGGGACCTGGAGATTGGAACCAGCGTTCTTAGGCTTAGGAGACAGGTGCCTTAACCGCTAAGCCATCTCTCCAGCCCATCTTTGAGAATTTTTAAATTGCTAGTTTGCTAACTTTCTAGTCTCTAGTGTTGGTCTCACAAGAGCTTGATTCCTTAACATTTAAAAATTTTTTTTTATTTATTTGCAAATGGTGTGTGGGGGGGGTGGTAGAATGGGTGTGCCAGGGGGCTGCTTGCCGCTGCAAATGAACTCCAGACACATGTGCTACTTTGTACATCTGGCTTTATATGGGTCCTGGAGATCTGACCCAGGCCATCAGACTTTGCAAGCAAGTCCCTTAACCACTGAGCCATCTCCAGGCTTTTTTTTTTTTTTTTTTTTTTTTTTTTTTTGGTGGTTTTTCGATGTAGGGTCTCACTGCAGCTCAGGCTGACCTAGAATTTACTATATTGTCTCAGGGTAGCCTCAAATTCACAGTGATCCCCCTAACTCTGCCTCTCGAATGCTGGAATTAAAGGCAGGTGCCACCATGTCTGGTGCCTCAATTTTTTTTTAATTGAGATTTATTTATTTATTTGCAAGCAGAGATAGGAGAGAGAGAATAGGCGCACTAGGGCCTCCAGCTGCTGCAAACAGACTCCAGATGCATCTGGCTTTAGTGGGTTCTGGGAAATTGAACTGAAGTCCTTAGGGTTTGTAGACAAGTGCTTTAACTGTTGAGCCATCTCCAGCCCCCTCCTTAACTTTTTTTTTTTTTTTTTTTTTTTTTTTTTTTTTTTTTTTTCCAGGCAGGGTTTTGCCCTAGCCTAGGCTGACTTGGAATTCACTATGTAGTCTTGGGGTGGCCTTGAACTCATCTTGATCCTCTACCTCTGTCTCCCAAATGCTGGGATTAAAGGTGTGCACCACGCCTGACCTCCTTAACATTTTTAAAGGGCTTTTTCTTGTTTGATTTTTGAGAACTTTATGAACATATTGCAAATTGGTTATATTTTCATCAGGTTATGCTTGGTTTGCTCTGCGTGCCCCACATCTACTGAGAATCCTCCTCAGAGGGGTTATTGGTTTTCACTGTAGGGTCAGGAATACACCAGTCTCTGGGGGCAGTGCCTCAGAATACACATTTCAACCCTGTGGCTTTTAGAATCATTCTGCCCGCTCTTTTGTAATGTTCCTTGAGCCTTGGAGGGGTGTTGTAAGTCTCCTTTAGTGCCGTGCTCTGGCGGCCTGTGACTTTCCACTCTGAGGAGTTGTGCATGTCCTCAGTGTCTACCACCCCCCTGGAGGAGGCTCTCAGGCTGGCAGTGAGAGCAGCACCCATGTTCAATCTGCCACAGCCTGTACTGGGTCCTGGGTCCTGATGCAGGATCTTGGGGTTCAGGAGGTCTCCTAAGTTGATGAACCCCACTTTTGGGTCCTGTCCTATTTTTAATAAGGAATTGATAAAAATGGACTCAAAGAGGATAAATTATGAATTGCTGAGTTTATTTATGGAAAAATCATAAGTTACGGGGTTTATTTACTGGAAATTAGGATCTAGGAAGAAGGCTAGAACAGTTATAAGAATGTGGAAAATAGGAAACACACGTTCATGAGGAAAACAGCATTGTCCATGAGATTCATTCAAGGGAAATTGAGGTTTTTAGGGAAAGAGGCTGGAGCAGAGACACAATGCAAGCACATGGAAGATAGAAAACACCCTTGTTGAAAACAAAGCCTATGTTGGGAGATTTAGAAGAAGCACAGTAGATCTGCCCTGAGCCTCCCCGTGGAGGAAAGTTACTAGAGCAAATGGTGGTGACTTAAGGAAGAATAGCAGAGAAAATGTCCAAGTAGAGGCTGAAAGTTCCCATGAGAAATGAGTAGTAAACAGTTATCGCCATGGTTACCCAGAGTCTAGAGCAAGTACCCACGTGGTGGGTCTAGAGGGCAAGGGAAATACACACATGGTAGAGTCAGAGACCAGAGGAAAATCATACATGCAGTTAAAGTGAGACGTTACCTCCAACTACAACATGGAGGCAACAGAACATTACCCAGACCAAAAAACAGTGCTGTCCTCTCCCCTGACCCAGCCTGGCTTAGGTGTATCCCTGTGACAATGCACAGAGAGAAGTCTGAAAACTGCCTGCATAGTATTGAAATGTGCTCCTTCATCAGATTCAGGTGTGTAAGGGGAAGACCCGATGGGTTTGTAGATTTGAAGGGTCGACCCCAGAGGGCAGCCCACCTAAGGAGTGTGTTAGACTGTGGGCAGCATGGGCCGCTGCGGCTGTTGTAGATGAATCTAGATCCGATATGTATCATTCAGATGTGGGGTGCTCAAGCTAAAACCTCCAATACTATATTAAATAGCAGTGGGGACAGTAGATACCCCTATCTTGTTCCAGACCTTAGTGGGATTGCTTCAAGTCTTCCCATTTAGTATGATAAGAGCGTTACATGTGTTGTGTATATTATTATGTTGAGATGTGATCCCTTCATCCCTAGTCTCTTCAGTGTTTTAATCATGAAGGGATGTTGCATTTTGTCAAGGGCTTTTTCTGTATCTATTGAAAAGATCGTGTGATTACTGTCCTTAAGTCTGTTTATGGGATGTCTTACTGATTTCCAGATGATGAACCCTCCCTGTGTCCCTAGGATGAAACCTGTTTGGTTAGGGTGGATACTTTTGATGTGTTCTTGGATTCGATTTGCAACAACTCTTAAAATATATTTATTATTTGAGAGACAGAGGCAGATAGAAAGAATGGGTGCACCAGGGCTTCCAACCACTGGAAATGAACTCCAGATGCATGAGCCACCTGTACATTTGGCTTACATGGGTACTGGGGAGTCAAGCCTGGGTCGTTAGGCTTTGCAGACAAGTGCCTTAACCACTAAGCCATCTCTTCAACCCATTGATTTGCAAGAATTTTATCACAAATGTTTGCATCCTAAGTTCCATCAGGGGCATTGGTCTATAACATTCCTGTGTCCCTGTCCAGTTTTGCTCTGAGTGCGATGCTGGCTTCATAGAAGGAGCCAGTAGCACTCCCTCCTGTTCAGGTTCATGAAATAACTTGAGAAGCAGTAGTTTTAGTTCTATAAATCCTGGTGGAATTGGGCAAAGTCTGGGTCCAGTGAATCCCATCTGTGCCTAGATTTATTTTAGTTGGGGGGCTTTTTCAATCGTATTAGATGTTATAGCTCTATTCAGATACTTGACCTCTTCTGGGGTTAGCTTTGGTAGGTTGTTGGGGTCCCTCCTAGGGCCAGCCCAGGAGGGACGGCAGAGTCTCTGCTGAGTAGGGGGTGAGAGGCACAGAGTCATGACACAGACTCCGGGAGTTGGGTGGAAGCAGGCAGAGGGCGAGCTGCTACAAACTCGTTTATTCAAGGAAGTGTAGGGGGCTGGCCAATCATTATATGGGGTGGTCCCCTTCTTGTTACCAGTGACAGCTGGTCTCCGGGCAGATCATCTCGTAGCGGGTTTCTCACGAGCATGGGACTGTAGCTGTTGTCACGCCAGGCCTGCGCAGGACGCCATGTCCACAGAAGTCACTTCCTGGTTTCTTCTGGCATGCGGTCTGTCTAGGGCCCAACCTGCATTGTGCCATACAGTAGGTCATATGAGTCAAGAAATTTTTCCATTTCTTTCAGATTTTCCAATTTTGTGGAGTATAGGTTTTTGCAATATTGATTCTCCCAGTTTCGTTGGTATCTGTTGTAACATCTCCTTTTTCAACTCTAATTTTGTTGATTAGAGCCATCTCTTTTTCTTTTATCAGTTTGACTAGGGGTTTATCAGTTTTGTTTATTTTTTTCAAATAACCAACTGTTCATTCCATCAATTTTTTACATTATTTTCTTCATTTCTAATTCATTGATTTCTGCCCTGATCTTGATTATTTCTTTCTGTCTGTTTTGTTGTTGTTGTTGTTGATGTTGTTTTGTTTTGTCCCTCAGTACCTTTCACCCTTACTAGAATTATGATGTTTGTTAGCACAGGCCACAAACTGGAGGCATCTGTGAGGATGTCTGAGGGTCACAGTAGAGTAAGTACAGTTACTGTAAACAGAATAAACACCAGAACGCCACAGTAAGATCAAAAAGAAACTTTTACTATGTTAATCAAAACATACACATTAATATCTTAAACACCACAACTGTGATGCCATGAGAATGCAAAGGGGCTAGTTATTTATGTTGCTCAGTGGTAGGTGCCTGCCTAGCACGAACACTGTATAGAGCAACCAAATTTAAAAACAAAAAATAGTTATTCTCGTTTGAGTTTACATTCAGGTCCATATTCATGGAAACTTTTTTTTTTTTTTTCATGGAAACATTCTTGTCCTGAGATCGGATATGAATGGTAGCTGTTTCAGTTAGTTTTAGTCAAGGTATGTATGTATGTACCATATTGGCCTTGAACTCAGCTCTCTTGGCTTTAGCTTCTAAGTGCTGGCCCACAAAGCTCAGAGATCCTCATACCACTTACCACACATGTATGCCATTCACTCACTCTAATTGATATTTTTTTAAACGTATCTTTCCTTTTTTCCCACCTTCAAATAGAGACCGAGGTCGGAGGAGCAGATCCCGCTTGAGAAGAAGGTCTCGATCCCGCGGTGGCCGCAGACGGAGGAGCAGAAGTGCTGTGAAGGAGGACAGGTTTAAGGGAAGCCTGTCTGAGGGGATGAGAGCCGAGCAGGAGTCGTCCTCTGATGACAAGTGAGATTGCGCGTCAGGATCTCAGGGTTTTAAGGCAAACTGTTTCATAGGATTTCATCCTGAATGTCACGGTGGACCCAGTAATATGCTTCAGAATTTTAAAAGTTAATCTTTTATGATTCTTGAGTATGCTAATACAGAGGTACTGCTATCTTGGCTTTAGGGGTTTCCACTTAATCTAGATTGAATATTGGGCCATTACTATTGCTTTTCCTTATTTTTATTAGAAACAGCAGACCAATCTGGGGAAAGAAGTTTCTATATAAAGTTTCGACTTGTCACTTTATGTTGCATGCTTCTCATTTGAGGTATACTCTGTTGGCGTGTGCTTGTTATCATTTGGTGATGGAAAAATACCTTGTGACTAAATTTTCTAATATACTAAAGAAAAATTTCAAACATAAGAGTTGTTTAAATGCAAAATCTCAAACCAAACCTGGTTGACTTTTCTCTGTAGAAAGACTTGCTTCCCTGGTGACATTTGGCTGTTGGAGGCGCTTTGGGTTATCATCTAATGGCAGGCGGCCAGACCTCCTGCCTTCCGTCATGCACAGGATACCTCGCTTCTAAAGAGGTTCATACCAGAGCACCAGTAGTGCTCAGGCTGAGAAGCCCTGGCCAGAGCTTGCTCACCAACCTGGGTGGTGGTAGAAGAGTCTCCTACACAACTTGGACAGTAGTGTCCTTTGCTGGTGCATCTGCACAGAGCTCAGATACTGAACATGGCTCTCCCATGGGAGGAGCATTGGGTACTATTGGGCATTGAGCCAGGTTCCTCTTCAGCAGATGGCTAGTGTTTGCATGTGGTTTTCTTTTATTTTCCTTGTTGCTGGGTTTACAAACATGCATCATCATAGCCTGTTTGCATGTGCAGTTTTGATAGGAAAGAGACCAAGAGCTTTTGTGAGCTTTCAAAAGGTTTTGTGATCCAGAAAAATTAACAAGTTACCTGCCTCAGCCCTCTTGTTTTATAGGTAAGAAAACAGATCAGAGAAGTAAAACAACTTTAGTGAGGTCATCAAAGAGTCAGTGGTGACTTTTTGAAACTTACAGATCTTGCCTCCAGCTTTGGTGCCATTCAGTAGAAGAGGAGAAAAGTAGATCGAGAGAAAATGACTTACTAGGCTGCCAACTAAGACAGTTTAAAGATGTTTTGAGGGCGGGAGAGATGGCTTAGTGGTTAAGGCGCCTGCCTCCTAAGCCTAAAGAACACTGGTTCCAATCTCCAGGTCCCACGTTTATAGCCAGATGCAAAGTGACACAAGGGTGCAATGCCACACTTGACCACAAGGGGGCGCACACATCTAGATTTCGTTTGCAGCAGCTGAGAGGCTGCTGGCACGCCCATCTCTATCTGTCTTCCCCCCCCCTCTGTATCTCTGTGTCTCTCTCCAAAAATAAAAAAAGAAAAGTTTTGAGATTTTTGCTTTGTCATGATTTTAAAATGCCTAATTTACAGTTTTAGAATCTGTAAAAATGTTTGCATTTCTTTCAAGCCTGGAAGATTTTGATGTAGAGGAAGAAGACGAAGAAGCTCTCATAGAACAGAGAAGAATGCAGAGGCAGGCAATTGTCCAGGTGTGTGGCCTAGTGAGCACTTAGGAGCACTACCCACGTGAAATGCAGGGATGCGGCTTGCTGATAGCTGACCAGATCACTAGCAAAGCGCATGTCTGACACTCATGAGACTTAAGATAGCTCTTTCCTTAGTTAATAACTGACATATTGCCCTTTGTAGAATTAAGTGTAGAATTTTATGTAAACTTCTTGTAAGTCATGGAAATTCTCATATAAGTGTAGCATAAATAGGAAGTTCATTTATGTAAATGTTATGTCTGTTACTATGTGAGAAATACAAATATTTGAGTTTCTAATAACTAATGTCAAATTGTATAGTGTAATGTGATTTAAATGAAACATTTGAAAAATTTAAGATGTTAGATTATAAAAAAATGAGTGGAAAAAAGTGTGTTTGCACATGTGGGTAAATGCATGTGACTCTTGCACACTTGTGCAGAACAGAGGACTTAGGTGTCCTCCTTCTTCCACTGTTCTATGAGACTGAGTTTCTCCTTAAACCTAGAGCTGAGGTTTTGCACTTGGACTGCATGTGGCCGCACCCAGGTGCTGGGGTTGAGTTCATGAATGTCCTCATGCTTCCCCGTAAGCCTTTGCCACTGAGCCATCCCCCAGCTCCTGTGGCACACAGCTCTTGCTAGTTGGATTATACTACACGGATAGCTTCTCCTTGGCTACCCTGGGATACAAACTGAGCATGGCCACTGGGCCTCTTGGAAGCAGCACTCTCAAAGAGAAAGGACAAAGCCATGGCTGAACATAGCAAACTAAGACAGAGCTGGGGGGATATGCCTTAACCCCCAAAACACAGCAGTCAAATCTGGAAGGTTTTTTGGGAGCATTGGTGAAAAGAGAAATTGTAGGCCAGGTATGGTGGCGCACGCCTTTAATCCCAGTACTCGGGAGGCTGAGGTAGGAGGATTGCTGTGAGTTCAAGGCCACCCTGAGAAGACATAGTGAATTCCAGGTCAGCCTGGACTAGAGCAAGACCCTACCTCAAAAAACCAAAAAAAAAAAGAGAGAGAGAGAGAGAGAAATTGTTACTAAATTGACATTCCTGAAAACTTTGTTGAATCTTTTTTGTTTCTGCTCTGTTCCACAATCCCTTGCTGCCAACCCTTGCAGATGGGCTTCCAGCTCAGAAATGTAAAGATTTCAGAACTAAGCCAGGCATGGTGGTGCACACCTTTAATCCCAGCACTCAGGAGGCAGAGGTAGGAGGATTGCCGTGAGTTTGAGGACAGTCTGAGACTACATAGTGAATTCCAGGTCAGCCTGGGCTAGAGTGAGACCCTACCTCAAAAAACCAAAATAAATAAATAAATTTAGAACTGTAATGGGTTACATCATTTCTATCACTTAGTGCCATCAGAAAGGTCTGAAGTGGACCCCATGATCAAGACATGATTATCTCTAAAATGAGATCTACAGATAGTCCCACCAGGGGATGAATAAACATAATATTTAGCATCTCATCTGGTCAGTTCAGATTTTAAACACCTGAATGGAGTTTACCAAACATAGAAAAACCTTTGCAAAGTTTGGTGAATCTTGGAGTGCCATGGGGATTATACGCATCTGATTCAGCCAGGGTTTCAGTACTATTCTTGTTTAACTTTGACACATGCTCTTAATTTTCTAAGTTAACAACTCCAAGCAAAGTGATTATTCAGGTAGCATTCAGTTTGGTGAAGTGATGTTTTCTTATTGCAGAAATATAAATACCTTGCTGAGGACAGCAATATGTCTGTACCCTCTGAGCCCAGCAGCCCCCAGAGCAGTACGCGGACACGGTCACCCTCTCCTGAGGACATCCTGGAGCGGGTGGCTGCTGATGTGAAGGAGTACGAGCGGGAAAATGTCGACACATTTGAGGCCGCTGTCAAGGCCAAGCATAACCTGATGGCCGTGGAGCAGAACAACGGTGAGTGGATTGAGCCTTGTCCTGGCTGGAGTTTTGAAACTATGGTGAAACTTAAGAAAGAGTGGGGCTGTTGTACCTCCTCCTCAAGATTACAGCAGTATGAGGTGGATGCTTAGGAACGTTCTATAGGATGTGTTTTTTTTTTTTTAAGTTTTTTTTTTTTTATTAGAGTCGGGGTGGGCGAGAGAAAATGGGTGCGCCAGGGCCTCTAAGCCACTGCAAACAAACTCCAGGTGCATGTGCCACCATGTTCATCTTGGCTTACGTGGGACCTGGAGAATCAAACTGGGGTCCTTGGCTTCGCAGGCATGCTCCTTAACCGCTAAGCCACCTCTCCAGCCTCTATAAGTATGTTTTTATTCACACATCCTGTCTGATGTACTGAGCTCCCACCTTTCACCATCTAATGTTCTTGCTACACTTCCAGCCATGATTTCATTTCACCTGAGACGGCCTTTTAGAAAGAAACAGCGTACTCTTGCTGAGCTTGATTTTGCTGTGCCATCAGTGTGTTTATACTTGTGGCACCGTCCAGATGAGATGCACACAGTGCACAGTAGAGCTCTTGGACCTTTGTTGTCTTCTGTCGTTCTTGCTCCTTTCCTGTTCTTACTCTTGGCGTTTACTCTGAAGGGTACTAAGCAGTATGTCATACAGAATGTTCCACTGTTCATCTGTGTGTGTGTGTGTTATCAGTATGTGTGCTGTGTACACGTATCTGCTGATGCAGCGCCTCATGAACTCTGGAGGCCAGAGGAAAACATCAGGTGTCCCTCTCTATCACTCCCCCCATCAGGTGTCCCTCTCCATCACTCCCCCACCTGGTTTTCTTGCAAGTGAGTCTCTTACTGTTTCTGATTGCTGAGCTTGCTGTTCATGAGCCTTAGCAATTCTCCAGTCTCCACTCCTCACAGGATTGGGGTTACCAACATGTGTGGCCTTGCCCAGCTGTTTACATGATTTCTGAACATAAGAATTCATGCCTCTGCAGTGCTTCATGTTTGCGCGAGGAGTACACTTAACCACTGAGCCATCTCCCCACCCCCTCCTCTGTGGTTTTCCATTGGCCAGATCTTTGTGTGATGTATCTCTTGAGTACGAGTGTTAGCATCGTAGACAAGCAGGTTAGGGTAAGTTGGTTTGGGAGATGGGTATTCATGAGTGGAGCTGATGGCCTGAGTTCGTTTCCCAGTACCACATAAAGCCAGATGCACAAGTGGCGCATGTGTTTGGAGTTGGTTTGTGGTGGCAGGAGGCCTTGGCATACCCATACTCACTTCTCTCTCTCTCAAATATATAAAAATATTTTAAAATATATTGATGTATTTATTTGAGTGTGTATATGTGCACCAGGGTCTCTTGCCAGTGCAATTGGAAACCAGATGCTTATACCACTTTTTGCATCTGGCTTTATATGGGTGCCAGGGAATTGAACCCAGGCTAGCCGTTGTTGCCAAGTGCCTTAAACAGCCATGTCCTCAGCTTTATTTAGTCATTTGATTAGAGGGTATGTGAACTGTGTTCGTTTTGTGGCCGTCCATTGGACACTAACTGAATAGCATTGCTCATCAAGTTGTTTTCAATGCGGAGCCAGTGTGTTTGGGGTAGTTCCCTGGAAGTGGGACTGCTTGGGCAGAAGAGTGAATGGATGTGTACTGATTAAAAAAATATTCATTTACTTTGAGAGAAAAAGAGGCAGATAAAGAGAGACAATAGGCATACAGAGACCTCTGGCCACTGTAAACAAACTCCAGATGCATGTGTCACCTTGTGTAGTTGGCTTTATGTGGGTACTGGGGAATCGAACCTGAGTCCTTTGTCTTTGCCAGCAAGCACCTTAAGTACGAACCCATCTGTCCAGCCCAAGGTGTGTACTTTTACTATGCGTTGTCTGATTCTCCTCCCAAATGGAAGAGTTTATAATCCTGCCATCACATAAACCATGTATAATACCTGGCACTTATCGTGAGCCTTGTTAAACAGTGTGATCTGGATTTTGAGTTTTTTAGTCCATGTCATAGGCAAGGAACTGTCTAGCATTTTATTTTATTTTATTTTTTATTTTATTTGGTTTTGTGAGGTAGGGTCTCATTCTGGTCCAGGCTGACCTGGAATTAACTATGTCGTCTCAGGGTAGTCTCAAACTCACTGCAATCCTCCTATCTCTGCCTCCCGAGTGCTGGGATTAAAGGCGTGTGCCACCACGCCCGGCAGCATTGCCATTTTAATTTGTATTTCTCTTACTGTGAGGCTGAGATGTATTCATATGTTGAAATCTGTGTCTCTATAGTAAGATATTAACTCTGAAATTTTAAAATTAAAAATTGTTTCCTTAACTTTGATTTTCATCCAAAATTATTGTTGACCTGTTAGCTGTTGGCTTTGGATAAGCCAGCAGTGGCAGAAGTCCATGTGGGCCCTTTTGCAGTGTCCTGGAAGCATAGTGTGGACAGCTTTATATATGCTAAGTAATAAAATGATTACACAGTGAATTGTTAGTTGAAAGCTAATGTGCAGAAAGGCAGTGAAGCTGGATACTGACGTCTCCACTCGCACGTCTTAGTGTGTGCAAGTACTAACATGTGTTTCCTTTAAGGTTCATCGCAGAAGAAGCTTTTGGCACCCGATATGTTTACAGAATCTGATGATATGTTTGCTGCATATTTTGATGTAAGTAATTGTAATCAACTGTAAGACAGAAAAGGCTATGTGCCATGTATATGTGAACATAGGTGCACTGTTAGAATAAGGATATTCTGATGTAATGTGTTAACATCTGCACGGACAATCTGGGCGAACAGTCTGCAAAACTCCAGTGTCCTCATTGTGCTCCTTCCCCTAAGTCTAAACTCATTCAGAACTTTCAGAGCAAGCACAGGAGAAGCAGGTGAGAGTGTCAGGAGAGCTGTGCACCTAGTGGTGTTCAAGAGTAATCGCTCTGTGCATGCCTGCCTCAGTACTCACGGGGCAGAAAAACACATCCGTGGTAGTTAGGTGGTATAAAGTCAGTATTTTCTAGACCTTTCTTAAAAATGAGTCGGCTTACAGCATTTGCATTGTGAGCAGTCGAGAGCTTTAGAATATGGAGCCTTGTGGTGTTACAGTTCGTTGAAGAGCTGGAACTGTTGCAGGAAATGGATTAAGAGACCTTGTGACTTCACTACTTTGTTGCTGTAATGATTTGTCTTGCCGTTGGTTGAAAGTCTTAGAAAGTAGAAGGCCATTTTCAGTACATATTTAAGAGAGTGAGAGGCCTTGGTAAGAGGAAGTAGGGAGAATAAATATACGGAAAATAAAAATGGGGTAGAATAAGCAGTGTAGGAGACTCTTGAAGACATTGGTAATTGGCTCTAGTAACCTGTGCTGTGGCGAATCGTCTGAATCAGGAACACCAAATAGAGGCAAGTTCAGAGAAGATGAAATGCATATTGAACCCAATCAGTTACCAGCACTCATCATTTGTCTTAGTGCTACTTGTGGTGGAGTACCTGAGAAAGTCACCTTGTAAAAAGAAAAGCCAGTTTTGAAGGTTCCAGTCCATAATACGTCGACTCTTGTTTTGTGTTCATGACTACCTAGCACATTATGCCAGGAACAGGCTTCGGAGCACAGCTACTCACCTTGTGGTCAGGAAAGAAAAAAATGAGGGTCTTTGGTCCCATAATCCTCTTCAAGAGCACAAACTTAGTGACCTAAACCACCTGCCACTAAGTTCTGCATCTTGAGAATCTGAATGGAGAGTGTATACATGTCTGCATGAGCAGGAGGCAGTGAAGGGAATGGAGAGTGTACACACGATGTCCATACGAGCAGGAGGCAGTGAAGGGAATGGAGAGTGTACACACGATGTCCGTACGAGCAGGAGGCAGTGAAGGGAATGGAGAGTGTACACACGATGTCCGCACGAGCAGGAGGCAGTGAAGGGAATGGGGAAGAGTTGCTAGACAAGAGTTAGACACTGCTTGTTGACTGAATGCCAGTCTGTAGTTTTTTGTTGTTTTTGTCCATATCTGTCGTTTCAGCTAGAGAAAATCAGATCTGATTTCAAACTTTTGTTTTCAGTTATAGTACCCTAATTACACTTACAGCATCTTTTTCTTTTTAAATTTTAATTTTATTTGTTTGAGACTGAGAGAAAGAAGCAGGGGTGGGGAGAGAGAGAGAATGGGTGCTCCGTGGCCTCTAGCTATTGGAAACGAACTACAGACACATGCGCCACCTTTGGTTTGCAGGCAAGTGCCTTATCTGCTAAGCCATCTCTGCAGCCCCACTTATAGAATAAGAGACTCTGGTAATTACATCTCAGTTACATTGAAATAATATAGTCAGTAGTAGTTATTGATAATGAAATGAATGTTTTGCTATTCTTTGTTGTTAAGGAAGTGCTTTACGTGTGGCCAATGGTAACAGAACTTTCTGTCTCCTCAATTGCAGAGTGCTCGTCTTCGGGCTGCTGGCATTGGGAAAGATTTCAAGGAGAATCCCAACCTCAGAGACAACTGGACTGACGCAGAAGGCTATTACCGTAAGCTTGCATTTCTCCTTAGCTCTAGAGTTTACCTTGCCACTTTATGAAAGCACATTCCTTGATAAAGCCCCATACTGTTGAACTTTGCATAGTGTCAATGGGAAAGTGTGACACATCCAGCTGTGGAGTGAACTGCTCTACTCTGGAGAGCAGCCCAGAAGTGTCACAGGATAAAGTGAATTAGAGATTTGGTGTGCAACCCAAGTCTGCATCTTTCCAACAATGAATGATTCCTCCCAAAGGAAGCACTCATCACTGGCTCATTTTGATCTGAAGCCAAGGCCTTGCAGTGCAGTCCTAGCTGATAGGACCCATGGAGGGAGGCATGGCTTGGATTCTTGACTGTGTCTTGGAAGTGACGTAGTGGAGATGGGACAATCTTCTAACTGTGTGTAGTGTGCCCCTCTCTCTAACTAGGATCCGATTTCTGATGAAAAAAAAATTTTTAAAGATTATTTAAGTACCTAGAGTTTTAAGTACTCAGCTAATACTTAAAGATTGACCCCGTAGTAACCACTGCGCAAGTACGCCAATACACTAAGACCCTAAATGAGCATTCAGACTGAATCCTCTCTCCCAGAAGAGGAGAAAGTATAATCACAACACCCCCTATGGTCCTATCAAAATCACCCGACAGTCCCTAACTATTAGCAAATGGGAAGGACCCAACCACCATCCGGGTGTATGACCTGTGCTCTACACAAAGGATCTTAACATGCATGGCTACAGTAAACCCTGTACTAATCAGGTGATGAATTCTAAAGGAATGTATGATGAATCTTTCATACCCTCAAAGAAAAAGTAAGGCGTAGCAGAGACTTCTAACTTTTTAAATTCTCTTTTTTTAAGGTGTGAACATAGGTGAAGTCTTAGATAAGCGTTACAATGTGTATGGCTACACTGGGCAGGGTGTGTTCAGCAATGTTGTCAGAGCCAGAGACAATGCCAGAGCCAATCAAGAGGTGGCTGTGAAGATCATCAGAAACAATGAGCTCATGTAAGTTCCTACTACAGGTGAAGCTGTTCACAAAGCTTTGTACAAATGCACATAGTTTTAGGATTTTAAAAACAACACATTCTGTAAGAAAAGTGTCATCTTCGTAAAGCTCATCCCAGTGACATCATCTCTCAAGGGGTGCCACAAGTACACGGCCAGTCCTGGATGGACTACATGGCAAGACCCTGTCTCCAAAGAGCAAAACAAAATAAAACAACAAAAAAGAATCTTAGTTTCCTTTAAATGAGTCTGTGATCCCAACACACAACACCCCTGAAGCAGTGGGAGACAGATCCATGATCTATTAGTCTGGAAGGTGAAAGGAGAGTGCAAACCCCTCAGAGTTGTCCTTGACCTCCGCCCGTTCACCGTGTATGCATGCACACATAGATGCAAAATCAAGTCAGTTAAAAAAAAATTTAAGAGTGGATTTTTGTTTGTTTTGTTGTTTGATGTAGGGTCTCTCACTCTAGCCCAGTCTGACCTGAAAATAGTGGATTTTCATTTTATTATGTGGCACATGTGATGTTCTAAAACCATAGGCTGATTGTGTTTAATCATACCAATATTTGTCATACATATATGTTTTAATATATATTCCATATCACACACTGAGCTGGTAGTAAGTCAGTTTATCATTGGTATTGAAATTAGTAGAATTAACACATTTTTACTGAAGTCTTGACTGAGATTGTCTAAGGCTTAGGAAGATTTTTGGTTGGTTGGGAAGTCTGTCTGTATTATACTCATTTTTAAAATGCAGCTTAATGGCAGTTTGTAATCAGACTTTCATAAGATGAACAAATAGTAAAATTTAGCAAAACAAGACCAGTCTGTACTGTGGGTCCTTTTGTTAAAAATGATCATCTTGCTGGGCGTGGTGGCACACGCCTTTAATCCCAGCACTTGGGAGGCAGAGGTAGGAGGATCGCCGTGAGTTTGAGGCCACCCTGAGACTATGTAGTTAATTTCAGGTCAGCCTGGACCAGAGTGAAACCCTACCTCAATAAAACAAAACAACAACAAAAAGATCTTCTCAAGGTATTTTGAGACAAAATATGCAAAATTAATATTCCTTAAAGCAAGTTCAGTTGATTTTTTTTTTTTTAATTGGTTTATCGAGGTAGGGTCTCACTCTAGTTCAGGCTGACCTGGAATTCACTATGGAGTCTCAGGGTGGCCTTGAATTCATGGCGATTCTCCTACCTCTGCCTCCCAAGTGCTGGGATTAAAGGCGTGAGCCCCCATGCCCGGCCTCAGTTGATAATTTTTTTGTATTTGTTCGTTGATCATTTTGGACATTTTAACTCTTTATCTGTGGACCTGTTTAGCAAGTGCATACTATGACATGAATAATATACTTCCCTCAGTACACAGATGAGTGTATGAACTGTAAGATTACAGCGTTAGGAAGATACAAGCCAGGCAGGCCTTGTTGTGTGACTCCTGTGATCCCACATTCAAGAGGCTAAGGCTGATCTTGAACTCTTGAGTTCAAGGCCAGCTTGGGCCTTTTGAGACTATGTCTCAAAAAAACAACCACCACCACACTTGGTACATCAGACTGGGTCTAGCATTCCCCTAAGTTCTGTGTATGTTCGGTTTTATCTTAATTTTCTTTCTTTTTAAAAATACTTTATTTATTTGCAAGCACAGGGAGATTGGGGGGGTGGAGAGAGAGAAAAAATGGGCGTGCCAAGATCTCTAGCCACTGCAAACGAACTCCAGACACATGTGCCGCCTGGTGCATCTGGCTTATGTGAGTCCTGAAGAATCGAACCTGGCTCCTTTGACTTTGCAGACAAGTGCCTTAACCTCTAAGCCATCTCTCCAGCACTTAATTTTCTTTTTCATTGCAGGCAAAAGACTGGTTTAAAAGAACTAGAGTTCTTGAAAAAACTTAATGACGCTGATCCCGATGACAAATTTCATTGTCTTCGACTCTTCAGACACTTTTATCACAAGCAGCACCTTTGTCTTGTATTTGAGCCTCTCAGGTCCGTGTTAAAGCTTGTTAACTAAACTGCCTGCCTCACTGGAGGGGGGATGCCGTGACAGTGCTGGGGTCTGGAGGTCTGCTCTTGGCTTTCCTTGGAGTCCACGGTACTTACTGTACACATCCTGAGCCGCTCTGTACTGTGTACTTCACTGGAGGGGGGATGCCGTGACGGTGCTGGGGTCTGGAGGTCTGCTCTTGGCTTTCCTTGGAGTCCACGGTACTTACTGTACACATCCTGAGCCACTCTGTACTGTGTACTTCACTGGAGGGGGGATGCCGTGACAGTGCTGGGGTCTGGAGGTCTGCTCTTGGCTTTCCTTGGAGTCCACGGTACTTACTGTACACATCCTGAGCCGCTCTGTACTGTGTACTCACTACTTGCAAGTGACCAGAGAATGTCTCAAATGGAAAGAAATGGCAATGGTGATTCTTTCATCAAGCATTAGGGATGGGGATTCTCACAGAATTTTCACAAGCAAATGTATTTCACACTTGATTGTTTGTGGGGCAGGGAGGTTGAGATGGGTCTCGCTCTAACCCAGGTTGACTTGGAATTCACTGTTTGGTTTCAGGCTGGCCTTGAACTCACAGTGAACCTCCTACTTCTGCCTCTTGGGTGGTGGGATTAAAGGTGTGTACCACCACACCTGGCATTGCACTTGATTTTATTTTATAATTGAAAATGTTTGTTTTTGAATATCTACATTTTGCGTTTTGACACCTGTTTTTGTGTTTTCTCTCCTAAAAGTATGAATTTACGAGAGGTATTAAAGAAGTACGGTAAGGATGTTGGTCTGCATATTAAAGCAGTGAGGTCCTACAGTCAGCAATTGTTTCTGGCATTGAAACTCCTTAAACGATGTAATATCCTCCATGCAGACATCAAGCCAGACAATATTCTGGTAAGTCAGACAGTGAGACCACCTTGTATGTCCATCTCTTTTTTTCTAGCAGTAGGATTCTTAACTATATTCAGCAATAATGTCTTATAGCATGATATGATAAATATTTATATTGATAAACGTTTATAATGATACTGTGGGTGTCAGTTTGTACCATTTCTGGAAATAGAGCTGTGAGTTTTATAGAAAAGTGAGTAGAACTCCATTGTGTAAATGTGCCACATCTTCATTATCCACTCATCAGTTGAGGGACATCTAGGCTGGTTCCATTTCCTAGCTATTGTGAATAGAGCAGCAATAAACATGGTCGAGCAAGTATCTCTAAGGTAGTGAAACGACTCCTTACGATATATGCCTCTGGGTGGTATAGCTGGGTCATATGGTAAATGTATTTTTAGCGGTCTCAGGAACCTCCACACCGATTTCCAGAATGGCTGGACCAGATTGATTCCCACTAACAGTGTAGAAGGGTTCCTCTTTCTCTGCATCCTCACCAGCATTTATGGTCGTTTGTTTTCATATTGGTAACCCTTCTGACAGAAGATGGAATCTCAGCGTAGTTTCAATCTGCATTTCCCTGATGACTAGAGTTGTAGAACTTTTTTTAGATGTTTTTATGCCCTCTGTATTTCTTCTTTTGAGAACTGTATTTAGTTCCATGGCCCATTTTCTTTATTAGATTTTTGGTTTTTTAAATTTTTATTTATTTATTTGAGAGAGGGAAAGAGGCTGAGAGAGAAAGAATGGGCACACCAGGGTGTCCAGCCACTGCAAAAGAACTCCAGATTTATGTGCCACCTTGTGCTGCTGGCTTATGTGGGTCCTAGGGAATTGAACCAAGGTCCTTTGGCTTTGCAGGCAAGCACCTTAACCACTATGCCATTTCTCCAGCCCCATAGTCCATTTTTTAAACTAGGTTGTTTGATTTCTTGTTATTTAGTTTTTTGAGTTCTTTGTATATTTTGGATAGTAATCCTCTGTCAGATGGATAGCTGGTAAAGATTTTCTCCCATTCTATAGGTTACCTCTTTGCTCTATTCAGTGTCCTTTGCTGTACAAAAGCTTTGTCCCAACAGTTGATCTGCTGTTTTATTTCCGGAGCAATTGGGGTTATGTTCAGAAAGTCTTTGCCAAGACCAGTATGTTGAAGGGCTTTCCTCTATGGTTTCCTCTAGCAGTATCAGAGTTTCAGATCTCATATTAAAGTGTTTGATCCATTTGTACTCAATTCTTTTGCATGGAATGAGATAAGGATCTATTTTCATCCTTCAGCACCATTTGCTGGAGAGGCTATCTTTTCTCCAATGAGTATTTTTGAAATTTTGTTGAAGATAAGGTGGCTGTAGTTACCTGGACTTACATCAGAGTCCTGTATTCCGTTCTATTGATCTACATGTCTGTTTTGATTACCATGGCTCTGTAATAGAGGTTAAAGTTGGGTATGGTGATAACCACCAGCCTTATTTTTGTTGCTCAAAATTGTTTTAGATATTCATGGTTTTTTGGGCTTCCAAATGAATTTTTGGATTGTTTCTTCTATCTCCATGAAGAATGCCATTGTAATTTTGATGGAGATTGCATTAAATGTGTAGATGGCTTTTGGTAAGATTGACATTTTCATAATATTGACTCTTTCAGTCCAAGAACAAGGGATGTCTTTTCATTTCCTAGTGTCTTCTGCAATTAAAGTTTTCATTGTAGAATTGTAGAAATCCTTCACTTTTTGGTTAGGTTTATTCCAAGGTACTTTTTTTTTCTTTTTTTGATGCAGTTGTTAATGGGAGTGATTCTTTGATTTCATCCTCTGTGTGTTTTGTATCCTTTATGTATAGAATCATATCTGCAAATAATAACTTGATCTCTTCCTTTCCAGTTTGAATCCCTTTTTATGTGTGTCTCTTGCCTTATTGCTATGGCTAAGACTTCTAGTACTATATTAAATAAAAGTGGGGACAGTGGACACCTTTGTTTTGGTCCTGATTTTAGTGGAAAAGCTTCAAGTTTTTCTCCATTTAGTATGTTGGCTATAGGTTTGTCATAAACAACTTTTATTATGTTGAGATATGTTCCTTCTATTCCCAGTTTCTTTATGACTTTTATCATGAAGGGATGATGGATTTTGTCAAATGCTTTTTTTGCATCTAATGAGATGATCATGTGATTTTTGTCCTTCAGTCCATTTATATAGTGTATTACATTTATTGATTTGCGTATGTTGAACCATCCCTGAATCTCTGGGATAAAACCTACTTGGTCGGGGTGAATAATCTTTATAATATATTTGTATTCTGTTTGCCAATATTTTGTTGAGAATTTTTGTATCTATGTTCATGAGGGAGATTAATCTGTATTTTCTTTTGTTGTCCTATCTTTGTCTGCCTTTGGTATCAGGGTGATGCTAGCTTCATAGACGGAGTTCGGTAGAATTCCTTCCTTTTCTATTTTAGGGGTCCAATATTGCACACTTGCGTCACTGTGCCTCTGGCTTAGGTGGGACCTGGAGAGTCAAACATGAGTATATAGGTTTCACAGGCAAGCATCATGAACTCTAAGCCATCTCTCCAGCCTCACACTAAATTTTTAAGAAGATTGTGACCTTGGGCAGGAGATGTAGCTCAGTGGTAGAGTGCTTGCCAACCTAGCATGGATGAGGCCCTGGATTCAATCCACAGTTTCTACCAAAAATAAAAAATACCTCTTGAGTTTAAGGCTCCTTAGGCTCTTTAATTTACATCACCTCTAACCTGAACAGTTCCTTCCAGATGAGCACATAAACAGTGAGACACGGGGGTTGGAGATTAGGCTCTGTGGAGGCCCTGCATTTGGGATCACAAAAAGAGCACACACAACCTTTAGCCAGGCATGGTGGTGGACACTTAATTCCAGCACTCAGGAGGCTTAGGTAGGGTTACCTGTGAGTTCATTGCGAGCCTGGGCTACACAGTAAGTTGCAGGTCAATCTGGGGTTGGCATGAGACTCTACCTGTATCACTCCACCTAAAAATACTAATGCTTAGGGTGTGCACAGCACTGTGTGCTTGTGGACCCTGGGATCCAACCCTGGAGCCAAAGAAAGCCCTAAGTACACAGTGTGTGCCCACACCATGATGCCCAGCAGTTCACTGGTAAGAAAGTGTTTAATGAATGACTGGTTGTGCATCTGGCTTTGCATAGGTACTGGGGATTGAACCATGACCCCCCAGGATTTGTGAGCAAGTACTTTTAACTGCTTAGCTGAGCCATTCTCAGCCCTACAACCTTCAACTGTTTGGGGTTTTTTTTTTTTTTTTTTTTTTTTTTTTTTGGTTTTCCGAGGTAGGGTCTCACTCTAGCTCAGGCTGACCTGGAATTCACTATGTATTCTCAGGGTGGCCTCGAACTCATGGCAATCCTCCTACCTCTGCCTCCCAAGTGCTGGGATTAAAGGCGTGCACCACCACGCCCGGCTCTGTTTGTTTTTTTTGAGGCAGGGTCTCACTGTAGCCCAGGCTGGCCTCGAACTCACAACCATCCCTCCTTCCTCAGCCTCCCAAATGCTAGGATTAAAGGACTGTGCCACCATGACCAGCCAAGATAACTGAAAGTTGATGCAACAGTTAAAAATTACAGTTTGTGTTAGTTAGAACGTAATCCTGCAGGTGGCATTTCTCTTAGCACAATTGGTAACACTAAACAGGCTTTGAAATGTCTCCTTAAAGAGTGCCTAGAGCTTTGAAAAGTGTGAAGTATCTTTGGGGTGAGAATGGTAGGCCAAGTTCAAGTCCCAACTCGGAATTTGTGTGTCTCACTTGAAGGGGGGAAGGGACTCTGAAATAGGAATTACCTTCACTTGTTAGTGGTGAGCACACTTCTGAACTTTCTCAGCACTGTGGGTGTGTTTACCATGGAGACAAGCCACTAATCCAGAGTTCCTGTTTACAAATGTTGTCCCATATATTTAGCATTTTATGGACTAATGCCTTCTTTATACTTAAAGAATGTAATGTATATATTTTATTTTGGTTTTTTGAGGTAGGGTTTCACTCTAGTCCAGGCTGACCTGGAATTCACTATGTAGTCTCAGAGTGGCCTCGAACTCATGGCGATTCTCCTACCTCTGCCTCTTGAGTGCTGGGATTGAAGGTGTGCGCCACCACACCTAGCTCGAAGGATAAACATTTTTTCGGCTTAAAGTGACTGCTAAATTTAAGATGGTCTAAGCCATCTTAGATGAAGAACAGTGTGAAGTTTTAGGTTTGGGTCCCAATTTAATAAGCACCACCCAGCGTTCTCATTGCCATTGTGATTTTCTGGCAACTGAAACTTGACTGAAGTCTTACTCCTTCCTTAATTAATGTCTTCATGTTTCTCTAGAGGAACCTTGACCTAATTTAGGGACTTGGGACTTTAGGAGATATTTTGTCATGTGAAGTTAGATTTTTCTCTAACTCACCCTATTTTAAACATTATTTATTAAATGTATCTGGAATTACCTCACTGAAAGAAAAGTCTTGCTAATTATAATAAAATATTTAAGGGTTTTTACTTTTCTCATAATTAGAAAGTTGAGTGCTATGATAAATAGAAAAGGTGTTTTTAAATGAGTGGCTTTTGTTCGCAACATTGAAATCATTATAACTTTTTAAAGCCAATTTTAATATGTTTGTCTTAATTATTCCTGGCATGATTAAGTTTCCTTGAAACAATGTCTTGCAGGTTAACGAATCAAAAACAATTTTAAAGCTTTGCGATTTTGGGTCGGCCTCACATGTTGCGGATAATGACATTACACCTTATCTTGTCAGTAGATTTTACCGAGCTCCTGAGATCAGTAAGTTCCTTCCAGTGTTGTTCTCCCCGGGCCATCCTGAGTGGTGGAAGCAGCATCCGCTGCGCTGTGTCTAAGCACTGTTTTCATCACACTTCAGCAGCTGCACGAGCTCATTCTGAGGAAGGGAACCGTAGCAAGTTCACCCTCCTCAGGTGGAATGAAGTTAGTTGGGACAGGAGTCTTGATCATGTCGAGCAAGAGTAGCAAAACAGTTGTGGAAAACCCTCGTCTTTAGAAGACTGCTCTTGGTTATTCAAGGTCTGATTATCATGTTTATAGACTGTCGGGGACCTTTGGTTTTTCTCTTCCTGTTGCCTGGGTTAAAGTGCACCTCCACCACAGGTGACATGAAAAAAGAGAAGTCATCTATATTTTCTTTACCCCCTTCTCCTCCAACCCTACTTGTAAAAGTGTTTTGTTTTGTTCTTACATTAAGTCCATTGAGCATCAGTGGGAAAGAACATAAAAGTAATTGCCAAACTCTGAGGTGTCAGGCTAAGTTAGTCCCCAGTACTAGAAGTGAAGTTACTGTGTCTCGTCTTATCCTCATCTGTTGAAGCTTTCCTTTTGTTTTCAGTTATAGGTAAAAGCTATGATTATGGCATAGACATGTGGTCTGTAGGTTGCACCCTATATGAACTCTACACTGGAAAGATCTTATTTCCTGGTAAAACTAATAACCACATGTTGAAGCTTGCCATGGATCTCAAAGGAAAGATGCCAAATAAGGTAGGGCATCAACATGAACTTTTTTCTCAATATTCTTCCTATAGACTGAACAGCTGACACTTGTCACCTAGCCCATAGCTGTAAAATGAAAAGTGCAGAGAGAGAGGTGGATTGCTCTATTGCTCCCTAGCTCCTTCCTTTCCTGTTTCTGGTGTTCACATTAATTGTTCAGTCAGCCCAAAGCTATCAGAAACAGCAGAAGTACTCTTTCAGTCGGTGCCCTGGTCAGTGGTTTGCAGAGACATAGGATGAAGAGGATGCAGACAGGCTTAGCTCAGTAAAGGGGTGTGCAGCAGTCAAAATGAGCGGAGATGGGCTCAGTGGCAGTTCAGTAAGAGTCGGTATTTGGGGAAGGAAGGTACCAAGTCACTTTATTTAAATGACCATCTTTTGAACATAACCCTAGTTTCTGCTTAATAAGAAGGAAGAACATGAGCTGTTTTGTTTTAAATGTCTGAGAACCCAGTCATAGCATTTCAAGATAGCAGTTTATGAGCCAGGCGTGGTGGTGCACGCCTTTACTCCCAGCACTCGGGAGGCAGAGGTAGGAGGATCCCAATGAGTTCGAGGCCACCCTGAGACTACATAGTGAATTCCAGGTCAGCCTGAACTAGAGTGAGACTTCCTAAAAGATTTGTTAGATTTTTCTTACGGATCAGAAGTCATGGTGGTGGTTGATTGTGTTTCATTGGATTTGAGAATGTCACACAGCACTGTGTTGACAGCTTATTTTCATGAATCATATGACTTACGTTAGGGCTGTTGGAATAACTTGTAAAATGTTAAAGGTTTTTTTTCTAGCTACTAAGAGAGAAGGCCCTAATTGTGTAATATTTTTCCTAAGAACAGATCATACTGAGGGTATAACCCCCGGTTTTGAACAGTGAAAACACAGACATACTTGTTCAGTCACTTCCTGGCACAGTGTGATGTTGAGTTAGATTGAGCTGCAACATCTGGGTGAGCTTTTCAGAGAGGTTAGTAAGTGCGAAACCTAGTAGACTCGAGTAAAGTCAGTACTTACCAGGTCAGTTGCTAGCACGGGCTGGGTGGGATGGGTTAAATCCAGGACTTTGTGTTTTGTAGATGATCCGGAAAGGTGTGTTCAAAGACCAACACTTTGATCAGAATCTCAACTTCATGTACATAGAAGTTGATAAAGTAACGGAGAGGGTAAGTCAGTATCCTCATTTGATTGCTGTTCTTTAATTATTGGGTTGCATGTGTTCAGTGCTGCACTGAGGAGAACCCCAGCTCTGTGTAAATGCTGTGTTGTGTTGTTAGGGAATTGAGTTCCAGGTGGTATACAGAGCTGTGATTCATAACTCCCTTTTGCTACTGATCAATTTGTAAATAACACATATCAGGCCATGAAAGCAATAAAGGGATTCACAGTGTCATATTTAGGCCCCTGTCACTGCTCCCTTAGGTCATGTGATCTGGCTTCATTTAGCTTCTGGACTGTTGGGGTGATCTTGGTGGAGACATATCTGATTATGCCATTTTCCTTGTTTGAAATCCTGTTTGTTTCCTGTGCAATGATATCGAGTTGCTCAAAGTCACAGAGCTTTTCTCCGTCACCCGAACTGTACCTTCTTCTGCAGCTTTTCTTCCTGCCATTCCACACAACAGCAGACACGCTGTTTCAGAAAGACCTTGCTGTCTTTGCTCACAGACGTCCACGAACCTATCTGTGTCCTGAATTACCTTGTATAAAAACATTTACTCGAGCGTCAGCTGAAATACACATTCTATATCAGTCTTTGTAAAGTGTCCAGGTTGAAGTAAACATTTCCATAATCCATGTCCCTTGTTTTGCCAGAGTTCTCAGTGGCACTGACCTGTTCTCTGTCTGTCTCTCGCCACTGGAGACAGGGAGCAAGAGTAGGACACACAGCAGGCTCCCCGTACAAAGTTGTCTTGGCCAACTCGGCCTCTGCCATGTCATTTTTTGGTTGCTTTTTGAAAAGATGTGGAGGAAAAGGAAAAAAAAAACACCTAAAAGTTTGAAAATGGTTAATTGATTTATATAAATATTCTTACATGTATATATTAGTTTTGGAAGACCAAAAGGTCTGATTTAAGTGACATACATATAACTTATTTAGAGATATGCATTGTAAAAATTATTTTTAGGAGAAAGTTACTGTCATGAGCACCATTAATCCAACTAAGGACCTGTTGGCTGACTTGATTGGGTGCCAGCGACTTCCTGAAGACCAGCGTAAAAAAGTACACCAGCTAAAGGACTTGTTGGACCAGATTCTAATGTTGGACCCAGCTAAACGAATTAGCATCAACCAGGCCCTACAGCATGCATTCATCCAGGAAAAAATTTAAACGAGATGAAGAAACTCCAAGGGTTTGAGTAATTCAATACAAAGACTGAAGAAATTTCACAGCAGTTTATTATTAATGTATATAAACTTATAAATATTTCTCCAGCAAATTTGAGGAAGCATGATCTATTTGAATTAATGCTAAGGGTGTTATTTCTTTTAGAAATGGTAGTTAATGTGTCTTGTGTCTGACGTGAAGTTTCCCTGTAGAACTGTTCTAACTGCCCACACTGCCCAGAACTCTAGTGCTAAGGTGTGTGGCTGCAGTTCCCATCAGAGACGGAGCGTCTGTGATGAGATGAGCAGTGGTGCTGGGTGGTTGATTGGTTTTAGCAGACTTGGCTTCAGTTTGGTCTTCAGATGCAATGGCCAGCATAAATGCTGTTTATATTCACATTTTCCTAGGTGTGTGTGTGCAGGCCACAGCAGCATGCCCTTGGTGTAGTCAGTGCCGAAGGGGGTCTGTTCCTTCTTGAGCCTGCCTGCAGGGATGTCTCCTCTTTTAAAGCAGGTTGTGTACAACTTTCAGTACACTGAAGGTAAGCTAAACCATCAACATCACCAGTGTTTTAAGATGTTATTTTATTGGAATAATTGACAAATGAGGGATATTAGCTTTGTGGCAGAATTCCCTGCATGTGTGACAACTGATCTTATTTTATTTTTTGGCATCGCGACTGTGGCATAGTTAAAGTTTCTGTTCTTTTCATCGCATTTAAAAATTTGAAGAGTATGCGCTTGATGGATAGAGCGCCTTCAGTGTACTGTTTCTTACTAACTTTACTTTTTTAAATCAACTTGCTATAGACTTTATATACATTTTGTTAAATACAGTTCCTAGTGACATAGAGACAATGCATAGTTTTCATTTACTAATTACAAATGTTGAGGCCTAATTCTGAAAGTCCTCATATTTAAAAAAAAAAGGTTAGACAACATAATGAAATTTTTAACTATTTGTATGTCATCTTAAAATGTGCTGCTTTATGGGGAAAGTGTTTTCATTTGTTCATTGTTTTCTTTATTTGTGATCATGTTGTTTTTCATACAGGCATACCCTCCACTCTTGAGAAAGCAGCTGCTTTTTAAAAGCGGTAATTGCTTCTTTACCTTTATTCTTTTGTAAATGAATCTTTTCTTTAAGATGTGACTTTAAAGTGTTGTCTTGCATAAAACAGTTGGCACTCACTTACTGTAAAGTGAATATTGTTCTCCTGCATGTGGCGTGGGCCATGCAGGTTTCTGTATGTTCTCAGTATGCACCACTAGATAATAAAGTCTTTTGTGAACAAGGCATTTGTAGCCATTTTTAAAAGTTTTTGTCTTCAGTGCTGGTAAGTCAGATAAACCATAAAACCACAAATAATTAAAAGCAACCTTTATTTTTCTCCTGAAACTAATTGAAAGCATTACCTGTTAAAGATGTAAATCTAGCCCAAATTTTTTCATTTTATTAATAATTAGGTGTATCCCCAATTATTTCATCCTACAAATGTTGTCAGCTTTCAGTGTAGTGAGGTTATTCCGGTAGGTTATGGGGTATAATTCAGGATTTAACTAATGTTTCTGCTATTTTCTCACTTTTCCTTTTGATGGTGCGGAAAGAGAAAAAGGAAAGCGGGGCACAGGCCATCCGACGCCTTCTCCCAGGGGTCTGATTTGCTGAGACACCAGCTTCACCTTCTTAACAAGGTTATTTCTGACAGCATGTGTAGATAACATTTAGCAGCAATTTAAAACAAAACCGTGTAAATCAGCTTGGCTTTGCAACACAAAGGAATTCTAGTTTTTGAACAGAGTAGAAGAGAATTTTCAAAAGCTTTATAATTTTTTTTGTGGGGGGCTAAAATAATGCTTATCTATGTGAGGGATATGGAAAATAATCAGTTTGGGGGTTTAAATAATATCTTTTAAATTGTAAATGGGATTCTTTTATTCACCCAGGCACTAATTCCAACACACATGCACGTTTTGGTGCATTCAAGATGGAGTTCAGAATAGCAGCATTCTCCTGGTGGGGTTGCTCCATTTAAAGACATGAAATGAACCACACAGCCAGGAAGCTGATAGATGGTAGAATAAGCCACCTCTGAGCTACACCCGCTTCTTCATGGGTCAGATTTATTAAAATAAATACAAGGTGATTTCCATCTGCAGGTCAAGTGACGCCTTTTAAGCAAGGCATCACAGGCAGGGCTTTAATGGTATAGTAGTGACTTTGGATTGCAGCTGCTGACAGTCCGCTGCATATTCAAATCTTAATGGTATGGCAGTGACTTCCCACCCTGATGGGTTGAGGCTGGTCATAATATGCTGCATATGCAAATCTATCTTTTGTAGCTTTTTTACTCAAAATAGTTAATGTTTTGATGTTTCTGGTGATTTTTATGACTTCATTTTAAATTACTTAATAAGTAAGTTAACTTCCACTAGAAACAGTGCATCTTATGCCTTCAAGACTGTTGTTACCTGCTCGCTAAACAAACAAAGTTGCTTGTCACTTGTTCTTTGTGTTTTAGGTGCAGCTCAGTGGAAGATGATGACGCCAGAAGACATGAGCTAAGGTTTCTGTCCTATAAAGATTACAAATAATTCTCCATTTAGTTTGTGTGTACTTTGTAGTTTTCAGCATATGACTTAGGTTCCATTGGTGTTTGGCATTTAGAGTAGTGGTGCTGTTGTGCTCATCTGTAAAGTGTTTGTTTATCACACTTCCTGCAGTTCCTCCCACCCCCAGGAAAAGTTGTGATCAAATTGAACCATAGCAAAGACTCTTGGGTGGTGAGAGGCTACATACCACAGTGGTCAAAAGTTGGATCCTGCCGAGCGTGGTGGCGCACGCTTTTAATCCCAGCACTCGGGAGGCTGAGGTAGGAGTTCGAGGCCAGCCTGAGACTACAGAGTGAATTCCAGGTCAGCCTGGGCTAGAGCAAGACCCTACCTCGAAAAACAGAACAGCAACAACAAAAAGTCAGCTCCTAAGGCTTGCTGGAAAACAGCACCTACCAGGGTAGCTCATCTGAGAGGAGTCCACGGCCAGGCAGGGCTATGCACTGCACACTCGTAACCCAGCAGACACCAGTGCAGGCAGTAGGGTCAGGAGTTCAAAGCCAGCCTGGGCTGCAAGAGACTCAGGGTTGTTTTGATTGATTGGTTGTTTTTGTGTGTGTGTCTATTTCCTTCAAAAAAAAATTTTTTTTGAGGCAAGCCCAACAGACTGGCCTGTTTTTTATTTTTTAAGTGAGCAAGAGAGAGAGAGAATTGGTGCACCAGGGCCTCCAGCCACTGCATTCAAAAATTCAGACATGCGTGCCACCTTGTGCGCATGTGTGACCTTATGTGCTTGCATCACTTTGTGTGTCTGGCTTATGTGGGATCTGGACCAGAGTCAAACATGGGTCCTTAGACTTCACAGACAAGCACCTTACCCCCTAAGTCATCTCTCCAGCCCTCCAAAATGTGTATTTCAAGGTCATCTTTCGTAGACTGAAATTTAAAGAACACTGTTAATAACTATTCCCCAGCTTAACTGTAGTAACCTGATTTTGTAACACTGGAGTCTTAAAGTAGGTTACAATGAGCAAGTATCCATTTTCCTTGGGGGGAACTGAGAAGGGTGATCCTACAGGCTTTTCAAACTCAGTGATTCAGGACTTAAAATGACTGAAAACTGTCTTATATCCAGCTGGGACAGACAAACACAATTCCAAGTAAACTTGCTGACATGGAGATTTGGAGCTCTGTAGGACCTCTGTTAGATAAGGTTGTCTACTGAATGACCCTATTCAACAGACCTGCACTCGGACTTCTAAATGGCTGGTAGTTTGCAAATATAGTGATGTGTGGTGAAGGATAACCCTCCAGAATGTAATGGTTTCTCTCAGCTGCGGACGTTCTGTCTTCCGCCATACCTTGTCTGTCGAGACCTTTAGAAACAAGCTTGTGAGGTTTTGCAGAGGAGGAGCATCTTGTTCTAAACGACACTCCCTGCACTTGTGGTCACCCTCCAGACCTCATCAGTCACCACCTGTTGCCTGCCCCCGCCCTACTGGCGCAACTATTTTGAGTTTTAAAATAAAAACAAGGCTTTTTTTTTTTTTTTTAATCTTACCACTGTAATTATTTTTTTCCTAACAAAAGGAAGTACTCAGGACATTTTTACAAAGCAGAATACTTATTTCTAGTGTGTGGTAAAGCTGGTGAGAAGTAATGTTCTTTTTGCTGGGTTGGCATCCCCCACACACCTCTGCTTTACCTGCATCAGCGTCACTGCCAAGGAATGAGGGAGCCTGACTGCTCAGCTCGAAGTACAGCCTTGGCAGTGACACAGACGCAGCTGAGAACGTAGGTCAGGTACGCAGTCTTCATCCTTGTGACCCACTATGATTGGGCTTCATCAGTACGCTTAACAGTACACTAGTGGCAGCATAGGACTCACTGAGTTTTATTCTCCATGGAATGTTCTTATACAAATGTTCACTGCAGTTTCATTTGTATTTTTTATATGTCGACGATATACATAAAATTGACTGAAATGTTATGCAGTTAATTTGGGACATTGTGGCATCCTTACCTTTTCTTCTTCTGTATATAGGGTAAGGGACTGTTCTTCTGAAGAACCTTTCCATTTAGTGATCAAGATGCGGAAGCTTCGGTCTGACGTGCTCCATGTGTATCCTAATTGTCTGGTGTCACTTGAATTGTAACTTGTATTTTAGCAGCACGTGTTCCCAACAACTTACTCAGAAAATTAATAAAGTGTGTCTCTTGCAACATGTTGTCTGCTGAGCTTTTTCTTTGCTTGAGTTTGGTGTTTCATATCTATTGATAGGATTGATGTGATTAATGTGTACTGATATGATGATATGTATTGATATGGTTGATCATATCACCATTTTCTTAACTGCTGTATCTACTTCCTGTACAATAATAGATGGTTTGAAAAGTAACCTGTGTTCCAATGTGGTTAGGGAGGTGGGTTGAAGTCAAATGGGGAGCATCACTTACAGAGTTCTCAGCATTTTAGTGTGCATTCTGAACCCCGTCGACAGGAAAGGTGTGTGTGGAAGGAAGAGTCCTGTAGGAGCGCCCAGCACTCAGAACCACAAACACGAAAATGCCCCCAAAGCTTTAACTGCCTAGCGTTCCTGCTGCTCTTCCTGAGTAATGAGCTGGAGCCCTTCTCTCCACAGTAGAACCTGACACAGGGGTTCCCGCCTGGTCTGCTCACTCAGACTCTTTAAGGAGATGTTTTCTACTTTAAAAAGTGAATTGGGAACAAAGAAGTACATGCAGAACAAGGTTGGAGGGTGGGGAGTGAGTGGGTCTGGCTTCAGTAGAACGCTGTCCCCGCATAGGAGCACACCACCACCTAGCAGGCAGAGTGTGTCCTGGTCTGCTGGGTACAATGTGGAGGCTCTGATGGGCTTTTCAAGGTCGGGTCTCGTTCTAGCTCTGGAATTCACTATGTAGTCTCAGGCTGGCCTTGAACTCACAGCAATCCTCCTACCTCTGCCTCCCAAGTGCAGGGATTAAAGGTGTGTGCCATTGCACCCAGCTTCCCCACTGCCTTTTTGAGCAAGACTTCTCCGTGCCCTGCTCATCAATCTGGGAGAAATTTGAGATGACTGCCTTTGTCTAGTTCCTAGCAATCTGGGCCTTCTGTCATCATTTTAGGGACTGTTTTCCATGAAGTGGTCCTAAGAGTGGGCTGGTCCCATGCCGAGGGTGAGGTGCTGCTGGAGGCCCTGGTGCGCCCATTCTCTATGTCTGTCTGTCTGACACACTCTCCCAAATAAATAAAACTTTTTAAAAAAGAACAAGCTTAATCTGGTGATTGTTCATTTGCAGTAGCAAGAGGCCCTGGTGTACCCATATCCCCCCTCACTCTGCTTGCAAATAAATTTTTAAAAAAATTTAAAGAGGAATGAGCTAGATGTGTGTGCCTTAGTTCCAGCACTCGGGGCTAGGCTACATAGCAAGCCAGTGCCTTAAAAAACAATTAATGAAAACAATGGTGGCTATAGTCAATATCTATGACCACCTAGTTTTGTTTTACTTATTAAAGAGAATTCAGTATTGAGATTGGGTTATTTCCAGACTTGTTGTAGGATGGCAATTTCATGATAGGACTTTGGATACTCAGGCGTAGAGCCTGAAGCAGGCTGTAGAAGAATGCAATGTTTAATTTAAAAAGAATTGAGAAGGTTAAAAAGTTTGTATTTTTCAAAGTGTGGTGCAGGAGCCACCTGCATTAAAGTTGCCTGGGATGTGTTGATCACATGTCCATGAACCCCAACTCCTAAGGTTCTGCCTCAATAAGTTTGCAGTAGAAGCATGGGAAAAAAATTGCAGGGCTGGAGAGATGGCTCAGTGGTTAAGGTGCTTGCCTGCAGAGCCTAACAACTCCAGTTCGATTTCCCAGCACCCATGTAGAGCCAGATGCACAGAGAGGCAGAAGGCCATGGCACACCTATTCTCTCTGTGTCTACTCTGCTTGCAAATAAAAGTTATTTTTAAAAATTCTGGCCTCATGAGATTTGGGCTGTTCAATGGAACAATCTTCATTTTCCTCTAACATTTGTCAAGGGTCTGAATGGAAGTTTATTTCCTACCTAAGCCTGTGCTTGGGCTCAAAGATTGGTATTTCACTCCATGTGCAGGACAGAAAAGGGCCTAGGAAATGGAGGGATCCTAAGGATTTGGAAGGTGAGGGTCTTAATATATTCAATTTGCAAAATACTTTAACTTGCAAAGGCCAAGAAGATGCCGTAAGGTTGGAATAATAAGTTGTTGGAGATGGGGAGAGGAAAAAGGTGCCAAGGTGGGAAGGACCCTTCCACTCAGATGATGTGTGTATTCATTCTATCAGAGTAACACGAGGACAGCAGCAAAAAGTCAGTTACACCATGTATTTATTGATGTTGGAGTTTGCTGAGAACGACTATGGAGTCTGGTTTTCTAAGTAAAATACTTGAAATACAATGGGCAAAAGACTCGAGTGTCAGCGTAGAAGTCCTTGATGTGTACGTGGACATCCACAGTGACAATCACAGGCCCACCATGTCACAGCAAGCCTTTGTTCCGTAGAGGTGGGTTTGATTTCAGTGTCTATCTCAGTGGTGGACCAGTCTTAGCTGGGATCTTGGTTTTGCCCGCATTTAGATGTCTGAAAAAACAAAGCTACTTCTGGTCGATGGGTGAGCTCTTGGTTATGAAGGAGGGTGACAGGCAGTTCAGCTTCTGGATGTACAGTGGTTTGTTCAGTAGGATGCTTTTTCGGGGAAGTTTCTTTTTGTTCTTTGGTGTCTTAATTTCTTCCCTCTGATTTTCGGGCAAAGACAAGTGTGTGGGTGAAGCTGGCTTTGGGGACCTTGGTGGCATACATTTGGTTGCGACCGTTTTTACCGGTGGTTGAGCTGTTTGAGCACTTGCAGGCTTGGGTGGGAGTTCCTGAGAGGAACTTTTGGAGGTTTTCACATCGTCATGAGTCGCAGCCAGCTGTTTGGTAGTGGACGGACACTTGAGGGCTGCTCTAGAGTTCGATTTACTTTTGCCAGCACTGTTGCAGTTCCACTTGGAGGCATTTTGTTCAAGCTTGCCAGAACCACTGTTGCTTTTTCTCTTTTCTCGACTTTTCTCTGTATTGGATGCCTGTGGATTCAAAGTGTCAGGAGGTTTGGGCTGCCTCGTTTTTGAGACGGCAGCTTTGGAGGAAGAGGGTCGTTCCAAAACCACTGGAGGGCACAAAGCACTTTGTACTCTTAGCCTCTCTTTTTGTACGGTCATATGCTGTAATCGTTCCAGTTCCAGTAAACGAGTTACCAGTTGCTCGATGGAGCTTTCTGGAAGGCCCACTGTTGCCTTCCAGTTTTCACATTTTGAGAGGGCAAATTTGTGCAAGTCCAGAGTGTCGAAAGGAGCGGGGAGAAAGTCTGCATACACAAATATTTCACTTGGTTCTTCAGTAAAAGGTTCCTCAATGTTTTCTATTGTTTCTGGCTTTAAGTTCAGGTCCATATTTTTAAAATAACTGAGCAAAGTATCATTCATTTTCTCATTTTCTGATAAGTCACTCTCATCTGTTACATTTTCTTCCACATTGCTGTTTCTATATTTCAAATTCCAACTTGGAGCAGATAAAGAGTCACCATTGTTGTTTTTACAGTTGAACAAGAATCAGTATGAAATTCCTTTCTGTCCTTAATAAAGTCCCCATCGGCATAGGACCAGCAGAGTCCTACTGACATTGACAGTCCAGGGTAAGAGCCAGCGTGCTTATTGTCCGAAGTACTTGAGTGGTTCAGTGTGAGGACCTTTATGGGACTATTGGCTACACTGAAGCCAGTTTTCTCTGAAGATTTTAGGGATTCCCTTTAAAAAATCATTTAATTAATGAGTAGCTTGTTGACTAGAATTAAAATGCTATTAAATTATACGATTTATCAAAGATCAGTTAATGCTTAGTTTCCAACATTTATGTATATAGCTTTCTAACAAATGTTAATTTCCAAAACTGCTCTAATTTAAACACAACTATATAAATCTCTTAAACATTAAAACACTGATTGGCCAGTCCTTTTTATCAGCACAGTTAGATTAGGATCCCTAAAGATGACTAACTGTAGCTGCGCAGCACTGTTAAAAGTGAGTAATTATGTCTATTTTCCTATATTGTATATGCAGTTGTAATCTCTAAAAACAGGTTATCCAACTCAAATTTCAAATTGAAGTTACAATAAAATATTTATTGATTCAGAATTAGATAAAAGGAAACTTAAAGAATGTACATAGGTTACTTAGCAAAGACTTTGGCATAAGACCGTACCTTGAACCCCACTCAAAAAAAAAAAAAAAAAAAAGCAGACCTCTATTTAACCACTATATATATATTGTTTTGTTTTGTTTGTTTTGTTTTGTTTTTGAGGTAGGGTCTCACTCTAGCCCAGATTTACCTGGAATTTACTCTGTAGTCTCAGGTTGGCCTTGAACTCTGCCTCCAGAGTGCTGGGAATAAAGGCATGTGGCACCACCCCTGGCAACCACTATAATTTTAAAAAATTATTTTAACAAGAAAGGAAACCAATGGTGTCTTTTGAACAAAAATTGTCCCAAATAAAATTCCTAGTAATTTTCTTCTAATGATGTCCTTTTTAGGAGTAACATTTCTAAGTTCTATATTTTTAAAAAAACTGCAAACACAGAAAAGTGAAGGGGAAAAATCCAGGCCATAGAATACCAAGTTTCTATTCAGGTTATTTTTTTTTTTTCTCAAGGTAGGGTGTCACTCTAACCCAAGCTGACCTAGAATTCACTATGTTGTCTCAGGCTGGCCTTGAACTCATGTTACCTCTGACTCCCGAATGCTGGGATTAAAGGTGTACACCTGACAGGTTGTTTGTTTTTAACATAATTAAAGAACAGGTAACACAAGTGGTGTCCACTTTGCAGATCCAGCTGCTCAGGAAACAGGCAGGTGGACAGCTTGAGCCCAGGAGTTTATCCAGCTTGTACAACATGAGACCCATCTCATAAAGACAGCCCTTCTTATCTTATAGCACCAATGTTACCTTAGAACATTAGTCTTCAAGATACTCTTTCACACTTCTTGGTTTCCCTTTGAATTTTAACATGAGCTCTATTCTGGGCCTCAAGGAGGAAAAATCCTCTGATCAGGAGATGGTGTCTATTAAGAGCCCTCTCTTGTTACACTTGGATTAAACAGGAGAGAGCGGGATGCAGATTAACTGATACATCAAGTGATGAAGCGGAGTGTGCACGGCTAAACAGTCAAGGGCTGGGGAAGTGACTCAGTGGTTAAAGATGCCTGCAAAGCCTGCTGGCCTGGGTTCAATTCCCCAGGACCAACGTAAAGCCAGATACATAAAGTTGCACATGCATCTGGAATTTATTTGCAGTGGCAAGAGTCCCTGGCATGCCCATTCTCTCCCCTGCTTGCAAATAAGTACAATATATTTTTTAAAAGTATAAGAAGCAGGGCTAGAAGGATTGCTTAGCTGTCAAGGCGCTTGCCTGCAAAGCCAAAGGACCCAGGTACGATTCCTCAGAACCCACATAAACCAGATGCACAAGATGACTCATGCATCTGGAGTTCATTTGCAGCGGCTGGAGGCCCTGACACACCCATTCTGTCTGTCTCCCTCTTTCTCTCAAAAATAAAAATAATTAAGGGCTGGAGAGATGGCTTAACAGTTAAGGCCTTTGCCTGCAAAGCCAAAGGATCCCAGTTCAATTCTCCAGGACCCACATAAGACAGATGCACAAGGGGGTGCTGCTGGGGGTCCTGGCACGCCCATCCTCTCCTCTCTCTCTGCCTCTTTCTCTCTCCCAAATAAAATATATTAAAAAATTTTTAAATTCTAAAAAATTAAAAAATATGGGTGGGAGGGATAGCTTAGCTATTAAAGTGCTTGCCTGCAAAGCTAAAGGACCCAGGTTCGATTCTCCAGGACCCATGTAAGCTATAGGCACAATGTGGTGCATGCTTCTGGAGTTCGCAACAGCTGAAGGCCCTGGCGCACCCATTCTCTCTCAATCTGCCTCTTCTCTCTCTGTCTCTATCTCTTTCAAATATAAATAAAAATATTTCTTAAAATAAATAAACTTAAAAATAAAAAGGAAGCAGTCAACCTGGTAGCACAATATCATTAAGAATTGAAAAATAAGGGCTGGAGAGCCACTCTCCAGATCCTAAGTAAGCCAGATGCACAAAGGCAAGGCAAGCACAATGCCCATTAGGTGGCACAAGTGTCTGGAGTTTGACTGCAGTGGCTAAGGCCCTAGAGTGTGCCAATTCTCTCTCTGTCTCTCTCTCTCTCTCTAAAACAACAACAAAAAAAGAGGGGCTGAAAAGATGGCTTAGCAGTTAAGCACTTGCCTGTGAAGCCTAAGGACCCCAGTTTGAGGCTTGATTCCCCAGGACTCACATAAGCCAGATGCACAAGGTGACGCATGCATCTGGAGTTCGTGTGCAGTGGTTGGAGGCCCTGGTGCACCCATTCTCTTTTTCTCTCTCTCTCTCGGCCTCTTTCTCTGTCTGTTGCTAATAAATAAATAAAAGTAAACAAAAAATTTTTTTAATTGACAAAAACAAAAAAATGACAGCCGGGCATGGTGGCGCACGCCTTTAATCCCAGCACTCGGGAGGCAGAGGTAAGAGGATCGCCGTGAATTCAAGGCTACCCTGAGACTACATAGTGAATTCCAGGTCAGCCTGAGCTAGAGTGAAACCCTACCTCGAAAAACCAAAAAGAAAAAAATGAGGCCAGGCACATACCTTTAATCCTAGCACTTGGGAGGCAGAGGTAAGAGGATCGCAGTAAGTTTGAAACCACCCTGATGCTACATAGTGAATTCCAGGTCAGCCTGGGCTAGAGTGAGAGGGTACCCTACTTCAAAAAAAAAAAAAAAATTGAAAAATAAGATTTAAGACTCAGGAAAGGAAGATGTGATCAGACACAGTCTAGCAACTGCACACAAACCAAGCTACATTTGCACCCCAGCTTGACCACACATGAACTGGGTCACTTGTAGCCAGACCTCGACATCCTCCTCTCTAAAGCAGGGATGTTGACAGTGGTCTCCCTTGTAAGCCTGCTGTGAAAGCTCAGTGGGTTATTGCAGGGGATTAAGTGCTTTCTGGCACGTGGAATAGTGCTTTCCCATGACATTTCCTTTCCCCTCAACAAGCAGTCTCAATCATTCTAAGCCTCATGGTACAGGACAGTAAGCCTGTAACCTGTATAACACATGGGCTGTCTTGTAGTGTTCATGCCACTTGCTACTTTCACAGTGAATTTCTGTAATTTCCCTTCACTTATACAGATCTTTTTTTTTTTTTTTTTTTTTTTTGGAGAGAGACACAGAAAGGGAGAGGAGAGGAAGACAGAGATGGGCGCGCCAGCAGCCTCTCAGCTGCTGTGGACGAAATTGTGCCACCTTGTGGTCAAGTGTGACATTGCACCCTTGCATCACTTTGCATGTGGCTAAACGTGGGACCTGGAGATTGGAACCATTGGAGATTGGAACCAGCGTTCTTAGGCTTAGCAGGCAGGCACCTTAACCACTAAGCCATCTCTCCAGCCCCAGATCTTTTTTAAAAAAATTTATTATTATTTATTTATTTGAGTGAAAGAGACATACAGAAATAGGTGGGTAGAGAGAGAGAATGGGCACACCAGGGCCTCCAGCCACTGCAAATGAACTCCAGATGCATGTGCCACCTTGTGCATCTGGCTTACATGGGTCTGGGAGAGTCGAGCCTCGAATCAGGGTCCTTAGGCTTCACAGGCAAGCATTTAACCACTAAGCCATCTCTCCAGCCCCCACTTACACAGATCTTTTTGGGGGTGGAGGTTGGGCTTGATCACTGTATTTCAAGTATGGGATTCAGTGGAATATTTGAATTCACTGGAATATTAAATATTTTCTCACCTGTTGTCAGTGGTGTTTTCCTCGTGAGAATGCCATAACTGAAATATCCTTTGTTTACTATTCTGCTAATACAAAAATCATGGACAGTGTTTTAGAAACTACCTGAGTTTAGAAAATAGTAATTGAAGAGTGTGGTGAATAAAACCCACCTGCGTCCTGTTGGGAGCATCTAGTATCACCTCTTCCACCTGGGTTTCCAGATAGTTCTACAAGGCAGCAGAAGACTTTTAAATATAGCATAGCTGTTTTCCTGTTCTGTCCTAAGAATGTATAGTTACTGCTCTAAGCAAGGACCATAAAGTCCAGTGGGCTCCCTTATACACACAGATATCCGTTTGCTTCAGCAGAAATTAGTATCTATTAATTCCAGCTGAGCACTGTTAACTAATAAGACTTAAATGCCACTAATACTAAATTTTTATTTATTTACTTTGAGATAGAATGGGTACATCAGGGTCTCTTGCCACTGCAAACAAATTCCAGACACATGAGCCACCTTGTGCATCTATCTGGCTTTACATGGGTACTGGGGAATAGAACCTAGGTCATCAGGCTTTGCAAGCAAGGGCCTGTAACCACTGAGGAATCTCTCTAGCCCACCACTGATATTATTCCCACCTTACAGCTAAGTGTTTGGCATTTGGATTAATTTCAGTAGTTCAGAACAGGATATTGACCATTCCAACTGCCTCAAAACATCTTAGAACTGAAATGACTTCCCTTTTTGCAATGACTAGGAAACCCTACAATGCAAAAGGCAATCTAATCAAATACTTTTTGCAACAGTATGGATGAAAACTAAGAACCTGCACATGCTAATACAAACAAGCACTCTTCTGCTGAGCATTATCTCCAGCCATGTTTTAACTTTTATTTTGAGGCAGGGTCTCATTAAGTTGCTCAAGCTGCCCTGAACTCACTCTAGCCCAGGTAGGCCTTGAACTTGCCATGTCCTGGCTCAGCCTCCCAAGTACATGGAATTATAGGACTGTACCACTGAACCTATCCAAAATAGTAATTTAAACTTTTAGAAATATTTTATTTATTTATTTACGAGAGAGAGACAGAATGGGTACTCCAGGGCCTCTAGCCACTGCAAACCAACTCCAGACACATGTGCCATCTTGTGCCTGGCTCTTGAATCTGGCATCTGGCAAACACCTTAACCTCTAGCCAAGCCCCCAAATAGTAATTTTTTTTTTTTTTTTTTGAATTGAATCTCACTCTGGTCCAGGCTGACCTGGCTATGTAGTCTCAGGGTGGCAAACACCTTAACCTCCCGAGTGCTGGGATTAAAGGCTCTCTAGCCCCCCCAAATAGTAATTTAATGACCAATTTGTAATCCTTTACAAATTTGTAATCTTTACAATAGTAAAGGCCTTGGCTTGTTTTAAGGACTTTGGAGAAATAAAATTTCAAGTTTAACTTTGTAGAAGAAAAAATTTTTTTTAAAACATGCATATAATTTTAAGCATTATATATTTTTAAAATTTTTTTTGTTTATTTATTTGAGAGCAACAGACAGAGGCAGAGAGAGAGAGAGAATGGGTGCACCAGCACCTCCAGACACTACAAACAAACTCCACATGCATGTGCCACTTTGTGCATCTAGCTTTTGTAGGTCCTGGAGAATCAAGCCTCAAACTGGGGTCCTGAGGCTTCACAAGCAAGTGCTTTACCACTAAGTCATCTCTCCAGCCCTAAGCATTATATTTTATGAACTGTTTTAAATCAAATATCCTTACCTTGTTAATTTTGCCTGAATTTGTATGAAAAAAATGACAATTAATAGTTACATAAAACAGGTTATTATTATTTGGGGGGGGAGGAGTTTTCAAGGTAGGGTCTTGGTTTAGTTCAGGTTGACCTGCAATTCACTGTGTAGTGTCAGGGTGGCCTCCAACTCACAGTGATCCTCCTACCTCTGCCTCCCGAGTACTGGGATTAAAGGCATGTGCCTCTACGCTCAGCAAGTTAATTTTTTTTTGAGAGACAGAGAGAGAGAAGGAGAGGAAGACAAATAGAGATGGGCACGCCAGCAGCCTCTCAGCTGCTGCGAACGAAATCCAGATGCGTGTGCCCGTTGTGGGCAAGTGTGGCATTGCGCCCTTGTGTCACTTTGCATCTGGCTAAATGTGGGACCTGGAGATTGGAAACGCTGGAGATTGAGATTGGGTCTTTAGGCTTCTCAGGCAAACACCTTAACTGCTAAGCAATCTCTCCAGCCCAGCAAGTTAATTTTTTTAAGCCTTTTAATGTGAGCAATTCCTCCAGTATACATAGTCACAGCCAGGATTTCTTACCACCGGCCATACTATCTTTCCCTGATGAGAGGCCTTTATTTTTAGGAATGAGCACTTCTGAATCCAAGTTCCATTGAGACAGATTCTAAAATAGTAATTTTTTAAGGATAAAATTAGCACTAAGAAAAATTTAAAGGCTCAAGTAGACAATTTAACATTTTTTTTTTTGAGTAAAATATGACAAAAGACATACAAGCTTATGATGCCCCTTCCCCACCTCCCATACAGACACTCCACTTCTGGGGAGCCAGTAGCTTCTCTTATCCAACCATTGCCAGCTTGTTACTTTGCAAATGGAAAGGCTTTTGCAATAATTTATTTAAAAATAGTGACACAGGCTGGAGAAATGGCTTACTGGTTAAGGCATTTGCCTGCAAAGCCAAAGGATCCCTGTTCGATTCCCCAGGACCCACGTAAGCCAGATGCATGAGGGGGCACATGAATCTGGAGTTTGTTTGCAGTGGCTAGAGGCCCTGGCGTGTCCATTCTCTGTCTGCCTCTCTCTTCTCTCTCTCTCTCTCTCTCTCTCTCTCTCTCTCTCTCTCTCTGCTTGCAAATAAATAAATAAATAATTTTTAAAAGATTTTTAAAAAATAGTGACACATGGGTTTTCAAAACTAATTTTAAAATATGAACGGCTGGGAGATGGCTCAGCAGTTAAAGGCACTTGTTTGCAAAGCCTGCCAGCCCAGGTTCAATTCTCCAGTCCCCACATAAAGTCTGCTGTACAGAGTGGCATATGCATCTGGAGTTCATGTGCAGTGGCAGGAGGCCCTGGTGCACCCCCATACTCTCTCAAAAAAAAGAAAAAAGCCTTGTTTGATTAGAGATTTAAAAAAAATTTTTAATTGACAACTTCTATACTTACATACAAAAAACCCATGATATTTACCTCCCCTCCCCCATGATTAGAGATTTTTTTGAGACTTGGAGAGAAGCTAACTTTCCCTTTGTTAAAAGAAATAAAAATTTTCCAGTCACTACCCAGGTATTCCAAGAACACTGCTCTGAAGGCAACAAGGCCATTTCCACAGTAAGACTCTGGGAGCTGTCTTGGCAGTGGGAGCTGCTGCCCCCAGGTTAATTGGAGTTCAAGAGTACTGGCCATACCTCCTGGGAGATGGCTGGTACATGCAGGTTGGTGTCACAGTTCTCATCGTTTCTTCTCACCGTTTTTGTGTGGCTGCTCTTCTGTTCCCTCACAGCCCTGTACAGGTCGTGGGACAGCACACTTACCAGTCAGGTTCAACATTTATATTAAAAAAAGCCTGAGTTTCAGCTATCCATAAAGAAGGTTAAAACATGCTTTGGGAGGCTTGGGGACTGGAAGTGTACCCTGGGCTCCATTCCTCCTCGCCCCCACCACCACCACGACCAACAAATGCTCCGAAAGCAGAAAGGGACTGTGAGGGCAGTGGAGGGGGCTAACCCACGAAGCCAACCTGAAACAAAGGGAAAGCTATACCACAAAATGGGCGTGGATGAATATAAATTGCAAGATCTAATGGAGAGAGATGAAAGTCACAGGTAAAATATCTGGTAAGATTTAAAACACATTTGCGAGAAAATATGAATTATCTAGAACTTATAAAACAGGACTCGAGCCTGTTTGTAATCATTGAAAAGAAAAAGTGTTCCATTTGACAGCAAGGCTAACCTTACAACAACGCAGGCAGGGCAAGGACCCCGTGCGTGTTTCAGACACACTAGAAGGCCCAAAGGCCCAGGCATTTTCCATGATCTAGTTTGATGACTAGAAACCCGTGGTGGTTTAAGGTCAGTACAGGGGACCGAGCTGGGGATGCTGCGGGCGAGAAGGCAGCTGATGGAGGAGGGCGTGAGGCCCACGGGAGAGCGGCCCCTTCCCTCCTTCCCTCCAGGCTGAGGCTGGCCGGCCCGGGCATCAGGCAGGGCTCTTACCGCTCAGCGCTGTTGGCCCACGTGTCTTCGCCGGCGTCGTCCTGGGGCCCCTCGGCCTGCTGGGTGAGCATCCGTGCGGGCGCAGGCAGGGCCACGGCCTCCCTGCGGAAGAGCATGCTGAGCGCCCAGGAGGTGGGACCAGGCCCGGCGGGGCCCACCCAGGCCAGGCGAGCGGGGCTGCGGCTCCCGTTGCCCAGCAACTCTGCTCCGTGTTCCACCCGGGGCCTCTCTGCCTGTGGGGGGCGGGGGTACCTGGCACAACGTGGTTCCTCCTTCAAGGCTCTGTAGACCTTGCCAGGCCTTCTTTGTCCCCTGGGAGATTTCTGAGGCCTTCCGGGCCTTCCTTGGGCATCCCTAGGGCCTCCCCTTAATCCTGGATCCCCTCGTTCCTTCTTGGGGACCTTTGGCTTCTCTGAGTTTTCTGGGCTTTCCTGGCCGGTCCCAGACTCCCCTGGCCTTCTGGATCTGGGGTTGAGGACTCCTTCAGTGGCCAGTGTGCAGGTCCTGGTCCACAGACCTCCATATGATCAAATAAAGCCAGGAGCTTTGCCCTGCATGTCCTAAACTAGGTATCTATCAAGTTCTGTTTATTTTATTTGTTTACGAATGGGAGAGAGAGAGAGAGAGAATACACCAGGGCCCCCTGCCACTGCAACAGACTCCAGATGCATGTGCCACCTTGTCCATCTGGCTTTACATGGGTACTGGGGAATCAAACCCCAGTCCTTAGGCCTTTCAGGCAAGAGCTTTAACCATTGAGCCATCTCTCCAGCCCCTCAAGTTCTACTTATGCCTATAATGGGAGTACCTTCAACAGTTAAAATAGAAGAACAGTGTCTCTGCTGAGAGCAACCCCCCTCAGGTCAGTTTAGGTATGTCACCTGTCTAAAAATAAGAACAGAGGCTGGGGAGATGGCTCTGAGGATGAAGTAGTTGCTGGCAAGTGTGAAGACCGGAGTTCATACCCCCCAGCACCCATGTAAAAGCCAGAAGCAGTGGCTACTGGCTGTTAATTCCTCATGCCTAGGTGAGATGGGAGGTGGAGGGGGATGGGAGAACCTGAAGCTCTTGGGGTAGCCAGCCTGGCCAAACAGGGTGAACCACACAGAGACCTGCTTCAAACAAGGTGCAAGGCAAGGACCCTCACCCGAAGTTGTCCTGCAGCCTCCACAGGCAGGCCATGGCCTTCGTGCATGCGAACACATGCACAGGATAAAAATAAGAACAAATGTTGGTTGTTTCTTTAGATTTTTTTAGAGCCCAATTTTGTACCCGCAAATGAAATGCATATCTCTTACCAGTTCCACAAATTAAGTGGATAGGAAAAAGAGGAATGAGCCAAGTGTGGTAAGTGCACACCTTTAAACCTAGCAGCCGGGAGGCAGAGGTAGGAGGATCACTGTGAGTTCTAGTCCACCCTGGGACTACAGAGTGAGTGCCAGGTCGCCTGGGCTAGAGTGAGACCCTACCTCGGAATCCCCACCTCCCCCCAAAAGGAGCAATGAATATATATGTAATTATACATATATATATTTCCATCTGTAAATTCCACATCTGATGTTTGTGATCATGCATTTCCCGTTTTGTTTTACTCTTCTGGCTCATCTGAACCCTGGGTCTGTGCTCCTTTACTGGCCTTCCCGCCAGTGCCACGCCGAGCCACGTTGCGTATGGAGAGCTCACGTTGTTTCGGTCCACTTCTCAGTATTTGAACTTACTTTTTAGTGTTGGGAAAGGTGAAGCTGGAATCCTTTTTCTGGGGGTTGGGGCCCTCCCACCTCATCTGCTGGGAGCTGAACACTCTCTTCAGAACGCTTCCCTTGAGAAACTTGGAGATCTTCTCTCTCTGGACGTTGCTGAACACTCGGCCTTCGGGAAGCCAGCCAACCTTGTCACTTGCACTGAGCTGGCCAGGAGGCAGGGGAAGGTGCTTCTGAGACATAGCAGCCCGCTTTGAGACAAAAAAAGGAATGGCTGTGAAGGAAGATCTGCCTACGTAGAAAAACAAGTCAGTGCCTTGCCCTGCACGCCAGATCAATTTAGTTAACGAGGCCACCAGTATAGCCTGGGCAGAGGCCCACCCTCTGGCAGCAAGGCTGCGGGCAAAGAGCAGGGGCCAGGCCCAGCACAAGTCTCTAATCTGCTCTTGGATGGGAACAATAATCAAAGCCTGTTGTTGTTTTGGGTTTTTTTTTTTTTTAATTTTTAAAAACTTTAAAATTTTTTTTTGCTTATTTTTATTAATTTATTTGAGAGTGACGGAGAAAGAAAGAGGTAGAGAGAGAATGGGCACACCAGGACCTCCAGCCACTGCAAACGATCTCCAGATGCATGCACCATCTTGTGCATCTGGCTTACGTGGGTTCTGGGGAATCGAGCCTCAAACCTGGGTCCTTAGGCCTCACAGGCAAGCGCTTAACCTCTAAGCCATCTCTCCAGCCCCAAAGCCTATTGCTTTGAAAGGGAAAATAGTGCATTGACCACTGAAGAGTAGAATTGTAATTAAGTGGAATACCAAACAGTATAAAAATGAAAATATTTGCTCCATATTAAGACAATAGCTGAGCCTGGCTGGCTTGGACCAAGATCACAGGGCTAGTCGTCCTTCCTCGCACTTCTGTCGGCTCCCACCCCCAGTGCTTGTCTCTATCACAACATAATTAGAAAGACGAATGCGTTTGATTCCTGCAAGTCTTCTTCGTTGTAAAAAAGTAAAACAAGCAAATATATATGTATATGTATATGTATATGTATATGTATATGTATATGTATATGTATATGTATATGTGTGTATACATGGATGTATATCTGCCCGATCATGTACACGTGTATGTATGTATATACATGGATGTATATCAATCAGAAGTTTTTTAAAAAATAAACTATGGCCGGGCGTGGTGGTGCATGCCTTTACTCCCAGCACTCAGGAGGCAGAGGTAGGAGGATCACCATGATTTCGAGGCCACCCTGAGACTACATAGTGAATTCCAGGTCAGCCTGGACCAGAGTGAGAACCTACCTCGTAAAACCAAAAAAAAAAAGCAAAACAAGGCCGGGCGTGGTGGCGCACGCCTTTAATCCCAGCACTCCGGAGGCAGAGGTAGGAGGATCGCCCTGAGTTCAAGGCCACCCTGAGACTACATAGTTAATTCCAGGTCAGCCTGGGCCAGAGTGAGACCCTACCTCGAAAAACCAAAAAAAAAAAAAAGCAAAACAAAACAAAACTGTGGGCTGGGGAGATTGCTCAGTGGTTAAGGTGCTTGCTTGCAAAGTCTAAAGACCCAGGTTCAACTCCCGAGAACCCACATAAGCCAGATAGACATGGGGCGCATGAGTCTGGAGTTTGTTTGCAGTGCTGGAGGCCCTAGAGCACCCATGCTCTCCCCACTTTCTCTCCAATAAATAAACTTAAAAATTAAGAATTAAACTGTACAGCAGAATGATATTGTAGTTTATATATGTGCCATATTATCCCTGTTCATTCATCTGCTGATGGACATCTGGGCTAATCCCACCTCCTGGCTATTATGAGCAGTGTTGTTAGGCGCATGGGGTGCAGGTGTGCCTGCAGCATAAGGATCTTCTTTCCTTGGCTGTCTACCCAATAGTGGGATGGCTGGATCTATAGTTTTCTATTTTATTTTATTATTTTTTGTTTTTTTGAGGTAGGGTCTCGCTCTAGCTCAGGCTGACCTGGAATTCACTCTGTAGTCTCAGGGTGACCTTGAACTCATGGCGATCCTCCCACCTCTGCCTCCCGAGTGCTGGGATTAAAGGCGTAGGCCACCACGCCTGGCTTTATTTTAATTTTTTTTATGGCTTTTTTCATCATAATGGCTGTGCTAATTTACATTCCCAACAATGAAAGAGAATTTCAGAGTTCCCTTTTCTCTGCATTCTTGCTAGCATTTCTTGTCTTTTTAATAATAATCCATTTTTTAAAAAAATATTTTATTTATTTATTTGAGAGAGAGAAGCGCAGATAAAGAGAGAAAGAAAATGGGCACACCAGGGTTTCTAGCCCCTGCAAACAAAGTCCAGATGCATGTGCCACCTTGTGCATCTGGCTCACATGGGTCTTGGGAATCAAACCTGAGTCCTTAGGCTTTGCAGGCAAGTGTCCTAACCACTAAGTCATCTCTCCAGCCCTATAATAATCAATTTTACAAAAAGCTAACCCTAGCCGTGTGTGGTGGCGCACGCCTTCAATCCCAGCACTCGGGAGCAGAGGCAGGAGGAGCGCCATGAGTTCGAGGCCACCCTGAGACTAAATAGTGAATTCCAGATCAGCCTGAGCTAGAGTGAGACCCTACCTCAAAAAAAAAAAAAAAAAAAGCTAACCCTTAATAATTATGATATACTTCTCTTTTTAGTCACATTCAATAAACTTCATCTATCTGTAAACAGTTCATCAGTAGCTGTTTATAGCAACAATGAACCTACTGCTAGCCAGTAAGCAAGGCAGGCATCTACCTGCAGGGCAAACTCCTATATTAGTGCCCATTGAAAATATTCTTTCCTTTGTCTTTCAGCTAAAACTTTGTGTCACAAACTTAGCATGCCCAGAGATTTCCTGTCTACCATTTTGCCATGATCTTGAGCTAAGCATGTCCAAAAATTTGTCTGTCATCTTGCCTCCTTAAATTATGACCTTAAAGATACTCCTTCACTGAGCCTGCTCAGAAACATGGCCACCATTAAAATGCTTTCCCACAGGAAATCACAGAATAAAACCAAAAAGCTGGCAGATAGCAGCAGCTGCTGCCAAGAGGGTCTGGCTTAGTTTGTCCTCCAATTTCTCTCCATTCTGTGGTGTGGCTTCCCAGCCAGTTCAAAGAACTGAGTAATTACAGGGAACCCGGGGCTCCCTGGCTGGCTGGCTGAGCTGAGGATGAAGGGGCAACTGTAACCAACCCTCTTATGTACATTTTTGGCCAAGTCATCTTCCTTCTTGACAGCACCTCGCTTTCTGGAGTTGTGAAGTTTCGTGTTGATTCCTGACCACTCCTGCTGTCCTTGGCTCCGTGGCCTGCAGGGAGGCAAAGATCTACCCACAAAGCTCGGGCAGAGCTGTTTCATTTGCTGGCTTTCTTCCCTCCTCGTTCAAGGGAGAAGAGACTGCAAAGCAGCGGGCCCCTTACCTGTGTTGATCTGGACATTTCCTCAGGTGGGGACCATGAAGCCCTTCTTTCCTCAGGCCTGCAGAGGACCGTGCTGGTGGACTAGCCTTTCTTGGGACCCTGCAGGTCTGTGGAGTCTTAACTATGCACACAGGGTGCAAAGCCACTGCGAGATGCCAGGTGGGAAAATAACACAGACTATGTGCACATCAGTCCCTCCTTGCCCTTCAGGAAACTTCTTTTTCACTCCTTACAGCTTGTCCATGTCCAGACAGAAGACTGGAGTTTCTGTGGACAATCCCTGAAAGCCTTACAGGATCACTTCCATGGGCAGCTTTACCTCACTTCCAGGCTGCCGAGCAAGTTCTCAGGGTTCCAGGCCAATGCACGGAACCATTGTGATGCTCAGAATTCGGGGCCTATAGACCAGCAGGCAGTTCACACCATCCCACCTGGGAGACTGATGGCAGGGAGCTGGAAGGAAGAACTGTGAGACATACCAGCTACTCTTCAAGTTCGGTTTCTCCTTCCCTGTAACACCAGCAGCCGTCATGGGAGCAAAAAAAACCTCTGCCTCTGTCCTCAATCTCTCACTCAAGCCGAAAAACTATGCCCACCCTGATGTGCTGTGCCACACCTTTGAGGTTTTCTCGAACCTCCACAAGCTGCTGCCGAACCACCTGGTGGAAGTACTGCACTCTTACAGGACTGAAGATGAGAAAAAGAAATGTATGTGGGGAGAGGGAAAACGAGGATGCTGCTTTCCTTGAAGCAGGGTCTCACTCTAGTCCAGGCTGGCCTCAAACTCATGGAGATCCTCCTACCTCAACCTCCAAGTACCTGGTTTAAAGGTGTGGGCTACCACACCTGGCTGGGAATGCTTTTTAAAAGTAAGCCCCGCTTTGGTCTCGGTGTAGGTATTCTGTTCATTTTGAGTGCCATCAGCTCCGAGGCTCGTTTCCCATCCCAGGGCTGGGGGCTAGTGTTCTTGGAGCTGACTGGAGTTTTCCCTTGTGTGGAGTTAATTGTCCCTTCTTCACACTCCTTTCATTTAAGTAGGCATTTATGGGCCTCGATAGGTTTGTCCCTCATCTTTAGACAAAGCACACCTGTGGAAAGGTGAAAATAGTCCAAGTAGGAAATATGCTCTATTTAAAATTTAAGCTCTAGGGCCAGAGAGATGGCTTAGCAGTTGAGGGCACTTGTTTGCAAAGCCTGATGGTACAGGTTCGACTCCCCAGTACCCACGTAAAGCCAGATACACCAAGTGGCACATGTCTTTGGAGTTTGTTTGCAGCAGCAGGAGGCCCCTGGCATGCCAATACTCTCTCTCTCTCTCTCTCTCTCTCTCCCTCTCTGTATATATGTCCCTCGTTCAAATAAATAAGAATATAAAATGATTAAGGTTTAGGCCTGATTTATTTTTATTTATTTGAGAGAGAGAACACAAGAGGCAGATAGAAAGAGAGAAAATAAGTGTACCCTAGCCACTGCAAACACACTTCAGATAATGCCCCACCTTGAGCACCTGGCTCTACGTAGATACTGGGAAGCCAAGCTTGGGTCCTTTGGCTTTTCAGGCAAGTGCCTTAACTACTAAGCCAGCTCTCTAGTCCTTTAGGATTGATTTTAAGGTTAGCAGGATTAGAAATTTTATTCCTCTGCTCTACTCCCTACTACTACTTTCTGCCATTGTCAGAGGTTTTTTTTTATTATTATTATTGACAACTTCCTTAATTGTAGACAATATCCCATGGTACTTCCTTCCCTCCCCCCTTTCTACTTTGAAACTCCACTTCATATCTCCTCTCCCTCTCAATCAGTCTCTCTTTTATTTTGATGTCATCATCTTTTCCTATTATGATGGTCTTGTGTAGATAGTATCAGGCACTGTGAGGTCATGGATATTCAGGCCATTTTGTGCATTGTCAGAGTTTTATGGCACCTAGGAAAGAGGTTCATTTCCTCTGTGTATGATCAGTAACCTGGATTGTTTTGTTTTTGTTTGTTTGTTTGTTTGTTTGTTTGTTTGTTTGTTTGTTTGTTTTTCAAGGTAGGGTCTCGCTCTAGCCCAGGATGACCTGGAATTCACTCTGTAGTCTCAGGGTGGCCTTGAACACATGGTGATTCTCCTACTCTGCTTCCCGGGTGCTGGGATTAAAGGAGTGTGCCACCATGCCTGGCTGAAATTTTTTCTTAGTATTATTATTTTGAGATCAAGTCTTACAGTATTGCCCAGGCTGGCGAAATTCCTGGGTTCAGCCTCCCGTGTAGCTAGGACTCAGGCACATGCCACCCCACACAGCTGATAGCCTGTAGATTTTACAGAAGTGCCTTTCTGTTCCTGACGTTTGGTGAAGGTGGTTGACAATTTGCCTGATTTATAGAACTTAGTGGAGCCTGCTTCCTGGACTGTTTGCTCACTAAATGTTGGACGCCAGTAGGTGGCGGTCACCTGTGCCCATGAGCTCAGGAAACAAAATAGAAGCTTCCACAGAGAAAAAGACACAAACCAGAAAGAAAGGAAGATAGATGTTGACATAGTCGCTTTTAAACTGCTAGGGCAAAGGTGGTTAATTGTATTCTCACTAATCCCTATCCCTCGAAGCCAGAGAACTGTGAATAAATCCATACATCCAGATTATAACTGCATGAATAACACATAAGCCATCAAGAAAAACATAGAGCTCAATAAAACAGACAACTGTAGGAAGAGGTAGTCCACGGATGAACTGCAAACCACTAAGAAACAACGGGAGATGCGCAAACAGCAAGGAGATATTTTTAGGCCATCAGACTGGCCAGTTTGAAATGACCATTGATAATGAAGATGTGGGGAATTTCATATCTAACACGTGTCAACAACGTTAATTGACCCAGGATTTTGGAAGGGTAACGTGGAAGTCTTTATCAAAATGCCCAGTGTCTCTTAACAGTTTAAATAAATGAAAGTAGAGACAGGAAGCAACAACTTTCTTCTTTCTTCCAACACTCTCCTTTTTTTTTTTTTTTTTTTTTGAAATTTTTATTTTTTTGAGATAGCATTTCCCTCTGGTCCAGGCTGACCTGGAATTCACTATGTAGTCTCAGGGTGGCCTCGGACTCACGGCAATCCTCCTACCTCTGCCTCCGGAGTGCTGGGATTAAAGGAGTGCGCCACCACACCCAGCTTTCAACCAACTCTTCCTTTCGATTCATTCTGCTGATTTTCTGTGGTTTTTTTGGGTGAAATTACAGGCAAATCACACAGCTTTCTAGGTCATGTCCATATGAAAAATCCACTCTAACAATGCATTCTAAAGTCTCTAAAGGCAGTGTGTGAGAGTCCCTCCTTTTGTTTCCACTCCTCCACTGGCTTCTGTTAGGTTCTGTTAGGTCGACAAGGTTGCAGATGGGAGGAAGGGGAGGACCAGACATAAAAGGGTTTTCCCTTGACTGAGAAGGTGTCAGGTCAAGACCAGACCCTCTCTCTCCTGGGCATGTGCGGGCTCCTGGCTGTGAGGGTCTCATTTTCACACCCTCTCGCCAACATTTCCCTTTCTCTATCCCTGCCTGCCCTAGTTCTGGCTGTTGCAATGAAGCATCATAGACCGTGGTTTTAAAACAACAGACACTTGTTTCTCGCCATCCTGGAGCTCTGGGGGGGGGGGTCAAAGGTCAAGGCAGATTCAGTGTCTGGTGGGAACTTTCTGACTCAGCAATGTTCTCACATGTGTCCCCACTTGATGGAAAAGGAAGGGCCCTCACAACTATTTATTTATTATTTATTAATTTATTTGAGGTGGGGAGAGAGAGAGGGAGTGTGTGTGTGGCTGCAAATGAATTCCAGATGCATGTTACTTTGTGCATCTGGCTTTATGTGGGTACTGGGGATCTGAACTTGGGTAGTCAGGATTTGTAAGCAAGTGCCTTTAATGGCTAAGACATCTTCCCCACCTCCACAATTATTTTATATTTTTAATTTTTATTTATTTATTTGCAAGCAGAGAGAGAAAAGAAGCAGAGAGAATGGGCATACCAGGGTCTCGAGCCCTTATAAATGGACTCCAGGTGCATGTGTCCCTTTATGCATCAGGCTTTACGTAGGTACTAGGGAATCAAACCAGGGTTGTCAGGCTTTGCAGGCATGGGCCTTAATCACCTAGCCATCTCTCCAGTCTCACAATTATTTTATAAGGGCACTGATCCAATTTGTGAAGGTTTTCTGCTCATGACCTCCTTGCCTCCTGAAGGCCCCACTCCTTGGGGGTTAAGATTTCAAGATCTGCATTTTGAATGGCACTAATATCCAGACCACAGCACCACGCTTCCCAGTCTTTGTACGGCACTCCTCCAGCCGCTCCTGGCTCTGTGCAGCACACTTCCATCCTGTTTTACTGAAGGTTGCCTCAGCCTTTCACAAGATATCTCTTGAGATCCTGTTCAAGGTGGTTCCAAGTTAGCTACTTTCCAGGGCTTTTACCTTATAGAAAATGTGAGCCTGTGGCCCAAGCCACTCACCATTGCATGTTTCCAGGTGCTAGGAGTTGAATGGTGTCTCTTCAAACATGAACTATGGGGACATCACATCACGTCTTCAAACATGAGCCTGTGGGGACATCACATCACGTCTTCAAACATGAACTATGGGGACATCACATCACGTCTTCAAACATGAGCCTGTGGGGACATCTTTAAACCATTGACCTCTTGGAAGACATCTTCAAACCATTTCACTGCAACTCCAGAAAGATCATATTCCGTATCCTGCTGCACACGCATGTCCTTCCCATTAGCAATTCCTGGTCCACATCCTGTCCTCCACACACACTCACACTGCAGAGACACACCAGCATGGTGATGCTGAGGCACTGTACTTAATGGTGAGGAGTTGAGAACAGTCGAGTGTCACTCAGTAGCTGAATGATTCTGTCCGTAATGTGCCATTAAAAGAAGGTTGTGGGTTGGAGAGATGGCTTAGCGGTTAAGGCGCCTGCCTGCTAAGCCTAAAGAACCCGGTTCCAATCTCCAGGTCCCACGTTTAGCCAGATGCAAAGTGATGCAAGGGCGCAATGCCGCACTTGACCACAAGGGGGCGCACGCATCTGGATTTTGTTCACAGTAGCTGAGAGACTGCTGGCATGCCCATCTCTATCTGTCTGCCTCTCCCTCTCTGTCTGTCTCTCTGTGTCTCTCTCCAAAAATAAATAAAATAAATTTTTTTTTTTAAAAAAGAAGGTTGTGCCGGGCATGGTGGCACACACTTTTAATCCCAGCACTCGGGAGACAGAGGTAGGAGGATTACCATGAGTTTGAGGCCACCCTGAGACTACATAGTGAATTCTAGGTCAGCTTGGGCTGGAGTGAAACCCTACCTTGAAAAACAAAACAACAACAAAAAAAGAAGGAGGAGGAGGAGGAGGAGGGGGAGGGGAAGAAGAAGAAGGTTGTAGTCGCGTCTCATCACCATGACAAACACCTGAGATAAGCCCACCTAAAGGCTCAGAATTTCAGACTTTGCCATGCATGGTTGGTGGCTCCATTGTGTTTGGCCTCTGTGGAGGGAGCACATCATGGTGGAGTATGTAGAAGCAAGCTGCTGAAGGTGCGTCTCCAAACCAGGTGCTGTTCATTCCTTGTTACCACTTGAAGAAGGGCTAGGATGTTACCCTACAATACAAACTGTGTCACTATGATGGGTTTTTATTGATTGCCAATTTAAAAAAAAAAAAAAACACTTTTTATTTTATTTTATTTGTTTGAAAGAGAGAGAGAGAATGGGCATGCCAAGGCCTTTGGCTGCTGCAAAGGAACTCCAGATGCATGTGCTACTTTGCACATCTGGCTTACGTGGGTCCTGGGGAATAGCTTGGGTCCTTTGGCTTCATAGGCAAGAGCCTTAACCATTACGCCAGGTCTCAGCTCTCCAGCCCTTGATTGCCAGTTTGATTGGGATCTAGAATTACCAGTAAGGAATTATGTGGACTAGGTAGCCTCTGGGCATGTCTGTGAGGGGTTATCTTAAGTAGGTTTTTTTAATTAATATTTTATTTATTTATTTGAGAGAGAGAGAAAGAAGCAGAGATAGAAAGAGAGAGGGAGAGAATGGACATGCCAGGGCCTCCAGCCCCTGCAAACAAACTCCAGATGCATGCGCCCCTTTGTGCATCTGGCTTATGTGGGTCCTGGAGAACCGAACCACAATCCTTTGGCTTTGCAGGCAGATGCCTTAACCACTAAGCCATCTCTCCAGCCCCTTAATTAGTTTTTTTTACAGTCACTGTGGGTGGCACTGAAATGGGACTTACTTTTGGGAGTTTAACCACAAACTCCAAAACCTGAGCTGGTGTCTGCTTTATTTAAACAATTGAAATACAACAAGACCGAGAAGGATTCTTTTAGTCAATTATCATATTTATTCAGAAGTCAGGAGGGGTGGAGGAAGTCAGCGGACCAGAAAGCAGGGGAGCTGGCAGGGGAGGTGACTCTGCGAACCACCCGGTGAGAAGTGGAAACATCCTCATGGTCTAAGGGTTCATGCATATCCTGTCCACCCTGGCAGCAGCTAAGTTCTCAGGTTGGGGAAGGCCAAACTCTGACTCATGGTGAAAACCTCAGATGCTATGAGATGAACGACCCAGGAGCCAGAAAAGAGGAAGAAGCCCACCCAAAGCCCTAGGAGCAGCCAGGCTGTTTATTTTGGGTTGGGGCTGAATCTGGAAGAAGTCGTGGCGTCTGGAAGGGGCTGGGCTTGAACGCATGCACCTGAGTAGTCCCAGCTCCGCAGGACGCCGCAGACCCGAGGGTGAACATGTGGGGTCACCTCAGCATGATGCCATGAGCTGGGCTCCTGGATGCCACAAAAAGGAGAGAGCAACAGCCTCCGTCCTCTTTGTTTTGATCCTGCTGATGCGATGACATGACTCCGACTTCCGGCTCCTGTCATGCTGTCCCCACCACGATGGGCCCTGCCCTCTGGAATTGCAAGCTTAATCAAGCCTTTTCCTTCCGGGCATTTCTTCTGGTCAGGAACTTGTTCCCAGCGATGAGAAGTTGGTGACACCGTCACTAATAACACGGTGTAGTTTGGCTGACTGGCGTTCCCTCCCTCCTTCCATCTCTTCTTCCCTCCTTTCCCCCTTTCCTTTGCTCAGTTCTCTTTTTTTTCTTTTTATAAATATTATTTAAAAAATTTTTTAAGCATTTTAATATTTATTTATTTATTTGAGAGTGACAGACAGAGAAAGAAAGAGGCAGATAGATAGAGAGGGGCATGCCAGGGGCTCCAGCCACTGCCAACAAACTCCAGATGCATGCACCATCTTGTGCATCTGGCTTACGTGGTTCCTGGGGAATTGAGCCTTGAACCAGGGTCCTTGGGCTTCACAGGCAAACGCTTAACTGCTAAGCCATCTCTCGAGGCCCTTCTTTTCTTTTTCTTGCAGTGAGACTGTCTCAGTGAAAGAAGAGAATGTTGGCCTCCATTCTGGTACATGTCTCTTGTGTCATTGTGGGAGAGCAGTTTGGTTAGGGAGCAACTGAGGTCATTGTGAACTGGGTGCTTGTGGCATAAATGCAGAAGGTAGTGAACATGTCCAAAGACTAAAACTAATTCTCCAGTGTTGGACTAAATGTGGCTTGATGAGAGTGAGAGGGGGAATGTGGACACCTGCCCTGCCAGGTGTCACTTGCCAAAAGCTGTTTTCCTCTTTCTGGATGGCAGTGCATCCATCCCACAGTCTTGCAGGTGTGCTAACAGCCATGCTCCAATATCACCTCGGGCTTCCTGCCTTCCCTCTTCTCTCCTCTCCTCCCCTCCCCTCTTTCCTGTCTCCTCTCCTCTCCTCCTCTTTCCTGTCTCCTCTCCTCTCTTCTCCTCCCCTTTCCTCTCTCTCCTCTCCTCTCCTCTCTTCTCCTCTCCTTTTCTCTCTCCTCTCCTCTCTCTCTTCTCCTCTCCTCTCCTCTCCTCTCTCTCCTCTCTCCTCTCTCTCTCCTCCTCCTCTCTTCTCTCCCTTTCTCTCTCTCTCCTCTCTCTCTCTCCTCCCCTTTCTCTCTCCTCTCCTCTCTTCTCCTCCCCTTTCCTCTCTCCTCTCCTCTCCTCTGCTCTCCTTTCTTCTCCTCCCCCTTTCTCTCTCCTCTCCTCTCTTCTCCTCCCCTTTTCTCTCTCCTCTCCTCTCCTCTCTTCTCCTCCCCTTTCCTCTCTTCTCTCCTCTCCTTTCCTCTCTTCTCCTCCCCTTTTCTCTCTCCTCTCCTCTCCTTTCCTCTCCTCTCATCTCCTTTTCTCTCTCCTTTCCTCTCCTTTCTTCTCCTCCCCTTTCCTCTCTCCTCTCCTCTCCTCTCCTCTCCTTTCCTCTCTTCTCCTCCCCTTTTCTCTCTCCTCTCCTTGACGCTTGTAGATTCCCTCCTGCTTGGCCTTCAGTGAGCAGCAGCCTATAGGAAGCCACTTCACAGCAGGCCTAGACACTGGTTACTGACTTGTCCCTTATGCAGACCCCCAGCGTGCACACACAAGTCACTTGAAGCAAGTTTATGGCTCACAGATGTGCAGAGAGCGACAATCAAAGCCTAGGATGCGTTGAGGGCCACCCCCTTCCCTGGGTCCGGAAAGCTTTGCTCAGGGTAGGTGATGTCTTCACTACGTGCGCCCTGCTTATACTGAAGCTGAGGACTGCTGAAAGAAGCCACCCCAGTTGTCATGCCCCCAGTTGTCATGCCCTGGGGTCATTTGAGGAATAGAGCAAGAGCACTGAAGGACATCCTGGTCTAAGTAGGGACTGGAACAGCCCAGGCGTTCCCCATGCTGTCCCGTGTCACCAAATGTTGCCTTCTTCACACTTTCTAGTTTTTCTCAAGAACAAGTGAGAAGTACTGGAGACCTGGGTTGGTCCAAGGTCACCTGGAGAAATATCCTTCAACACCTGCCTCTCCTGCCGCTGCTGGCCAGCCCAACAGGGTTGCCATTACAGTTCTGATCAAACAGGGTATAAGCCTCTGTGGCATTGACCTCACCTCCTCAAAGCAGCTCCACCAGGCTATCACTGTAGTTGTGTCGCTGGTCACCCAGAAGGCCGTCAAGGTGTGGACCCTGAGTCTCAATTACTGCAGCCACAAAAGCAGCATGACATTTCTCAATAGCATGCTTGTGCTACCACGTGAAAACCAGTTTCTTTTTGGCCAGAAGTAAACTTTGTGAAACGAGAAAGGATTAATAAACCACACTCTCACATTCTTACTGCAGCAGTTTGCTCTTGGTTTAAGTTGAATCCTTTTGCTGTGGCCCATGTCAGGCCAAATAACCAGTTGGATGGAGCTGCAAATTAGGCACTGAGCAATAATGGTAGCATTTGCCTCAGTTCCCCTGACAAGCTTCAACCTGCACAAACATTACTGACAATAAAAACAATTGTATAGTAACCCCATCTCATCTGTCTTCCTCTCCCTCTCTGTCTCTCTCAAAAAAAATTGTATAGTAACTTGCTGTTAGTTTGAGATCCATGCCACAAGGAGCTACAATATTCATGGCAGTCCCAATATGTACTTTATTCATTTACCAATTTATATCCAAAGCAATTAGTAGATGTTTAGGGCAAAGCTAAGATCTAAGTGTTGAGGCTGGGGAGATGGCTCAGTGAATGGATAAAGCCCTTGTTCTGCAAACGTGAATCCTGGAGTTCTGAGCCCCACAACCCACGAAAAGCCAGATGCTGTATCAGGCATCTGTGATCCAGCACACTTGTGGAGAGAAGATGAGAGAACCACGCCCCCTGCCCCAGAAGCTCTCAGGTCAGCTAGTTTGGTAAATGCTGTGGTGAAAACCGAGAAACCCTGCTTCCAACAAGGTGCTAGGTGAGGACGGACGCTTGAGGTCGTCCTCCGATCTCCACAGGCATGCCATGGCACGTGTGTGCCCCCCCCCATACACACACTCAGTTAAGGGAAAGCTCTACATGTGGCTCAGTAATGTGACTGGGATGGTGGGGGATGACAGAGGTTGAAAGGAATTATTAAACGGCATCTCCAGGACTGGGGTGCGGTTCACGGGGAGAGCGCTTGCCTAGCACGAGTGCAGCCCTGGGTTCCATCCTCAACACTGTGCGTGTGCGTGTGTGTGTGTGTGTGCGTGTACATGTACATACACACTGGCTTCAAGAAGAGCTCTTTCTTATGTCATGCCATGTTCATCTGCTATGCCAGGGTGGGAACAAAAGCTGACTTGTGTTCATCCTATCTTGTCACCAGGTGAGGATTCTGAATTCTCTGGCTTAGAAAGGATCTTAGCAAGACATCAGTTACCAAGAGAGATTAATCTGACCCCAAAGCCAAGCATAATGCCCTCGTGGAAGAGAAAAATTGTCAACAATGCCAGTAGCAGCTGGAAGAAATGTCACCTATGGAAGAGAAACACGAAGGAACCTCCCATGTGCACCATCATTGTCAGGTAGGCCCTGTGGGAGTTTTTGTCCCCCCCCCCCAGGTAGAGTCTCGCTCTAGCTCAGGCTGACCTGGAATTCACTCTGTAGTCTCAGGGTGGCCTCTAATTCACGGCGATCCTCCTACCTCTGTCTCCCAAGTGCTGAGATTAAAGGCGTGCGCCACCGCGCTCGGCTCCTATGGGATTTTTGTCGCATGCTCATATTCAGAGATTACATAGTGATCAACACTCTGTTGCCTAAGCAATGGTTTCATGTGCTGTTGGTGAACTTGTAAACAAGCCCTTTTCCATACATAGCACACAGCCTATGTTTTCATACATCCCAAGCTGGGACAAAACTCATGGAGAAGGGACCCTGGCTGCCTCCCGCTAGTCTAGCGAGAAGAGGTCTGGCAGGGCTGGAGTGACAGAGATCCGCCCACTGAATGGGAGGGCTTTCTGCGGCAGGAGAAGGGAGCCAACATGGCCCTTAGTATGACTAAAGGCTAAGGCACAACCGACCACACAGCATGGCAGAGCCCTGGCTTTGTCCTAGTCTGCCAGGCTCTACACTGAGAAACGGGAGCCATTGCGAGGGCTTAACAAGAAGAGTGAGGCGCTCACATTAATGCTCTCTGGCTGGCAAGCAATGCAGATGGAAGCAGGAGGCTAGCTGGGAGCTTTTGTCCTGCATGCTAGTGACAGACAGTGGGCCTCAGACCAGGTGGTGAAGAGGGTGCAGGAGGTGGGGGGAGGGGGCTCAGCTGGATTCTGGTACTCCAAGTCAGAAGCTTTGTTAATTGGCAAATTATGTTTTTTTGTTTTATTTATATGTTGTTTATTTATTTATTTGAGAGAGAGAGAGAGAGAGAGGGAATGAGCACTCGGGGCCTCCAGCCAGTGCAAATGAACTCCAGATACGTGCATTACCCTATGCATGTAGCTTATATAATTGAACCTGGGTCCCTAGGCTTCTCAGGCAAGTGCCCTAACCACTGGGCCATCTCTCCAGCCCAAATTCTCTTTTTTTGTACCCTTCCCTTTTTATGCCAGTTAGATAGTGTATTTATATTGGCTTCCCTGGTAGCGCTGGCTATTTTGAATGATCCCACCCTATACTTGGACATGGTTATGTGTACACACCGTTGCTGTCAGGTTGAAAGAAATGTGTACTTTGTCATAAAAATACAGAGCCCTCTTAGATCTAAGATAACACATACGGGATAGATCATGCATTTGCCTGTACTGGAAGCTTCCATTTGGCTTGTCACCCTCCTTAGTGCACTAATGTCCTTATCTACATGCCCTTCAGCCCCAGGTCTTCAGTGGTAGAACTTGCCAAGTAGATTTAAGAACCCACAGCCAAGAAGACAAAGCTACATTATGGAGGAAGGTGGCTGTTAGAGCCACAGCACTTCCTGGAACAGTGATGACATTGGCAGTGTGTGTTCATGTGCTGGCGTGGGGTGGGTCCACAAACTGTTGGGGTCACTTCAGACGCTCAAGGTCATTTAGTATGCTGGAGGCTGTATGTTGTTGTTTTGGTTTTGTCGAGGTAGGGTCTCACTCTAGCCCAGGCTGACCTCAAACTCATAGTGATCCTCCTACCCCAGCCTCCAGAGTGCTGGGAGTAAAGGTGTGTACCATCATGTCTGGCTTGCCTGTTTTAAATCAAGTCTCAGCACCATAGAAGGTGGCTTTAGGCCATGACATCATCACATGGAATGATACATCTTCCTTTTCATCCATGTTTGGTCCATGAAAATATATCTTGAGTGTTAGAACTTAAGAACTGAGCTGGGAACATGGCTCAGCAGTGAAAGGCAGCTTGCATGCAAAGCCTGTTGGCCTGACTTCAATTCTCAAGCCAACCAGATAAGCCAGAAGCAAAAAGTGGCCCAAGTGTCTGGCATTTGTTTGCAGTGGCAAGAGGCCCTGGGCATGCTCACCCTCCACTCACCATGCAAATAAAAAAAAAAGTGGGTTGGGGGAATGGCATAGCGGTAAGGTGCTTGCCTGAGATGCCTAAGGACCCAGGTTCAATTCCCCAGTACCCACATAAGCCTGATGCACAAAGTGATGCATGCTTCTGAAGTTAATTTGCAGTGGTTAGAGGCCCTGGCAACCTATTCTGTCTGTCTCTCTTCTCTCTCTCTCTGCTTGCAAATAACAAATATAAAAAGCAAGAAACAAACTAAAACAAAAAAAGGACAACACAAAAGAACACAGGAACTTTTCTCATTTCCTTCTAGGGCGTTCTCTGCCTTCCTTAAAAGGTCGGACTATTTATTCTTTTTGTTGCTGCTGCAGAGAGGGGTCTCTGAGAAGCAAGTGCTGGGAAAGAAATGAGTGCAAAACATTCACTGGTGTGTGGGGCGTATACATCAGAGAACCTGAGCAAGGCCGGGAGAGGACTCCAGGGTGAAGTAACAGGCTCTGCTTCCGGGGGAGGAGTCATATTTCCTTGCAAGGGACAAAGAGCCTTCAATTCTGTGCTGTAGTAAATCAGTCAACAGGCCCACAGCCAGGAGTCCTGGGATACCTACCGTTCTGGAAAACAGATTTCCTGGGTGGCTAGAGCTACAGATGGTGGGGAATTACTCCTGCTGGAGAACTTGGCAGGATCCCAGACCCCAGTTTAATATTATTGCAAATCCCTACTGGAAACTGTATGTAAATTATAATTACTTGTAAACTGTATTTATTGGCTCAATATGTCATATTCATGGGCTGTAGAGCTTATTTATTTATTTAGAAATTGTGACAGAGCAGACTTGAACAGAAGAGGGCCGGGCGTTCCATACAAAGCCTTTAGTTTAGATTCCAAAATGTTTTCATTAAATCAACATTGTAGCAACTGAAGACAGGGGCCAGTAGTCAATTGTGATTTATTCTGCTCCCCTTTCTGCCACAGACACTGGCAGTGAACCTGACATGGGGCCAGCCCCACAGAGCCAAGCAGAACCACCATCCATCTTCATCATTCTTACTGTACTGCATCATAAGAACATGCCTGTTTGTAACCCCTGTCTAAGCTCTCCATTCTGGATGCTGGGCTGGCATTAGGAAAAGCACTTAATGTTGTCTACAGCAAACCTATACAGGACCGATATCTATGGTGACATATAGTCAAAGGAAAGGCTCTTCTCTTTGTCCCTTCTTTCTGTGAGCTGCCTCTCCCTCCAGGCAGGACTCGTGTGACAGCTCCAGGCAGAACCTTGGGTGGGGAGGACAGTGAATCCTTCAGATCCAAGGCCACAGTTAACAAAGCAGAGCCAGGACTAGGGCCACCTGCCCACGATCCATTTCACAGTTAACAAAGCAGAGCCAGGACCAGGGCCGCCTGCCCACGGTCCATTTCATCTACTCTGGCCCATCAATGTTGACAAGTTCTCCGAGGTCCCCCAGTTCATCTTCAAGTAAGACCAAACCTCACTGACGTTCTACATCCTGGCTATTAGCCAGTTATTTGGGGTAGATTCTCACTAGGTTGCCAAGGCTATCCTTGAACTCTCGAGAGCAAACATATCTCCTGTTCCAGTCTACCAAGTGCATGGCACAGCCTCTAGCTTCCAGGATGACGGACTCTCACGTTGGCTGGTCAGGTCTCTGGTACTGGCTGTGTCGCAGTTCCCTCTCATTGCCGGACAAACACCTGACCAGGAGAAAAGGGTCAATTTCAGGCTTACAGTTTCCAGGGAAGCCTCATCCATCGCAGCAGAGGAAGCTGGCTCACTTCATCATACATCCACAACACAGATAACACAGCCAGCACCAGCACGTACAGCTGACTCTGAACACCTTCCTTGGGCTGGACTCAACCCCAGGGTCTTCCCTGGTGACACACTTCCTCCATGAGGGCTGCACCTCCCAAATGCTCTACTAGGTGAGGACATGAACACAGAGGCTATGGGGATATTCCATTCAAAACCACCACATTCCACCCTGGCCCCATAGACTCATGACCACCGCACAGTACAAAATGCACTCAACCCAACTTTCAAAATCCCCATAGTCTTTACAAATCTTAACACTGTTCAAAAGTTCAAAGCATCATCTGAGATTCAAGACAGTCTCTTAACTATGAGCCCTGTAAAATCAAAATACAGGTTACATACTTCCAATACATATTGGCACAGAGTAAACATTTCCATTGCAAAAAGAAGGCATAACAAGGAGAGACTGGACCAATGTAAGATCAATAACCAGCAGGCAAACAGCAAACATCTGCAGTTCCAAGTCTGTAACCAGTGAAATCTCTGGGGTTCCAATTACACCAGTCCAGCTGGGCTGCTAACCACAAGGGGAAAACTCCATCCTGAGACAGTGGCTCCTTGGCAGCTGTCCCACAGTCCTGTCATCTCCATATTCTTTGGGTCTCCATTGTAACTCATGATTTATCCTCATAGCTCCATACAATGGCCTTCCTGGGTCTCCATACAGGGATTCAACAGTGCTGTGCATTGCTGCATCTTAGCAGCTCCTGGAACTGTCTGCATGTCATGACCTCTGTTCATGTATATTTCATGTTTCCAAAGCCAGTATAAAATGGGTGGCATAGACAAATGTATAAACCCACCGAGGAATAAAGCTTGACCTAGAAGAGCAGGATACTCCTTCAATAGTCTTCCTTCAAACTCCTTCCTTTCAGGAGAACTTGCATTTTTACAAGCGTGAGCCTCCCAAGGTTGAGTCCCTCAGGGCACCTTTAGCATCATCCCAATGAAAAACAGTTGGTCCATTAAGGTAGTGATCTCCTTAACAATTACAGTCCAACAGTCTCTGTGCCTATAACTTCAGTCTTGCTTGAGTTTTTCTGTGATAAACTGTATACCTTTTATATCTTTCTGTTCTCTACTTTCTGCCAAGCACATCAGTCCATTACTTTTTTTTTTAAAGTTTTTTTGTTGTTGTTGTTTATTTATTTGAGAGCAACAGACAGAGAGAGAAGAGAGAAAGAGAATGGATGAGCCAGGACCACTGCAAATGCAGATGCATGCACTACCTTGTGCATCTGGCTTATGTGGATCCTGGGGAATCAAGCCTTGAACCTGGGTCCTTAGGCTTCACAGGCAGGTGCTTAACCACTAAGCCACCTCTCCAGGTCCAGTCCATTACTTTTAAATTCAACTTTGCTCAAATTCTCAGGACATAGGCAGAGGCAGCCAGCCTTCCCACCAGTATCCCAGTTCCAACAAAAAGTTCTCTCCTTTCCCTTTGAAACTTCATAAGCAAGCCTTTACAGTCCACAGTTCTCTTTGCATTTAGAACTTCAAACTTTCACCATAAAAGCCTATGAAGCTCTGCTTATAGCCTTGCAAGTCTTCTCCAGTCCAAAGTATCAAGTCCTTCCACACTCCTCCTGCAAACACATTCAAAAGACCAAAAACCACATGATCAGATTCATCACAGTAATGACCTCACTTCTTGGTGCCAATTTTGCGTTGTATTTTTCTTGCTGGGACAAAGAACCCAATCAAAAGCAGCCAATGGGAGAAAAATTCTTTATTTTGGCTTCTAGTCAAAGCTTCATGATGACAGGGGAAAGCATGACATGACATCACCTCTGCCACAGCAGGTGGAAAACAGCAGCAGCAGAGTGAGCTGAGCTCTGGCAAAGGGGAGCTGGCTATGACACCACTAAGCCCACCCTGAACAACACACCTCCTCCAGCAAGGTTCCACCTCCCTGATTGCCACTAGCTATGGACCAAACATGCAGAATACATGAGTTTTGGAGAACATCTGACTCAAACCACCACAGGCTGTGTGTTCAAATGCTAGCTTAGAAGCTGCTGTGAAGGTATTCTTCAGATGAGATTAATATTCACATCAGTAGACTCTGAGGTGAGAAGATGGCCCTCCAGAGTTTGGCGGGCCTTATTCAGTCAGTTAAAAACCTCAACAGAAAGATTAAGATTCCTTAAAGAGGAAGAAATTCTGACTCCAGACTGTTTTGGAATCAACCCTGCAAGATGTATTCCTGCAGGAATTTCCAGCTGCTCACTAATCCTACCAGTGCCTAACTCAGCAAACCCAATGATTTCATGAGCCAATTCCTTAAAATCTTTCTCTCTCAAAATCGCTCTATATCTATCATCTATCTATCTTTTATCTATCTATCTATCTATCTATCTATCTATCTATCTATCCATCCATCCATCATCTATCTACCTACCTACACTGGAGTATACTGTTTTCTTTTTAAAATATTTTATTTTATTTTTTTGCAAGGTAGGGTCTCACTCTGGTCCAGGCTGACCTGGAATTAACTATGTAGTCTCAGGGTGGCCTCGAACTCTTGGCGATCCTCCTACCTCTGCCTCCCGAGTGCTGGGATTAAAGGCGTGCACCACTACGCTGGGCAAAAAATTTATTTTTATATATTTATTTGATAGAGACAGAGAGAGAGAGTGAAAGAAAGAGAATGGGCATGGGCATGCCCGGGCCTTCAGCCAGTGCAAAGAACTCCAAATGCATGTGTCACCTTGTGCATCTGGCTTATGCAGGTCCTGAGGAATTAATTCCTTAAAATCTTTCTCTCTCAAAATCGCTCTGTATCTATCATCTATCTATCTATCTATCCATCCATCCATCATCTATCTACCTACCTACACTGGAGTATACTGCTTTCTTTTTAAAATATTTTATTTTATTTTTTTGGTTTTTGCAAGGTAGGGTCTCACTCTGGTCCAGGCTGACCTGGAATTAACTATGTAGTCTCAGGCTGGCCTCGAACTCTCGGAGATCCTCCTACCTCTGCCTCCCGAGTGCTGGGATTAAAGGCGTGCGCCACCACGCCCGGCAAAAATTTTATTTTTATATATTTATTTGATAGAGACAGAGAGAGAGAGAGAGAGAGAGAGAGAGAATGGGCATGGGCATGCCTGGGGCCTTCAGCCAGTGCAAAGAACTCCAAATGCATGTGTCACCTTGTGCATCTGGCTTATGCAGGTCCTGAGGAATTGAACCTGGGTCCTTAGGCTTCACGGGCAGGTGTAACCACTAAGCCACCTCTCCAGGTCCAGTCCATTACTTTTTTTTAAAGTTTTTTGTTGTTGTTGTTTATTTATTTGAGAGCAACAGACAGAGAGAGAGAGAGAGAGAATGGGCATGGGCATGCCTGGGGCCTTCAGCCAGTGCAAAGAACTCCAAATGCATGTGTCACCTTGTGCATCTGGCTTATGCAGGTCCTGAGGAATTGAACCTGGGTCCTTAGGCTTCACGGGCAGGTGTAACCACTAAGCCACCTCTCCAGGTCCAGTCCATTACTTTTTAAATTCAACTTTGCTCAAATTCTCAGGACATAGGCAGAGGCAGCCAGCCTTCCACCAGTATCCCAGTTCCAACAAAAAGTTCTCTCCACCTTGCAGGGCTCAGGCCAGCTCACCAATCCTGCAATCTTGCTGTGGGTGTTCATGGAAACCTCCAGAGTCATCATCTCGAGGTGGGGAAGGCCCAGGCCACCATCATGAGAATGTTTCATGGCGGTAGGTCGCGACCCAGGGCAGAGCAGCCGGATGTGGGCATCACCTCTGCCATAGCAGCTGGAAAACAGCAGCAGCAGAGTGAGCTGAAGTCTGGCAAGAGGGGAGCTGGCTATAACACCCCCAAGCCTTTATTCAGTCAGTTAAAAACCTCAACAGAAAGATTAAGATTCCTTAAGAGGAAGAAATTCTGACTCAGACTGTTTTGGAATCAACCCTGCAAGATGTATTCCTGCAGGAATTTCCAGCTGCTCACTAATCCTACCAGTGCCTAACTCAGCAAACCCAATGATTTCATGAGCCAATTCCTTAAAATCTTTCTCTCTCAAAATCGCTCTGTATCTATCATCTATCTACCTACCTACACTGGAGTATACTGCTTTCTTTTTAAAATATTTTATTTTGGCTTCTAGTTAAAGCTTCATGATGACAGGAAAGCATGACATGACATCACCTCTGCCACAGCAGGTGGAAAACAGCAGCAGCAGAGTGAGCTGAGCTCTGGCAAAGGGAGCTGGCTATGACACCCCTAAGCCCACCCTGAACAACACACCTCCTCCAGCAAGGTTCCACCTCCTGATTGCCACTAGCTATGGACCAAACATGCAGAATACATGAGTTTTGGAGAACATCTGACTCAAACCACCACAGGCTGTGTGTTCAAATGCTAGCTTAGAAGCTGCTGTGAAGGTATTCTTCAGATGAGATTAATATTCACATCAGTAGACTCTGAGGTGAGAAGATGGCCCTCAGAGTTTGGCGGGCCTTATTCAGTCAGTTAAAAACCTCAACAGAAAGATTAAGATTCCTTAAGAGGAAGAAATTCTGACTCAGACTGTTTTGGAATCAACCCTGCAAGATGTATTCCTGCAGGAATTTCCAGCTGCTCACTAATCCTACCAGTGCCTAACTCAGCAAACCCAATGATTTCATGAGCCAATTCCTTAAAATCTTTCTCTCTCAAAATCGCTCTGTATCTATCATCTATCTATCTATCTATCTATCTATCTATCTATCCATCCATCCATCATCTATCTACCTACCTACACTGGAGTATACTGCTTTCTTTTTAAAATATTTTATTTTATTTTATTTTTTTGGTTTTTGCAAGGTAGGGTCTCACTCTGGTCCCTCATCCTAAAAGCTCCAAATTTGTCTGATCAGCAGCTACTGGAGCCTGGGGATCTGCTTGTCTCTGCCTCCCCAGTGCTAGGACTGCAGGTGTGAGCGGTCATGCTGGGCATTCTACGAGGGCTCTGGGGCTCTAAACTCAAGTTCTTACACTTGGGCAGCAGGTGCTTTACTACTGAGCCTGCCCCTAGCCCCACTACAGTTTGTTATTTTATTTTATTTTTTTTTTTTGGTTTTTGCAAGGTAGGGTCTCACTCTGGTCCAGGCTGACCTATGTAGTCTCAGGCTGGCCTCGAACTCTCGGAGATCCTCCTACCTCTGCCTCCCGAGTGCTGGGATTAAAGGCGTGCGCCACCACGCCCGGCTAGTTTGTTATTTTTATGTGTGAATAAAGTACAGAGATTCATTGAGAAATAGGTGAAAAGGCCCAGTGTGTTTGGGCAAACATGCTTAGGACTTTGGCCAGCACCCAAAGAAGAGGAAAAAGAGGAAAGAAGAGATTATGCTTTTTGTGCAAGAACTCAGAAAAGTGAGCAGGCTTAGCAGTGAGGATCTGCAAACAAATGCCCCATTGTAGTTCTAATCCCAAATTCAGATGGGCTCACAGACAACAACAGATTCGGCCTTCTTTTAAGGTGTCCTTTCCTGTGGCACATATATTTTTTCCCTCAGGAAATTATTTTCATGGTTTCTCCAAGTGAAAAACGAATACTAACATTTGGGGGGAGCTTTGCGTAAGCTTTCAGCCTGGTCCAAACTTCTTTCTGCAAAGTGCTATCAGGAAAGACTTCAGTAACAAGGCCCTGAGCACAGGCCTCGCCTGCTGTTAACTTCTTCCCAAAAATAAGCATCTCATTGGCCTGCAAGGAAAAGGAAGGTTCAGATGTTAATCCAACACGGCCAGGGTGGCCGTAGAACACACAGGGTCCATCATGGGATCACGGTCTTGTGTGGTTGCCTGTATTTCAGTGAGGGTTGGACTCATGACCTCAGCAGACCACAGCTGGCAAATTGCTGGGCCACTGCAGGCATCCATCTCTGGATGGCCTGGAAGGGCCCTTTGGGGGGCTGGAAGGACATGGGAGAGGCAAGAATGGGGAGCCCGGTGTGGCACTGATTGGAACCCACACAGCTATGGTTTTCTGTTTACACTGCAAGTGATTACAAAAGAACAAAAATGAAAAACAACAGAAAACAGAAAAATCATGGCCACAGGGGCAACTTTTTGAGACTTTCAAAGTTCCATTCCCTGGTGGCCTGTCCCAGCAGTGCTCTGAGCTCTTTCTTGAGCCGAACAGGCCTTCAAACTAGTTTAATTTACCTGAAGAGGACTTGAGTTGTATTTCTATGAACACTGAGGTCAGTACCTGGTTGTTCTCTGACCATCTGCAACCTCTTTTCCACAAAAGTAAACACTACCTCAAGTTCTTAGTGTGGAGAGTTGGTTCTTTTCAAAGTGCAACTCTGAAAGCAATACAGGGCATGTGAAGAGCAGGATGAGGTTAACAGAACGCACATGATGTACGTACGTACGTATGTGTGCATGTATATATGAGCGCCTATTGTGTGTGCATCCACAACAACAACAACTCCCAAAAGTCACTCCCCAGCTCCATTCATTCCCCTGAGCTCTCAGATGGTGAAGAGCGCTCACTAAGCCTCCCTCCCTCCCTCCCTCCCGTCCAGTCACACTGCGATGCCTCGAAGTCCAGCTAGAGTGCCAGCAAGCAGGTTTGGGCAAACACAGAGATGGACCTGAGCACCCACTTGACCACCTTGGTCTCTGCTCATGGGCAAAATGGTTGATGGAAAGGCAGTTGAGACTGAGAGTGGCTCTGGACCTGGCAAAGCCCCAGTGCCAACTGCTGGCACTTCCCAAGACTCCAAAGATGTCACTACATCATTCTCAGAGGATGCAGCTCCTTCATGAAGCAGCTGGGTGAGCAGACCCAGGGAGCTGCATGGTCCCGGCCTCCCCCGAGGATGGCCAGTGGTCCTGAGCTGAGCATGCCCAGGGAGGTGCAGGTCCCAGCCTCCTGAGGATGCCACACAGCTGAGGAGGACAAGGGCGTGTGGGGCAAGTGCCCCAGCACACAACTGGCTGCCACAGACTCTCTACTTCCCTCTTTTCCAGACCCCTCCCACCACAGCCGTTTCTCCCCATGTCAGATAAATAGTTTCTGTAGCTTAGTCCACATTAGCAAGGGAAAGAAGAGAGAGTCTGGGAAAGATGATCCCTTAAATGTTGTTTCCCAAAAGTTACCTTGGCTGGACCCATTATCTTCGGGAAAGTGTAAGAGGAGCATGCTTCAGGGGTTTGGCCGAGGTGACTAAATGGAGTATGAAATGTTGCCTATTTGGGATGGGGAAGAAAAAAAAATCATTTTTAAAATTACTCTCTGATCATAACTTCTGTTTCTTTCTGTGTCTCACACGGGGTCTTGCTATGTAGCCCAGGCTGTTCTAGAAGTCACAGTAGTCTTCCTGCATCTGAATGTTAGGACTGCAGGCAGAAGACAACACACAAACCTATTTGATGAACAATAAATACTTGTGAAAGAGAATTTATTTATAAATGTATAGAGAATATTTCTGATAGTCAGATACAGCTTTAGTTTAATGCACATGTGTTTATATACAACCTAACAGAATATAAATTAGAACATAAAATACTCTCATTAATGTCATTTTTCTCTCTTTTTTTTTTACCCCCAAAGAAAGCTTATTCAAAATAATATTCAACAACCTCAATAATTCCACCAGGAAATGAAACAAACAAAAACCAACTGTATCTAAGGATTCCCAAACAGGTAATACATACAAACCCAACAGGAACAGTTAATAGAGCACTTGTTTTCAGAAACCACAGCTGCTGCAGTTCAGGGTTATGCTCAGGCAATGGACTGCTCATGACTGGAGAAGCTCCTCACTCTCTGTGAACCTGCTGTGAGAGCGCCTACCTCCTGCAGCACTGTGTGCAGCGCGTAAGAGCACTCGTGACTGTGCATGTGTCCTGATGTACGTCCTTGTCTAACATGTATCAGCAGTATGCGAGTGGACTTATGTATGTGCATATGTAATATGTATTAAAAGAGCACTTAGCACACAGTGAGCATGCACACATTTCCTTTCAGGACTCTGTGTGTGTGTGTGTGCGCGCACGCGCGTGCGCGCTATGCCAGGGTATCTTGCCACTGTAAATGAATTCCCATCTACCTTGTGTGGGTGGCTGGGAAACTGAATGTGAGGCAACAGGCTTTGTAAGCAAGTGCCTTTAACTGCTAAGCCATCTCCCCAGCCCCCCATTTTAATAACTTTTTTTGATTTTTTTTTTTTCAAGGTTGGGTCTCACTTTAGCCCAGGGTGACCTGGAATTCATTATGTAGTCCCAGGCTGGTCTTGAATTCACAGTGATACTCCTACCTCAGCTTCCCGAGCACTGGGATTAAAGGCATGCGCCACCATACCCAGCTATAACTTTTTAAACTCACATAGAAAAGATGTTATTTACTGGCAGAGAAGCCAATAAACATTATTAACCACAAATTATATTAATGACCATGATCCATTACAGATTACATACACTAATGAATATTTTAAGAGGGTTGAATATGAACCAATCATTTCATGTGATTTGTTTATGTAGTCAATAATGGTCTTCAGGGCTAGAGAGCTGGCTTAGCGGTTAAGGCACTTGCCTGCAGAGCCAAAGAACCCAGGTTCGATTCCCTAGGACCCACGTAAGCCAGATGCACAAGGTGGCACATGCATCTGGAGTTCATTTACAGAGGCTGGATGCCCTGGTGTGCCCACTCTTTCTTTCTCTGCCTCATCCCCTCTCAAATAAATAAAAATAAAATATTTTTTAAAAAATGGTCTTCAGTAGTGGGCCAGAAGACATTACCACCTCATAAGCAAAAGCACTTGAAGGCCTGACAGCCTCCAGGTTGCTACAGTTCCATGGCACTGCTCTAGGGTCCAAACACTGGGGCACATGTTCATCATGTGCTTATAATGACAGAACTTAGAAGTAGCCAAGGGTTCCAGCGCCAGGGACTGGTGAGATTTGGTACAACACACAGACCAAATGCAAAGGGCATTCCTATCTTTTCAACAGTAACATCTTCTGTTGTATTTCCATTCAGGCAAACCACACGCGCTGTACCATACAGTGAAAATGTTGCTTTCGTGGACAAGTGAACTCCTGCCACAGCCCACCCAGGGCAGTTGTACTCTACCTGGTTAGCAAATCCCTGGCTCTAGTAACTATTAATGTCTCAAGTCCTCACACTGCCTTCGATTCTTCTGTCCTACTCACCGGTACCATGTAGCCCTGAACCTCACCTCTCGCCTCCTACCCACCCCGAGGAGCCCTTTGCCTTTCCTTGTTTCCCTTCCTTTTTCTTTTCTTCTTTCCTCTCCTCTCCTTCCCTCCCCTCTCCTGCCTTCCTTCCTTTCCTTCTTTCTTTCTTTCTCTTCCCTGTCCTCCCTCCACTTCCTGGCCCCTCTGTGCGCGGGCTTCCACACACAGCCTTGCTGGCACTACAATGTACTCTAACACAGCAACACCCCAGCCTCTGTGGAGTGATTCTCTAACTTGATTTTTTTCTTTGTATTTTCTACATTGTTGAAATTTCTGTTTTCATTGGGTGTAGTGGTGCATGCCTATAATCCCAGTACTGGGTGGGTGGATGGGCGGGAGGGGGAGGGAGGCTGAGTAAGAGGATCTCCATGAGTTTGAGGCCAGCCTGGCTAGAGAGAAGACCTTTAGTTTCTACTGCTACAGAGAAATACAGTGGTAAGGAAACAAAAGTATTTGACTTAATGGCAAACAGAAGGTTGAAGGAAGGACGCCTGAGCTTTGGTGTTTTACCTGTAGAGAAGTCCTTTTCATACTACACTTGTAAACACTAGCCCCATGAACTTAGAGAGAGGGTCAAAGAACCCCAAGGATGCTGTTCTCTCCCCACAAGCTTTTAAGCACCTCATGAATCTTAAAACTGAAAACTGAACGATTGCTATGCATTTGATTAAAACAGAACTGTCATGGCTGGGACAATGATCTCAACAATACTGGTGTTTAGGACAATTTAATAATGAAGACACAAATATAACTTGTCTGTGCAGCTAGACTAATTCTTCAAGAACCCCGATTCAGTGCACATGGCCACCAACCCCACACAGTGTACTTCGTGCTGACCACAGAAGGGAGAAGCCACAGGACTTCATGACTGGCCATGTTTGCGCATGCCAACTTACCTTGTCCGATGCGTACACAATGTCAAACAGCCCTAGAGTGGTGACGGAGATTCCCACAGCAGGGCCATTCACCACTGCAATCAGGGGCTTGGGAAAGTCTATGAAGGAGTCTACAAAATCCCTACAAAAATGAAAACAAGAAAGCCTTGAATGTTCCAAAGCAGCATTCCCATGCTGAGTCGGAGACACCTACGGGGAGCCTCTTGTGAGGCCACTTCCTAGAGTGAGCTGTCCAGAAGGGTGCTCGACAGAGGCTCAGCCACGGCCTGCACCATCCAAGCTCAGTTCACACGATTTCCTGGGGAGGGAGTTCCGAGACTGGGCAGCTGTGGGCTGAGACTGGAGCAGGTGACTGAGGGACTCTGGGGTCCTGGATTAGGCAGGAGAGTGAGCCTCAAAGGCTTTTGTGTCTGTCAGAAGGCTTTCAAGCTCCTACTGAAAGCATCCATGGACCCCAAATCCACTCATCGGATGAGAAGTCACTGACTCATGTGGCTCAGTATGAGAGAACTGTTTACCAGTCTCTCTGAACTTACAGCTCCTACTCACTCGTGTGTAAAGGGCAGGATGAACAACAGGGATCAAGGTGATACAGAACGACTTTGTACTGACAAAGGTTGGGGATGCTTGTCCAAAGTCACCGTGACCAGCATCAGCACAGAAGTGGGCATTCTGTCTCTGCTCCACCGAGTCCTGCTGCACAGACGAACGTCAGAGACAAACATCACTCACCTCAGTATGTCAGCACCGATTTTAGCAAATTCTTCTATTTTACCAGAGGGGGCATTCGTGAAATTAGTCAAATCATTTCCACTACTGTAGTAGTCACCGGTTCCTGTGAGAAAGATCAACAGAGCCGCCACTCCTTCAAGGAGTGTTCACTCACTCTTGAGCTGCTGTGTCTCTACTGTGCACTGGGCCCTGTGTTACACACTGGAAATGCACTGGTGAGCCCTCATTTATAGACTAGTGAGTAGCCAGATGTAGATTTTAAAATACACACATGTTCTGTACATGGTGTGACTGTAACTACAGAGATACAGATTATATGAGTATGAAACAGGAAGGGCCTAATTAGGGCACAGCAGGGAGAAGTTCTGGAAGGGTCAGCTGGGCAGAGATCTGGAGGAGAGGCTAGCAGAAAGAATGTGAAAATAGCTCAAGTTTGTCTAGGGTCTCTTGGAGATATATGATGGGCTCAAAGGAGATCCCTTAGGCCTGTGCAGAAAACAACGAGATGGTGTGTGTGTAAAAGATGAACAGATGAATACTGCAGGGCTTTCTAGATTCCAGTAACAATCAGCCGCTATCTTAAAAGTCGAAGCAGGGTTGTGTCCATTAAGGTATAATTTGTCTACAATAGGACAGCTAGTTCTTAATGGTCTTTTTTTTTTTTTTTTTTTTTTTTTTTTTTTTTTGAGACAGGGTGTTGTTGAACCCAGGCTGGCCATGAACTCACTGTGGCTGGGGGATGGGCTGGAACTTCTTTGTTACGATGTGTGCTCATGCTTGTGTGTAGGTCAGGGACAATCTCAGCTCTCATTCCTCAGGTGCCATCCACATTGTGTTGGAGGCAGAATCTCTCATTGGTCTGGATCTTGCTAGACTCACTGGCCAGCAAGCCCTGATGCCTTTCCCCAGAGCTGGAACTATAAACAGACTTAGCCTTCTGTTGGCCATAGAATCTGGGAGTCAGGCGCATGTCCTCATGCTTGCCAAATGAGCAACCCCGGCTTTGAACTTCTGACCCTTCAGCCTCCACCTCCTGGGGGCTTTGTGCATGCTAGACAAACACTGTCAGCTGAGTTACCCACCGAGCCCACTTAATGAGTTTTCATTTTTGTCAATACCAGAGTGATCACTTATTTGGTTCAGATAAGATATGGTGGTTCTGCTTTATCTTCCGGGGCACAATCCAAGAGGCCCTACAAACGCCTGGAACCGGGGACAATCCCGAGCTCTCCAGCCTGTATTCTGCCTTTTCCTCTGCAGTTGGGCTTCCATAGTCTCAGGTTTGCATTAATAGATTGAACCAACCAAAAATATTTCAGTGAAAAATGTACATATATTGAACAGTCACAGATTTTTGTTACTATTTCCTAAAAAATAACAAATACATAGCATTTACACTGTACTAGGTGTTATAGAATATGTAGCTATGATTTTAGGTATATGGGAAGATATTCATCTTTTATGCCAGTACAAGTGTTTTCACAAGGAGCATGAGCAGACTTTTGGATTGGTGGATGCCATGACTCCAATTCCCTGAGGTTGCTGAGGGTGATCATACATGTGTATCTATGACAAAGTTTAATCTAGAAACCAGGTAAGATATTAACAATAACAAACATTTTAAGTAACATGAATTGTTTCTTTTGAAATTTCTACTTCACATTTTTGTGAAGGTAACTGAAACGTAGGCAGGGGAAGCAGAGGGAAAAACCTGGGTAAGGGGCTCTCACACAACACTGCAGAATGCCCAACATGCTCTTCTCTGGCCCTACCATGCCTCCTCCCAGAGACCATCACTTTTTGACTCCAGTGACCACAGAGTATGACTTGGACGAGACAACATGTCTTCTCTTGTGCTTTACTGAGTTTGCCGAACCACAGTTTAAACCCACACAGGTTTTTGTGCGACTCAGTGCTGAGCAGAATTCTCTGTGGCTAGCAAAACATTGTCTCTTTATCTGCTCTTGGATGCTGAGCTGCTTCCTGTTTTGGCTACTTTGAACCAGGTCACCTTGACTATTTGACTATCCGTGCTTTACGTGGGTGATTACCAAAGAGTAGTTATCACCAAGTGTGGTGGAGACACCTTTAATCCCAGCACTGGAGATGCAAAGTAGGAGGATCACAGTGAGTTTGAGGCCAGCATAGGTCTACAGAATGAGTTCCAGGTCAGCGTGGGCTAGAGTGAGACCCTCAGAAATAAAAAGAAACCAAACCCCCAAAGAATGGCTATCCTACATCTGTGACACTGTTGTACATTAATAAACCAGAATAGGGCAGTACTGGAGAAAACCTGCAAGTTTTCTCACTCAGTTCCCTACTAGGGCAGAGGTTCCCTGAAGTGGACATTTAGTTAAGAAGTCTGAGAAAACACCTTACCGGTGAAAACAGTCAGGGCTGAGTTATCCTTGCTTGCGGTTTTAAGTGCCTGTGTGATTTCTCGGTACATCTATGTGAGCGAGACGAGAAGGGGAAGAGCAGTGAAAATGAGAGCCGGGACCCAGTGGCCCCGCTGCCATCAGTCTGTGAGCGCTCTCAGCACGCGCCCGCCCCCCACTCATGGCAGACTTATTTCCACAGCCAAGAGGGCAGTGTAATATGCCCAGGATGATCTGCGTTCCTTTGACGGTGACATAGCAGGTGCTGAAGCAGATGCAGAGAGACTATCCCCGAAAGTGAACGAGAGACAGGGTCCTGGATTACTGTGCTCACACAGGGCTGTGGGGTGGCAGGAGGGGGGCTCAGAGCAGCACAAAGCTCGGAGCAGCTGAGGCAAACATCTCTGAAGCAGGATCTCCACTATGACCTCAAGACAGAGCAAGTCTCAGCCAGGCCTTGGTGGTATACACCTTTAATCCCAGCACTCGGGAGGCAGAGGTAGGAGGATCACCGTGAGTTTGAGGCCACTCTGAGACTACATAGTGAACTCCAGGTCAGCCTGGACTAGAGCGAGACCTGCCCTCAAAAAAGGGGGAAAAAAAAAAAAAAAAAAAAAAGAGCAAGTCTCTTGGGCAGCATGGAAAATGCTAACAACTGCCAAGAGACTGGGATTTCTGAGATGGTGCCAAAGGGGTCAAGAACAGTGACCTTCACTTTTTAAATCAGGAACTCTCTGAAAATCTCGGATGTGTTTTGAGTTCATTTAAAGCAGGTAGTTTGCACTTTAAGACTTCATGTGGGAAAGAACCATACGAGGGTGAATACTTATGGTGCTAAAGACACTGAAGGGATAAAGGCAGGGACATTACACACTGCAAGTGATCATTTCCCCTGAAGGAGGGAGCAGGAAATAATCCCATGAGTGTTACACTGATGGTGATGTCACATGATAAAATAAACCACATGATAAGATCACATGTCAAGATAAGACAAGAGGCAAGTATTTATCAAGACATTGAAAGAGTAAAGGCAGGGACATTACTACTGTGTGAATTACCATGTCATCATTTCCCCTGAAGGAAGGAGCAGAGAATCATCCCAAGAGCATGACAGAAACAGAGACATCGCAGTCAAGGTGAGTGGCAGTAACCAGGGTAAGGAGAGGGGAAGTCAGACCCTCCTGTATAGTCATGTGAAGCTGAGCAAGCTGTTTCTTAACCTGTTGAACCATTTTGTTACATAATGGTAGCAGGCTCCTTGCAGAAATGAAAGAAACCTCTGGGCAGAAGCTGGGACACTTACGAGGCACCTGCAATGTGCAGTCATCATTGTGCTAGTTACACAGAGGTGACTCCTGCTTATCAAGGCACATAGGAAATTTTATGCAAATCTGAAGGTCTCACGTTACCATGCTCTACCACATTGTGGATTACAATCCCGGCATTGACAGTCCTCTCACATGTGACTCTCTGTCCAACTCCAACTATCTGATTAAGTTCTCTGTAATTTCAAAAAGAAGGGCTGACGTGGTTGGGTTATAACCACTCTAGTTCCAAGGAGGAATCAGAACTGCCCTTGCGCAGTTCATTCAGAGCAGGACTCGCTCAAGCTGTGTGGAAGCGAAGTCCTTCCTTCTCCCTCTTCCTGGACAAAACAGCTCCATAACGGCGGGGGAGCTCAGAAGTCTAAGTCACATGAGGACACTTTAGGGGCGGTTTAGAATACCCTTGGAGGGCCTCTCTGCATTGTCTCCTGTGTATATTTTACTTACATGGATGTAATTGATTTGTGCTTCCCTCTGCAGGAAAGTTGCAGTGCCTTTAGGATATGTAGAACCTACCTGAAACTCACCCATTCTAAACAAAGAGTGTCCAGCTATGCTAAATGAAGAGGCCAATGTTCCTAACCTTACACAAATCCAATCAGAGCTACCAGAAAATAGGGATAATGCTGAAACTACAGTTGTTCTTTTTTTGTTTGTTTTTAAGTAAATCAAATAGAAGAGGAAAAGGAAAATAGGAGTCACTCAGATTAGCAGGTGATGCTACCTGGGTGGTGATGGCGTTCTTCTTGGTGGGCCGATTGAACATGATCTTTGTGATGCCATCTTCTGAGGTCACGATCACGTCCTCAGAAGCAGGGGGTTTCTCTTGAGTGCCAGGCTCTCCCCGGCTACTGGCCTCAGAGGAAGCACTCAAGCTGGACACCAGATCCACGTAGTTCTGCCTGGCAGTTTCCTAAGAGCAGATGGCAAAGAACTTCAGTGCAGGGTGGTGGGTAAGCCTGCTGACAGACATACTGTGCTAATACATAGCACGTTCCAATAAACAGCAGAGGCCTTGATGCAGTGCGTGTCAAGATTTCAAAGGAGGGCTGGAGAGATGGCTTAGCGGTTAAGGTGCCTGTCTGCTAAGCCTAAGAACGGCAGTTCCAATCTCCAGGTCCCACGTTTAGCCAGATGCAAAGTGACGCAAGGGTGCAATGCTGTACTTGCCCACAAGGGGTGCACGCGTCTGGACTTTGTTCACAGCAGCCGAGAGACTGCTGATGCGCCCATTCTCTATCTGTCTTCCTCCCCCTATCTGTCTGTCTCTGTGTCTCTCTCCAAAATAAAAATAAATATAAAAAATTTTTAAAAAAGATTTCAAAGGAGCTGGGCAAGGTGGGGCAGGACTATAATCCTAGCATTTGGGAGGCTGAGGCAGGAAGATCATGGATTCAAGGCCAATCTTGGCTTCCAATAGAAAAGAAAAACAAAAGGATTTCAAAGGTTCCATTGGCAATGACTTGTGGAGAAGCCAGGCTTCATTAGATGTCCAGCCAACAAGAGTAAACAAGTAAATTCACCTTGGGCAGGCTGCCAAGGGCATTCCAGGCATCCCACTTGGCCTTGTTGATGAAATCAAACACCCCTGGTTTGGGCACATTACAAGGTCCTTCCGTGGCCTGTAAAGAGGACAGGGGTCATTAATGGCCAGATGTCAGTACAAAGATCCACAGAATGCAGAGCTAGCAAGAAGACCTCCCCCAGATCCTTTCACAGGGCACGCAACACTACCTCAAGTCTCTCGTTACTCTCTCATTTGTTGGTGACAATACTAACAGAAAAAAGGAGAGAGACAACAGGTACACCTGGCCATGAAGCCCTAAAGCAAGTAATAACTTCTGCACATGGAAATAATACAAGAGAAAGCAAATGTTGCCCTAAAAACCATAGTCCATTAATTTTGTACTGATAGTCACACCCTTCACAATGAACATATTCAAATGGTTTTCTTTTCTAAAGAAATATTTTATTTATTAGAAGGGGGGTAGAAAGAGAATAGGTGCACCAGGGATTCCAGCCACTGTAAAGAGCTCCAGATGCATGTGCCACCTTGTGCATTTGGCTTAGGTGAGTCCTGGGGAATCAAACCTGGGTCCTTTGGCTTTACAGGCAAACACCTTAACCACTAAGCCATCTCTCCAGCCCTCAAATAATTTTCAAAAGGAACTAGCAAACATTTGGAAGACCACATTATACTCTGAAATCTCATCTATGGGGACAAAAATAGTAATTCAGCGGTCAACTCCTGGTAACTGGGCAACAGGATTGTAGCTGGTGGAGGTAGGGTTTGGGCTGTTAAAACTACTAGCCCTTGGGGAGCCTAAATCCTAAGGATAGCCAGTTGGGAAGAAGCAAAGAGATACTGAATATACTGTCTGAGGGTGGGTAGAGTGGGTGTCTGGAGATGAGTAAAATGTCCGACCCAGGTGCTCTTCAGAAGTGGCTGTTCAAAAGTTTCCGTTTTCTAACTCTGCTAATACAGGTAGCTAAGAGAGGACAGAAGAGGCTTTGAAAAACATAAACAGTGGGGGCTGGAGAGATGGCTTAGCAGTTAAGGTGTTCGCCTGCCAAGGATGCCAGGACCCACGTAAGCCAGATGCACAAGGTGGTGCATGCATCTGGAGTTCGTTCGCAACAGTTGGAGGCCCTGGTGTGCCCATTCTCTCTCTCTCTCTGCCTCAAATAAACAAAGAAAGTGGGCTTCTGTGGTCCTTCCCGTAAGAGTCAGGAGATGGGAACATGCATGCACACTGGTCAACTGCAGAAGTTCTCCACAGTTTTGGTGTCCAGTTGGTCAGGCTCTATCTACCACACAAAGCCAATATGGCTATCCTGAAACCCCACCCTGCAGCCTGACCCAACTGCCAGACTATCCAGGCAGGCTGGCATCCTACAGGGCATGACTGTCTATGGGCTTAGGTTAAGCTTCCAGAAGCTGAAAGCAAGTATTTTTGGACAAGATAAAATACATGGCTGTACACACCCATGAGAAAGAAATACTCGCTCATGCTAGTCCAGTAAGAAATCAGGTAACAGATTGGCAGACATGCCATTACAACTTAAAAGCTTTGTTTTTGATCTTATTATAAAAAATGCCAGGGCTGGAGAGATGGCTCTGCTGTTAAAGGCACTTGCCAAGCCTAACGGCCTGTGTCAGATTCCCCAGTATCATATAAGCAGATGTGCAGTGTTGCATGCATCTGGAGTTTATCTGCAGTGGCAGGAGGCCCTGGAGCACTTATATAGTCTCTCTCCTCTCTCCCCACAATAAATATTAAAAAGCTATTTTTCAAACTCGCGAAGGTATGGGTTCCTAACATCCAACCACTGAAACATCAAACTCTGCCTAACTTCATCTATTTTCTCTCCTTTGTTGTGTGTTAATGAATTTCAGACGTTACAAACATCATGCTAATGCGGCCCTGCATACTTTCTACACACAGAAACACTTTGTCACATAACCATGACACCATTAACAAGAACTCCTACTTCCTGAAACTCGATCCATTCAAATTTCCCCAGCTGTCTCAAAGTAGCTTTTCGAAAGGGTGATTTCTTCTCATCAGGAAGCCATTAAGTAAGGTGAAAGCTGTCAAGTCTCTTTATTCTGTGCTACCCACGGGTTGTACTGTGTCTTAATAGCATTTCAAGGCCTAAAAAAGCAAACCCACCAACCTTGCATATATATACTCCAGAGGAAAGGCAGCCACACACCTGCAAGCATTCCAGCTGCATGTCAGCAGCCATACACCTTATCTATTTAAGGCACTATGTGCTGAAAATGTTTTCAAGCACCTAAGCCCTTGGGCAGTTACCTGCTTATACAGCGCGTAGAGTTTCAATTTCACTTCATTTCCGGGGTCTTCCTTCAAGAGTTTCACCTGATTCATTGCATTGTCGAAGTCCTTCTGACTGGCCCTCATTGTGGCTCTGCCCAGATGCACCTGAGCCAGCGGGAACCTGAAGACCTGAGGAAGACTACAAAGAGCAGGCCTTGTCTGCTGACTCCGAACCAGCCACTGCTGCAGTCCCGTCACTATTTGATCTAACCCCCACAGGCTAGAGTGCCATGCTCATCTCCGAATATTCTCTCTACCTGTCTCCCAAGGAGCTAGCTGCGAATCACTGTAGTCATTTGTAGATAATGGAAAAGGATGCTGGGATGGAGTGAGGTTACTTGCTTTTTTTGTTTGTTTTGTTTTTTTTTGAGGTAGGGTCTCACTGTAGCTCAGGCTGACCTGGAAGTCACTCTATATTCTCAGGTTGGCCTTGAACTCAAGGCGATCCTCTTACCTTTGCCTCCCCAGTGCTGGGATTAAAGGTGTGTACCACCACGCCTGGCTTGTTAATTGTTGTTGTTGTTGTTTTGTGTTTTTCGAGGTAGGGACTCACTCTAGCCCAGGCTGACCTGGGAGTCACTCTGTATTCTCAGGCTGACCTTGAACTCACCGGGATTCTCCTATCTTTGCCTCCCCAGTGCTGGGATTAAAGGTGTGTACCACCACACCCGGCTGAGTGAGATTACTTGTAAAGAATTCAAACTGTGAACAGCCGTGTAAAATTCACTACTGGTGAGCAGTAAATATAGGGCAGAGGTGAGCAGGAGAACTTGCAGTGAAGTGCAGTCAGAGCAGAGTCCAGCCTTGACATTCACTGATGCCCAACATGGGTGAACTTTGCTTCTCTGCTGGCAAAACACGTCTCAACATAGATGGACATGGATGGGAGGGGAGGATGGGTGAACAAACAAACACTTCTCTGAGACCCTCCGAGCAGTTGTTGGTCCTCCACAGGCATCTCTTTTAATGGGTTTACCTGCCCTGGAAGGGGGCTACCCCACTCCTAGGAGCCAGGCAGGGCAGAGCCGAACCACCCAGCAAAGCCCGCAGGTGAGTTCTGTAGCACATCAGTCAGTGGGGACGGCCCCCAAATTGGATGTTTACAATCATGGCTGTGAATAATAAAGTTAAGGATACTGATTAAAATAAGAGGTAAGAGCTGGGCATGGTGGCACACGCCTTTAATCCTAACACTTGGGGTTGCAGAGGTAGGAGGATGGCCGAGGGTTCGGTTGAGACTACATAGTGAATTCCAGGTTAGCCTGAGCTAGAGTGAAACCCTACCTCAAAAAAAAAAAAAAAAAAAAAAAAGAGTAATACCCAAATACAGCTAATGTATTACCTCCCTTGCATTATTGAACTTGCAAATGGCACAATAAACTTTAGGTATTAGCTTTGTTATGGTAGTCAATGAAATATTTACGTTTCATGAAACATCATACATACACATACAGTTGAGACAGGGTCTCATATATTCCAGGCTGACATCAAACTCACTATGTAGCACACGATGACCATGAACTTGTGGTTCTCAAGCCTCCACCTCCCGAGTGCTGGGATTACAGGCCAGCACCACCGCACCTGGGGATCAACCCGGGCCTTTGTGGCTAGGCAAGCACTCTACCAGTGCTTTTTCAGCCCAGTGCTTTTCTTTCCCTGCAAAGAGAAAATCTGCCTTTGACTTGAACTTGGCACGGGAGAAAATCTAAGTAAAACAATGCAAGTTTTAAGTATTCACCGAAGGCCCACGAAGGCAACTTTCCACAGGACGTGGCACGCATACATTCTCCAAATGAATTTTTTACACATCGCAAAGCCAGCAAATCCCTCCTCAAAGCCCCGCTTTAAGATCTGCTCCTCGGGCCCAGGCTCGTGCCGCCGGTCGTGGCCGTGTCCTCCCCACGCTACAGGGAAGGGCCGGTCCCGGCGCTCGCCGGCCGCACGCCGCGGTCCTTACCCTGCCGGCCCGGGACGTGCGCGGAGGTCACTGGCACCCCGGCTCCATCCGCCGCTGCCAGGCCGGTCACTGACCGAAGCGAGAGAGGCGTCCCCGGCTCCACCCTTACCTCGGACTCCGCGACCGCGCCAGGGCCCAGGCCACCAACGCCATTGCTATGCTGAGTCCGAGGGGCCGGGGCGCGGGCGGGGCCTGTACGCTGGGAAGGGGCGGGGCCTGAGCGCGGGGGCAGGGCATGGGGCTGTGCTAGGGGCGGGGCTTGCGCGCGGAGGCGGGGCCTGGGGGCCTGTGCTAGGGGCGGGGCGTATGCGCGGGTAAGGGGCGGGGACTGTACTCGGAGGCGGGGCCAGTGCGAGGGGCGGGGCCTGTGCACGGGTGGGGTCTTGCGCGGGGAGAGGCGGGGCCTGTGCGAGGGCGGGAGAAGAGGAGAGGCCATGGATGGTGAGGGATGCAAGGGACGGGGCGTGGTCTGCTGGGACGTGGGCGGGACGAGGGACGTTGTCCAGTTACGCCGACCCGGACGGAAGTCCCGGGGCTGGCCGCCGAGAGCAGGGGCCCTAGGCCTGTGCGAAGGAGGAAGCCACGTGACTGACTGAGCGCTTGCCGCTTGCGGCGGGAGAGTAGCGAGGGGCGGGCCCGAGGGTCCCGCCGAGCCCCACGCGGAGGAGTCAGTTCTCGCTGTGGTCGTGCGTGAGCGCTGACTCCCGCACCCAGCCTTAGAGACTGGAGGCGGCCTTCACAGCACCCTGCGGTTCAAAGTAACCACGTTACTCACCCTTCAATGTGAAGGATGTCTGCGGATCAGGAGCGCAGGAGCGTGTCACTAACCACGGGTGGGTACTTTTAGGGTCCCACAAAGCACTTGTAAAGGGTTTTTCTTTGTGCAAGAATTAAAGAAAAAAAACTCTACTCCAAGGATTGGAGAGATGGCTTAATAGTTAAAGTATCCTGTAAAGCCTAAGGACCGAGGTTCAATTCCCCAGTACCCATCTAAGCCAACTGCACAGGTTGGTGCATGTATGTGGTGTTCATTTGCAGTAGCTGGAGGCTTTGGCGCCCATTATCTCCCTCCCTCCACCCCCTCTCTCTTCTCTCTCCCTGTGCCTCTTTGTCTCTCTCAAATAAATAAAATTCAAAATTCAAAAAAATTTCTACTCCAGGGTTGGGGAGATGGATCAGTGGTTAAAGGTGTTTGCATGCAATGCCTTTTGCCCAGGGTTCAATTCCTCATTACCCATGTAAAGGCAGTTTATTTGCAACAGCAAGAGGCACTGGTGTACCCATACACTCTTTCTCCTCCCAAATAAAAAGCAAAAAAAAAAAAAAATTTTTTTTAAGAGCTGGAGAGATGGCTCAGTAGTTAAGGCGCTTGGCCTCCAAATTAAGGACCCAGGTTTGATTCCCCAGTACCCACATAAAGCCAAAAGCACAAGTGAGCATGCATCTGGAGTTTGTTTGCAGTGGCTGGAGGCCCTGGTGTGCTCATTCTCTCTCTCTCTCTTGAAAATAAATACAAGTGTTTAAAAATCTTTATTCCAAGAAGTGGCAGCCTGTTCTGAACACTGAAGAGGCTGAGGCAAGAGGAGTGCTAACCAACCTGGGCTACAAATGAGAGACTCAAACAACAAAACCACCATGGCCAGATGACCCAGGGGCTCAAAGTATAGTGACCATGTGTGCCTGGGTTTGTAGAATCAAGTAGGCACATGGGTGGGTTTCCAGGCTAAATGTAACACCACTGCACAGGGAAAGTGATACCTGAGCTGTGCTGATGTGGAGGCTCAGAGAGATTAACCAGGTGACTTACCCAGAGTAGTCTTGGAACTCATTTACTCTATGCTGTTGGCTCTGATGTTTTATCAGTTTGCAGTGGCTGGAGGCCCTGGCGCTCCCACTCTCTCTGTGTCTCTCTCTGTCTCTAAGAAAATAAATAAAAATAAAAACTTTCAAAAATAAATTAAACAACCCAATTAAAAATGGGCTATGGAACCAAATAGAGAGTTCTCAAAGGAAGAAACACAGATGGCCTTTAAACATCTAAAATAATGTTCTACATCCTTATCCATCAGGGAAATGCAAATTAAAACTACTGTGAGATTCCATCTCATTCCTGTCAGAATGGCTATTATCAAGAAAACAAATGACAACAAATGTTGGTGAGGATGCAGAAAAAGAGGAACCCTTCTAACACTGTTGGTGGGAATGTAATCTGGTCCAGCCATTGTGGACATCAGTGTAGAGGTTCCTGAGACAGACAAAAATAGATTTAACATATGACCCAGCTATATTACTCCTAGGCATATATCCTAAGGACTCTCCTCACTACCTTAGAGATACTTGTTCAACAATGTCTATTGCCACTTTATTCATAATAGCTAGGAAATGGAACCAGTGTAGATGTCCCTCAACTGATGAGTGGATAATGAAGATGTGGTACATTTATACAATGGAGTTCTATTCAGCAATAAAGAAAATTGAAATTATGAAATTTACAGGGAAATGGATGGAACTAGAAAGAATTATAAAGATAGACTAATGTAAGCCAAAATAAACTCTTTTTTTCCAAAAGCTGCTCTTGGTCAGCAATGCAAACCTGACTGCAGCAGCAAAATTGGTACTGAGGAGTGGGATTGCTGCTAGACACCTGACTGTGTGGCTTTGGCCTTTTGGAGCTGATTTTCAACAGGAATGTGGAAGGATTTGAAACCTTGGCCTAAGAGACACAGTGCAGTGCTGTAAGTACAGCATGATGGACTCTTCTGGTCAGAGTTGCAAAACCTGCATGCAGTAAGAACTATGGACTGTGAGGTTTGACTTATGAGGGTGAAAAGAGCTTTGCCTGGACTAGGCTAGAAGCAGTTTGTGTTGTGAGAAGCTTGCTGTTATACCCATCCTGAGAATTTGTGCAGGGTTGCATTGCATAGAAATGGACTGGTGTGAACAGAGAGATATGCCACAGAAAAATGAAATCCTTGGGCCAAAACTGCCCATTCAGCTGCAATTGTATGAGAGATTACAACCTTTGAGATTGGGCCAGCTGACCTGCATTGGGGCAAAAGAAAGAATGTGGTCTTTTGGAGGGGCCTGAATGCTGAAGTGTTCTATTCTTCAAAGTCTGCTTTATTCCCCTCTGGGTTAACAAATTGGCATCCTACTGGTATTGTGGAGTATAAGAAATGCAAGAAACAGACGATCATTGAATTTGCAACATGATCTTGTGTTTTGGAAACAGCCATGGGCAGTGTGAAGCAGGTTTGCTGTATTGCCTGCATGGAGACCCGATGGAGCTATGAGGATGAACTGTGGGTTGCACTGGAGACCCAGTGGAGATGCCATGACCACGAGATGGCTGCTAAAGAGAGCTGCTGGCCTCAGATGAAAATTTCCAGGACTGTGAGTAGCCTAGCTGGAGGGGCAGAATTAGAACTCCAGAGACTTGTTGCTGGTTAGAATTATCAGACTTGGAGATCTGTCACTGACTAGAGTTGTTGGACTTGTAGCTACAGAGTTTGATGTTTGCCCTGTTTAAATATTGTACTGCGCATATTTCTTTGCTATGCACAGTGCCATCTTTTGCAGTGTAAATATTTATTCTATGCCATTATGGGCTTTTTGGGGGGAAATTTTTTGGAATTATGGCTCAGTTAAAAGACTGGATTATGGGGATGTTTGAACATCATTGAAATTGATAAAAACTATGGAGACTTTTAAGCTTGGATGAATGCATTGCATTTTACATCATGTATTGTTATCCATTTTGGGGACCAGGGGTGGCATGTGGTGGTTTGATTCAGGTGTCCCCCATAAACTTAGGTGTTCTGAATGCTGGGTTCTGAATTCTGGGAGGCAGTGTATTGTTGGGGGCATCAGGCTTATGAGTATTATAGCCAGTTTTCCTGTGCCAGTGTTTGGCACACTGTCTTGCTGTTGTCCACCTGTTGTTGGCCACCCTCTGCTCATGCTATCGTTTTCTCCTGCCATCATGGAGCTTCCCCCCAAGTCTACAAGCCAAAATAAATCTTTTTTCCCACAAGCTGCTCTTGGTCAGTGATTTCTGCCAGCAATGCGAATCTGACTGCAACAGTGAGGTAACCCAGGCCCAGAAAGCCAAGCACTGCATGTTCTCTCTCATATGTGGATCCCAGGGATCCCAGCTACAAGTGTTTGGACTAAAAAGGGGCTAAAAGGAGGGAGGAGAGGGGAGGACTTAAGGGAATGGTCTTGTATATATGTAAGTAGACGAACAGATTACTGAGGGTGGAAAGGCCTAAGAGGGGTCAGGGGAAGAGATTGAGTAAAGGAAGGGTGAGAGGAGGGTTAATCAAAATCTAAGAGGGTATGATTAAGTCATATGTAAATCTACTTGTTTTGGACAGTGGTGCACCCAGCAGCCATAGATTGTTACTAGAAATTTTCAGTGTTAGGTATGGGATATATTCCAGTGAGTTGTTGGTGAGGGAGGTCCCTGACACCCTCAAAACATTACAGGCCATTGCCACGTCATTGGCTTTCCACCTGGAATAGATGGTAAGACCTATTGATGAAGATTGCACATGTTTGGGCTGCAAAGTCAGTGAGAAATCCTGCTGGAGCTGAGCTGAAAACCTCTTCCATGTAGACCAGCTGACAGAAAACTGGAAAAAGCTACGCTGTGTGCAGCTTCATGGGAGAGAGAGAAGTCATCAGTGGAAATAAACAACAGTGGATACTACAAGCCATAATTTCTCCAGCCAGGCCAATGAGCCAGTGGGTGGAATAGTGGCATGTCTGTTATGGGGGAAACCAACTGCTCTCTAATTGGACTGGAGTCCCACTCTGTGGGGGGCAATACATGCTTGATACTGAAAACCTACGTTGGGGGAAGTCATGAGCCCTAGGGATGTAACGTCTGCTGGTGTCTGGCTAAGTGCATATATTATGCTCACCAAACTGCCCTGTAAGCACTTCTCTTAATGTCCACACCCACGTATTAATGCTACTCTCACTTTTGGTTAGAGTTCAGATGGTGGTGACCTCTGGGATGACTCAAAAGGTACCACAGTGCTGAGAAGTGACTAGAAGAGCTCAGCACTGAAACATCTCTATCACACCTTCCAAGGCCATTGCAAAAGAGGGTGGAAGGAATGTAAGAGCTAGCCGGGCGTGGTGGTGCATGTTTTTAATCCCAGCACTTGGGAGGCAGAGGTAGGAGGATCACCGTGAGTTCGAGGCCACCCTGAGACTACATAGTGAATTCCAGGTCAGCCTGGGCTAGAGTGAGACCCTACCTCGAAAAACAAAACAAAACAAAACAAAACAAAACAAAAGAATGTAAGAGCTAAAGTAAGGGTAGGACTCCTTACAATGCACTCTTCCAGACACAAAATGGCCTGGATATCCATGACCTCACAGTTCCTGGCACTACATGCACATGATCCTCATAATAGGAGGAAAAGATGATAACATCAAAATAAAAGAGGCTGATTGAGAGGGGAAGAGGTTATGATGGAGAGTAGACTTGTAAAGGTGAAAGTGAGGAGGGAGGAATTATGGTTTATTGTCTATAATTATGGACATCAGTAAAAATAAATAAATAAATAAATAAAAAGCATATTTGGAAAAGTGAAACATTTTACAATCCAAGTGCACTCTTAGGCTTATGCATATTTTGTAGGGATGTGGGAAATTATCTCTTTTCCAAAGTCTAACTTTAAAAATTTAGCAGGTCAATTACTTACTTAAGTAATTAATTAGAAGAGCAACAAGATGGTAAAGAAGGGTTTGAAACCCCATTTATATGGTTTAAAATACTGGATCTGGGGCGGGAGAGATGGCTTAGCCATTAAGGAATTTGCCTGCAAAGCCAAAGGATCCCAGTTCGATTCTCTAGGACCCATGTAAGCCAGATATACAAAGTGGCTGGAGGCCCTGGCATGCCTATTCTCTCTCTCTCTCTGCCTCTTTCTCTCAAATAAATAAATAAATAAAATATTAAAAAAAACTGGAGTTGATTGTGAATTTAGGAGGCAGAACTGGTTAATATCCTATTCAGCACAGAAACTGCTTGCCCCAGTGCTCACTGTCATTTATTAAAGTTCCTCATGTGACAGCATGTGAATGAAGGGACCAGATTGAGGAGACGCATTCCTGCTGAGGGTCTACCTTCGGCCTGGCCAAAACAAGCAGAGCAGAGACATCAAAGAGTGGAAGAAGGTGTGTTCCCTGCAGCAGGCAGTGAGCACATGGGCGTTCCTTCCGAGCAATGCCCTTGGAGTAGAAAACAATATGGGAGTTTTATTCATGGCAACTAAATATATCCATCCCTTAGCAATCGGCCCACTCTTCAGCATGTTTGATTTCAGGTGGTGTAGCCCATGTTTAAAAACTTCAAGTGATGAACAGAAAGGCCTCTGGGCATGCTTAGCTTACACCATGAAGTCATAGATGGAAATGAAAAGACACTTCTGAAGGTCCATTGATATAGTAGTTTGCTATGAAGGTGCCAGCCTGACGTGAACAGATGGCCTGGCTGGGGGCTGGTCAAGGTTGAGATTGGGGCCGCAGTTCTCAAGAAGAGGGAAACTGTGAGGTGGATAGAATCCACCTGAGCACGAAGAGAACTAATTCCATACTAGGGAGTCTGGATTCTCTACTGAGAACCTGAAGGGTCACTGAACATACAACCAGCTCGCCTGCCATCCAGTGCACAGTCCAGTCCTGGGCTCCCAGCACGTGACCATGGTCATGCTTCTGGGTAAACGCAGAAACTCTGTCAAGACCTCATAGAGCCCTGACCTCCACTAGCCATGGCCCAGGCTCTCCTGGTGTTTGTGAAGATCCTGGGGAAGGAGATGTCCAGGTACTACCTAGAGCCTCCATCTGAGAAGTTCACTTTCAGGTGGCCAAAGCTGGCTAGGGAGGGAGTTGATAAGAGAGTCCAGATCCCGGGAAGCCTCTCTAGCTATATCAGATCTCAGGGGCCAGGGTCTTGACTTCACAGTTTGTGCTCAGTGTGGTTTTTTGTTTTCTTAAAATGGTAGGGGAGAAACTGTGATGAATCTTTTAGCCATAATGATTATCTTTTTCAAAACTTTTTAATTGACAACTTCCATAAATATGAATAATACACCATGACCATAATCCCTCCCATCACCCTCTCTTTACCCCCCAAATCCTCACTTCACTGAATCCTTTCTTCTTCCCAACTAGTCGCTCTTCTGTTTTTTTTCGAGGTAGGTTCTCTCTCTAGCCCAGGCTGACCTGAAATTCACTGCAGTCCCAGGGTGGCCTTGAACTCACAGCAATCCTCCTACCTCTGCCTCCCGAGTGCTGGAATTAAAGGCGTGCACCACCACGCTCAGCCTCTCTTCTGTTTTGTTGTCCTCATTTTTTGCCTCTCCTATTACGCAGGTCTTGTGTAGGTAGCTTCAGCCTTTGTGCAGTCTTGTGTAGGACAGTATTGTAAGCACTCCTGTGGTTTTGAATATATGTCCCCAATATATTCAATGTTTTATTACCTGTAATCACCTTGCTAGTGGTCACTGTCTTAAGGTGTGGTGATGGTTTGAGAGTCCATTGTAAAGATATGCAAATGTGTCTAAGTTCCTGAAGTTTGCTGTGTGACCTTTTGTGATTTTTACTCTGTGTGCTGTGGTGGCTGGTTGGCTTTCTCTCTCTGCTTGGTCCTGTGGAGAGGCCGCTTCTCTTGCCATTATGGAACTTCCCTGGATCTGTAAGCTTCAATAAATAATATCCCTTCCTCCATAACTGTGCCTGGTCTGGAAGTTCATCTCAGCGAACCTGAAGCTGTCTGCAACAACTCCTATCCTTCCTTTGGCTCTTACATTCTTTCCACCACCTCTTCTGCAATGATCCCTGAGCCTTGAAGAGTGTCACAGAGCTGTCTAATTTAGTGCTGAACACTCCACTGTCACTTCTCTGCACTTTGGTGAGTGTTGAGTCAACCCAGTGGTCGCCACCATCTGAAAAGAGAAGCTTCTCTAACCAAAAGTGAGAATAAGCCGGGTGTGGTGGCCCATGCTTTTAATCCCAGCACTGGGGAGGCAGAGGTAGGATGATCTCCATGAATTCGAGGCCACCCTGAGAATAAAGAGTGAATTCCAGGTCAGCCTGGGTTAGAGTGAGACCCTACCTCGAAAAAACAAACAAACAAAAAAAAAACAAAAAAGTGAACATAGCATTAATATGTGGACATAAACGTAAGTATTAGAAGGCAGTTGGGTGGACAGATTAGCCAGACAACAGTAATATAATAGTTCTCCCAGGGGGCTTATGACCTCCCTAAGTCATGGACTTTTCCATAATGACTGTTTTTATTTTTAATGTTAAAATCATCAGAGACTGTTATGGCCTACAATAGAACATTTTGCCACATTTCATTGAGAGGAAAACAATTCTGGCAACTTCGCCCAATCAAAAGAGCCAGCTAGAAATCTGGGAGAATCTTGGATTCCCTCTGACTTGCCAACATGGCACATGTGATGTGCAGTCTGTCTCAGAGCTGTTTCTTGGCTCCTCCCTCCTCTCTGTAAGTCTCCCTGCAGGCCCTCACTGCTTCTGGGTCACAGTCAATTGGATTCCTTGTCACTGGCCAGTGTGTGTACCCCTGCAGTCCACTCTACCTGCTTGGTGACTGGACTCGTTGTAAATCTGACTGTTGTGGTTTGAATTGTTCCCAACCACTCATATTTGGAAAAAACCCTCAGATTTCCAAATTCCTGTGTTGATGGCATTTGGAGGGGGTGGCTTTTGGAATGTACTTAGGACTAGAGGAGATCTTTAGGGTAGAACCCTCAGGATAGCATTGGTGGCTTTATAAGAAAATGGAGATCGGAACCAGCATGCTCTGTCTCTGCATGGTACCCCCACCCCCTTGCCATTTGGCATTTTACATTGCAGCAGGGAGGCCCGGCCAGGTGCAGGAATCTTGATAAGTAGATTTCCCAGCTTCCAGAATCGTGAACTGGCTTCTGTTTTGTGCAGTGTGTTTAGTTGTTGGTTTGGGAGGTAGGAGCAGAGAATGGACTAAGACACTGACACGCTCCTGGTATCTCCTTGATCTTCATGACAACACTGTCATTAGCAGGCCCTCTGCCTTCTAAGTAAATCCAAACTTCTGAGACTGCCACAGAGATGTCTCCCTGTCCAGTCATCTCTCATGTTTGTACTTACCATTTCATTCATTCATTCATTCATTCATTCATTCATTCATTCATTTCTTGAGAGAGGGTCTCACTATGTAACCCAGGTTGGCCTTGAGCTTGTGGGTATCTTCCTGGCCCAGCCTCCTGTGTGCCACCATGCCTGGCTCTTTACTTATTTATTTATTTATTTATTTATTTATTTATTTACTTACTTATTTAGTGTGTGTGTGTGTGTGTGTGTGTGTGTGTGTGCAGATGCACATGTGCCATGCATGTGCTTGTGGAGGCCAGAGGAGAACTTCAGGTGTCTTTCTGTATTGTTCATCCATGTGCTTCCATGAGGCAGGGTCTCTCTCTCTCTCTCTCTCTCTCTCCTCTCTCTCTCCCCTTCAACCCGGAGCTGTAGTTTGTTAAGCCAGTAAGCCTGAGCAATCCTCTGTCCTCTGCTCCCCACTCCTCTGCAGACTGGCATACAGATGTGGCCATGCCACCCACTTTTACATGGGTTCTGAGCAGTCTCAGGCCCTCCCTACCAGGTTCTAATACTCGAGCTGCAAGCACTCTCAACTGCTGAGCCACCTTACTGGCCTTAATTTTCATTTTTTTTTTTTTTTTTTGAGACAAGAGCTCATTCTGTAGCTCAGGATAGCCTCAGATTCATGGCGATCTTCCTTCCTGCTTCAGCCTTCCGAGTGTTAGGGTTCCAAGTGTGCATGCTTGGCTGCACTTTCCACTTCAGAAATGGGGTGTTTGGCTTCCCCGAGTCTCCATGGTCCCATATTTTCTCAGTCCAGACACTACTGTACCCAGGAAGGCTCTGACACACCCCTCTAGTGTGTTCTGTCCTCCTGAGCTCATGTGGCCTCCCTAGCGTGTCTTGTCCTACTCGGTACATTTCTATGTTCATTTCTGATTACCCACCCAAGGACACTCCCTGAGAATACTTCTATCCTATGTTAAGTGTCATGTCCCATTTCTTGACACATTGCTTGACAGGAAAGGCTTTATGGGTATTTTCTGTCTAGCCTGTGTGTTTCCACATACAATGATAACTTCAGGCTCAATTGCTACCTTTTCATTAAGTTGTCAGGAGGTATTAACAGGAGTGGCTGTGTGCTTCCAAATATTTATTTTTCAGTGAGCCATAGCTTGAAGCAAAGGAATTTGACTTCTTCCCGGTTCCTGTATTGAAATAAACTAGGAAACTGGTGCCAAGGAAACTATGGTACTCAACCCTATAGATTTCAGGAAGAAGGAGTCTGGTCTAGATGCTTGCATCAGTCACTGAAGAATATTGGCTGCATCACCGTTGCTTCCCGCTTCCATTTTCTCAGACTGCTTGAGATGAACAGAACATATATTAACAGAGCAGACAGAAGTTATTACTTTTCTCTCATTCTCAATCTTTGCCCTCATTTTTTCCTTAATCTCCATTGCCCCCACCTTTTGAAGGCAGAGTTCAGGTTGATCCCAGGTTAGCCTCAAACTCATCATCTTCCATCCTCAGCCTCCCTATTGCTAGATTATAGGGGTGTACCTGGCCCTACTTCCTTTCCTCTCTCTCCCACTCATTTTATTATTGTTTTGGAAACCAGTTCTTGCTATGTAGTAGCCAAGGCTGGCCTCTAACTCAAGATCGCCCTGCCTTGCTGGGATTATAGGCATGCACTAACATGTCTGGCTTTCCATAATCTTTTAATGACCTGCCTCTTTCACATGGTGTTCTAAGTTCCTTTTTTTGAGGCAAGCCCCACAGACTGCCTTTTTTTTATGCAAGAGTGAGAGAGAAAGAGAGAGAATTGGCGCACCACGGCCTCTAGCCACTGCAATATGCAATAACTAATCAAGCTCCAGACATGTGCACCCCCTCATGCACATGTGCGACCTTGCACTTGTGTTACTGTGTGCCTGGCTTATGTGGGACCTGGAGAGTCAAACATGAGGCCTTAGGCTTTGTAGGCAAGTGCCTTAACTGCTGAGCCCTCTCTCTAGCCTGGCATTCTAAATTCTAAAGAGGGGTTTGTGAATACCCTGTCCTCTCCTCAGCTCATGAATTATCTGACAGGAAAGCAACATATATGTAACACTGGCCCCAGAGGTCAAGGTCCAAGTTCATTTTATTTTACTTTATTTGAGAGAGAGGGAGAAAGTCATAAACCCAAACCCAAAAGTCACACTGCCAGCACACACAAGCACACTTCAGGAACTCCAGGCAGAAGTCAAGCATTCTACATATCTTTAGACTGGAATTCCAATCTACCTCCCACCTTAGGGCTGAGCCCTAGGATCCACCCACAGTGACACCTCCTCCAGCAAGGTGGCTGCAGATCTAAATTATAAACTTTAATAAAATCTTGACTATATTAGGGGCCATCCATTCAAACTACCACAGTGAGTATGGACATTCCAGGGTCTCCTGCCACTGGAAGTGAACTCCAGATGCATCCTTTGTGCATCTGGCTTTATGTAGGTACTAGAGCATCAGACACCGGTTGTCAGGCTTGGCAAACAAGCAGGTGCTTTTAACCACTGAGCCATCTCTCTAGTTCCCAAGTTCATTTTAACGGAGAGGAAGAAATTCGGATGCAAGTTCTGGAGAGGACGATGCCCCCAGTGCAAGAAGTTCCTGTGCATTTTCTGCCTGTACCCTTTAAAAGCCTTTTGTATCCCTGATCCCCTCAAGCTGGAGATTTGAGACAGAAAAAGACTCTTGTTTTCCTCAGTGCCTGTCAGGGGCAACCAGAAGTTGAACTTGATGCTGCCTGCCGAGGAGCCCGAGGACCCCATCAGAGAGGAGGCTCTATTCAGATGGGGCTCTATGCAGGCACAACTTGAGTTTGACCTAATGCTGCAGGGAGAGTCAGCGTGGAGCAGTTGGCGAGTTTATTGATTAAGCAGAATGACAAGATGCAAGAGACTCAGGCGTGCATGTTAGGAGAGCCCCCAGGAGCCCCAGCACTCAGCTGTAGATGTGATTTGGGGGCTTCAAAGCTACATCAGCTATAAGTAAGTTTAGATGTTAGGAAAGTGTGTGCTGGTATATTTCTCTTTCTTATCTATAGGATTCTTACCACGAAGAAGGTGGATTTACCTCCCCCTCCCCCTCTCTCCTCAAATAAATATTTTTTTTTTTAAAAAAAGGGGTGGTGAGGTGGATTAGTAGTTAAAAGATCTTGTTTGCAAAGTCTTCCCATCAGAGTCTGAGTCATCAGTAACCAAAAAAGTCCCAGTGCACAAAGTGGCAAACACAACTGGAGTTTGTTTGCAGTGGCAAGAGGCCCTGGGGCTCCTTCTCTCTCCTACCTCTCCATCAAATAACTAAATAAAACTATTCTTAAAACGAAGGTGGATTTAAAGCATAGTTCCTTAGCCACTCTTAACAACCTCACTTGTGTTGAGTCTCAAAAAGGGGAGTGCAGCTCTTTTTGCAGGTGGTCTAGTCAATCATGTTGAAAATTCCTGGGTGTCAGCCAGTGGGAGATAGAAACTGGAACCAAGTGAGGGGGACAGTGTCCCTGTCACCTCCATTTTCAAGTTTATTATCCTACCCCAGGCCCACCTTGAATAAGTCTATTTCCTTCCCCTATCTTCTGTCTCCCAGGTTTTCAGTACAGCAGCAAAAACTACACAGAATCTCCAACCTTGGCATCAGTATTATTATGTATTCTATTTAATTAATTAATTAATTAATTAATTTGAGAGAGAGAGAGAGGAGAGAGAATGGGCATGCCAGGGCCTCCAGCCACTACAAACAAACTCCAGATGCATGTGCCCTCTTGTGTATTTGGCTTATGTGGGTCCTAGAGAATTGAACCGGGATCCTTTGGCTTTGCAGGCAAACACCTTAACCACTAAGCCATCTCTCCAGCACCTATTATGCATTCTTTACAAAATTAATTCTCTATTATTTTCCTTGCTTTCTTTTTATTTATTTATTGAGAGGAAGAAAGGGAGAGAGAGAATAACAGGGTGTTCCATGGACTCCTGCCATTGCAAACAAATCCAGGCTAGCAGGCTTTGCAAAAGTGCTTTTAACCACGAATCATCTCTCAGGTCCCTCTTTCTTTTTAATTTTATTTGCATTTATTTTCTGGTGAATTTATTCCCATTCCATTCAGTTCTTGTCTCTTCAATTTTCTGGGATACATCTTTTATTTTCTTCTGTCCATCCTCCTCTTCAGGCTTAGGGACAGTTGCTCTTGGTTAGGAAGAGTCATCTGCACATGGCAGGGGAGTTCATGCGTGGGTTAACCCAACTCTGAGCTCAGTAAATGCAGAGGCACATCTTGGGTGCTTTGTTCAATAACCAGAGGAGCCACACCTAAACCCTTAAGCTCAGCATTACTTTTTAAAAAATTTTTTCGAGGTAGGGTCTCACTGTAGCCCAGGCTGACCTGGAATTCACTACGTAGTCTCAGGGTGGCCTTGAGCTCACAGCAATCCTCTTACCTCTGCCTCCCAAGTGCTGGGATTAAAGGCATGCACCACCACACCCAGTTTAGCATTTTTTTTTTTTTTTTTTTTTTTTTTTTTGTTTCGAGGTAGGGTCTCGCTCTAGCCCAGGCTGACCTGGAATTCACTATGTAGTCTCAGGGTGGCCTCAAACTCACAGTGATCCTCCTACCTCTGCCTCCCAAGTGCTGAGATTAAAGGCGTGTGTCACCATACCCTGTTAAAACTGACACTTTTTGTCTTTGGGTCTGGGGAGACTCTCACATGTGGGAGAGGCCTGCATGCCCTCTGGAAGGCATGGAATGAATGAGCAGGTCCAGTTGATTCTACCTGGAGCCATAAAGAACAATCTGTGTGGCCACTGTTTATGATGGTAAAGAAGGCCCACACAGGGGAGAACAAGTCCCTGTCTCACCATGTGGCTGTTGATCACAGGCAGATAGATCTCTTTGGGAAAGCAAATCAGGTTAGATCTTGAGGCAGAAAAAAATCTCTTTGGGAACTCGGGAGGCAAAGGATCAGGTTAGAAATCTTGAAGGTCAGAAAAACCCTACCTTGAAAAACCAAAAAGAGGGCTCTACAGTATGGGCTGGAGGCATTCTCAAAGGCCAGTTTCACAGCTGAACTTTGAACAGAAACAGGTCAGGCAAACTGCAGTTTAGGAGGGCACTGAGAGGAGAGAGAAAGAGAGAGGAGAGGGGAGAGAGAGGGAGATAGTCATTTGCCATAGCACAGTGAAGGAGGTGTGGTCATCTTGTTGGGCTGGGCAAGGTGGGTGGCTAATAGGAACCATGTAATGGGGTAGAGAAGGTTGTCCCCCAGAGGAGGACCTGGACCGGAGAGTGGAACTGACATAAAGGGAAGAGATCAGATTAGAAGAATGCCTGAATATGGGTGACTTTTGGCCAGTGCCCTTTCTGGTTTATGAAGCTATCAAGGTCTTTAAGAATTTGGAAGCCAGTGCTGGAGAGAGGATTCAGTGGCTAAAGCGATTGCCTGTAAAGCCTGAGGACCGGGGTTCAACTCCTCAGATGCACAAGGTGGTGCATGCGTCTGGAGTTCATTTGCAGTGGCTAGAGGCCCCAGCACACCCATTCTCTCTCTCTCTTTCATAAATAATAAATAAATAAAATATTTTTAAAAAGGAATTTGGAAGTCAAATGTGCCATTTTAGGCCACAAGGAATCATTGTCTAATTTGTATTGTGGCCAAAGTGTAAAAAAATGAAGCTCTTGGACTTTATGTCTTCTTTGGGCTGAGGCACATTTGGGGCAAGGAGGGCCTGGACCTCCGTCTGGTGGGTGGGGAGGGAATGAGGGTGTGTATGTCTGGAGAGGACAATGGTAGGCTCTAAGCTCTGGAAATGAACCTGGAAGAGAACAATGGGGTCCTGGGCTGTGCCTGGAGGGACCTGGTCCCAGTTACCTGATTCACCAGAGAATGGAGCTAGCATTGACTATTGGAAAAGCCCCAGCAAAAGGCAGGGGGAAAAGAGAAGGAGAGGAACTGAGAAAGGCAGTCAGGTTTGGGGTACCTCCACCCCAAGTTTCTCAATGGAGGACCCCAACAGGCAACTTCTAGGATCTGAAACTTCCGGTTGGCCAGTCCAGCAGGTAGGCAGTGGCAACAGTGTCTGAATTTGACTGAGCCCTGCGTTTGACTGGGAATGAAGGGGCCATAAAAACCCTTTGGTCTAGCCCTACATACCTTTCACCTGATGCTCTTGGGCAATGGACACTTACACAGCTCCGCTTGTCCTTGGTCCCTTGGCTGGTAACTTATTAGACTGGATCAGTGCTTGTTAGTAAAGCCAAGTGCTTGTTATTTGGCTTCAATCGCATGCAGGCTGGTGAGTCTTAAATGGGAACTGTCCCCATGGGCTGGAGTGTTGGGAGGCTCAGGAATGCTGCTGCATGTACAGGTCTATGGGAAGATGTTCTCCCACAAATTTATTTATTTATTTATTTATTTATTTATTTATTTATTTATTTATTTATTGAGTAGGGTCTCATACTAGCCCAGGCTGACCTGGAATTTACTGTGTAGTCTCAGGGAGGCCTCAAATTCATGGCAATCCTCCTGCCTCCCAAATGCTGAGATTAAAGGAATGTGCCCCCATGACCAGACATGAAAAAAAAAAAACACCTTTATTTTGTAGTTTTAAGATACAGACCCCATATTGCAGTACACACTGTTATAGGATGTACACTGTAATGTGCATTATTGGCCCTTTAAAAAAATTCATAAACTATAGAGCTCTAAAGTTATCTATGTGAGAGAATTCTACCATATCAATCCAGCCAAGAATATAAGGGCTCATCAAGATAGAATAGGTCTGTCTCTGTTAGAGAATTCTAATACAGCATATATCCCAGAAAGCAACCTTAGAAAAGAGTTAGTTTAAGGAGAAATGGTAGATCAAACATGAGATGGTTCATGGCGGGTTCACCTTTCCTTTCCTTTCCTTTCCTTTCCTTTCCTTTCCTTTCCTTTCCTTTCCTTTCCTTTCCTTTCCTTTCCTTTCTTTTCTTTTCTTTTCTTTTCTTTTCTTTTCGAGGTAGTGTCTCACTCTGGTCCAGGCTGATCTGGAATTCACTCTGTAGTCTCAGGGTGGGCTCGAACTCATGGTGATCCTTCTACCTCTGCCTCCCGAGTGCTGGGATTAAAGGCGTGCACCACCGTGCCTGGCTATGGGTTCACCTTTTCTGTCAGAGTTCCTTTTGAGAGGTTGTTTGGAGGTCCTGACAGGGGAGCTCAGCCACCTGTGCACCTTTGACCAGAACTGGGTCTCCTCTGGTGGGAAAGGTTGTTCTCTCCAATATTTCACACAGCTTTGTGCACGTGGAGAGGTGAGGGAGGAAGGAGACAGCCACCTGGCCCTTCACGTCGACTGAATGAAAGCTGGGTAGATGTCACAAATCAGATTGTCCTCACATCCAGTAAGTGCCACCTTAAAGTAACAGCATATAGGTATGGAAGGGTGAGGCAGGAGGACTGTGAGGTTGATACCAACCGGGGCAAGACCCGTCGCAATGAAAAAACAGTAATGACAAATGTACCTGAGGCATAAATATTGTTAATGCAGTGAGGGATAATTTGCTTCATTGTGAATTTTTGTTGTTGTAGTTTTGAGGTAGGATGTCACTGTAGCCCAGACTGACCTGGAACTCAGTCTGTAGTCCAGACTAGCCTTGAACTAACTCATGATGAACCTCCTGCCTCAGCCACTCAAGTGCTGGGACTAAAGTTGTACCCCATCATTCTCGCCTCATTGTGGATTTTTTAAAAAGACTTTTTATTTTTATTAATTTATTAGAGACAGAGAGAGGGAAAGAGAGAGAGGGAGAGGGAGACTGGGCACACCAGGGCCTCTAGCCACTGCAAATGAACTCTAGACACGTGTGCCCCTTTGTGCATCTGGCTTACGTGGGACCTGGAGAATCAAACTGGGGTCCTTAGGCTTTGCAGGCATGTGCCTTAACCGCTAAGCCATTTCTCCAGCCCATCATTGTGGATTTTTGAACAATGGTTTCTGTTTTAATTATTGACAACTCAATAGTTATAGACAATAAACCAAAATACTTCCCTCCCCTCACTCTTCCCTTCACAATTCTACTTTCTATCACATCCCCTCCCCCTTTCAGTCTCTCTTTTATTTTGATGTTATCATCTTTTCCTCCAATTCTGATGGTCTTGTGTAGGTAGTACCAGGTACTGAGAGGTCATGGATATCCAGGCCATTTTGTGTCTGGAAGAGTGCGTTGTAAGGAGTCCTATCCTTCTTTTGGCACATACATTCTTTCTGCCACCTCTTTTGCAATGTACCCTGAGCCTTGGAAGATGTGATAGAGACGTTTCAGTGCTGAGCACTCCTCTGTCACTTCTTTTCAGCACTATGTTGCCTTTTGAGTTATCCCAGAGGTCAATGCCATCTAGAAAGAGAAGTTTCTCTAAACAAAAGCGAGAGTAGCATTAATATATGGGTGTGAACATTGAAAGGAGTGCTTACTGGGCAGTTTGGTGAGCATAGTAGCAGACGTTCCATTCCTAGGGCTCATGACTACCCCTGTTTTAGGTTTTCAGTATCAAGCATGTATTGCCTGCCATGGAGTGGGCCTCTAGTCCAATTAGAGAGTGGTTGGCTTCCCCTATAAGAGACATGCCACTCTTCCACCTGTGGATTCATTTGGCCTGGCTGGCCAACCTTATGGCTTGCAGTGTCCACTGTTATTTAGTTCCACTTCTCTCTCTCCCATGAAGCTGCATGAAGTGTAGTTTTCTCCAGATTTCTGACACCTGGCCCACAGGGAGGAGGTTTTCAGCTCAGCTCCAGCAAGATTTCTCAGTGACTTTGTAGCCCAATCATGTGGAGTCTTCAGCAATAGGGTCTTACCATCTAATCCTGGTGGGAAACCAAGAGCCTCAGCAATGGCCTATAATGTTTTTGGGGCATCAGGGACCTCCCTGGCCAACAACTCACTGGAAGATATCCATCCCTGGTACTGAATATTTTCTAGTAACAATCTATGTTTTCTGGGTGTGCTATTGTCTAAAAAAGTAGGTTTTCATATGACTTAGTCATACCCTCTTAGATTTTTATTAACCATCTCCCACCCTTCCTTTACTCAGTCTCTTCCCCTGACCTCACTTAGGCCTTTCCACCCCCAGAAATCTGTTCTTCTACATACATCTATACAAGACCATCCTCTTAAGTCCTCCCCTCTCCTTCCTCCTTTATAGCCCCTTTCCAGCTTACTGGTCTCCGCTACTCAGTTTTACTCCAACTCATATACAAGTCCAAACATTTGTAGCTAGGATCCACATATGAGAGAGAACATGTGGTGCTTGGTTCTCTGGCCTAGGTTATCTCACTAAGTATAATCCTTTCCAGGTCCACCCATTTCCCTGCAAATTTCATAATTTCATTTTACTTTACTGCTGAATAGAACTCTTTACTGACACATTCATCATTTAGTAGAGTATTGTTTAGTTTCCATGATTTTCTGTATACTCTACAGCTTTTCTTGCTGTTGAGTTGTAGTTTAATCCCATTGTGATCAAATAGAGTACAAGGAATTATTTCAATTTTCCTGTATTTGTTAAGGTTTGCTTTGTGTCCTAATATATGGTCTGTTATAGAGAATGTTCCATGTGCTGCTGAAAAGAATGTGTATTCTGAAGCATTTGGACAGAATGTCCTGTGGATATGTTAGGTCCATTTGTTCAATGACATCATTTAATCCAGATGCTTCTCTGTTTACTTTTTGTCAGGATGACCTGTCAATTGATGACAGTGAGGTATTTAAGTCACCCACTACTACTGTGTTTGGTGTTATCGGTGACCTTAATTCTCATAGCTTGATGAGGTTGGGGGCCTCCATGTTAGATGCATATATATTTAGAATTATAATGTTCGCCTGTTGGAGTGTTTCTGTAATCAATATAAAGTGACCTTCTTTATTGGTACTAACTAATGTTGGCGTGAAGTCAGATATTAGAATAGTGACACCTGCTTATTTTCTCGGTCTATTTACTTGAAATACCATTTTCCAGACTTTCACCCTAAGATAGTGTTCATCTTTTATGGAAAGGTGAGTTTCTTGAAGGCAACAAATAGAAGGATTCTGCTTTTATTCCAGTCTGCAAGCCTGTGTCTTTGGGTGGGGGATTTATTAAGAGTTATTATTGAAAGGTGTGCATTTATTCTCGCCATCCTTCTTGTTTTGTAGTTCTTCCAGTTTCTTCACTCTCTTGAATTAACTGTCATTTGAGTATGGTTTATTTTTTCTTGGTTCCTTATTTGTGTGCTTTCCTTTCTCTTCAGCATGGAGGATCCTTTCAAGTATTTTCTGTAGAATTGGTGTCATATATTCCTTTAGCCTGTTTTTGTGTGGAATGTCCTTATTTCTCCATCATTTTGGATGGATAGCTTTGCAGGATAAAGTAATCTTGGTTGACAGTTGCTTTCTTTCAGAACTTGGAATACATCATTCCAAGCCTTTCTGGCTTTTCAAGTTTGTGTTGAATAATCTGTGCTATCCTGATGGGCTTGCCTTTTATGTGACTTGATTTTTCTCCCTGTTTTCAATATATTTTCTTTTGTTTGTGTGTTTTGTAGTTTAATTATAATATGATGGTGAGAGATTCTTTCCTGATTCTGTCTGTTTGGCATTTTACATGTTTTCTGAATCTGTATTGGCACCACTTTCCCTATTTGGGAGACGTTTTCTTCTATGATTTTGTTGAAAATACCTGCTATGCCTTTGGAGTGAAAATCTTCTCCCACTATGTCCTGAATTGTTATGTTTGATCTCTTCGTAGTGTCTTGAATGTCTTGAAATTCCCATTCACACCTCCCTATTAGTTTATCTTTCTCTTTGTTGGACTGTATTAGATCTGCCACCTGGTCTTCTACTTTAGATGTTCTGTCCTCTCCTTCATTCATTCTACTGGGGAGACTTTCTACAGATTTTTCTATTTGACTTACTCTGTTTTCATTTCTTGTCTTTCTTTCTTTCTTTCTTTGTTTCTTTGTTTCTTTCTTTCTTTCTTTCTTCTTTCTCTCTCTCTCTCTTTTTGTCTCTCTCTCTCTCTTTTTTGAGGTAGGGTCTCACTCTAGCCCAGGCTGACCTGGAATTCACTATGTTGTCTCAGGGTGGCCTTGAACTCATAGTGATCCTCCTACCTCTGCCTCCCTGGTGCTGGGATTAAAGGTGTGCGCCACTACACCCAGCTATTTGTAATATTTCTGATTGGTAGTTTTTCATTATTTCTATTTCCTTATTCATGTCTTGTATTGACCTCCTTGTTTCATTAAGTTGGTTTCCTGTGTTCCTCTTCAGGAGTTTGTTTTCTTCGTTGAATCCATTATTTTATTCTAGGATTTTTTTTGAAAATAGATGTAATCATTGAAATCTTTGTCAGGCATTTTATCTAAAACAGACTCACTACAGGTCATTTCTGATGGACTTACTGTTCTTTGTGGGATTGTATTGTCTTAAATATTTGTGTTTCTTATATTATAATATATAGATTTTTGCATCTTGAGTTAATTTGATGCTTGTGTTTTCTAATTACCTGCAGTGTTCTTACCTATGTAAATCCAACTTTATATATATTCAAGGTAGGAGTTTAAGGTGTCAGGTGTAGCTCTTATATGCCAAGAGAAACAGCAAAAGTGACCCTAGGTGTTGCATTTGCCTGCTTTTCAAGTATTCTAGTAGACTGAATGGAGCAATGTAATGGCAGATTGTCAAAATCAACTGAGCAATATACACATTCAATCAAAACCAACACAGAGTATTTATGCAAGGATGGAGATTAAAATAGACAGATAATCTAATAAAGCCAAAGTCCCTAAGGGTGTGTGTTGCCTCACACCCTTAATCCTGTCAACTGGGAGGTTGAGATTTCTGGTCTAAAATCAGTTCCAGGTCAGCCTGGGGCCAAGTGAGACCCTGCCGCCAATAATGACAGAAGAATAAGACAAAGACACTGTAAATCAGGGAGCGTCCAAGGCAACAATTGTCAACACCAAAAATACAGTTTGTCTGAGAAGGCTGAAGCCAACCAAGAATATATCCCGCCAACATAACACAAAACCTGCCCAGACACGGGGGAGAGATCAGCATCCCATGCATGTGTCTGTCTGTGTCTGTGTGAGTAGGCCATGCTACCTTTTGGGGTGGCTTCCAGTCTCACCAATGCTGAGTGCCCCTCAGTCCTCTGTTGCACTGTGGATCTGATCGGGCCGTGCTGCATGTCATGCAGTGGGGGTTGGGGTGAACGAGTTCTCTGGTGGTTGGCAGCACTTGAGGTTGGGGGATGGGAGGCTGTGCGGGATGCTGGAGTTGTACTGCTGCTGAGCTGGTCCCGTTTGTGGTCTCCGTCAGCAGCGGCTCAGCTGGCCCCTGCTGTTTTCCCCTTCAAGTTTCCTGACTGTGAGGAGACTGATGTGGGTGGAAAATCCCTCCACCTGGCTCCTGCAGCTCTGCACTGACGGGGTTGACGGGTGTGCAGACTGGGGCCACTGGCACCTCGATGGGATTCTGGCCAGTTTCCTCCTTTCTAGATCTGAGTCTCTCTGTGGTTGATAATAACTTATACACCTTCACTTTTCGATAGAAGAGTGTATTTTGCTGTTTTTTCTGCTTATTTCCATCCTTAGGCTGCTTTGGCATGGCTACTGTGCCACCAGCCTGCCTGGAAGTAACAATGGCTTTTTAACTCTGGTATTCAATTTTTTTAATTTTCAGAAGCCAGGATCAACTTTTTTTGTTGATGTTATACATTTTTGAACCCATATTAAGGACTAATTGCTGATCTCAAACTTATTTAAAAGTCTGATATTCTGTCTGGATAACTTTATTCTCTTTTGTTGATCACATGTGGAACTTTTTAGCTATTGAAAGTGGAAACTTTTCTGCCTCCTTAGACTGGTTCCATCTAGAGGATTTACATGTAACACAGCTATCATGTCCTGGGTATGCTACGTGTCACGGTTTGTGTTTCTTTCATCTGCTCTCTCTCCCCAGCTTCTTGAACTCTTTGAACTTTAAAAAAAAAATTATGTTCAGGGAGAAAGAGAGAGTGGGGTGGGAGGGGGAAGAGAAAGAATATGGACATGCTAGGGCCTATAGCCCCTGCAAATGAATTTCAGGTGCCTGTGCCACTTTGTGCATCTAGCGTCACATGGGTAATCAAACCCAGGACATAGGCTCTGCAGGCAAGTGTTTGAATTGTTGAGCCATCTCTCCAGCCCTCTTTGAACTTTTTAAAGCATTTCATCTTGATGTATTTGGATTTTGCTACATCTTTTCTCTGGTTACTCTAGGAATCTAAAGTTATGAAAGAATGCGAGCTTCACATTACTAAAACAAAGTGCCCTATTCAGGCTACTTAGGCAGTTCACAATTTATGCATTTACAGTTCATTTCACCCCCAGAACGTCACACTCCTGTTGCATTTCATGTTTTCTGGTAAGAAGTCTGAAGTTATTCAACTTGAAAATCCTGTGTTGGACACACATTGTTTTACTGTGGCTGCTTTCAAGAGCTTTTTCATTGCTTTGTTTTTCAATATTTATTTATTTATTTATTTGAGAGTGACAGACAGAGAGAGAGAGAGAGGCAGCTAGATAGAGAGAGAATAGGTACGCCAGGGCCTCCAGTCCAGTGCAAACGAACTCAAGATGCATGCGCCACCTTGTACATATGGCTTACATGGGTCCTGGGGAATCGAGCCTCGAACTGGGGTCCTTAGGCTTCACAGCAAGCACTTAACTGCTAAGCCATCTCTCCAGGCCCCTGTTTTTCAACAATTTTATTATTTGGCATCTGGATATAGATTTCTTTGCATTATCCTGCTTGGTGTTCACTTACCTTTTAAAAAGCCATAGCTATATCCTTTGCCAAACCTGGAAAGGGTGCAGCCGTTGTATGCTGCTGCTGCTGCTGGGATTGAACCTAGCGCCCTGTGCATGATAAGCAAGTGCTGTACCACTAAGCTGGAGACAAGCCAGCAAGTTCACTTTTTCCTTTATCATATCCTTTGTGGTGTGTGTCTAGTGAGTCACTTGGTTTTATTTTTTTAATATTGGTAATTGTATCTTTTTTAAAAAATTATTTTGTGTGTGCGTATACATGCCACTGTGTGTGGTGGACAGAGGACACCTTTGAGGTGTCTGTGTTCCACCTTCTTTGAGAAGGGATCTTTAGCCACTGCAAACAAACAACTAGATTGCAAGGGAATGTTAAAGTAGCTTTGGATTCTCCGAGCTCTGCCTCCTGTTTGTGTAGTACATCAGTTTGACAGATGCATGTGTCACTTTGTATCCGGGTTTACGTGGATATGGGAGTTGAACCAGGGCTGGCAGGCTTTGTAAGCAAGTGCCTTTGATGGCTGAGCCATCTCCCCAGCCCTGTATTTTCTATTCTTCTTTCCTTTCCTTTTTTCTTTTTCTTTCTCCATCCCCTTTTACCTCACTCCCTCTTCCTTCCTTCCACCCTTTTCTCCCTCCCTCTCTCACTTCTTTCTTTCTTTTGTGATACAAGGTCTCACTATAGCTCAGACTGACCTTGAACTCACAGTGATCCTTCTATCTCTGCCTCCTGAGTGCTGGGATTGAAGGCATGTAACAGCACACGCAGTCTGGTAATTTTTTTAAAAAAATATTTTATTTTTATTTACTTGAGAGAGAGAGAATGGGCATGCCAGGGCAAGCACCTTACCTGCTAAGCCATCTCTCCAGCCCAATAAACTCTTTTTAAAAAATTTTTAAATTATTGTTTTATTGACAACTTCTATACTTACATACAAAAAATGAATGATATTTCCCTCCCCTCCCCCATTCCCCTTTAGAACTCCAATCTCCATCATATCCCTTCCCTCTCTCCATTAGTCTCTCTTTTAATTTGATGGCATCATCTTTTTCTTCTATTATGAGGGTCTTGAGAAGGTATTGCTAGGCACTACAAGGTGGTAATTTTATTTTCAACTCTAAACCATTTATTTTAGTCTCCTTTTTTATTCAATTTCTATAATTATACCTTGTATTTTAACTTTTGTTTTCAAAATATTCATGATTACTCATTCAAAAAAATTTAAAGGCACTGTTAGATAATTTCAACATTTATGTTGTTATATTATTGACATCTTTTGATCATCTCTTTTCAGGTGCGTTAAGATTTTCATGGGTTTTCATAGCTGAGTAACTTTTGATTATGGTTCAAATTCCTAGGGAAATGTTGACAGTTTTACGTGTTTTTTTTTGGGGGGGCATCAGGACCTTGATTTGGTTAAGTTCAAAGCCTCAGGTTTTAACTTCCTCTGAGTCTCTGTTCCCTTGCAGGTTCGGTTTTCAGATGGTCGGTGCTCTTAGGATCTGTCCCATGTTTGCACCTTCGGCTTAGTGGACAATCTGGAACCTGGGACACCTGTTAGCTGAGTCCTCAGTCTTTGGAAGGATAACTAGGGTCCCATCTGTCCATGCTTAGGCCAGAGGTTATGAACCCTTCACGGGGTTACTTCCTCTGCGTCCTCTTAAGGCAGGACAGAAAGAGGGAATGAAGGGGACATGAGAAAGGAAAAAGCCCCTCACCTGGGGCCAGTGGACGCTCTCTTGCAGTGTGTATGTGTGTGTGTGTGTGTAAACACATGTGGCACACTTTGTACGTTGTGGTCGGAGGACTCTCTCTCAGTGTGTTTGAGTTCACCTTTGACATTTTCCTCACAGTACTGCTCCAGAGTGCAAGAACAGTGCCCCCAGCACATCTCTGTGGCTAGACCATTCCCTCTAAAACTCATGTGGAAGTTTGTGGTTCCATAGTATTAGTAAAATAATTAGTAAATTATTAATAAATAATTGAATCAAAACAAAAAGAACTGTGGAGGAAAAGTTTATAAATAACTGTATCTTCACAGTTTGAAGACTGAAGATTTTTGCAGAGTAAAAGATGTACATTTGAGGGATCATAAGAAAATACTGAGTGGGAATTTCCATATGACTTTTGGAAGGGACATTCAGGCCATAGTACTTCATCACCTTTAAATAATGATTAGGTGGTAAGGGTTTGCATTGATGCTCTTGGTGGAAGGGTGGGCTAGCTAGTTATGAGAGAGAACTTGCTGTAAGAAATGACATCCTCTAGGCTGTCATGTCACACCTTCCCATCGTGGTCCTCCGCCATGTCATTATGTAGTAGTAAGGCAAATACATTTCTGCCCTTTCTCAATCACCCTGTCTTTGGTATTCTGTTATAGCCTCAGACTACGGACCAGGATGGATCTGTTCCCAGGGTTGCACTGTTCTATAGACAGCAACTGAGGATCATGTGACCTCTTGGTTTTCTATCAACTTAGAGTCTCAGAAGTGTATTATTTGAATTTTTTCTTTTTGCAATGGAGACAGAAGCCCTGGCCTCAGGAATGCTAGGCAAGTACTCTTTGGCTGAGAGGCACCCCAGCCCACACTTGTGGGTTAGTATTGTTATCTGCAAACTCTTTTTGGTCAGTCTGATCACCAATGTGATATATACATGATTTAAGATGAGCATACTTATTTAACTGAAATGAGCTCAAAGGAACCCATAGAGGAAAAGTTTAAAAATAATTTCATATCTTCTCAGCTTGAAAACTGAACATCCTTGCAGAGTACAAAATGTACAGGTTAGTAAATCTCTAGAAAATGATGTCAGGAGTGCCATAATAATAAAAGTCATCCCTACAGTAATATTGACCTTTATATGAAACAGGAGGGCTCCATGGTGAAAGGTGCTTGCCTGTAAAGCTAGGTTAGATTCCCCAGTACCCACATACAGCCATGTAGGAGTGCATTTACAGTGCCTGGAGGCCCTGTTGTGCCCATTCTCTCTCTCCCTCCCTCTCTCAAATAAGTAAATAAAAATAAAATTTAAAAGAAAAAGTCGTGCATATGTCTGTCGACCAGAGATCCCAGGGGGCCCATACACGCACATGTGAATAAAAAAGAAAAAGGGGAAAAAAAGTCATTCCTATTTCCACTCCTGTCTCACTTCCCATCAGACAGTGTTAGAGGAAGTAGCATTTTGATATTTGCATAACAGCATTTTATCTTGTATGCCTTGGTGAACTTGTTTTTACTGCGTGGGGAGACCTAAAAGAGAAGAAGGTGTCAAGGACTTTATTCTCAACACCTACACTCTGCAGCAGTCATGAACTGCCTGATGGGCAGGTGAGTGAGGAGTAGGGTAGTTAGCTTTGCTATTACCTAGAATGAGGCTATTAGGATTCAGAATTGTACCCACCAGGGTTCTGTAGAGGATCATAACCAGTAGAGTGAACATTTATTATGAAGGAGATAATTAGATTCCTCTACAAGATACAGGCTGGGCAGTCCAACAGTAGCTATCTGCAGGCTGGAGAGTCAGAAAAGCCAGTAGCTGCTCAGTCCATGAGGCTGGATGCCTCACAGTCCCAGTCTGGCTCTGAAGGCCTGGAGGATCCCTGGAGAGCTGCTGGTCTTTAGTCCACGGTGGAATACTGGAGCGGTTGGGTTCCAGTGACTGTGAAGGATGGAATCAGCACACACCAGCTTGCAGCACAGGCAGCCAGGAAAAAGACCCCGTGTCTTCTTGGAACTTTTATATATAGTCCATCACCAGAGGGCTGTCCACGCCAGGGGAAGCTCTGTATCCATCAATCCCTTCTGGAAGCTCCCTCACAGATCCACCCAATTGCAGCATGTTTCTCACTTGATTCCTAATCTGAGTAAGTTAATGATAGAATTTAGCCATCACAAGCGTATTAAGGACTTTAAGACTGAGCTTGGAACCTTCTTCCCTGCTGAGTAGTCATGAAGATGGGGAGAAAATTCATCAATGATGTTGACCAGCAGTGGACCCTGCAAGCTTCATGGTTGGCCAGCCAAGGCAAATGCACCAATTGGTGCAATGGTGGCATGTCTGTTACAGGGGAAAACAGCTGCTCTGTGATTGGACTTGAGACCCACTCCACGGGAGGGAATTCCTGCCTGGTACTGAAAACCTCGTCAAAGCCTGTGACTAGGGAGCTCGTGAGCCCTGGGGGAGAAGCTACTGCTGTTGTCTGGCTGAATGGACATAGCATTCCCACCAAACTGCCCTCTAAATACTTAAGTTTGTGCCATAGATTAATGCTACTCTCACTTTATATCTCTGTTGAAATGGCAGTGACAACCGGGATGACTCAAAACTCATCAAACTGCCGAGAAGAAGCAACAGGAAAGTGTTCAGCACTGTCTCTGTCACACCCTCCAAAGCTCAGGGACCATTGTAGACGAGGTGGCAGAAAGAATGTAACAGTCAGGCTGGAGAGATGTCTTAGCGGTTAAGGCATCTGGAGTTTGTTTGCAGTGGCTGGAGGCCCTGGCATGCCCATTCTCTCTCAAATATATATATATAAAATGCTCTACAAATGGAGCTACATCCCCAGCCCTCAGTGGACAGTTGCACGCACATTGAATACAGTTGGGTGCTCTGAGCTGGAAAGCAACACCAGCCGCAGACCCTCCTCGAGCATCTTATCCTCGTACACACACCCCTGGAACTGTGCTCTAGCTGCTGGCTGTGTTCCACTCTCCTGCCACTACTGCAAGATCCCTTACATAGCAATGTTTCTTTGCTGCATTATTTGAGAAATTGAGGGTTAGCAGGCACTGGGCTGGTCATTAGAATGCATGCCATAGTCAGTTTGTCAAGGAAGGCACATTTGGGAAGTGTCAGGATAGGGTACCAGGCACTGACATACTGAGCACTCAGGAGCTCCTGATCCATATTGGGACCAGGAACCAGAGGTTTTCTGAAGGTACTATATGAGGTGAGCCTCGAGGGAAGAGCGCGATGGAGCTGCCTTGGGCATCAGTGCTGCGGAACACCTGCCTCTTCCTGTCTTCCACCATAGCGGGCCTTGTACGGCAGCTCTCCAGTTTTCCTGGGAGCTTCTAGACTCATGGAGCGCTCTTTCCTGGACCATGTAGGTAAATAGTGCTGTGGGTGGGCCATGTGCCCACAGGTGATGGTTCAGGTATGCACGCTATCTCACTGTGTCTGTAGAGTCTGTTCCCAGAATGTCTTGAATTCAGTGAAAGTGCTTCTTTCTGCAGATTGGAGCAATAGGTGTGAGACTCGTTCCCCTTGCCTTGGAAAGCTCCCCACCCAGGGAAAGAGGGTGGAGAATTATGAAGGGAGGTGCAGAGAGAGCACTGGCCTGGGGGCACACCCACTCTGACTGTCTGTGTCACTGAGACCCGAACACATTCCTTTCTCCTCTTGGCTTGCTGGTCAGTCCTTAGATCCTACAGCAGTCTTCTCTGTCACTGTAGAGAAGTGCCAGAGGCAGGGTAACTTATGAAAGGGGAGGTTCATCTAGCTCACTGGTTTGGAAACTATGAAACTGACTCTAAGAAGGGCTCCCTGGCTGTGCCACATGGCGGATGCCATCATGGCAGGGGCGTATGTGGGAAGGAGAGATCACATGGTGAAACACTCACACGATCCTCTGAGACCTGTGGTCATCTCTTCCAAGAGCAAGGCCCAATGGTCCAACAGCCTTTCAGCAAGCCCCACCTCTTACGTCACTTCACTGAGGACCAAGCTGCCCACTATTGACCCTTAAAGGGACAAACCACATCCCAACCACAACAGCTTGCAGGACACATAATCGTATCTCTCAATGCATTCTCACGCATTGAGTTACTAATTTATAATAAATGACTAGGTTCGTAAGAAAGAATCTAAGCTATTCTCTGTAAGGTTTTTGTCATGTGTTTCCAAAACAAACAAACAAACAAATGCTACTGGCACATGCAGCATGTTCTAATCTCTGGGCACTTGCTATGAGCCCATAAGCATTGGAGGGAAGCATTCTGGCTCAGAAAATGGCTCCGTGTTTTCAATGTTGAGATGGGTATCATTCATTGCTCAAATGCTCCATGTCGTTAGCTGATAGATCTGCGAATCTGAAATGTCAGAGCATCTTGACAATGTGAAAATCATCCGAGGCAGCAGCGATATAGACGCCAGCTCACTTGCAGCCACCGAGGAGGGCTGGCATTCCCAGGGTAGGCAAACACCTGTGCCTCTCACACCACGCGCTGGCTGTCAGCAAAAGTCCCTGCCCACTTCCCTTCTTTCCTCCTCCTCCTTCTTACTTTTCCACCTCTTTTGCCTTTTCTCCTTCTCCTTCCCCTCCTTCTTCTTTTTAAAACTATTTTTACTAAACTGGGCACACCTTTAATCCCAGCATTTGGGAGGCAGAGGTAGGAGGATTGCCATGAGTTTGAGGCCAGCGTGAGACTACATAGTGAATTCCAGGTTAGCCTGGGCTAGAACGATACCCTACCTTGAAAAACCAAAATATAAAATAAATTAAAAAAATTTTTAAAAACAAATTTTACTTATTTATTTGAGAGAGAGAGAGAGACAAAAAGGCAGACACACACACACACACAGAGAGAGAGAGAGAGAGAGAGAGAGATAGCTTGGCTTGCTGGCCTCAATCAGTCATTTTTTAAGTCCTTTAAACAAGTCAGCAAGTTGGTTTCTGGCCATCAGACGTTCAGCAGATCTAGTCATCTGGTGAATTGATTGCTGAAGACTTGAGTTTTGGAGGAAGGAACAAGACTCTCTAGGCCCTGACTGGCCGTGTGAGAGTCCCAGCAACGCAGGCAGGAGAGTGACTAATGGATAGGGCCCAGCACCTCTGGGTAACCTGAGGCTTCATGCGCAGGACCTTCCAAGGCTGCTGTGTTCTCATTCCTCTGTGGCTGTGAGGCAGGCCTGCGTGGGAGTCAGCGGGCAGCATTTGCAGGGAGGAGGGAGATGGCATGGAACAAGGCTAGAAAGGGCAAGAAGGGGATGGCTTTGAACTGCCAGTGGGATTGGGGGATGACACAAATGCTGTCTTTATGGCTGTAGTGGGTGTGTGTGAGAGGCCTCTACCTGTGTGCATAGCCAGGCCTTTCTGGCCCTTTGTTGGTGAAGACCATCGTTATGTCAGACGGGGTAACAGTCCAGTTTCACCAGAGGGAAAAGGCTCTTCCAGTCAGGTGAGACCTGCAAGGCCGATCTTGGGCTCTCTACTGGCTCTTTGTTTCCATCCCCTCCTGAGACGGCCTTGGCATTCACTCACTGCTCCCAACCCGTCACTGTACTGTAGTCAGGCGCAGTCACAGCTGACTCCTGTCGGTGCAGAGTTCTGTTCTGTTTGCTGCCCTGCTCCCTGCTCCTGGGAGTCACTTGTTCCCCCTCCCTTTCAGGGAGCTTTGGAGACCTGCAGCGAAGAAGTTCTTTAGAGTCTGGCTGATGAGCTGGGGACAGCAGTCACCAGATGGTTTCCACATTTTCATCCCATGCCAGACAGAAGAGAGAATGTCCCCCCGCCTCTTCTTTCCCCTTTGTAGATGATAAGGACAGACGAGGGGTGTAGTTTAGTGACAGAGGCTCTGGGTTCTATCTCTAGCACTTCAGAAATGATGGAGGTGAATTTAAGTCATCAACTCATCTTTACATATTCCTCTGTATTGCTGGGCAGCAGTCAACATATTGGTGCAAAATTTGAGGGTTCAGGATTAGTCCCCCAAATGTATGAACCCCAATTTTTGTTCCTGTCCTTTTTTTAAACAAAAATAGGACTCAGAAAAAGGACTCAAGAAGGGTATGTTATGAATTATTAAGTTTATTTAGGGAGAAATCACAAGTTGCAGGGTTTATTTAAGGGAAATCGAGATTGAGGAGAAGGCTAGAGCAGAGTCCTAAGCACGTAGAAAGAAGGAAACACGCACTCAGGCGAAAAACAGAGCATTCACCAGAAATGCTGGGGCAGAGCCACAAACACACGGAAGACAGAACCTAGGTGCTCATGTAGGGAGATTTAGAAGAGACCTACACAGCATGTGCTCTGAGATTCCCTGTGGAAGAAAGCTAAGAGGGCAAATGCTGGTGGCTTCAGGAAGCATAGCAGAGAGAAGATATCAAAGCAGAAACCAAGAAATTCAGATGAGAAATGAGTACTGAAGAGAATTCTATCCATGTTCACCCCAAGTTTAGAGAAATTACACAGGCAGCAGGCCCAGAGTTTAGAGAAGGCACCCACGTAGTAGATCTGGAGTGTAAGGGAAATGCATACGTGGTAGAGTCAGATACCAGAGGAGTATCATATATGTCATCAAAGTGAGATGTTACCCCAAAGTATAAAGCAGAGGCAAGGAGAAAATTACCCAGACCAAGAAACAGCGTTCTGCTCCCCACCTCCCTACCCCACACCCAGCCAGGCTGGTGAGGGGAAAGCCCGACTCATGGGTATCCAAGTGGAGGTAATGGGGCAGCTCGAGAGGATGCACAGAGAAGAAGTCTGAAAACCGCCTGCATAGTGTTGAAATGTGCTCCTTCATCAGATTCAGGTGTGTAAAGGGAAGACCCGATGGGTTTGTAGATTTGAAGGGTCGACCCCAGAGGGCAGCCCACCTAAGGAGTGTGTTAGACTGTGGGCAGCAGGGGCCGCTGCGGCTGTCGTAGATGAATCTGGATCTGAGCGTGTCATTCCTGCCAAGGAGGGCTGGCATGTGGGGTGACATCTCCTGGTTCTCTCTTTTGGACTTCTGTCCCTAAATGAAACTGTCTGGAAGAAGCCAGCTTTCTCTGAGTCCCTTACACGGGCAGCTGTGATAGAGATGCCCTGTGCTAGGCATCTGGCTTTCTTGTCTCATCCTCATGCTAACTTTCTAGTTTCACGAGATCCCAAAGTCAAGCGCTTGTCCAATTCCCTGGCCATGGTTGTCACAGAGCTGCTGTGACCACCCACGTGCATTTGAATCATCTGTCCTCTGCCTTGCATTGTGTGTGTAGATATTTGTGTTTCTCTTGGGCACCTTTTTCTACAAGTTGAACGGCTGAATTATATAGTAGAGTTGTCCCTGAATAATCACCATGGACTGGTTCCCAGGCCCTTCTTGGTTATAAAACTCCCTCAAGGTCTTATGTAAAAATGTCATCCTATTTGCATATTATTCATGCAATCCTCCCATGGGTTTGAAATCATCTCTTGACGTCTCATGTGAACACTATGTAAACAGTTGTTAGCCTGCCTTGTTTGGGGGAGTCATGACAAGCAAAAAGTCTACACATGCTCAGTACAGATGCTATTTTTGAGTCTGAGGCTGTGGAAGCTGCAGGCTGCACAAGAAAGCGGAACGTTCTGAGAACCGCTCTCCACTGCCCTGCTGCTATCTGCTCCCTCACAGCACATGGCATCTCCCATTGCTCCAAGCTCTGCCAGCCATAAGCATGCTGGTCTTTCTCGTTGTGGTTCGAGAGTGAGGGTAGTAATTTTTTTTTTCCAGGTAGGGTTTCACTGTAGCCCTGGCTGACCTAGAATTCACAATGCCATTTCAGGGTGGCCTCGAACTCACAGCGATCCTCTGCCTCTACCTCCTGAGTGCTGGGATTAAAGGCATGCACCACCATGCCTGGTGATATCTTTTTAAATTTTTTTAACAAGGTGTTGCTATATAGCCTAAGCTGTCTTCAAACTTGTCCTGCTGCCTCCTCAGCCTTCTAAGTGCTGCAGTTACAGGGGTGCACACCATACCAGGTTTAGTGTGGGCTGCTGTACTGTGCACTGCCAATGAACACTTGACTGATGGTTTTTTTTTTTTTTAATTTTTATTTATTTATTTGCAACCAGAGAGAGAGAGAGAGAAAAATAGAAGAGAGGCAGGCAGAGAGAGAGAGAGAGAATGGGCACACCAGGGCCTCTAGCCACTGCAAACGAACTCCAGATGCATGTGCCCCTTGTGCATCTGGCTTACGTGGGTCCTGGAGAATTGAACCGGGATCCTTTGGCTTTGCAGGCAAACGCCTTAACCGCTAAGCCATTTCTCCAGCTCGCCTGATGGTTTTGCAAGGCAGACATCTTTCCATATCCTGGTGTTCAAATCATGTTGATATATTTTTAAAAAATATTTTATTTATTTACTTATTTGAGAGAGAAAGAGAGAGGAAGAGGCAGTGAGAGAGAATGGGAATGCCAGGGCCTCTAGCCACTGCAAACGAACTCCAGATGCATGAGCCCCCTTGCACATCTGGCTTATGTGGGTCCTGGGGAATTGAACCGGGGTCCTTCGGCTTCACAGGCAAACACCTTAACCGCTAAGCCATCTCTCCAGCCCTTGATGTTTTTTAATTGGAATATTTTTCAATTGTGAGGGTTCCTGATATAATCTAGTCGTGTGTGTGTGTGTGTGTGTCTGTGTTGTACATATTTTTTCACGGTCTGTCTTGCCTTTTATTCTCATATTCATTTTATTTTGATGAGAAAACATTTTGCCTGTGACAATAAAGACAAGATCACTATTTTTATATTTTGTGCTGTTTGTTTCATGTTTAAGACATCTACACCCAGACCCGTTTTACTAAGATTTTCCCTCCCATTTTCTTCCAGAATTTTTATAGTGTTAACTCATATAAAGGCCTATGTTCCATTTCCAGTTAATTAAAAAAATATATTTTTTATTTATTTGCAATCAGAGATAAAGACAGAGAGACAATGGGCACTCCAGGGCCTTCAGCTACTGCAAACAAACTCTAGATGCATGTGCCACTGGGCATCTGGCTTTACGTGCATACTGGGGAATTGAACTGAGGTCATTAGGCTTTGCAGGTAAGTGCCTTAACGGCTAAGCCATCTCTCCAGCCCATTTCCAGTTAATTTTATAATTAGTGTTAGGTAAAGGTGGAGGTTGACTCTTGCCTATGAATATCTCATTGCTTTATGTGGTGGTTTGAATTAGATGTCCCTCATAAACTCACATGTTTTGAAAGCGTGATCCCCAGCTGGTGGCAATGTGAGAGGTGGAGCCTTGCTTGAGGAGGTGTGTTGTTGGGGGTGGGCCTAGGAGTGTTATAGCCCCTTGCTAGAGAGAGTTGGACTCACTCTCCTGCTGCTGTTTTCCATCCGTTGTGGCAGAGGTGATGTCCAGCCTCTGCTCATGCCATGTTTCCCCTGCCATCATGGAGCTTCCCCTCCAAACCATAAACCAAAATAACTCCCTTCTTCCCACCAGCTGCTTCGGTTGGGTGCTTTGTGTAAGCAACTGAAGGTGACCTCAACACTACACCATCTGTTGAGGGGATTGTTCTTTCCCCCATCGTATTTTCTGGGTACTGGTGTCAAAAATCAATTGATGACTTAGTGGTTAAGGTGCTTGCTGAGAAGCCTATGGACCCATGTTTGACTCTTCAGATCCTACGTTAGCCAGATGCACAAAGGTGAGGCAAGCACAAGGTTACACATACCCACTAGGTAGCGCAAGCATCTGTCTGTAGTTCGATTGCAGTGGCTGAGGCCCTGGTGCGACAAGTCTCTCTCTCTCTCTAAAATAAAAATTAACAATCACTTGGCATACATCCATGTATATGGACATTAAATGTACATATATACTACAGATCTACATGTTTCTCTCGTTTCCTTTCCAGTGCTGAGGGCTGAATGCAGCGAGGCAGGTGCTCAATCACTGTGCTCCATCCCTAGGCTTTCACATAGATGTGTTTTGGAAATCTTCAGTTCTATGCATCAGTCTGTGTATCTTTACATTAAAACGACAGGCCCTCCATTACTGTAGATTTAGAATAGTTATTTAAAAAAATTAATTTCATTTTCAAGCAGAGCATAAAAGAAGGGGGTATAGGTTGTCAGGACCTCTTGCCACTGCACATGAACTCAGATGCATGTGCCACTTTGTACATCTGGCTTTATGTGGATACGGAGGCATTGAACACAGGCCGTCAGGCTTTGCAAGCAAGCAGCTTTAACCAGTGAGCCATCTCTCCAGCCCTAGAGTAATCCTTGAACTCAGATAGTGGTTCTTCTCCATCTTGATTCATCCCTCTCAAAGCTGTCTGGGTTATTGTGCGTCACAAACCTGCGGTCTGTGCTAAAAGCACAGTGCCTTAGCTATTGAGTGGTTGTCGTAAGAGTTGATGTTTACTAGGGCCAGCTCCTCCAGGGTGTGCTCAGAGCCCCTTTAAATGAGAAGCTAAGCTCAGGGCAGAGCCTGCTCCTCCCCGTCTCCCTGCTTCTGCCATACACTCATACGCTCTGTATTCTCGTGTCCCCAAAGGGGGTCAGGGGAGCCCTTAAGCCAAGAGAGGAGCAGTGGGAGGGAGAAGGGAAGAAACAGCCTGGTCCTCATCTCATGCTCTAAAGATGCCTGTGGAGGAGGGGTGGAGCCAACTTCCAGGTTCAGAGCCTGAAGTCTTCCAGCTGTGAACATTCCAGATATAAAAGCACATTCATCTGGAGAATGCTGCTGAATTGCAGAGGCAGGGGGTGGGAGAGGTTCCCACAGCTCTTCTTTGAAATTCTTTCCCAGCAATGTGACAAGGATTCCTATAAAGAGTGAACTGTATTGGCAGGTTCCAAAAGAGCGAAGCAGTGTTGTTTTAGTCTGCCAATGATCTCACACCCATTGTGTCTTTCTTCAAGAATTACAAAATGCTTTATAGCTGTGACCTTGTCCAAAGAGTCATTAATCCTTCCAGAACTCCGTGAAATAAGAAACAAAGAACACAAGCCAATGGTTCACATGAATGACCAGAGCTTCCCACGCAGGCTCACCGGCCCCGTGGATGGCCCTGTATTTATTCTTAGGAGTAATAGGGTACATGAAGCTCCCAGCCATGTTCTTCGGGGGTACTGAGGAGTCCCAGAGACCGTGCCCAGGAACTTGCATCCATGCTCTTCTGGATGCTAGGTGTTCAAGAGGTCTTCCCATCAGCTAGGCAGGAACTTCTCTGAAAAAGTGGAGCATCTTTTGGGAAAGAGATCCTGAAAACTTAAGTAATCCTGTTCTGATGGAAATATTTATATTTTTCAATAAAAGTCCATTTCATGTACAAATTTGCACATGTATGTAATTTTTTAAGCTTTATTTTTCAATTTTAAACTTTTTATTGACAACTTCCGTAATTATAGACAATAAACCATTATAATTCCCTCCCCTCCCTGACTTTCCCCTTCACAAATCCACTCTCCATCATATCCCCTCCCTCTCCATTAGTCTCTCTTTTATTTTTTATTTTTTTTATTTTTTATTTTATTTTATTTTATTTTTATTTTTTATTTATTTTTATTTATTTATTTATTTTTGTTTTTCGAGGTAGGGTCTCACTCTAGATCAGGCTCACCTGGAATTCACTATGTAGTCTCAGGGTGGCCTCGAACTCATGGAGATCCTCCTACCTCTGCCTCCCAAGTGCTGGGATTAAAGGCGTGCGCCACCATGCCCGGCAGTCTCTCTTTTATTTTGATGTCATCATCTTTTTCTATTACGAGGGTTTTGTGTAGGTAGTACCAGGCACTGCAAGGTCATGGATATCGAGGCCAAATTGTGTCTGCTAAGACTGTATTGTAAGCAGTCCTACCCTTTCTTTGGCTCTTACATTCTTTCTACCCCCTCTTCTGCAATGGACCCTGAGCCTTGGAGGGTGTGATAGAGATGTTTCGGTGCTGAGCACCTCTCTGTCACTGCTTTTTTGGCACTATGGTGCCTTCTGAGTCATCTCAAGGTCCCCACCACCTGAAAAGAGAAGCTTCTCTAACCAAAAATGAGAGTAGCATTTATATATGGGTATTAATATTAAGAGAAGTGCTTACTGGGCAGTTTGGTGACCATAATATATGCATTTAGCCAGACACTAGCAGGTGTTACACCCTTAGGGCTCATAACCTTCCCCGTTATAGGTTTTCAGTACCAGGTATGTATTCCCTCCCATGGAGTGGGCCTCGAGTCTAAGTAAAGAGTGGTGGGTTCCCCCATAACAGACTTGCCACTATTGCACCTGTTGACTCATTTGGCCTGGCTGGCCAAACTTAAGGCTTGCAGTGTCCACTGTTGTCTATCTCCACTGATGACTTCTCTCTCCCATAGGCCTGCATAGCTAATTTCAGCTTTCTGTCAGCTGGTCTATATGGAAGAGGTTTTCAGCTCAGCTCCAGGAAGATTTCTCAGTGACCTGCAGCCCAAGTATGTGCAGTCTTCAGTGATAGGGTCTTATCATCTATTCCTGGTGGGGAACCAAGAGCCTTGGCAATGGCCTGTAATGTTTTGGGGGCATCAGGGATCTACCTGGTCAACAACTGACTGGAAGGTATCCCATCCCTGGCAATGAAATTTTTCTGGTAACAACCTATGGCTTCTGGGTGTTCCATTGTCCAAAAAAGGTTTCCATATGACTTATTCATACCCTTTTAGACTTTGATTAACCATCCCTCACTCAATCTCTTCTTTTAGTCAGTCTCTTCCCCTGACCTCACTTAAGCCTTTCCACTCCCAGAAATCTGTTCTTCTACTTATATATATGCAATACCACCCCTTTAAGTCCTCCCCTCTCCTCCCTCCCAAATAGCCCCTTTTCTAGCTTACTGGCCTCTGCTACCCAGTTTTATTCCAACTCACATACAAGTCCAAACATTTGTAGCTAGGATCCATATATGAGAGAGAGCATGTGGTGCTTGGCTTTCTGGGCTTGGATTACCTCACTCAGTATAATCCTTTCAAGATCCATGCATTTCCCTGCAAATTTCATTTTTCTTTACTGCTGAGTAGAACTCCATTGTATAAATGTACCACATCTTCATTATCCACTCATCAATTGAGGGGCATCTAGGCTGGTTCCATTTCCTAGCTATTGTGAATAGAGCGGCAATACACATGGATGTACAAGTATCTCTAAGGTAGTGTGATGAATCCCTAGGATATATGCCTAGGAGTGGTATAGCTGGGTCTATTGTAAATCTATTTTTAGCTGTCTCAGGAACCTCCACACTGATTTCTACAATGGCTGGACCAGATTACATTCTTACCAACACTTACTGTCATTTGTTTTCTTGATGATAGGTATTCTGACAGGAGTAAGATGGAATCTTAAAGTAGTTTTAATTTGCTTTTCCCTGATGGCTAAGGATGTAGAACATTATTTTAGATGTTTATAGGCCATCTTTATTTCCTCCTTTGAGAACTCTCTGGTTAGTGTTTGTGGTGGTTTGATTCAAGTGTCTCCCCATAAACTTAGGTATTCTGAACACTAGGTTCCCAGCTGATGGAGATTTGGGAAATAATGCCTCCAGGAGGCAGTGTATCGTGGGGGGCAGGTTTATAGGTGTTATAACCAGTTTCCTCTTGCCAGTGTTTGGCACGCTCTCCTGTTGCTATTGTCCACATTATGTTGGCCAGGGGATGATGTCCACCCTCTGCTCATGCCATCGTTTTCCCTGCCACTGTGGAGCGTCCCCTCGAGTCTATAATCCAAAATAAACTTTTTTTTTTCCCCCCAAAAGCTGCTCTTGGTCAGGTGATTTTTGCCAGCAATGCAAACCTGAATGTAACAGTGCTATAGCCAATTCTTTAATTGGGTCATTTTATTTCTTATTATTTATTTATTTTTGAATTATTTTTGTATCCTGGATGTTAATCCTCTGTCAGATTTATAACTGGCAAAGATTCTTCTCCCATTCTGTAGGTTGTCTCCTTGCTGTATTCACAGTGTCCTCGGCTGTACAAAAGCTTTTTAATTTCGTGAGGTTCCAGTGTTTGATTAGTGTTTTATTTCCTGAACAACTGGGGTTATATTCAGAAAGTCATTGCCTATGCCAATATGTTGAAGGGTTTCCCCTACCTTTTCCTCTAGCAGTTTCAAGTCTGACATTAAGGTCTTTGATCCATTTGGACTTGATTCTTGTACATGGAGAGAAATAAGGATATATTTTCATCCTTATAGATATCCAATTTTTCCAGCACCATTTGTTAAAGAGGCTATCTTTTCTCCAATGAATATTTTTGGCAGTTTTGTTAAAGATCAGATGACTGTATCTTCATAGACATTCATCTGGGTCCTCTATTCTGTTCCATTGATCTTTGTGCCAGTACCATGCTGTTTTTGTTACTATGGCTCTGTAATGTAGCTTAAAATCAGGTATGGAAATATTGCCAGCCTTATTTTTGTTGCTCAAAATTGTCTTGGCTATTCAAGGTTTTTTGTGCTCCAAATGAATTTTAGGATTGTTTTTTCTATTTACATAGAATGCCATTGAAATTTTGATGGGGATTGTATTAAATGTGTAGATTGCTTTTGGTAAAGATTGACATTTTCACAATATTGACTCTTCTAATTCAAGAACATGGGATGTCTTTCCATTTCCTAGTGTCTTCTGCAATTTCTCTGTTGAGGGTTTTAAAGGTTTCATTGTAGAGATCCTTCACTTCCTTGGTTAAGTTTATTCCAAGGTACTTTATTTATTTATTTTTTGAGGCAATTGTGAATGGGAGAGATTCCCTGATTTCATCCTCAGCATGTTTGTTGTTAGTATATAGGAAGGCTACTGATTTCTGTGTGTTTATTTTGTATCTTACTACGTTGTTAAAAGTGTTTATCAGCTCTAACAGTTTACTGGTAGAGTCTTTGGTGTCCTTTATGTATAAAATCATATCATCTACAAATAATGAAATTTTTATCTCTTCCTTTCCAGTTTGAATCCCTTTTATGAGTGTCTCTTGCCTTATTGCTATAGCTAAGACTTCCAGTACTATATTAAATATAGGGGACAGTGGACACCCTTGTCTTGGTCCTGACTTTAGTGGAAAAGCTTCAAGTTTTCCCCCACTTAGTATTATGTTGGCTGTAGGTTTGTCATAAATACCCTTTATCATGTTGAGATATGCTCCTTCTATTCCCAGTTTATTTAGGACTTTCACCATGAAGGGGTGTTGGGTTTTTCCACATCTATTGAGATGATCATGTGATTTTTGTCCTTCAGTCCATTTATATGCTGTATTCCATTTATTGATCTGTGTATGTTGAACTATCCTTCATCTCTGGGATAAAACCTACTCGGTTGGGGTGAATGATCCTTATTTGGGGGAAATTTTTTTGTATGGTTTTGTTGAAAATGCCTGCTATGCTTTTGGAGTGAAATTCTTCTCCTTCTACTGTGCCCTGAATTCTTATGTTTAATCTCTTCATAGTGTCCTGAAGCTCTTGAAGTTCCCATTCATGCCTTCCTATTCACTTGTCTTTCTTTTTGCTGATCTGCCACATGGTCTTCTAGTTTAGATATTCTGTCCTCTCCTTGATCCATTCTACTGGTGAGACTTTCTACAGATATTTTTATTTGAATGAGTCTGTTTTTCATTAATTGTATTTCTGATTGGTATTTTTCATTATCTCTATTTCCTTATTCATGTTTTGTATTGACCTCCTTATTTCATTAAGTTGGTTTACTGGGTTCTCCTGGGATTCCTTCAGGAATTTGTTTTCTTCTTTGATTCCTTAGATTTCTTCTTTGATTTCTTTGAGCATACATATAATCTTTTTTTGAAATCTTTGTCAGGCATTTCATCTAAAACAGTCTCATTGGAAGTCATTTTTGATGGATTTATAATTTTTGGTGGGAATGTATTGTCTTGATTTTTTGTTTCTTATATTATAATATATAAATTTTTGCATCTTGAGTCAATTTGATGCTTGGGTTTTCTAATTATCTGCAGTGTTCTTAGTCATGTAAATCTAACTTTATATATCTTTAGCACAGGAGTTTAAGGTGCCAGATGTAGCTCTCATACTCCAAGAGAAACAGCAGAAGTGACCCTAGGTGTTGAGTTTGCCTGCTATTCAAGTATTGTAGTAGACTGGGTGGAGCAAATTACTGGCAAATTCTAAAATTCAACTGCGCAATATATACATTCAATCAAAACCGGCACAGAGTATTTATGCAAGATTGGGGATTCAAACAAACAGCTAATCTTATAGAGCCACAGTCCCTAAGGGTGTGTGTTGCCCCACATCTTTAATCCTGTCAACTGGGAGGTTGAGATTTCTGATCTGAAATCGGTTCCAGGTCAGCCTGGGGCCATGTGAGACCCTGCCCCCAATAATGACAGATGAAAATGACAAAGGCCCTGTGAATCAGGAAACGCCTAGGCAATAATAGTCAACAGCAAAATACAGCTTATTTGAGAATGGTAAAGCCAACCAAGAACATATCACTCAAATCTAACACATAACCTGCCCTGACATGGACTGTGAGGCCAGAACTTGCAGTGGGATGGCTTCCAATCTGAGTGTGCTGAGCGTGCACCTCGATCCTTTTCTGTTGTGTGTGAGCTGTTGCGCGGCTGGGGTCACTGCATCTGGTGTTCTGATCGTCTGTCCTGGGTGCCGCGTGGCCGGGGTCTGAATGAGTTCTCTGGTGTTCCTCGGCCCTGGCGGTTGGTGGATGGGAGGCTGTGCGGGTGTCTGGGCTTGTTCCAGAGCTGCTCAGCTGCTCCTGTGTTTTGGTCTCCATCAGCAGCTGCTCAGCTGGTCTGTGCTATCTTCCCCGTCAGGCTTCTTGACTGTGCAAGGAGGCTCATGTGAGTGGAAAATCCAGTCACCTGGTTTCTGCTCCAGCCAGGCGGGTGTGCGTGTGGATCAGGGCTGCCATGGCCTCAGTGGGATTCTGGCCAGTTTCCTCCTTTCAAGAAGATCTGAGTCTTGCCTGCTTCTCTGGTGTGGTTGATAGTAACTTATATGCATTCACTTTTCAGCAGAAGAGTATATTTTGCTCTTTTTCTTCTTCTTTCCCTCCCTAGGCAGCTTTGGCGTGGCTATTATGTCACCATCTTACCCAGAAGTCTCAGAGAGTTCCCAGAGACAAAGCAATTCTGACTTCAGACAAAAATCAAACATTCTGCCCAAAAATCTGTTGCATATTTTTACCAGTGAACATCTTCATTGTTGAAAAATATCAGAGAAGCAAAAGGAAAAAAGCAGTGATCTATAATCACATTACTTAGAGACATTCAATGTAAATATTTTGCTTTACGTGGTCTTGGGCTTTTTTACTCCTTTTCTGAGGACTTATTTTATTAAAGGAATATGAGCACAGAATTATATCATTGCGGGTGACTCCAAACTGCTGTAATGCAGAGGCAGTATGTTTGTTAACACAGACTATTGGATTCATATCCAAAGGCTGAGCCAACACAGCTGGGCATTACCTTATATATACTTAAGTCTCTTTGTGTCTCATACAGGGTGATACTCATATTTTGATTGGTTACTTTGAACTTGTTAAGCAGAGTTTACTAATCAAATCAGAATTTATTGCCATTGCTTACAGGGAAGCAGGGGGGAGGTGGACTCAAGGATGCTGACTAGCCTGCCGTAGATGTTTCTTGTTTGTCTTTTCTTCAGTCCCTCGGGGGCACCTACCATCAGTTCCCTCCCTCTTATCACAATGTGGGAACATACTATTCCAAGCTACTGGGCACATATGGGGCTCTCCAAGGTCATTACATGTACACACACACAGACGAAGTCTCTGTTCTCAGAAGGTCCTTACCACAACAAGCCTCAAATCTCTGCAGGACTTACCTACCATGCAGTGGCTCCCGTCCCCCCTCCCCGGCTCCTTCCACACTCCCATTCCCTGTACCAGCCCCTCAGGTCCTCTCTGTCCCTTCTGACTGCACATCCAGCCATTTCCAGAGTGTACACTTCCTCTGTCGGCTTCCTCCTCTGCTAAGAGTTGGGTTTCTTATCATACCTCCATCTCTGATTACCTCACCCCATCCTCTCAATGGAACCCCTCAATTTGGTGGAGACTTCATTCTGAATAAAATACAGTAATACAAATAACCTTCCTAGCTGAAGGTTGGAGCCTACCATGGCCACTTCCTTCTTTTCAGCTGCTGGCCTGGAAGTAGCATTGGCCCATGTCTTTGTCATTTACTCATCTCTGTGTATCTGTTGCTCATTGGTTGCTCATCACATTGCCTCACAGTGGTCCACTTTTCCTTGGGTTTCTCAAGTAATTCATCACTTTCACCCTCCACGTGCTCCTCTGACGACCCCGGAGGCTCCTTGTGTAGCTGTTAACCAAGGATTTTCTTTGCTGGGGTTCTTGGCCTTCCCTGTGTCCTTTCCTGAGCTGTGTACATGGTCTTCTGGATCTCTTGCCTTTCTTTCTTGCTGTGCCAGTACTGCTGTGTATCCATGGTGCTATGTAGGAATGGGAGTTCTGGGTCTTAAAGAGATGATTCTCAGGCTGAGGAATTGGCTCAGTGGTAAAACATACTTGCTTGCAAAGCCTTCAGGCCTGAGTTCAATTCCCAGTACCCCCATAAAGCCAGATTCACAAATGGGCGCATGCATCTGGAGTTCATTTGCAGCACCCATACTTTCTCTCCCTCTCTCATGAATTTAGTAAAAATATTTAAAAAGTTAAAGTTTCCCACCTTTAGTTTATAAAAACTACCTCCAAAGTTGCCACACCCAGTTCTCAAAGGAGCCATATCATTGACGGCCCTTTGTGACTCGTGATGTCAAAGATCCTTGGTCACTTGTGCATATTATTCATGTAGTGCCTATTTAAGTTTTGGCCCATCTTTTTCATTAGGTTGATCAATTTATGCTGTTCATTCCCAGATACAAGACTATGCAGATAGGTTCCAGGGCTGTACACATTTTTCTTCTGTTTCACGACTGCTTTCTTGCACAATGTACAATTCCTCAGTCATCTTTCCTCACCTTCATCCTCTTCTCTCTCTTGTTTTTAAGACAAGGTCTCACTGTGTAGCACATGCTGGCCTGGAACTCATGACCCTCCTGCCTCATGAGTGCTGGGATTATAGGTAGCACTACCTATATAGAGCACTACCAGCTTGATGATTTTTTTGGGGGGTGGGGAGGAAGAAATAAGGAATTGGTTGAATTTTTATTTTTATTTATTTATTTATTTTTAGAGAGAGTGAGAATGAGCAAGCAAGAGAGAGAATTGGCATGCCAGGGCTTCAGTCACTACAATAGAACTCCAGACACTTGCCCCACCTAGTGGGCATGTGTGACCTTGCGCTTACCCCACCTTTGTGCATCTGGCTTATGTGGGATCTGGAGAGTCAAACATGGGTCCTTAGGCTTAGCAGGTGTGTGGTTTAATTGCTAAGCCATCTTTCCAGCCCTATTTTTATTTTTAACTGTAGGTCACTTTCCTTCTTTCAGTGGAGGTGTTTGCCATCTTCGGGGGGGACTGGCTTGTGGTAGGGTTGAGGTGTCCTTTTCGTCAGTCAGACTGGTGTTCGGGGTGCCAGGCTCTCTCCCCAGCTCCTCCCTTTGAGTAGAGCACTGCTTGCACCAACAGTCACTATCTTGGAATAGACCCACTATAAAAACAGTGAGAGTGCATTGCAGTACAGTCACCTCTTAAGTGGTAATCGTTTTTTTAGAGACAGTCAGAGAGATGGGGGGAGACAGAATTGGCATGCCAGGGCCTCAGCCACTGCAATAGAACTCCAGACGCTTGTGCCACCTAGTGGGCATGTGCAGCCTGGTGCTTGCCTTACCTTTGTGAGTCTGGATTATGTGGGTTCTGAAGAGTCAAACATGGTTCCTTAGGCTCCACAGGCAAGCGCCTTAACTGCTAAGCCATCTCTCCAGCCCAAAATGCTAATCATTTTAGGGAGTGAGGAACCACGGACAGGATTGCATGGACTAATATGTTAGTTATTGTGGGGTTGCAAGGGAAGAAAAAGATAAGGATGGGAAAACTCAAGTTAGTTGAGGTGGAGAAAGTAGAGGGAACATGCATAAAGGTGGAGCTGTAGGAGCAAAAAGGAATGAAAACATGGGGAGGAGGGGAGAGTTTGGTTTAAAGATAGGCCAAGGAGATAGAGGTGAAGGTTTGCTCATAGTTAACATGGACCTGTTGTTGTCTCTCGGGAGCTACGACTCAGAGATCCTACAGACCAGAACAGACTATGGAGGGAAATAGCACACAGAAAGCAAAAACAAAGTACAACCCCCCACGCCCCACTATCGCAGCCCCTCCCCACTCACAGACACCAACAATGGAATAATGGGGTGTTGTAGTCAGTCTCACACTGCTGGGGTGACCCTCTAGACTAGACATGCTCATGGAAGGAAGGGGTTTGTTTGAAGCTTACAGATCCAGGGAAGGTTCCATAACGGTGAAAGAGGCTGTGCCCTTTGACAGATCTAAGCGGAGGGAGAAAAATCCACCCCCAGCCCCACCAAAAGCAAGGACACGAGTGCCACCAACATCAGGGAATCCAGGCAGAGCTCAAGCACTCTGCACACCTTTAGGTGACAAATCCAATCTTCCCCCAGTGACACCTCCTCCAGCCAGGTGGCTAGAGACAAGCTTTTTTTTTTTTTTTTTTTTTTTTGAAACAACAAAATCAAAAACAAAAAACTAGCCGGAGCCGGGTATGGTGGCGCACGCCTTTAATCCCAGCACTCGGGAGGCAGAGGTAGGAGGATCACCATGAGTTCAAGGCCACCCTGAGACTACATAGAGAATTCCAGGTTAGCCTGAGTTAGACCCTACCTCAAAAAACCAAAAAAACACAAACAAACAAAAAAATAAAACTAGCTGGGCGTGGTGGAGCATGCCTTTAATCCCAATACTTGGGAGGCAGAGGTAGGAGGATTGCCATGAGTTCAAGGCCACCCTGAGACTACATAGAGAATTCCAGGTTAGCCTGAGTTAGACCCTACCTCAAAAAACCAAAAAACACAAACAAACAAACAAACAAACAAACAAACAAACCTAGCCAGGCGTGGTGGAGCATGCCTTTAATCCCAATACTTGGGAGGCAGAGATAGGAGGATTGCCATAGTGAATTCTAGGTCGGCCTAAGCTAGAGTGAGACCCTACTTCAAAAAACAAAAAAACAAACAAACAAACAAAAAAAAACCCCAAAACAAACAAAACCCCGCCTGAGTCTATCGGGACATACACTCAAACTACCACAGGGAGCACGAGTAGTGTGGGGCTAAGCTGCCCTGCTAAGATGACAGCAGGTGATGGAACCTGGACAGGTAAAGAGAAAGAGTGGGTGGGGACACAGGCTTTGCAGTGATTGCCGACCTGATATCTGACTGGTTCTCTGGATTTCCTCATCTCCTGGAACAGTGACTCCTTGGCTGGGATTTTTCGGTTGCCTGATCCAGAGTATTAATTCTGCGGTCAGGCCAGTGCAAGCTTCCCTTTCTCGGGACCCAAGTCTGTGGGTGTAGGAAGCAACCTGGTTGTTCCTTGCGGGGAAGTTCTCTGGTTGCAGTTTCAGCTGATTCTGCAATGTGTGGAGCCTGGGGAGTCTGGGGAGTCTGGGGAGTCTGGGGGTGATTCCTCTCCACCACGGCAGGATGCTGGGAGAGGGGCTGTGGGTGTTGGAAATCTCATAATTCAAATTTCCAAAGCCCTCACCTGGTGCTGCCTGCACTCTCCTGGGGGGACGGTTCAACTTCGGCTTTTACTTCCAGTTGTTACTGGGTGGTGGTGGGGGGCGGGGTCCTCAGGCAGTGTCTTCTGTGACCAGGTTTGGAATTGTGCTCAGGGAATGCTACCGATGTCAGAAACAAAAACTACTACAAAGGGTCTAGAGAGATTTCTGATTCCCATTGATTTCTGCACCCATAGTTGAAAAATAATAACGTTCAAAAGTAGTTTTAAGCATGTACACTTATTTTTTAATTATTATTTTTTTATTGACACCTTCTATACTTACATACAAAAAGTGCATGATATTTCCCTCTCCTCCCCCATTCCACTTTAGAACACCAATCTCCATCATATCCCCTCCCTCTCTCCATTAGTCTCTCTTTTAATTTGATGTCATCATCTTTTTCTTCTATTTTGAGGGTCTTGCAAAGGTATTGCTAGGCACTGCAAGGTCATGGATATCAAGGCCAATTTCTGTCTGGGCAGTTGCATTGTAAGAAGTCATACCCTTCCTTTGGCTCTTCCATTCTATCTGCCCCCTCTTCCGCAATGGTCCCTGAGCTTTGGAGGGTGTGACAGAGGTGTTTCAGTGCTGGGCACTCCTCCATCCCTTCTTCTCAGCACTATGTTGCCTTTTGGGTCATCCCAGTGGTCATTACCATCTGAAAAGAGAAGCTTCTCTAACCAGAAGTGAGAGTAGGGTTAATATGTGAACATGAACATTAAGTGTAGTGCTTTCAGGGCAGCTTGGTAGGAATAATATATACATTTAGTCAGACAAGAGCAGGCTTTATATCCCTAACAGACAAAAGCATTAAAACTTGCAACAGAGCTAGAGAAGTCGCTCAGTAGGTGAAGTGCCTCACAAGAAGGAGGATCTGAGGTCAATCTCCACTACCCACTAGAATGCTGTGCCTGTCTTTCTAGCCTAGTTCATGCGCTCCAGGCCAATAGGGACGCTGACTCACACACATGCACCTAAATTCATATGCATACCCCTGCACGTGGACACACAGACACGTGAAGAAACAAAAACAAAAACATCTTGTGACAAGTGTTGCAATGTCCCCACAGCCTGTTCCTGTTAATAGTAAGTACATCTGGAATACATTGTGGTGCTTGTCTTAAATTGTGGATCCTACTGAAATGGTAAGCATACCCGGATGGACTTGGAGCCTCTCCTTGAACAATCCCCTCATCCTCTCTCCATTAAGCTTCCTTTTCAATATACCAGCTTTGTTAGTGTCTGAGACGTGCATATTTGAAGACAGTAACTATTTCTTCCCTCGTGAAGATAACGAGGAAGAGCCTTATGTTGCCCCACTCTGACGCCTTGTGGTGAGCCCAGGAAGCGCACCTCGGCCTCCTCTGAACCATAGTCTCTAGCCCGCTTGGCCAGCACGCAACCCCTTAGCGCAATCCCCTTCCTGCCTCCCCCTCCCCCACTAGGAATATGCTAAATTCATATGCACTAGTCAGTCTGACCAGGTGACTAATACTTTGCTTCTTCTTGCGTTGGGATTTAAAAACAGAAACAAATCCCAACAAACCTCTCCTCGTGGACTCAGGATTCATGGGACTGGCTGCAGCGCATTCTCTTCCCACCAGCTCTCTCTGCAATCCCCTTGGTGGCTTTTTTGCACCAGAAAGCAACGGGGGCCTTTATGGGACTCTTTAGCAAGTGCACTTCTCCCCTCCCCCCAGAGACAGATTTCCATGGAAACCAAACCAAGAGGGAACATTCTGGAGAGACAATTTGTCTAGCAAGGTGTGGCAAAAGCCACAAGAGCCCTGTGAGGAAGAGGAGCTGTTCCCGGATATGAGAAATTCGAGCGCATGTGTGCAGAGGCTTTAAGGATGGTTTTAAATTTATCACTCAATGGAAGAGAAAGGTCTGGTGAAATTACAGGGCCACACAATGCCCAGGGTTTGCAAAACATCTGCAAAGAGCCAGGAAGGATCCAGGCAGCAGGTGGTGACCTGCCTTTGGGAGTTTTCAGCCTTTGGGGGGAGGTAGTACCACGTGCACCCAAGACATAACAAAGTGCAGAATGGAGGGGCCACAAATCCCATGAGGGGGCAGGCCAGGAAAGACCAACCTTTCTTTTTCTCTTTTCTTCCTTTTTTTGGGGAGGGGGTTGAGGTAGGGTCTCGCTCTAGCCAAGGCTGACCTGGAATTCACTATGTAGTCTCATGCTGGCCTCGAACTCATGGTGATCCTCCTACCTCTGCCTCCCTGGTGCTGGGACCAAAGGTGTGAACCACCATGTCTGGCTTCTTTTCTTTTAATTTGACTGCTCTGTCATACTAAATATGCAGAGAGGAGAATGTAATGATGCATTTAAGAGAGTTCTGGTTCTCAACCTTGGTCAAAGGAGGAGTTGTAAAACATGGCAGACAGAAAGACATGATTGATAGTCTTGGTTCTGAGCCAAGAGAGACAGAGTTAGAGAAGGAGAAAGAAGATAATGGGTACAGCTTCATTTTCACTGGCTTATCCCCAGGGGATGCCTGCTCCACCCTGTGGGACTGATGGACTTCACATAGATCTAGAAAACCCAGGCTCTGGGACTCCAGATCTTTCCACAAATGACTGCCCTGCATAGCCAAGTTCTAGAACCACTAAAAGACCCTGTTCCTAACACCTTCCACCTTCAGTTGGTGTAACTCACTCACTCATTCACTTTTGCTCTTATAAATTTCAGATTTGCAGGAACTTGAATTAAATATAAGTGCAATGGAAGGGAGATCTCGGAATACTCAGAATCAGTAAGCACAACATTATCTGTTTAGTCTGCTAATGAGGGGTGGTATGGCCTGGAAACCACAATGTCTTATGGGAGGGCTTGAATCCACAGGATCAGGCCTATTGACATTGCCGTAAAAGAAGGTGGGCAGGGTCATTACAGCCTCTTCAGCTGCCTTCCCTCCTCCACCCTGCGGCAAGTGACCCTGCCCTAGCCGCATGAGGGCCTGGCAGTGGTGATAGAATTGCCCTAGCCCCCCACATGCTCCTGCAAGTAACCCTGCCCTAGCCACATGAGGGCCTGGCAGTGGTGATACAATTGCCCTAGCCCCCACATGCTCCTGCAAGTAACCCCTTATTTATGCTCTTCTATTTATTTATTTACATTTTATTTATTTATTTGAGAGAGCGAGTGAATGGGCGTGCTGCACCAGGGCCTCTAACCACTGCAAATGAAGTCCAGATGTATGACCCACCTTGTGCATCTAGCTTTTTAAAAAATATTTTAATTAATTAATTATTTATTTATTTGAGAGAGAGAGAGAGAGAATGGACATGCCAGGGCCTCCAACTACTGCAAACGAACTCCAGATGCCTGTGTCCACTTGTGCATCTGGCTTACATAGGTCTTGGAGAGTTGAACTGGAATCCTTTGGCTTTGCAGGCAAACTCCTTAATCGCTAAGCCATCTTCCAGCCCATGCATCTAGCTTTACATGGGTACTGGGAATTCGAAATTGGATCCTTTGGCTTTGCAGGCAAGTGCCTTAATTGCTGGGCCATCTCTCCATCCCATCTGTGGTCTTCTGAGTCATCCCAGGAATCTTGCTGGTTCAAGGTGGGCATAGCAGTTACATTCTTTAAAATTTTTTTTTTTAGTTTTTTTGTTTATTTTAATTTATTTATTTGAGAGCGACAGACAGGCAAAGAGGCAGAGAGAGAGAGAGAGAGAGAGAGAGAGAGAGAGAGAGAGAGAGAGAAGAGAATGGGCGCACCAGGGCTTCCAGCCACTGCAAACAAACTCCAGATGCGTGCGTCACCTTGTGCATCTGGCTTATGTGGGTAACCACATAAGGTCCTTGGGCTTATAGGCAAGTGATTAACTGCTAAGCCGTCTCTCCAGACCCAAGCAGTTACATTCTTGTTCCTGGGACAAAACACCCAACCAGAAGCAGCCTATGGAAGGAAAGCTTTTACTTCTGGCTTACGGTTTCCAGGGGAAGTTTCATTATGGTAGAGAAAGGATGGCAGGATCAGACAGCCAACATGGCATCTGCACAGTGGCAGGGAAGTAGAGAGGGTGAGCTGAGAGTAGCAAGCAGGGCGGAGCTATAACATCCCAAGGTCTGCTCTGAGTGACACATTTCTTTCTTCAAGGCTTCACCTCTTAGAGGGCCCACAACCTTCCCAAACAGTGCCACCAGCTGGGGACTAATTATTCAAACACATGAGGCTTTGGGAGACATCTTACATTCAAGCCACCACACTGGGTGTGGATGGAATAGTTTCTTTGGTCTGTTATTGCTCTGTCTGGAATCTGAATAGAAAGATACCTCAAGCATCATGCAACCCCCTTCCTGACTCCCAATTGTCTTTCCCAGTGTGCTAGGCCATTGTTGCCGTCATCTTCAGGTTGTTGGCATGAAGAACCCAACCAAGAGCAGCTTGTGGGGAAGAAAAAGGTTCATTTTGAGTTATAGAGTCCAGGGGAGGCTCCATGATGGCAGGGGACAACGATGGCATGAGCAGGGAGTGGACATCACCTCCTGGCCAATATCAGGTGGACAACAGCAGTAGGAGAGTGTGTCAAACACTGGCAAGGGGAAGCTAGTTATAACACCCATAAGCCAGCCCCCAACAATACACCGCCTCCAGGAGGATCCACTTCCCAAATTGCCACCAGCTGGGGACCTGGCATTCAGAACACATGAGTTGATGGGGACACCTGAATCAAACCACCACAGCTACCCTGTCATGATTCATAGACAAGGACAAAGTGATAAGGTACTGCCCCAGGGAGGCGTATTTGAGGGTTGTCCTCATGTCTCCACATGATTGGCATCTTGTGAATAAACTCTTCTCTTGCACAACTCACCATTTCCATGATTGGCATTCTACATGGTAGAAAAAAACAACCTGGTTTGGTAATAGTGTGAAGAAAGCCCTGTCTTTCCTGGCATTCAAAGTGAGACGAACGGCTTGAGGCGTGGAGGCTGTAGGGGAACTTCTGCTAGAGGTGGTGGTGGGGGGATGAGGTAGTGAGGGGAAGGAGACATAGGAAGAGACATTTTGAAGGCAGATGGACAGGCTGTCCTGCTTATCAGGCCAGGGAAGGGAGGGACAGATGAGCATAGACTTCAGGCTTGTGAAAGAAAGGGGGGTGGTGGTGGTGTGCGCAGAGCCAGGGAAGGCCGAAGGAGGAGATGAAGGCCAGTTGGGGGCTGATGCATTTCGTTTCCTAAAGTGAACTTGAAGAACTACTGGGGTTGGGATGGAAATTCTCCACCAGCTGCGGGGAGGGAGGAGGCTGAGTGTGGGAGGGGGAGGCTTGCATGGCAGGCGTTATGCCAGTGGTATGGGAAGGACCAGAACCAGCCAGGAGAGTTGCTCACAAGAAAGAGAAAATAACACCATGATTTCAGAAGAATGTCAGTATGTATGGTGCTCTTTGTCAGAAAAGGTGTCCGTGAATAACTAGGTAAAGGGCAAGAGTGAGCCAGACACGACCTCGTCATGGGAGCAGAGCACCTCAAGATGTCGGGGTTCAGTCCCTTGAGCTGCCATGAGGTCAAATGTGATGGCCAAGTTAGTGACTTGCTTTCCCCAAACTTGATTCAGAATAACAATTCCAACATTTTTACTAGTGATATTATTATTACTATTATATTATTATTATTGTTATAATTATTATTGTTGTCATTATTATTTTGAGTTCAAACTGGTCGTGAACTCACAATTCTCCCATCGCAGCCTCCTGAGTGTTGTGATATTGGGTGTGAACCATCACACCCAGCTCACTAATGGGATTATTGAAGACATTTAAAAAAATTTGGGGCTGGAGAGATGGCTCAGTGGTTAAAGACACTTGCTTTTAAAGCCTTATGGCCTGGGTTTGATTCCCTAGGACCCACATAAAGTCAGATGCACAAAATAGTGCATAGCCTGGAATTTGTTTGCAGTGAAGTCCTGGTGTGTCCCTTCTCTCCCTATCTCTCTTTCTCTCCTTCTTTACTTGCAAATAAATAAATAAAATTAAAAAAAATTAGGGCTGGAGAGATGGCTCAGTGGTTATAGTGCTTGCCTGACAAGGCTGAAGACCTGGGTTTCATTCCCCAGTGCCTACATAAAGCCAGATGCATAAAGTGGCACATGTGTCTGGAGTTTGTTTGTACTGACACTAGGCCCTGGCAAATCCATTCTCTTTCTCCCTTTACTTGCAATAAAATAAAATAAAATAAAATAAAATAAAAATAAAATAAAATAAAATAAAACAAAATTTAAAAAATTATATATGCCTTCCCCATTCTTTCCTCCATTTCTTTCTTTACAACTGCAGTCCCGCTTACATTATCAGAGCATACATATAACTACTGACACCTTCTCTCACATTCTACTTCAGCTTCCTGCATCTTTCAGTACACACTGCCACTGGTGTTTAAGGGGAGGGTCTCCATGGGATCCACTTGATTGGAGTTCTTTCTCTATCAGCCTCAAAATGTTCCTCCAGGCCCCGCCGCTGCCTTTATATTGGGGACTGTCTCTCCTGACATTTTCTTTCTTTGGCTACCTTACTTAAATATGTCATACCATTTTCTTTAGGAAAAATAGTACCATCAAAGTTTCATAAAAATTATAAAAATTTATTTCCCACATATGTAGCTCGATCTTTTAATCTGGGTATCTAAAGAGTCTTAGTTTTTCTTAAGTTTAGGAATTTCATTAGACTAGACTCTTAAGTTTAGGAATTTCATTAGACTATATTCTTGTGTTGGCTAAGTTTTTTTTTCTGGCACATAGGTGCTCTATGTGTACAGGTTTCTTCAACTTTTTTTTTTAATTTAAGGAAAGATTTTCTGAATTACAAATCTTAGTATTTGTTCTGCTTTTCTCTGGGGCAGAGACTCTTCAACCAACTTAATCTTCTTACTTTGAAATAATTATTTATTTATTTATTTGACAGAGAAAGAGGGAGGGGGAGAGAGAGAGAGAGAGACAGAGAGAATGGGTGCACCAGGGCCTACAGCCACTGCAAACAAACTCCAGATGCATGTGCCCCCTGGTGCATTTGGCTAATGGGGGTCCTGGGGAATAGAATCTGGATCCTTTGGCTTTACAGGCAATCGCTTATATATTGCTTATTTTTATGATTAATTCTTAGACTTGTTCAATGAAAGTGCACATAAGTATGCATACATATGTATATTTGTAGATTATTTATATATTGGTTTTTGTGGTACTAGGGTTCAAACCTAGGGTCTTGTGCATGCTAGGCAAGCACTCTGCCACTCTACCACTATATACAGCCTAGCTCCTTGATCCAAAGAATATTTTTAAGGCTTTTGATAAATGTGACCTTTTTTTTCTATAATCGTTGCATACCAATAGCTTTTCTATCATAAATGCGCAAAATTAAACATTTCTTTATGTTGTCATACTGGTAACTGAAGCAACATTTGTAGGCTGGAGAGAGGGTCAGCAGTGAAGGTGCTTGCCTGCAGAGCCTGATGACTTGCGTTGGATTGGTCAGTACCTACCGAAAGCCAGATGCTCTAAGTGGTGCATCCGTCTGGAGTTCATTTGCAGCGGCTGGAGGCCCTGTCACATCCATTCTCTCCCTTTCTAATTTGACCTTTAGGTCTTTATATTAAGCACATAGCTACTTTACAGAGGAGTCTGACAGGGAAGAAAGCCATATCTGGGCAAGTTGGCCAGATGAGACACAAGGAGAAAGGAAACCAGAATATACAAGCCAGAAAGACCTTCAGAGAGATTAGTGGATCCAAGGGAGAAAGACCTTTATTACTCACAGGGCCCAGAGAGATCAGTGGGTCAAGGGGAGACATATATTAATAGGGAGGTCAAAGATGACACTGAGCTCCACCAGCCTGGGGAGAGAAAGAGAAAGAAGAGGGTGAGGGAGTCAGGAACAGGAAAAAAGGAAACTGCAGGATTATTTCTTTCCTAAGGTTCTCAGACTTTCCTGTCAGGATTGTGGTTGCCTAGTTTAAAGAAAACATGAGAGGGCTGGAGAGATTGCTTAGTGGTTAGGGCGACTGCCTGTGAAGCCCAAGAACGTCTGTTCTAATCTCCAGGTCCCATGTTTAGCCAGATGCAAAAGTGACACAAATGCACAATGCTGCACATGTGCACAAGGGGGCGCATGCATCTGGAGTTCGTTCACAGTGGCTGAGAAGCCCTGGCACCCCCATTCTCTCTGCCTCTTCCTCTCTGTCTCTCTCTCAAAAAAAGAAAGAAAACATGAGAAATAGAGGGGGAAGAGAGCTGGAGAGAGAGAGAGAGAGGGAAAGAGAGAAGAGAAGGAAAGAGCTCATCTCCATGACTCTGGAGTTGGCAGGTCTTTTGGCCAGCAGCTTGGGTTGTACTGGTCTGTGGTCAGTGAGTCTAGACAGAAGCAGTTCTGTGTCTCCTCAGCCACAGGGAGAAGGTTCCGCTGTATTTCCAACAGGCCTAGATATGAATGTTAAGGCAGCAGCTATGTCACACAAATTCATGTCGCCCTCCTGCTCAGGTGTCTGCCAGCCACAATGCTCCAAGCGTTTCTTCAACTAATTCCTATGTTGCTATCAAAATGATTTATTAAAGAATATTTTGAAATGACTATATTTGCAAAGTTGATTTATGTATATGTGTATGTAATTGGAATATATATATTTCCAATAGGATTTTAACGAGCACTTCAATTTTACTTTTATATAACAGAATTATTTAAAATATTGTAAAATGAACAATGGCCTCCGTATACCCCTCCCCCTGCTGTTGACATGTGCGCATGGTTTATCCCTGTTTGCCATGCATTGCCTTGGGCTTCATTTAACTGTCACATGGACTCCTCAAGTAGGCGTTTGCTCCCATGTTTAGGCCCAAGGGTGCCTCAGTCACTGGCTGAGGTCACATGGCTCCTGCCTGGTCAGGCTGGAACTCGTGGGGAGTCAGCCTCGGAACCCTGGTGTCTGCCTTCAGTGGTTTGTAGCCCTGCTCCTCTTCAAGATCAATGGGAAACTTGAAACAGTACTGATGCCAAATTGTGTCATGTGGATAAATTACCTAGGACTCTCTAGGGTGGTGACTGAGCATTTGTGTGTGATAAAGGTTTCTTAAACAATTATTATGAATAGACAAGGTTGAGAGCCAGTGCTAGCAATTATTAAGCAGTGTGACTAAGAGATAGTCTTGATTTATTAAGTTCTAATCCTCTGTGTTTTGCACTATTCATATCTCAACTTGTGTTAGGACAAATCCTTTTTTTCTCAGGTCAGTTCAATATTCTTATTATTAATCTCTCACACACACACACACACACACTGACTCACTCACTCACTCACTGGTTGTTTGAATATAAAATGTCCCCTATAAAGCCGGGCGTGGTGGCGCACGCCTTTAATCCCAGCACTCGGGAGGCAGAGGTAGGAGGATCGCCGAGAGTTCCAGGCCATCCTGAGACTACATAGTGAATTCCAGGTCAGCCTGGACCAGAGTGAGACCCTACCTTGCAAAACCAAAAAAAAAAAAAAAAAAAAAAAAAAAAAAAATCCCCTATAGCCTCAAGTGTTGGTGATTGAACTTTTTCTCCAGCTGATGGAGCCTTCAGGAGGTGGAGCCTCGCTGGAGGAGGTGTGTTCCTGCGGGTGGGCCTTAAGGTTGATTATTTCAGCCCTACTGGGTGTTCAGAGAGCCAGCTGCTCTTGCTGGGCTCTTTCCTTGCGCTGATTATGAAGAGGTGAACCAGCATCCTGCTTGGGCAATGCTTTGCTCCACCATGATGAAGCTGCATCTCAAAACTGCAAGTCTGAAATAAATCCTTCCTTCCCATAAGCTACTTGTGGTGGAATATATTATACCAGCAACCAAGAACATGACTAGTACTCCTACTTCCACGTGCGCACACACGCACACACACACGCACACGCACGCACACCCCTCTCTTCATGCAAGCTACAAAATGGATTCCAGGCCTGAATTCAAGTGTGTTTTCTGACGTCAAGGTCAAACTCAGGTAGAATGTCACTCAGCACTGTCCCTAGCCAAGAAATATGAATTGAAAGGCCAGGCTTAGGAGATACTGAATCAAATATTTGGCAGGGCGTCTTCCATATGAAGAAGCAAGACAGAAAGAGATAATTTGGGGTGAGGTGTCTGGGGATGGAGCCAGATGGTTTGAATAAAGAATTTTGGGCTGGAGAGAGGGCTTAGTGGTTAAGGCATTTGCCTGCGAAGCCAAAGGACACTGGTTCAATTCTCCAGGACCCACGTAAGCCAGATGCACAAGGTGAAACATGCACCTGGAGTTTGTTTGCAGTGGCTGGAGGCCCTGACGTGCCCATTCTCTCTCTCTTTCTCTTTCTCTCTCTCTCTCTGTCTCAGTCTCTTTCTCTCTCTCAAATAAATAAATAAATAAATAAATAAATAAATAAATAAATGTACTTTAAAAGGGCTGGAGTGATTGCTTAGTGGGTAAGGCACTTGCCTACAAAGCCAAAGGACCCAGGTTCAATTCCCCTAGGACACACGTAAGCCAGATGCACAGGTAGTACATGCATCTGGCATTCATTTGCAGCAGCTGGAGGTCTTGGCATCTCTCTGTCCCTTTCTCTCTCTCTGACTCAAGTAAATAAATAAAAAACAACCAAACATTAAAAAGCTTTAAAATATATTTAAAAAAAATAAAAAGGGAATTTTGCAGAGTTTTGGTGATCCTAGGTCACTAGGGAGACACCCATGCAGAGGTCTTTAATTACCGGATGGAGGTTTTCTTCCTTTGTACCTTTTAAAAATGGAGGGCAAGAAAATGTTTGAAGAGCACAAAGTTTTGGTTAGATGGCTGGGATGTTTTAGAGATCTACTGAACAACATGGTGATTATAGTAACAATAACGAATGTATATGTCAACAGATAAGCATGTAATGGATGCATTACTCAGCTTGGTTTAATCATTCTGCAATGAACATATATGAAAACCTCAAAAAAAATTACTTGATTCAAAGCTTAAAACCCCCACAAAATTAAAGGATTACAAATTGAGATTCCAGCTTGAAAACCAATCTAAAGATGTGGCCCTAGCCAGCCAGTGCTCCCACAGAGCAATAAGCAGTGGTGTGGGAAGATCCACCCATTTTCAGTGGGGTGGGCATCTGATTTTCTCACAGGGTTCAGGAAACTGATGCAGGCTCTGCGGCTGCCAGTACTGACATGCATTGACACCTGTGGCTATAGTTTGAAGATTCCAAACCAGTGTGGACATTAAGTTGTCACTCAACACCAACGTTTTCATTTATTGATGATTTCTGTGGTCACCTTTGCTCCCCTCCGATATTTCTTTCTTAAAACATTATTTATTTATTTTACTTACTTATTTGCAAGGCGAAAGATGGGAGCACAGAGAGAAGGAATGAACACACCAGGGCCTCTTGCCACTGGAAACAAACTTCAGCTGTATGGACCACTTTGTGCATCTGGCTTTATGTGGGTATTGGGGAGTTGAACCTGGGTCTTTAGGCTTTACATGCAAGTGCCTTTAACCACTGAGCAATCTCTTCAGCCCCACTTCATATATTCCTACAAGGCGTGTGACTGCCCTTTTCACTGGAGAATGAGACTGGCTGCTGGATGCTACAACGTGCGCTCTCTCTCCATCTCAGAGCCATCTCTGCCCTTGTGCTCTCTCTCCCACGAGCTCTGCCCTGGCAGGCAGCATGCCCTGTTCAGTTTGAGTACAGAACAGATCCCCATGGTGCTGCCCCGGGGGTGGAACTTCCTGCAGGATGTCCTTGTTCCTGGCTCTGTCGCAAACCCGTAGCTGCTAGGTGACCCTCGCTGACTACGAGAACATCGGGTCTGCTTTCTCTTAACCACGTTTTAGGGTACAGGGACAGTTTCTGTTAGATTTTGTTTGTGTCTGTTCTCAGAGTTGGTCTGGCCTGCTTTCCTAAAGGGTTGTTTCTCTAGCTCTCCTTGGAGGTGTCATAATTAACTTCCTTACATTTGGCTGAACGGGTCAGGGAAAGGTCAGTGTGGTGTAGGCTTTGTGTTCCTTCTTGCCAGCCTGTCCACTCTGACGCCCTCAGCAACAGAAAAGAAAAGCAGAGCAGCACTGTCAGTGTGGCCCCGCTCAGCCTTTTGTAAAGATGAAGAAGACACACCAATAAATGCATAAACCCCAGAGACACTTGCTGCCATTTAGAGACTGAAAAAGGTAAATCTGTAAACTCACATGCTTAAAATTTATTTTATTCATTCCTTTATATATTCCGAATATTAAGAGAAAGACCCCCCCCAAACCAGCATATAAAGTGAAATAATGGCCACACCCTTTCGTTGTCACACCTGCGTGTTGTTTAGAATGCCTGTCTTGGCTTCCTGTCCTGCTGGGTAGGACCCGGATTCTATGAACTGAGATGCCAGCTAACAGGTTTATAAGACGGACACGACTGTTTTACATTTACATTTAGTTTTCGTGGGCTCACAAAGGCATGGAGGCTGCATCTTTGTGGAGTATTGTGCAGGCCTTTGGTGCGCGTCCCCACCAGAAAAGACAACAAAAGCTTCCGGTTTTATTGCCCCGCCCACCAGGAACCCGTGTTCGGTCTCCGTCTCTCCGGAATCTTGCTTCAGCATCATTGCCGTCAAAGCCATGGTACCCCGGAGTTCTCTTTACATCCGCTTTAAGCCTGCCGCTCATCTCACTGGGGAGGGAGACGAATTATTGAAGCTCACTCTAGATCTGGGTGGCATTTGTGACGTTAACTTTTGAAACATCTGACCTTACTTCTGAACTCTGTCCCTGAAAGAGCCTCTTGATTGGTTGCATCCGGGGAAACTTTGCTAAGTGGCTTTTTTGAAAATAGTAGTTAGTGAGAAAGGCCAACTCTTTGTTGCAAAAGAGGCAACTGGTCAATTATCTTCGGTTCAGGGAAAGAAAACCCAGGTGAACATATTGCTTGGTCAAACAGAAGCCATTTAGTGAGGTCCATGTGTCCCGTGCGTGACCTCCATTGCTACCGTATATATAGACTACAGGGTCCACCTGTGCTGAGGGACCACAGCGCAAGTTTCTTGGGGTTTCCTTTGCTCTCTCTGTTCCGTGTCTGTGCACCATAGCCTCTGAGGACAGGAGGCTGGTTTTGCCCCTGGAGAGCACCCACAAGCTTCCCAATAAAGAAGTCTCTGGAATATTAGCTGTACACTATCTTTTGAAAGATATCATTTCAAACAAGTTGGATGTTTGCTTTATTATACAGAGAACGGATTATTTAATATTTGTGAAGAAATTATTGCGTCGTTCTATTCTAAAACAGTGTTTGGTTCTGTTTAAGTGGCTTTAAGTATATTACTTAGGGAAAATATATCACCTTTCCCAAGATAGATTCAGAGAGTAAAACAGTAAAAAATTATGTGTGAAATGGTATAATAAAAAAATGAAAATGCTTTGCAAGCTAGGTGGTATTAGAGTTTCATAAAAATGTTTATTATTAACACAGTAATTATAACATAATCTAGATGTTCCCAAGTCTGTAGAGAGCTGAACTGTCACCACTCCTTTTGTACCTAAGTAAAATAGCTTGAGTTAATATTCCATATTTGATTTTAGGAAACTAAGTTTCCTCTTAACATTTCTGAGAATTTTCACAAAGCATTTGTTGTCTGCAAACTCCAGTGGTTGGATTGTCCGAGGCCCTTTTGCTGTTAGTCCTTTTGCTGCAGGTCATTATTGCTTTCTGTTTTTTTTTTTTTGTGGCCCAGTTAACACACCAGGAAGATGCTAATTATCTTGGAGGCCTATGTGGAACTTGAGAATTTCCTGCTGGTCACATTGGAGCTCATCCTAAATTAAATTTTCCTTTTTGAAGGTCTTCCAACTATGTAGAGAGGCATAGGTAGAGATTGGAAATAGATATAAATAGATATGTAGGACCCCAAATACACGTGAAGTTGAATTGGGTTATGAATTCACATGATGTTGTCTTAATTTCTCTTCTAGCAACCCGAGGACAGAGATAACTGACTTCCTTGCTTTGCTGTTACTTTCTGTGTTGTGGGGCTTCACTGTTGAGGAAGGCTTTGGATTCTTAGTTCTGGATTTTTGTTGTTGTTGTTGTTGTTTTGTTTTTTGGAGGTAGGGTCTCACTCTGGCCCAGGCTGACCTGGAATTCACTATGTAGTCTCAGGATGGCCTCGAACTCTTGGCAATACTCCTACCTCTGCCTCCTGAGTGCTGGGATTAAAGGCGTGCACCACTACGCCCGGCTTAGTCCTAAATTTTTATGGAAATCTCATTTTTAACTATATTTCTTTACTTATTTGAGAGAGAGAAAGGAGAGAGAGAGAGAGAGAGAGAGAGCGAGCGCGCATGCCAGGGCCTCTACCCACTGCAAATGAACTCCAGATGCATGTGCCACCTTGTGCATCTGGCTTATGTAGGTCCTGGGGAATTGAACCTGTATCATTTGGCTTTGCAGGCAAGTGCCTTAACCACTAAGCCATATCTCCAGCCCGAAAATCTCCATTTTTATTCACCACTGCATTAAACAGGGTTTTCTAGAGGAACATAAGGAATAGAATGTACATGATTTGATTTGGGATGGGGTGATGGCTCAGCAATTAAAGGTACTTCCTTACAAAGCCTACTGACTTGGTTTCGATTTCCCAGTAAATGTAAAGCCAGATACAAAGTGGCACAAGCATCTGGAGTTTGTAGTAACAAGAGGCTCTGGTGTACCCAAGTTCATTTTCTCTCTCTTATTCTATCTGCTTGTGAATAAATAATAATTCTTTCACAAATAAATAAACAAAAATATTAAAAAAATAGATGGGGGCTGGAGAGATGGCTTAGTGGTTAAGGTGCCTGCCTCCTAAGCCTAAGAACGCTGCTTCCAATCTCCAGCGGTTCCAATCTCCAGTGGTTCCAATCTCCAGGTCCCACGTTTAGCCAGATGCAAAGTGACTCAAGGGCGCAATGCCGCACTTGACCACAAGGGGGCGCACACATCTGGATTTCTTTCTCAGCAGCTGAGAGGCTGCTGGCACACCCATCTCTGTCTCCCCCCGCCCATGTCTCTCTCTCGAAAAAAAATAGATGGCTTAGTGGTTAAGGCTTTTACCTGCGAAGCCTAAGGACCCATGTTTGACTCTCCAGCTCTCTAGTAAGCCAGCTGCACAAAGGTGAGGCAACCACAAGGTTGCACATGCTCACTAGGTGGACAAACATCTGGAGTTTGATTTCAGTGGCTGAGGCCCTGGCATGCCAATTTTCTCTGTCTCTCTCTAAAACTGGCTTACACATGATAGGGGCTGAGTAGTTTAGCAGTGGCTGTCTGCACGCTGGAGAGGCTGAGGACCATGAGGCTGGGTGCCTCAGCAGTTTCGGTCTGGAACTGAAGGCCTAGAAGATTCCTGGAGAGTCATTTGGCTTTAGTCCATACTCGAACGGCAAAGTAGCTGGAATACATTATTGGTGAAAGGTGGCAGCTGTGGTGGCAGGAGCAGCAACAGAAACAGATGCATCACCAGCAAGAAGCAAAGGCAGGCAGACAGCACTGTTTTGTTCTCAGACCTCTTTACACCCAGGCCACCCACCAGAGGAGCTACCCACTCGGGGTGAGGGATGGGTCTTCCCTCCTCAGTTAACCCTTCCTGGAAAGGCCCTCCAGAGCCACCCAGAGAGGAATGTCTTAGTGGCTTCTGATCTCATGAGGTTGACAGATTGTCCATCACGCTCACCTTGAGTGTGCCCTCAGCTTTACTTTTTTCTGTCTTTTTAAAAATTTTATTTATTTATTTGAGAGAGCTAGAGAAGGAAAGAGAGAAAGAGAGAGAGAATGGGCGTGCCAGGGCTTCCAGCCACTGCAAACGAACTCCAGACGCATGCGCCACCTTGTGCATCTGGCTTACGTGGGTCCTGGGGAATTGAACCAAGGTCCTTTGGCTTTGCAGGCAAATGCCTTAACTGCTAAGCCATCTCTCCAGCTCGTCTTTACTTCTTTCTGTTTCTGGGACGGAGATTAACCCAGAATTTCAAGCTTCCCAGGCATGGTGGAGCTCTCAGACCGATGTGAGCTTTGGTGCTTTGCTTTGGAGAGTGGCACCTAGTTTACTTTAATTCAATTCAATTTATGTACGACTTTAAAGGTTTCTTATCTAATGTTTGGGTTATTTCATTGGAGAGAGGCGTTAGAGTATCCAACTGATCAGAGTGTATGAAAAATAAATATATAATTTTCTTATACAAACCCTTACCTTCTTAGCATATGTCTCTTAGCTCAACATGATTTAGTTTTAACCATAACTGCAGTTTTATCATTACTTGGGATTTTTTTTTTTTTTTTTTGAATAGCTGAAGTTTTCTAAATTCAATTTACTATCAGCTTTCTTCCCCCTCTTAACCCTACAATATAAGACAGGCCGTTGAGAAACAAAGCAGAGCAGCCTGCCTGGTATGATTAGATGTCAAGAAAATGATGTGGTGTGGTTTTCTTTGTGGTATATAATCACTTCAAGTCCTTTACCTCTGGGCTGAGATTGAGGAGCGAGAACTGGGAGAACCGAGGTAATTTATTACTTTATTTACACATGAAGCAAAGAGGGGAAACGATTGTACACTTAGCTAGAAGTGTTCAGGAAATGTTGTCTCACAAGAAGTTGGGGACATGAGGATGAGAAATGGAACCCACATGCCTACAGAAAGGTTATTCCAGGCAAATTAACACAATTCAGGGAAATAATTATGTTATCAAGGAAGGCGATTGCTTTTCCCTAGTTCTCCTCCAGAGGCAACTTGGGAAGATCCTTACACGCGCACACGTTCATCCCTCACACACTTGTCACGAACACTGTGTGATGGAGGAATTGCACAATGGGGGAACTCCAGCTGTGAGTCTTTGGTTTTTGTTTTGTCTTCCTAATCCTAACCGGAACAGGCATTCATTAGAAGAAAACTGGAAAGTCCAGGGAAATCAACAGCGCTCTTGTAGAAACAAAAACAGTGGCAATAATTTGGCCCATTTCTCTGCGTTTATTAAATATGCGTTATCTTTTATGAATAACCACGCTCCACCCTGCTTTCATCTTCTACCTGCAGATCTACGTGAGGTCTATCATGGCTCTACATGGCATTTTAATCAGGGCAAACACTCTTCTATGTGGGCGGTTCATAATTTCTCTACATTGAAGTTGTCACAGTTTTTAAATAATTAAATGAATCATTGTTGTCTCATATCTTAACTCTAGAAAGATAATTAAAAATTACTTCATGTGCCAATGAATCCTTGAGAGGTCCAAGTTCAGCATTGGTCTGTTACCCCGGGCTTCTCTGTGGGAGGTTTCCTATCTCCAGCTTCCACTCTCAGCTTTGAGTTTTTCCCAAGTAGGTGTGGCATGTTTCCCTTAAAAGCATTTTTAGTAAACACAATACCCCTAGCTCATTATGCTGCACGTGACGAATTTAGTTCCTGTTGTGTACACGACCCATTAGTGCCTGGGGCACCAACAACTGCCTCCTCCTGATGCCACGTCAGTCCAGAAATGCAACTGGATGTGCGGTTTAGTGTAGTATAGCTTACAGTGTACACTTCAAATTGAGATATTCTGTAAATATGAAATATGCCAAGCCTTAGTTTCCTTGTAGTTATGTGATCTTAGTATGTAACTGTACGTGATCTCATCACTGATGTTTTCATGTTGATCACATGTTGAGTTGATCATATTTTGGTTGTACTGAATTCAATGAGGTAACTAATTAAAATTTATTTCTTTTTACTTTTTAAAATATATTTTATTTATTTGTTTGAGAGAGAGGGACAGAGAAAGAGAAGTATGGGCATACCAGGGCAAAGGAACTTCAGATGCATATGACACTTTGCGCATCTGGCTTTACATGTGTACTAGGGAATGAAATCTGGGCCAACAGGCTTGTAGGCAAGTGCCTTTAACCACTGAGCCATCTTCCCAGCCCCTCTTTTTTCCCTTTTTAATGTGGTTGCTAGGACATTTAAAAATTACAGATTTGGCTTGTGTTTGTGGCTGATATTTTCTTTCTGTTGGACGGGCTGATTTAGATCTTAAAGTTGGAGTGTTATGACTTAAGCAAAAGAGAGGTCAATGTGGCCTAGGATCCACACCACCACGTCCTTCTTGGAAAGCCCGCTCTCTGTCTGCTTCCTGCGGGCCCATCCAGAATCCTGCACAGAGGAAATGCCATGCTGCCCCAGCCTCCGAATGCCCAGCAGCATGGCACATGCGTGGAAATGTCACGGTGCAAGTGCGCATGGAGAGCTGGGTGGAGGCACAGCAGGCTGTTTGACTCTGTGTTACTCTGGAGCAGTGTCTGCTGCTCACAGGTAGACGAGATCTAGCAGTAAAAGGAAAGAATTCACCGAAAGCTTTAGGATCTCCTGCAGACTTGAGCCATTTTCTTCTCTCTCAATTTCACTTCCTTTTGCAAAGAACTGAGACCTCCCAGACCTCCCCTGCCAGTTCATCCAGCAGGCAGATGGAAATGGCCGCACAGCAGAGCTCCGAGCTGGGAGCAGGCCCACAGGAGAAGGCTAGAGCTGGCACCTTGGAGTCAGCAGTGCCCGAGATAACTGAGCCACTTTCTGCAGACTCAGCGGTCTTCCAGAACAGCTGGGCCGTGTCAGCTTCTGAGATGACTCCAGGACTTGCGCAGAAAAGGCTGAGTTACTGAGTGAGCGCTGACACACAGTTCTCCACCTGCTCTGGTGAAGTGTTGAGCTCGGCCCTTCACCAGAGGTCTAGGAGCAGCACTGAGCCAGCCCTGGGGACATCTCAGTGTGGCTCCTGAGTTCTGGGGCCGAGATTACTCACTGTCCCAATCCATTTACCAAACTGGTTGTGCCCCCATGCAAGCAGGGCTTTTGCTGTGAATTAGCTTTGTAGGGAGCCTGTGTGGGCACACACTCGCAGTCCCACTGTTGGTTTAGTCTAGTTTTCAACCAGGGTATTCCCTTCCACGCTAGTAGAGGCAGGTCTTTTTCCAGTTTGGTGCCAGTTGAGTCTCTTTCAGGCATGGCCAACAGGGGCCTGGCAGTCTCTTCTGTGTAGCAGGAACTATCAGGGGGTCTAAATCCCAGGAACCACAACCTGGGAGAGAGACAGCTCACTTATGCATAGGGCAAAGATTTAAATGGCTTTGGCTATGGCCTAGCTCCGTGTTGGCAGTGGAGAGCTCAGATAGAACCCTCAAAACTCTAGCAGTGCACACTCCCACAGCCTGTGGAAGTGTCAGTAAGGAGGTACCCATTGAACCCCACTGACTAGGAGGAAGGGAGAAGAACATGGACGTTCCATGAAAATGACTTTTGGGCTGGCACTGAGAGACAGGGATGGTTAGCTCCGAGGCATGGTCTTTCAAGCTGGGCACTTTTGGCTTTTCTTTTTTTAAAATATATTTTATTTTTTATTTATTTGACAGAGAGAAAGAGGGAGGGAGGGAAGGAAGGAGAGAAGGAGACAGAGAGAGAGAGAGAGAGAGAATAGGCATGCCAGGGCCTCTAGTCACTGCTAATGAACTCCAGACACATGTGCCACCTTGTGCATCTGGCTTACATGGGTCCTGAGGAATTGAACCTGGGTCCTTTGGCTTTGTAAGCAAGTGCCTTAACCACTAAGCCATCCCTCCAGCCCAAGTCTGGCTTTTCTTGTTGCTAACTGTAGCCATGAGACTGAATTTTGGTCAAGAGATTTAAGATTTAAGAATAAGTATCATGCCACTGCCTTCTGGAGACAGTTCTAATGGCATTTGTTATGGACATTTTCTTGTTCCATGCTCCATCCCATTTCCTGGGAGTCTGATGTGAAAGCTGGGGTTCTCACAGCCTCCTTGCACTGTGAGGCTGAGTGTTCCACCCGAGGGATGGGCAGTAGATGCTGGCAGGGGGCCAAGGCTCTGTGTGACCTCATGAAGCCACTATGTTCACTTGGGTGGTCTGTCTTTGACAGAAGGGAGAGGAAATAATATAGACTTGTGGGTTTCTGCACTTCACAGACAAACCCACGTCCACTGACAACACAAGGAACAGAGAACGTGAACAGGGCAAGGACACCATCATAGATAAGACCAAAGTGAAGATTTTCAAGATGGACGTGGAAAACAATGAGGCCCGAGGACAGTGACAAACTGTGTGACACCCAGAGGGGGCCTTATTTAGACACCATCCCAGGTTCACTGTGACGTGAACAACAGGAAAAGGCCTCCTGTAACACCCGTGGAGACTCAAGGCTTTAACTTTAGACAGTGCATCTTGGGGCCTGGGACATGCTTGTGAGAAGAACCTGGTTAGAGACTCACTTCATGCTGTGTGGCCACAGTGGCATTTTGGGAGCTAGAGACACACTGTCAGTTTAAGGAAGGTTGTCAAGGAAACGGGAAGAAGGCTTCTAGACCTGAGAAGAGAAAAATAGGTGAATACAGGGTGAATACTCCCCATCCACCTTCTCTTCACTTCCTTCAGTCCTTCTGAGCTGGGATTAAACGTCACTTCCCTGGGCCCAGTGTTGTGGTTTAAATAGGGAATGTCCTCCACAGGCTCACTGCGGAAGGCCTGGTCCTCAGTTGGTGGCATTATTTTGGGAGGCCTTGGGAAATTTAGGAGGTGTGGGTTAATGGGAGAAAGTGGGTTCCTGGGATCATGGGCTTAAAGGCTGTCTTGTCCTGGCTCATTTCATTTCTGCTTCTGGTCACTATGAGTTCAACAGCTTCCAACCACACACTCCTGTTGTCATCAGCTCTTCATGGCAGGTCCCTAAGTAGAGCTGAGTGACCATGGACAGAACCCTTTAAGACCGTGAGACAAAGCGTGCTTCTGTCACGTGTTATGGCACACAAAAGACAGTCCGTCTGACACTCCGTTTTTGTCTCTCACAGCTCCGGAAATGGAGCTTTCACATATCTCACTAATTTCTTTCCTAGGTGTTAATTTTGTTAGTATCTATCTTTCTTGATGACTTGTAAGTTCCTTAAAGCCTTGAATCCTGTGATGTTCACTCACTGCCATGTCTCCCAGGTCCATCGCCCTTCCTGACAAACAGCACAGCCTCCACTTATGGCAGGAACACAGCGCCTCCCTGCAGGACGGGCACAAAAACCCTTGGCACTCCACTTTTTTCTTGTGTGGCAGGAAACTTCTCTGATGGTGCTTTGCATTTTGACTTCCTAGAGTTTGAGCTAACAATAGGAGAGAGAGGAGAGAGGGAAAAAAGAAGGAGAAAAAGAAAGAGAACTAGAAAGGAGATGGGAAGAGAGAAAGAGAGAGAGGGAGAGAGGGAGAGAGGGAGAGAGAACGATAGCCCTCGTGGCCTCTAGTTGTGATATGGTGATATGGTGGGGGCAGCTATCAGACATACTAGGACATGTACAGAATTAATTTATGTTGCTGCTCTGTCTACAAAAAACATCTGTGGTTGCTAGTGACTTATAAAGTGCAGCAAGTGGTTATAAGTGGAGTGTGTATAATTATGCTGTGGCAAGCTTTCAATAAACATGAATTTCAGCATCTGTTCTTACTGGATTTCCTGACATGTTGGAATTGATCAGAGATCTCACTGAAACTGGTTTCTGAGTCTCTTAAATCCAGAAAAACGGGACTAGAAATCGTAGGATGGCCAGCTCTTCAGACAGGCCCATCTCTTTGAAAGAATGGTCCCAGTCCATATTTTTCCAGCTAAAGACACTTTCATTCTCACCCAGCTGCTCCTCCCTGTCAAGGTTCGGGTGGAGGGTTGGGGGTACTGGGTGCACTGGAAACAGTAACCTCTTGTGACAGAACTAAGAGTCTTTTTTTTTTTTTTTTTTTTTTCGAGGTAGGGTCGCACTCTGGCCCAGGCTGACAGAACTAAGATTCTTATAATCAAATGCCAGTCATTATGGCATAAGAAATAAGAATATGATGATAGTTCCATTCTTATATATATATATATATATATATACATGTTACATAAGATGAGTTTACAAGCTTCATAAGCAATGGTTTACTTGAGGTTCTGTAGACATCAAAGCCCCAAGAGGTAGATAAGAACCTCGCGTCTTCAGAACACAGAATCAGAACCGAGGCTGGGAAAATGAAGAAGCTGGAGAAACTCAGGAGGGGGTTGCGTCAGAACGCAGGGTAGGGGACTATAAACGTGACTACTGTGACCAGACTGCATGACTTTTACCTGGGTTGTGCCAGCCTTGTAAGATGGAAAACAAATGCCCACACTTTTGTTGCTCAGTGTCTGTCAGGCTCTTTAGTAAGAGAGGTGCAGTTTTTTAAGAAAAATGTTTATTTTTATTTATTTATTTGAGAACGAGAGAGAGAGAGAGAGAGAGAGATGGGGGGGGGGGGAGAGAATGGGAGCTCCAGGGCCTCCAGCCACTGCAAACAAACTCCAGATATGTGAGGCCCCTTGTGCTTCTGGCTTATGTGGGTCCTGGGGAATTGAACCTGTGCCGTTTGGCTTTGCAGGCAAGCACTTTAACCATTAAGCCATCTCTCCAGCCCCCAAGAAGGGGTGGAGATTTTTAACAACAGTGAGTCCAGCGTTACAATTGCATTAAGGCTCATTGGAAGCAACTTCATCAGATCAGAAACAGCCCCTCATGCACATGCCCTGGTCATTCAGAGACTCAAACCGAGGCCCATTAGACAATGGTGGGGATAATGCGTGCCACAGTGTCAGCAGGATGGTCTTGAGACACAGGTTGGAACTAACTGTCACCAGTGTCCCCAGCACTGACGAGCAGGAGCAACCATGATTGTCATGCCAAGCAGTGCTCTCCTGCCCAGGCTGAAAGTTCATCCGTGCGTGGGACTAAACCTCTGCCTTCCATGTTTTAAACTGTTTTGTACCAGTGTGTAATAAAACGTTATGAACTGATAAGCCTACTTGCCGAAGTAGGCTGAGTGGAAAATGACTAATGATTCCACATGTTAGTCTCTATTTAAAGGACAAATCCCCAAGGCAAGCCATCCATATTACTGGGAAGTGCTTTCTTTCCTTCTTGTAGACAGAAATCTCTGGGCGTCCCAAAAGCACGTATCTGCGCAGATGGAGAGCTGCATGTTGCTCCTTACCTGTACATAGAATAAAGGATTTCAGGAACTGTTTGTGGTTAGGGAGATGACTTGGTGGTTAAAGGAACTCTTGGCTATCAAAGAGATGGTGGATAATTCTAAGGAGGCAACGAAAAGCTCTTTACTCAGGAGAAGTTCAAGGCCTTGTTTGCTTGAAAAAGAGAGAGCCCCAGGTGGGTGGGCATACCCTGAGGCACAGGCCCCCACCTCACCACAGAGACTGACTGAGGCCTTCATGACCCCACAATGAATGCCAATGACCCCACTGAGGAGGGTCCCCAGTGGAGTGGGGGTAGAGGAGAGGGGATAGAAGAGTCTAACCTTTAAAAGAATAAAATTAAATTATAAAAAAGAAAAAGGGCTAAGCAGATGGCTCAGCTGTTAAGGGGTCTTGCTTTCAAAGCCTGCTGGCCTGGGTTTGACTCCCCAGTGCCCACATAAAGCCAGATGTACAGAGTGGCACATGTATCTGGTGTAGGCTCTGGAACGCCCATACTCTCCCTCTCTCTCTGTGTCCCTGTCTCGCTCTGTCTCATAAGTGAAAAAAAATATTAAGAAAGTTTCAAGACTGAAAGAAACAAGTTTTTTTTTTCCCTGTTCACAGAAAGCCATGGAAGTTTCCAGTATGAAGGACACGTTTTGTTTTATGTTTGAAACTGGTGTTATTTCCGCCACCTTTACTTCCATTTGCCTTGTGTCTTCAGAACAGCCAACGCTCACTTGGGGATGCTCCCGGTCACCCAGCAGCTGAGCACTGGGAGCCACGGGCCAGGCCTCAGTGCCAGGCTGGGCACATAGGTCCCTTCTTCCCTGCATACCATCTGTGGCCTCAGCCTGAGCAGCAGCAAGCTCAGGAACCAGCCAATCTGTCCCCCCTGAAATCCCACCTGGGTCACAGCCTTCCCACAGTGGCTCTTTCCTTGTAATCTCTTCAGCATCCCTGTAGGCAGCATGGGTGAGTATTCACCGGAGATGGTATGTGCATCAGTACCAAAAAGAGCATGCAGCCTTGTTGCTTGGATGGTGTGGTGGTTTGAGTCAGATGCCCCCATTAACTCCTGTGTTCTGAACGCTTGCTCTCCGCTGATGGTGGTTTGGGAGGTGAAGGCTTGCGGGAGGAGGTGTGTCACGGGGGCCGACCTTGTGCTCTATTAGCCCCCAGTTTGCCAGCGTTAGTTTAGCTCACTCTCCTGCTGCTGCTTTCCACCGGCTGTGGCAAAGGAGATGTCCGACCTCTGCTCATGTCATCTTTTCCCCTGCCATCGTGGCGCTTCCCCTCCAGTCTATAAGCCAAAATAAACAATGTCTCTCCCTTCTGCCGCTTTTGGTCGGGCACCTTGTGCCAGCAATGAGAAGCTAACCACAGCAAAGTCCATGTGGCCCCTCCTTGGGTAGCAGGAGAAGCATGCAAATGTTGACATGCTGGGGACAGTGACACGTGCCGCGAATCAGCAAGAGCTGAGCTAAGGTGTGACTGATGACAACGGACGGTTTTCAGGGATTCCCGAGCATCCCGAAAGTGAACCATGGCTGTTGAAAGATGAGTTGTGGAACCCGTGGTGTAGTCTGACATCCACCGACTTACCTTCTTTATGTCTGGGTTTCCTTGTCTGAACTACAGGACAGCCGCAGCCCCTGCATCACGCAGTTGAGGGGATTAGCAGGTTCGTGCGCTGCAATTCCTCAGAGCCAGGCTTGGCAGCATAGAGCACTGTGGGCACACCTGCTGCAGCTGCTGACCCTGCAACTCGGGGAGGGAGAGGGCGCTGGTTTGAAGAGTTATCATTCAGAACTATTGAAAACAAAAACAATTTACAGAGTTTGCCTTCAAGCCAGGCGTGATGGCCTTTAATCCTAGCTCTCCGGAGGTAGGATGGTGCAGGACGGTCACCATTCATGCCATGTTTCCACCACAGTAGGTGTCACATAGGCATCTAGAGATGATTCAAACCAGGTGAGGTGGCACACACCTTTAATCCCAGCACTTGGGAGGCAGAGGTAGGAGGATTGTTGTGAGTTCAAGGTCACCCTGAGACTACATAGTTAATTCCAGGTCAGCCTGGGCGGGAGTGAGACCCTACCTCGAAAAAACAAAAACAAATAAACAAACAAAAAAAACAAAATAAAAAATTAAATTAAATTAAATTAAAAATAGAGGGCTGGAGAGATGGCTTAGCGGTTAAGGCGCCTGCCTGCTAAGCCTAAGAACCCGGTTCCAATCTCCAGGTCCCACGTTTAGCCAGATGTAAAAGTGAGGCAAGGGCGCAATGCCACACTTGACCACAAGGGAGCGCACACATCTGGATTTCGTTCACAGCAGCTGAGAGATTGCTGGTGCGCCCATCTCTATCTGTTTTCCTCTCCCTCTCTCTCTGTCTGTCTCTGTCTGTCTCTCTCTCCAAAAATAAATAAAGTAAAAAATTTTTTTTAAAAAAATAGAGATGATTCAAAGGATATAGGAAGATGCCCATAGTTTTCCATTTACAAAAGTAAGGGACTTTTGTACCCTGAGGAGGGAGGTCCTAAACCAACCCTCCACAGATATTGAAGACAGTGGTGTCATGTAGAGTCAGTGCCTTTGTCTATAAGAAGGGGCAATACTGGGCTGGAGAGATGTCTTAGTGGTTAAGGCACTTTCCTGCAAAGAAGTCAAAGGACCCACGTTCGATTACCCAGGACCCACATAAGCCAGATGCACAAGGTGGCACATGTGTCTGGAGTTTGTTTGCAGCAGCTGAAGGCCATGGCATGCCCATTGTCTCCCTCTTTATCTCTCTATCTGACTCTTTTTCTATCTCTCATTCAAATAAATAAAATAAAAATTTTAAAAAAACCTTAAAAAGACAAGAAGGGACAATACTAATGCCCCCTCTGCAGGGTTGTAAGGGTTAGGAAAGAGAATGCCTGAGATGTACTCGGTGTGGTCTTGACACACAGAATGCGTGCAAATGTGAACAGTGTCTCTTGTGTCATTCCCTTATTGTTACAAGAAACTGAGTCACGCAGAGATGGCACCAGAGATAAAGTGGAAAATCAGAAAACTTACTTGTGTTGACATGGACTCAGGGTAGTAACTTCCAGAGCCCGAGTACTAATCTCTGATAGCTCAGAGTTTTTTTTTTTTTTTTTTTTTTTTTTTTTTTTTTTGAGGTAGGGTCTCACTCTGGCCCAGGTTGACCTGGAATTAACTATGTAGTCTCAGGATGGCCTTGAACTCACGGTGATCCTCCTACCTCTGCCTCCCGAGTGCTGGGATTAAAGGCATGCGCCACCATGCCCGGCTAGCTCAGAGTTTTACAGACAGCATGGCAGGTCGTTGGACGTCATCTTGAGTTCTTAACACTATTGCTGAGTTAAACTTCTGGGCTACGTGAATGGGAACTACAAGTGGAAAATTACAGAAGTTTAAGGGAGTTTGCCTATGGCTGCACTAACCAGTTAACAGAAGCAGGGTGCAGTTGCATAGACAGGGAGGAGACTCGGGGTCACGCTGTCTCCCTGGGAAAGCTTGCACAATCGAAACTGTGCATTAGAACATCATCTGTGAAGGGTTGACAAGCAGTAAAGGGGTCAATAAACAGGCTTTGGATGCCAAAAAGTCACAAGTGGGCTCACAACCTTGAATAGTCTGCCCGGGGCTTCCTAAAAAAAAAAAAGCTTACTTCTGATTTCTGCTTCCTCACTTCCCTCCCCCTCATTTTACAGTTAGAACATCCCTACTCCAAACCCAAACTTAATAACTGCTCCCCCAGGAACACCATCCAGTGCACACTTTGTTTCCAGGGTGATAGTGCCCTTAGGACCTGAGGAGTCAGCCTCTCAGGGCCTCCACTCTAAATAGAGCCTGCTCTTTGCCATTGACTTCCTACCAGTTTCACCCTTCTAAACTCGCCTCGGCACTTTTCCCTTCCAATCTGGGTCTGGGGTCTCTGTTGATTTTCTTTTATCACATTATGATTTTTCTTGTTTAGAAAAATATTTCAATGGTGTATTATCAGTTTAGATTTAGTGATTTATTTAGTTCCATTGAGTACTTGCCTAGCTGTTTTAATGAAGTTTTATTTTATAACATAAACTGAAATGTGTAATTGAGTGAAATTAGTATTTTCTTTTTTCCTTACACATACTTAGAAGAAATATATTGATTCAGATAATAACCGTTAGCAACCATATGCCCTGCACATAACCCTTAGCAACCATCCTAACCCCAGGTCAAGAACCGAAGACAGATGTATATTTCTAAAGGACCAACTTCGCGATGGTGGCCAGTACCTACCATACATTCATTAAGTGAAACACCGGCTTGCAGAAACTGGGTATTTCACAGACAGCTATAATTTTTCTTGGGAAACATAGCAGGTGATCTTCCAAAGTATGTTTTGGATAAACTCAAATGCCAAATGAAAGAACACGCTTAGATTTTTTTTATTTCATAAAGTGATATATAAAAGCAAATGCCTAGAACCACAGCAGCTTTTGCTCCTTTAAACTAAGCAACACTGGCTGACATCAAGAGTGGATTGTCCCAGGAAAGAAAGACAGTTGGGGGACTTCCGGCTGTGTGGAATTCCTCAAAGAACAATCAGGAGAGAGAAATGAAATTCCAATGGCTAAGCATCAGCATGTTACATGGAAAAATAGATTACCCAAGGCCAGAGGTTAGCAAAAGAACCATAACCAGCAACCAGAACTAGTCCACCAACTGTGTTTGTAAATAAAGTTTTATTGAACACAACCATGTCCACTTATGAATTGTTGGTGGTTTTATTTTATTTCACGCTATAGCAGCAGAGTTAAGCGGATGTGACAGAAAGTACATAGATTGCAAAGCCTAAAATATTTACTGTTGGTATTTTATAGATAGAAGCAGTTTGCTTCTTTCTGGTCTACATGAGAGTTTACCAGTTCAGCTCAACTAAGTCTTTATAAACAATGTTAAAAAGCAACTGGTAAAATGGAGAACTGTTCCTTGAAACTTCCTCGTTGGCTCAGCCTTAGTTACATGTCTTACTACCCATAGCATGACCCAGGCAACTGCCACCAGCACACAAGAAGGCACACTACCCCACACCACATGGGAGGGAGGGTCATGGTGGGGTTCCCCCGTGACACAGTAGTCACCCCAGATAGGGCTCAGATGACAGACCAAAGCATGATTGCACCAAAAGCCAATTTTGGTGACCCAGTGAGTTTATTGGGGTCACTTGCAGAGCATGGTTGACCCAAAGTCAGCTGCATCCCCATGGTGCAGCCCACTCATTAAGCACGCGTACCACTCCGTAGCACCTAGAGGACATGGTCTCTCTAGGATGCCTACCATAGGCACTCTACCTCCTGATGGCTCGGCCTTAGTTGCACGTCTTACCACCCATAGCATGACCATGCAACCATCAAGAAGGCATACCACCCCATACCACAAGGGGAGGAGGGTCATGCGGGGTCCCCCGCAGATGCCCATGTTCAGCCTCAGGTGCATGCCTTCCTACCCATAGCCAGAGGCATGCAATCACTCCTCCCAAAGGCATGTTTGGTTCTGCCATGCTCCATGCTCGGTGCCAAGTGTGTGAACCTTTCCCTCAGATAGGGCACACATACCAAACAATGGTTGTACCAAAAATCCAGTTTTGGTGAACCCATGGGTTTATTTGGGTACTTACAGAGCATGAACGAGGGATTACCTATAGGAACAATGGAGGACCCCAAGGCAGCTATGTCATCCAAAGGCCACCCCAGCATCACCACTAGCACCCCCCACCACCAAACCCAGCAGTTGCTTACTACTCTTATAACCTTGGGGAAGGCTCTTGTGACCTTGTAAGTTTCAGCTTTCCCAGACTTCTTTATGTCCTGTGCCACCCTCCTTCCTCCAGCAGGAATGTTGCAGTCCCAGGACACTGCCACGTGATAGAATGTACCTGTGGCATGTGTAATAATGAATGAGGCGTTAGCTTTACAATAGCTGTAAGACACGGCAGCTGCAGTGGACAAAAGTCTATTGATTTTAGGCTGGAGAGATGGCTTAGTGGTTAAATGCTTGCCTGTGAAGCCTAAGGACCCCAGTTCGAGGCTTGATTCTCCAGAACCCACGTAAGCCAGATGACCAAGGGGGCGCACACATCTGGAGTTCGTTTGCAGTGGCTGGAGGCCCTGGCACACCCATTCTCTCTCTCTCTACCTGCCTATTTCTGTATCTCCCCCCCCTCAAATAAATAAGTAAATGAAATATTTTTTTAAAAGTCTATTGATTTTAAAGTCAATAAGGAAAATGAAAGGTGCCAACAGAAAAATGAACAAAGGCTTCAGACAATAGTTCACTAATGAAGAGCTGGGATTGTCCCGTTAGCTTATGAAACACCAGTAACCAAGAGCGATCTTGCTTTTCTTCCTTCATCCCTCCTCCTCCTCCCTTTTTTTTTTTTGTGCTTTTTCTCTTTAGAAAACACTTGTGGTTGCCTAGTGGTTAAGGCATTTGCCTACAAAGCCAAAGGACCCCAGGTTCGATTCTCCAGGACCCACGTAAGCCAGATACACAAGGGGGTGCATGCATCTGGGGTTCGTTTGCAGTGGCTGGAGGCCCTGGCATGCCCATTCTCTCCATCTCTTTCTCTCAAATTAATAAATAGAATATATAAAAATTTAAAAAAACCACTTGTGGTTGATGAATTAGTAGAGAAAAGGGGCTTTACTTCTTGCTCTGCTGTCTACTAGCTGTGCGATACTGAAAAGAATTAGTAACTTCTCCAGCCTCATTTTCCTTGTCTCAGTAATAGACAGAAATATTGACCCCACTCCATGGAGACTTTTGGAAATTATAAGTGAATTTCTAAAACCTGTAGGGCAGTATGTTGGGTCCATAGCAAGGTTAAAAAAAAAAATCAGTTGATCTAGCAAAGCTCTGATCTGCATGGAAAGGCTTATGTGGAAAAATCTTCCACAAATAAACATGTGAGGGTCTTGAATGCCCACTTTCCAAATGTATCAGAGAAGTCAGAATGGGGGAAAAAAAATCCAAACCAGATATTTCCGTGGTAACTCAAAACCAAAGAAGAGAAGTTAATGTCCTAAATGTAGGAAGCATAAGAAAATGTGTATTTTTAGAACTCCCTCATGCGCCTTTGGATGTTTGCTTCTTTGCAACAGGACTGGCACAAAACCCCAGAGCAGCACCCCCATCCCACCCACTGGCTCCCCCCACCCCACAGCCACTGAGTCCATGTCCTGTCTGCAGTCAGAGCTTCCTTCTGATTGTGCCTGTCAGCCTCATGGGGCAGCGGACCTAGGTTACTGCACATTAGAGATGCCCAAGTTCTCAGTCTTGCGCAGATGTTTTGTTTTCTTAAAGTAGTAAGAAGTCCAGACACAGAGACTGTAACCAAATCAGGGCCTGGAACCCATTTTGCTCCTCCAGCCTTCTGGTGGAGCTGAGCCTCATGGCGTCCTGTGTTGGCCAAGAAGGGGTGGGGGACGGGGGACCAAGAGTGGTGGTTCCCAATGGTTTTCCCCTCCCAGAAGTTTCTTTGGAAATCTCATGCAGGAACATCTATGTGTATCATGTTGTACAGGAGTAGGTCATATGACCACTCTTCTTTATAATGACATTATCATAAGTATTTTAGCTGGCTAAACTGACCCCTGAACTCATGGTCTGTTAACAAAGAGGAGGAACATTGGGTGGTATCTGGCAGTGGGGCCTGGGTTGTAAATCCTGACTAAAGAGTAACTGACGAGAGAGAGACAGAGAGAGAGAGGGAGGAGAGAGAGAGAGAGAGAGAGAGAGAGAGAACGGCTAAACTGGGGAGAAGCGTTGCCTTGTGGGATTAAGCCAGGAGTGCTCATTAGACCGGCTTCAAGTTGACAGTTGGAGTCCAGGAAGTGGCCTGAGGTTCAGAGTGGAGTCTTCACAACTGGATTGCCTCTATGTCTATGCCCTGAAGACTAGGCACATCAGTCGGCTGAGGGTGGACAAAGAGAAAGGGGCTCGGAGGAGCATGGGTAAGAGGGCTGCGGGGAGGTGAGCATGCTTCCAGTGTTAATGGCTCTGAACATGTCCAGACACTCACCCAGATGTATCACTTTATTTTGGAAGGAATATCTTGGAAGGAATCACACACCAGTATATCCCAAAAGGCTTGTCTCTGCCCTGGTGGGTCAGAGGAAGAGAGAGGGGAGTGACTGCAAGTTGATTCTTTTAGTACTGTGATGGACAGTGACATATGTTGTGACCAGCTGTGTTGATGGAGTAAAAATTGTATAGTGGAGCCAGGTGTGGTGGCGCACGCCTTTAATCCCAGCACTTGGGAGGCAGAGGTAGAATGAGGATCACTGTGAGTTCAAGGCCACCTTGAGATTACATTCCAGGTCAGCCTGGGCTAGAGTGAGACCCTGTCTCAAAAAACAAAAACAAAAACAAACAAAAAATTGTATAGTGGGTTTTACTGGAACCAATATACATGGCAGACAGATTATGGGTTATGGCTTATTTCAGAATCTATAGAGCATTGGACACAGAATCCCTGTAGACACCAAAATCCATGGGTGCTTGGCATATAAATGGATATATTTGCATATAACTCGTGCATACTTGCTATATATTCTAAATTGTCCACAAACTATTTATAATAGCCAATATGACATACATACTATGTATTTATTTATTTGCAAGCAGAGAGAGAGATAGAAGAGAGGCAGACAGGGAGAGAATGGGCACACCAGGGCCTCTCGCCACTGCAAACGAACTCCAGATGCATGTGCCCCTTGTGCATCTGGTTTACATAGGTCCTGGAGAATTGAACCCTGATCCTTTGGCTTCACAGGCAAACGCCTTAACCATTAAGCCATTTCTCCTGCCCTTGTTTTCTACTTTTGAGACATGGTCATGCTATGTGGACCAGGCTAGCCTTGAACTTGGAACAATCATCTTGCTTAATTGTCTGAGTTCTGGAATTACAAGAGTGTACTCCATGCCCAGCTATTTATTTACTACTTATTTAGCAAGTAATGACAAGAAAAAGAAAGTCTGCCCATGTTCAGTACAGACATGATCATTGTTAGTCTAACTACATAGTACACTCCGACAGCGATGTGACCTTTTTCTCTCATTACTTTTGATCTGTGGGCTATAGAACTCACTGATATGAAAGGCCAACTGTATTCGCAAAAGGATTTCAGGTCAGAGTAATTATTAATAAAGACAAGCTCTAGGTGTAGTCTTGTTTGTGTTTTTTTTTTTTTTTTTTTTTTTGAGGTAGGGTCTCGTTCTAGCCCAGACCGACCTGGAATTCATTCTGTAGTCTCAGGCTGACCTCAAACTCATAGTGATCCTCCTACCTCTGCCTCCCTGGAATTAAAGGTGTGCGCCACCACACCTGGCCTAGGTGTCTTCTTCAGAGAGAGGAAGGAAACATTGCTGCAGAGAGGTGTCATGGTCATCGAGGGCTGGTGGTGTTACAGGAGGACAGGACAAAGAGGGAGAGGTCACCAGCCAGCCAGAAGCTGATGCTGTAAAGAATGGAAGGGGCCCAGTATGGTGGTACATGCCTTTAATCCCAGCACTCACTTGGGAGGCAGAGGTGGGAGGATCACTGTGAGTTTGAGGCCACCCTGAGACTACATAGTGAATTCCAGGTCAGCCTGGGCTAGAGCGAGACCCTACCTTAAAAAAAAAAAAAAAAAAAAAAAGAAAGAAAGAAAGAAAAGAAAAGAAAAGAAAAGAAAAGAAAAGAAAAGAATGGAAGGGGGCAGGGCAGGGAGGCGGTGATTGGGAAGAAAGGTGGCTTATTCCAATGGTGTGAGTCATCTCACATCCCCTTGTTTACATGCGTAACTAACATTACAAGTTAGGTTCTACATGTGGGCTGTGATTCTAGATGGGAGGCCCTGAGAAGTGAGCAAGAGGTGATGAGAAGGGGCAAGGAAACACATGACCTGAAAGCAGACATGGGGCTAAGTTGGGGGGGGGGAGGGCACACAAGGTGGGAAGAGGAAGGGGGAAAGAAGAGGGAAGGAAAACAAAAAATTTGTATGCAAACACCATAATGACACCTAAGTCTTTGTACGATTAAAAAAAAAAAGAAGCTGGGCATGGTGGTGCACACCTTTAATCCCAGTGCTCAGGAGGCAGAGGTAGGAGGATCGCTGTTAGTTCAAAGCCACCCTGAAACAACATAGTGAATTCCAGGTCAGCTAGGGCTACAATGAAACCCTACCTCGAAAAACCAAAAAAAAAAAAAAAAAAAAGAAAAAAAAAAAAAGAAAAGAAAAGAAAAGAAAGAAAGAAAGTTATGTCACCAGGATCAAGAAGAGGAGTGTGACACTGCAGAGTGAGGCCTGAGAGCCTAGACTTGTAGAAGGCAGACCTAGAAAAGGGGGTGCCTGCGGGCATGGAGAGGGGCGCCATCTGGGACTTGGGGGTCGTGATATCTTCAAGCCAGAAGTCCGTTTATGTCCTGAGAAGAAAGATGCACATAAAGAAGGACATAAAGTTAGGAGTCAATGTCCATGCGGACCACACAATGTTTCTTTCCCCATCACAGGAAGAATTACGAAACCCTTCTGGGACACAGGGCTGGGTTTGCTGTGGCTCTAGGAAGATCTGGGCTGGCAGGATGTTTAATCAAACATCCAGGTGTTTCTAGAAGGGGGATGCATTGGGAGGGTGGGCTGAGGAAAGCAGATGGCCCTCCCCAATGTGGGCGTATGCAGGGAGGGGTATGGGTGGACCTGTTGGTCTGTTCTAGGTGATGAGTATCCATCTGTTTTGTTTTTAAAAATCATTCATTTATTTATTTTTAGCACACAAAGAATTGGGCTTCTTTATGATATGTTCAAACACTTTTTCTCTTCTTCCCTATTTCTCCCATCTCCCTCCCTCCCTGTGGGCCCCTCAACACAAGTCTCTTTTCTGCTTTCACACTACATGTTTCCTTTCATCCCCACCTCTTCGCATCACCTCTTGTTCCTCTCTCATGCTTTCCTACCTTCATAATAGGGAACATCTTACTATCATTGTGTCTTTCTTTTGTGTATATAAAATTATAGTATACAGCCTTTATTCTCTACCTTATGTAGACTCTTAAAATTAAACTGGTTTAAAATAAAAAAAAATAAGGGCTGGAGAGAGGGCTTAGCAGTTAAGGTGCTTGCCTGCAAAGCCTAAGGGCTCATGTTCATCTCTCCAGGTCCCATGTAAGCCAGATGCACAATGACACAAGTGCATATGATCATACATGTGCACAAGGGGGTGCACGTGTCTGGAGTTCGATTGCAGTGGCTGGAGGCTCTGGCACACCAATTCTCTCTTTCTCTCTCGCATAAAAAAAAAGGGAGGTCCATTGGGCTTGCCTCAAAAAAAAAAATAAATAAAAAATTATAGCCTGAAAGTTCAGGGTCTAAAGTATGGCTTTCATGCAACCACTCACACCCATTGTGTCCTTGGAAAGTTCACACACTTGAGTTGTACATGAGGTCCACTGGGGACACTAAGTTAAGGGACTTTGGAGGAAGTGTGTGAAACAACTGTGGTGGTTTGAATCAGATGACCCCCCCATAAACTTACGTGTTTTGGATGATTGGGAACCCCCCAACTGATGGCAAAATGGAGGTGGAGCCTTGTTGGAGGAGATGTGTTGTTGGGGGTGGTCTTGGCATGTTGTAGCCAGCTCCCCCTTGCCAGAACTTGGCTCACTCCCTTACTGCTGCTTTCCTCCTGCTGTGGCAGAGGTGATGCCCAGCTTCTGCTCGTGCCATGCTTTCCCCTGCCATTGTGGAGCTTCCCCTGGAGACTGTAAGCCACAATAAATCCGTTCTTCCCATCAGCTTCTTTTGGTTGGGTGCTTTATCTCAGCATTGAGAAGGTGACTGCAACAGGAGGTGAGAGGAGGGTTGGCCACACCCATGGAGTAGCCACAAAAGGGACAGAGAACATGAACTGAAGAGAGGTGATGAGAAGGCTTGTATGCCCAGATGGATTCAAGGGCACTTGTTAAGGGCATTGTCACCTTGTGCCTCTGCCCATCATCCCAATCCCTCACTCTCTAGTTCCACTGACAGAGAACAGGCTGGGGAGATTGCTCAGTGGTTAAAGGCACTTGGCTTATAAGCCCATCTATTTGGGTTCAGTTCCCAAGTACCTACATAAAGCCAGCTGCAAAAAGTGGTGCATTCATCTGGAGTTTGTTTGCAGCAGCAAGAAATGAGGAGCAAGGTAGCCTTCTTTTGTAGGTGGTTAGTTAGAAGCACAGGGCCCCAGAGAACATAGATGTCAGCCTGCCCTGGTGAGACTGAACGAATTCCATCTGCACCTAACTCTGATTCATCAAGATGGTGACCAAGGATGGCGCGGTTTTGCTTCCTGAATCGTCCTTGTTCTGGGAGTTTTTCCCGGGCATTCTTTCTCGCTGGAGGGCGCCTTCTGTGTTTGCGCTCCTCTTCCTGACCCAGCACCCGTTAAGGTCCTCCATATACACTGAAACTGACTTGATGTCTAATTTACATTCCCAAGGTCATAAGAAAAATGAGATCCAAGTCACCATGGGTATTACCCACTAGGAACACCTCCAGCTTGGGAGCTGTCAGCTCTACTTCCTTTCCTAAAAGTAATCTTCCTTAGCTTGCCCTTCTGCCGAGACCACACTTGTCATAAGACACGAACTCAGAACCAGTAACCCCATTACCTTCTCCTCTTCCATCTCCCAATGTTCCTCTGTCTCACTCATGTAAGGACACTCGTCACTGACGTAGAGGACAGGCTGGGTTCTGCTCTAAGTTATTCCACATTGCATACAATAGTAGCTTTCAGGCCATGCCTTGCCCTGTGACTTGATTTAAAAACAAAAACAGTTGGCTGTGTTTTGATGTGAATGCTGAGGCACAATGACCCTGCATTTTGTTTATGCAAATAATTTGCCACCATCTGTCCAGCACAAACCATGGCTCGGACAGAGCTCACTTAGGCAAATAGAATATGACTACTTATGAACTTCCTAAATTAAATTGGGAACATGAGGACACATGAGCGAGCAAAACCACTTTAGAAAAACCAGGCCTGACCAAGGAAAAATGCAAATCCCCCATCTGGATGGTACAAGAGTGACACCTAATGCTAGGTATGTCGACACCCACCAGCTCCACCACTCCCCCGACTAGCTGGTACACACATCCCATGATCAGTAGGTGATGAGCTGTCAATTGTGTCCTCAGGTTTAAACTTCACTAGATATGTTCCGACACCACCTGCCATCAGAGCCCAAACCCATTGGTTCAGACCCAGCCTGGCACCTGAGCCTAGACCAGCCTTGAACCAACTCTGCTTCAACCTGAGGCCCTCTGTCTCCAACAGCTGTGTGGCTGGTTAACAGCCAACCATCTACAATATGTAACCACTCTTTGCATCCGTATGGGCTCTCTGCTCCTGCCTTCTGAAGGCCTCTGTGAACTCTAGTCTCTCTAACCCTTCTCAGACATTCTGTAGACTATAGATTCTGTAGCCATGTGAAGAGTAATGTGTCATCGGAGAGTTAAGATCAGAACAAATAACCAGTGATTTCTAATGGCCATGTCTGTCGGGCAAAATTGGAAGTACTTGGTGAATTATAGCTAATGAAATTAACATAGCTTGTGAGTTGTTGACGTTCAATCTCATATTATGGAAAGACATAAATGTGTCCACCTGTTTTTGACATAGTGCGCTTATGCCATTAGATTTAGGGTGCACCTGGATAATCTGAGATGATTTCTTCATTCCAAGATTTTTAATTATATCTAAAAAGATCCTTTACCCAAATAAGGTCATGGTCATAGGTTTCAGGGATTAGGGGCTAGAAGTCTCCTTTTGGAAGTTACCATTCAGCCATGATAGTCTCAGTGGTCTCCAAGCTTCCAGGGAATCCTTAAAGCACCGGATGGAAGGGAAGGCAGAGAGGGTGACCAAGTTGAATTATGGGATTCTTCATTGTGGTGGTTTCAATGTTATGTCCCCTGTAGCCTGAGGTGTGTTGTTGTGGTTTGAGGTAGGGTTGGTCTTACTCTAGCCAAGGCTGACTTGTAACTCACTCTGTATTCTCAGGCTGGCCTTGTCCTCACAGAAATCCTCCTACATCTGCCTCTCGGGTGCTGGGACTAAAGGTGTGCATCACCATGCCTGGCCTGAAATATTTTTGATTAAGGTTAAACTTCCTACTTAAGTCTTCAGCAGAGCCCAGCTGGAGGAGGTGTCGCTGGGTGTGGAGCTTGAGTCCAGCCTTAGGTGTGTTGTATTTACAATGAATGAGGGCTGGGCTCCTTGTGTGACAAGGGTTAGGGTTGAGAGCAGCTTGGGCTCTGGCTGTTCGTGCTTGCTGGTGTTCTCTCTCCCTCTCTTTCTCTCTCCTTCTTTCTCTCTCTTTCTCTGTGTCTCTCTCTCCCTCTCTCTTTCTCTTTGTCTCTCTCCCTCTCTCTCTTTCTCTCTCTCGCTACTTCTCTCTCTCTTTCACTCTCTCCCCCTCTCTGTTTCTCTCTCTCCTTCTCTCTCTTTCACTCTCTCTCCCTCTCTCTCACTCTCCCTCTCTCTCTTTCTGTCTCTCTCTCTACCTCTCTCTGTCTTTCACTCTCTCCCCCTCTCTCTTTCTCTCCCTCTCTTTCCTTCTCTCTCTCCCTCTCTCTCTTTCCCCTTCTCTGCTGTGGATGTGTGATGACGTGAGCCAGCTTCTTCTGCCATGGTGGAGCTTCCCCTGGAATCTGTAAGCCAGAAACAAACCCTTTCCTCCCATAAGCTGCTTCTGGTCAGGTGTTTGTCTCAGTAGTGAGAAAGTAACTGCAACAATGATGATTAATGACAACCCTGGGGACGTGAGGGATGTCGTGGCTCAGCCATGCTGTGTGCTCACACCAACCCCTCCAGGTAGAGTGGTCAGGATAGGCTGTGCCTGTGGGAAGGAAAGTCAGGGATCAGCCAGGGCAGAAGGAGAGGAGGAGCCATCGAATGGGGCTGTGGATGGGAGAGCAGTGTGTTTTTGTGAGTTCCAACATGGATGAGCACTGCTAGCATAAGAGGCTTCCATCAGAGAGTGAGAAACCTCCAGAGACGGAAGGCTGGAAGGATACCAAGACTGAATCTGGCATTCCCACCACCTTCCTCAGAGCCCACCCTCACCTTCTACCTTTAGGTAACCTCTGTGAGGATGTGCCCCAAAGCCAATCTATTCTTACCAGGCTTCCTCTGCATGCAGCCCAAGCAGCAATAGGGTGGATCTCTGCTGGTATCTGGAGAGTAGTTCAACCTTTCTATTTTCTCCCATCCATAACATCATTATGCAATCTTTACAGAGGAAAGTGTGGATTTCTTTAACAGTTGAAGCCCTATCAGTGTCAAAGTGGTTAAATATATCTACTCAGCTCTTAGCCCACTCATCACGTGGGGACATTGTGCTAATGGAAGGGTATAAATCAACTCAGAAGGGAGTGATTAAGGTTTGCCAGATAATTATGCTATCAATTGAGATAGGTTAGCACACATTATTTGCATATATAAAAGCCACCCTAGGAATAATCTGGCTTCTCCTTTCTTAAAATTAATATTTGGAAAGAAGAGAATAATTAAACTATTCAAGAGGGGGAAATTTGCCAAGCCCCAATAATAGTAGTTGGCTTTGTTTTAAGCTCTGAAGAGAAATGAATAGGTGTAACATCAGATAGGTGAAGAAGAGTGGGAAGGACATTTGGAACAAGGAAGAGAGTTTACTACAGTGATTCCTAACCTTTACTTGGGATGGGTGAATGTCAGGCCTCCCTCAGGAGGCAGAGGTAGGAGGATTGCTAAGAGTTCGAGGCCACCCTGAGACTACATAGTTAATTCCAGGTCAGCCTGGACCAGAGTGAGACCCTACCTCAAAAACCAAAAAAAAAAAAAAAAAAAAAAAAATCTGTTCTTCCAGAGGAGCACAAGCACAAAGATCCCCACACATCTCCACAGGGTTCTCAGCAACCTGAAGCCCATCCCCGAGCTCCTAGAGGGACCCAGGAGGCCCACAGAGCTCTGTGGGGTGAAGCAGACTAAGTAGAATACATCTCCAGCTCCACTGGGACAGGTGGCCTATACACAAGAAGCAGCTGTGAAAGAGAGGGAAACCCCGAATAAACCCTTGGGTTTCACGTGCCTTTTGGTTTTTTGCCTCCATCACCATTTTTAGAAGCCATGTATGTTCCTCTTAGCTTTGCTATTGATCACACCTCTGATGTAGGGGCCACAATAGTAAGTTGTCTGAGTTCTTTGTGGAGAACCTGGAAGTACCTCAAATCACTTGAAACCATGAGCCCTTCACTTGGTCCTATGCATGTGTTCGAGGTGACATTTGACCTCAGCAGGCCAAAACTCCACTCAGAGCTCACTACTGCTACATTTTCCAAAACTGTGTTTTATTACCCATGTAGGGACCTCTGAGCTTTTCATTTTTCCTTCTGACTCCAATCACTTTTCTCTAACCATGGAGCAGCACTCTGCTTCTTTTATGCACTAGTACCCCTAAATCCCAGCCCCAGGGAGATGGGGCTGAGGCTGGTTCCCCCTTTTCCACACACTTGTAAGCCTGTCATTTCAATGACTAGTCTGGGAGCTGGGCAAGATGAGTCTATGTGGGAGTTTAAATCATGTGTCCCCCATAGACTCATGTGCTCTCAATGCCTGGTCCCCAGCTGGTGGCAATTTGGGGGGGAGGAGCCTTGCCAAAGTCTGCCTGAGTCTCTTTATTATCTTCTACCTGCTGCCACAGGGAGTGGTGCCAAGCCTCTGCTCTGCCATCCTTTCCCTGCCATCATGAAGCTTCCCATCAGCTGCTTTTGTCTCAGCAATGTGAAGGTAGCCGCAAATCTGGTTCATAAACAGTTATGGAGCCACATAGAGACTTAAAGCCAGGTCGAGGGAGATTTGCTGTTTTCTTCAGTGGGGATGGGGGCTGTTCAAAATTTGGACAAGGTGACTCACTGAAGATGGAACAAGGGACCCCAGATCTGGACCATGTCACCTTTCTGTGCTTAACTAGGTTCATCTATAAAATGGGGATAGTGATGACTTTTTTTTTTTTTTAAAGGCTGTTCTTAAGTCATCAGGAAAACAAATCAAGATACATAAGTGAAGATGTTTGGGAAGACTTCCAGATTACTAAAGGATAAATGAGTGTTTTAAGAACATTAATTAGATTGTAACTTGATGGGCATAGCCCTCAACTATGGGGTAGGGAGAATTTAATGTGGTTTGACATTCTTGTTTTTTTTTTTTTTTTTTTTTTTTTTTTGAGGTAGGGTTTCACTCTGGTCTAGGCTGAGCTGGAATTAACTATGTAGTCTCAGGGTGGCCTTGAACTCATGGCGATCCTCCTACCTCTGCCTCCCGAGTGCTGGGATTAAAGGCGTGCACCACCACGCCTGGCTTAGGCCTGACATTCTTAGTTACACTAAGAGAATGAGAACGTTCACAGACAAATTGCAAAGCCAACCAGGAGGCAAGAACACATCATTTTCTAAGTAGAGCAATATTCCAGGTAGATCGTTACCTTCTAATCCCAGTGGACAGGTTTCTAGTGAGATGGGGAAAAGGTGGGACACATTAACCCTCTAAGTCTCTGAATTTTTCCAAAAGTCTTCCAAAACTTGGTGAATGAGCCCAGTGTGGTGGAGCACACCTTTAATCCCAGTGTTCAGGAGGCAGAGGTAGGAGGATTTACCATGAGTTTGAGGACACCCTGAGACTACATAGTGAATTTCAGATCAGCCTGAGCTAGAGTGAAACCCTACCTCGAAAAACCAAAAAAAAAAAACAAGGGCTGGAGAGATGGCTTAGTGGTTAAGGCACATGCCTGTGAAGTTGAAGGACTCAGGTTCAATTCTCCAGGTCCCACATAACCTAGATGCACATGGTGGCACATGCATCTGGAGTTTGTTTGCAGTGGTCTTGGTGTGCCCATTCTCAAACACACTATCTCTCCCTCTCTCTGTCTCTAATAAATAATAAATAAAAATAAAATCTTAAAAAACCTTGGTGAATGGGTTAGATTCTCTGTGAATCACAAACTATCATTTTTTAAAATTTAAGTTAACTTTATTATTTCCTAGTCATATTCCAATCAAAATATAATACTATTAGGTATAGAAAGATGCAAGATGACATTCTTACTCTTACATATAATGTAAGCTATAGGCCATGTTGTAAAACATATGTACAGAGAAATCCACTATACAGAGTGACATGCAGCAGTATTGGGCATAAGGAGATTGACTTCTACTTTTTTTAAATTGAGGACTTTATTTTAGTATGAACATATTGCATATTGGTCATAGTCTCATCAGGTTATAGTCTTATGTTCCCTTTCTCCCACCAACATTCCTCAGTGGGGCTATTGGTGATCTAAGAATGCACCAGTCAGTATCTGTGGGGAGGGGCAGTGCCTCAGAGGACTCCTTCCTACTCTGTGGCTCTTACATTCTTGCCGCATTCTCTTCTGCACTCTTCTCCGAGCCTTGGAGGGTGAGTTACAAGTCTCCTTTAGTGTTGAGCTCTCATCAGCCTCTAATTTTCTGCTCCGATGAGTTTGAGTCTCCTCAGTGTCTATCTCATCTCCCTGGAGGAGGTTCTCAGACAAGCCGTGAGAGCAACACGAGTGTCTAATCTTCCCCTTCTGTCACGTCTCCTGCTCTCATGCTAGACGGCTTTCTGCTCTTGTCATACTGATGGGTATTGGGTCTCCCTGGTTAGAATATTGAATTTTATAAAAGCCAAATTGACATTGTATGCCTGGAACGAGCTAAACCCACTAGAAGTGTCTCTGATTCCCTTCACCACTGACTCATGGAGAAGGCTTTGGCAAATGGTCTCTCGCGCAGCGTCCAGCCAAAAACAGCGTTTGCCGCACCAGATGGGAGGGCTCCTTGTTTGGATGGAAAAATTCATTTCCTTTTTTCCTGAAAACTGGCTAGTGGCTTATTAAATGAGCCAGGAACATTGGTTCTATCACTTGTCAATGAATGTGTCTTGCATGTCCAATGTCTGAGCTTCCTGGACACTTCAGTTTGGTGGCAGGTGTCACATATGAAGTTGTTTTTTTTTTTTTTTTTTTTTCAGAGACACTGGGACACGCACAGGTCAGCTATTTGGAAGAAGTCATGAGACTCTGACCCCAGAGTACAGTGGAAAAATAAGATGTTATTATAGATTAAAAATCTATTACACACAGAGACAATGAGGTTATCTCTGTAGTAGAGTCAAAGATTGTCCCTTGATACCTTAAAGACAGAAGGTAATCTCCATGAAGAGTTGATTGGATTCCAAGTCCTTGAACTTCCCATAGCTATTTAGCATCCAGCCAAAACGCTACCTCTTCCGAGAAGACCCCTGAACTCACTAAGTAGCTCTGCTCCTGTCTGGTGCTTTATTCCAGGACACTGTCACATTACCCTGCCACATACTCATTCCGTTCTGTCCTGTGCTTCTTGCTCAGGTCTTCCTCCTTCCCAGTGTCCATGGGAGCTTATGAGGGGTCCTGCCTGCCTCCCTCATTGCTGTATCTTTGGCCCCTGGCATACACCAGACTGACATTGTTGAATGGATGAATTCTGAGAGCTCTTGAAATACTGAAACAGGCTGGGGAGATGGCTCAACAGTTAAGGGTGCTTGTTTGCAAAGTCTGCTGACATGAGTTCAATTTCCCAGTACCCACCAGCTGCATGAAGTGGTGCATGTGTCTGGAGTTTGTTTGCAGTAGCAGGAGGCCCTAATACACACATAATTACTCTCTCTCTCAAATAAATAAATTTAAAAAGTTTTAAAAGAACTACTAAAACTCCAGTTGAATTTACAATCCTTAAAGTCTCTGACCTTTTCCATCCCTTATTCCTGTAGTCTTTGGGATTTTATTTGCTCAAGAGAGCTCCCTGTTCCACCTCTGCTGTCCCCGTTCTGAGTTTCCTTATATGAAGGCCACTCTGACGGCCTCTGAAATGTGCCAGACTCAGGTCTTCATCCATCGCAGGCTTTTGTTTTTGTGTTTTCCTTCTTGAGACAAGGTCTCACTGTGTAGCTCATAATTATGTAACCTAGGCCGGTCTTCCCTCACAACCACCTGCCTCGTCTTCCCGGTGCTGGGAGCTCAGGAGTGGGCCCGTCATGCCCGTCACCCCAGGCCATTCTGCAATGCTCTGCTGGAACCCTTTCCTCTCTCCTGTCAGGCAAGTCAAAGGACTCTTTTGCATAACAGCCTGCATTTTCCTTCCGAGAATAGTAGCCAACTTCTAAAATATGACTGAAAGATTGCCTCCTCCAGGGAGCATTAGCTGATTTTACCAAACTAAAAGTGAGCTCTTTCTGGCACTGTGTGTCTGTCCATCCTGATCCTGATGGGAAGTACTCTTAATGTCTGGCTTCTTCCACCAGACCATAATCTTCCTGAGGTGGGAACCAGATCACAGCCATCTGTGGCAGTCTGAATGCAATTCTGTGTCCCTGCACAATTGTGCGGTGTTTTGATTATGACTAAACTTCCTATTTAAGCCTCCAGCAGGTGGAGCCTTGCTAGAGATGTGTCTTTGGGGTCAGGGCTTGAGTCTAGCCCTACTAGGTATGCAAAGAGCCAGTTTGCACTCTGCTGTCCAAGCTTGCTGCTGTTGGCCTCTCTCTCTCTCTCTCTCTCTCTCTCTCTCCTTTAGTTGCTGAAGTAAGCCAGCTTCTTCTGACATGGTGAAGCTTCCCCTGGAATCTGTAAGCCTGAAATAAACCTTTCCCCCAATAGCTGGCTGGGGGTTTGTCCCAGCAGTGACAGAGTGACTGCAGCACCTCTTTATCCCCTACAGAGCAGCAACCCTGAGCCCTGAAGCAGGATTGTGTTAGCTTCCTGTCGCAAAAAAAATACCTGCAGGAAAAATTCACTGTGACACCTGGTTTCGGAGTTTTCGGTCCGTGGTTGTTTGGCACGGTTGTTCTGGGGTTGTGGCCATGAGTAGATCTTGGTGGAGGAGGCTTGGTGGCCTCACAGCCAGGAAGCAAAGACTAGGGGCCAAGTCCCTTCACTGGAAGACTTCCAACTGGACCCCATGTCTTAAAGGTTCCATCACCTCCCAACCATACGACAGGCTGGAGATCAAGCATTTTCCACATGAGCCTTCAGAGGACACTTACCCAAGCCCTAGCAAGGGGTCATACAAGTCCTAGAATGGACAGCCATTTTCGGACTCTTGCTTGGGTTCAGTTTCGTTGACGGCCGTGGACACACAAGCTGTCATGGAGTGTGCTAATCATGACTCGCTGAGGGCAGAGAGCCCCTCCTGTTTGAAGAGCTGATCGATCGCAGTGGGTTGCGTTTTAGAGAACAGTCACACAGGGAGGTTACAATTAGCAACAGGCTTTTGAGTTCTTGCATGCCTCCCCAATCTTGGAAAGGTGAGGAGGTGAGTTGTAGGTGCCTCCACTGCCTGGTTGAGGAAGCTGAGAGGAGGACCAGTGGGCATTGGGTCAGTGGTGGGCCTCGTGACAGTGGACTGGACTTCACACTTCTTCCTCGGGCGCCATCCTCTGGGCCTCGGCGTGGCCAGGTGGGCCGAGATGGTAGAGGCCATGATAAATTCCGTGATTTTCAGAGATGGCCCCAGAGACCCTGGAATTTCCAGGTGAGGATTCATCCTGGGTAAAAGACACTGAAAATAAATGAACTAAGCTTCGAATAATCACAAACAAAAGAAGCTGGAGCAGCAGTGTTGAAAGGAGCTGTGGGGTTTTGAGTATAAAATGGCCCCCACAGCCTCATGTGTTTGTGGTTAATCCTCACACGTGATCCTCAGCTGGTGGAGTCTTTGGGACATGGAACCTTGCTGGGGGAGGTGTGTCACGTGGAGCACCACTTCAGGTTTTTTGTCCACCCCCCCCCACCGCCGGCCAGTGCCAGCTAGCTCACTATTGTGACTTCCTCCCTGGTGCTATGCCACAGTGACAGCATGAGCCAGCATCCCGGTCTTGCCACACTTCACCCCACACAAAGCTTCCCCTTGAACTTGCAATCTAGACCTAAGCCCTTTCCTTCCACCGGCCACTTCTGGTTGGCTGTTTTTGTCTCAGCAACAAGAAGGTAACTGCGGCAATGGTAGAGTTTGAATAGACAGTGACTGCGACCTTGCATCAATTAAAGAGGAAGACCCTTTCCTAAGAACTGTGAGCTTGTCAGGCTCAGAATGTAGGTGCATGCCATGCCAGGATGCACTTAGTCCCCCGAGGGCTCATGCCCTGGACACGTGGTCTTCAGTGGAGATGGGGGGGGTGTCGGTCCGGGAGCTCCACTGCAGAAAGATCAGTGTGGCTATATCTCACTGCATTGGCTCCTGAGGGAATGGGGTTTATTAAAACGTATTATTTATTAGAGAGAGAGAGAGAGAGACAAGCATGGGTGTGCAAGGGTCGCTAGCCACTGCAAACAAACTCCAGATGCATGTACTACCTTGTGCAGCTGGCTTGGGTGCTGGGGAATCAAACCTGGGTCCTTAGACTTCACAAGCAAGCATCTTAACTGCTAAACCATCTCTCCAGTCCCAGGAATGACTTTTCATGAAACAAGGCAGCCTCTTGCTCTGTGATCTCCCCCTTCCTGCTCTTGTCTATTTCCCTCTGTCCCTCCTTCACCAGGTGAAGGATCCTCACCAAATCCTCACCGGAAGCTGATGGCAGCACTGTGCTCTCCAAAGCCATGAGCCAGAATAAGTCTCTGTCCTTTATAAAGAAACCAACCTCGGGTATTTTGTTATAGCAACAGAAAACTGTCCAAGACAATGTTGCCAGTGCAAATGAACTCCAGATGCATTCACCACTTTGTGCATCTGGCTTTACTTGGGTACTGGGGAATCAAACCCAGGCCATGAGGCTTTGCAAGCAAGCATCTTTAACTGCCAAACCATCTCTCCAGCCCTCTGTATTTATTTAATGGTGCTGGGTTGATAAAGCCTTATACTTTGTTGATTTGGTATGTGTGTGTGTGCATGTGAGTGCATGTGTGTGGTGTGAGTATATGTGAGTGTGTGTGTATATGTACACACACATACACAGGGGTTGAACTCAGGACCTCATGCATGCATTCTACCAACTGTCTCAGTCCACTTAGTTTCCAGTAGGCGTGCATTGCCATTTAGAATGTGAGACAGGACCCAGCAGCCCCTTCAACTTGCTGGCTGGAGAGTCCCTACGAAGTAGAGAGTCCCTGGAGTCTGCTCTTGAGAAGACAAACCTATAATGACTTTATGGATCACCAGTGCAGCAGGGCACTGTGTTTCATTTAGTGGTAATATTGAATGAGGAAGTGCAGAAGTTAATCAAGGAAAAACAACCTGGGAAGGAAATATTGCACATAAATTATCCATCAATCTGAAAAGGCCCAAAACTGTCCTAAATGAGTGTGTTCATTAGTCTCATGACTTTCTGTGATGATTTTCTTGCCAGTGCCCTGGATGGACACTTGTGGCAGGAGACTTGAGAGTGTCACCAAGGGGACAGGACTCTGAGGATCTGACAGGAGGCGGGGACACCACGTGGACAAGACCAAACCTTCATGCTGCCATGAGTCTTTGCCTCTTCTTGGCTGTGTGATCTTCACCTTCACCCAGTGCCTTCCTTTCCTCAGACTCGTGGTAGAGACAGCTAGTTCTTCCTGGAGTCATTTCCTTTTCCCTGAGCACACAGGAGAAACTAAAGCAGTCACCTCTCCCCAGGGTCCCTGCCCTGTCCCAGGGCTCTGTCCTTTGGCCTGTGTGTGATTTCAGGAATGACCACCATGGCCCCTTCTTCCTGCTTCATTTGTCACCAGGAAGCAGGTGAAACTTGGAATCCGAATTCCTTTTTCCTCTGCCCACCTGGCTTTGCCCTTGAGGGATGAAGGACCCTCTCTCTGTGGGGCTGGTTGAGGCTAGAACATCAGGACACAGAGAACACCATTGTCCCCTGCTACCCTGTCCATGCAGTCAAGGCGTTTAGGTGTGGTCATTCCAGTTGTTTCCGCCCAAACTAGAAGCGTGTTTCATCCACCGAGGCAAAGCTCTTCCCAAGCCACCGCTGCAAACAAGCCCAGGAGCATGTGAGGAGGTGCCGAGTAGGGTGCTGAGAGAATTCCTGGACCGTGCCAGCTCTGCCCACCATCTCCTTCTCGGTTTTCTTTTTCTTTGTGTGTGGTGAGTGTGTGCAGATGCATGGGCTCGCGCACGTGTGCGGAGGTCAGAGGTGGACTCAGAGTCCTCTCTCACTCTCCTGTTACTTTCTCACTAGCTTGGAATGCACCTCGGGCCACGGCTGGCCTCCCACTCTGGGCACAGCCCTGCGTGCCGTCCACCTACTCCACAGTGGCTGGTAGACCCCTCATGGCACAATCTCTTAGGCAAAGAATGAATCAAAACTGGCAAAGTGGGTTATGGAGACAGGTTAGACCGGTGCGCAGTGAGGTGTACTCTGTATGGCAGTCCAGTCAGGAGCTCAGCCAAGAGAATTCTCGGTTCCTTTTCAAGTTTCCTGTCAGTAGCTCAGAGATATCTGTTGCATTCACAGACCGTGATAGAAGATTCTAGATGTCGGAATCGAGAAGTAGAGGAAAGACTCAAGGGCACAGATATGACAAGACACAGTTCTCAAACAACTCACAGTGTATATGAGCGACTCGGGAGGCAGTAAGTACATGAGGCAGACAGCCGTGATGGTTCAAGAAGTTCAAGGGGAAATGGAGTCTTTCTGGAAAGTGAGCAAAGGCTCCAGGCCAGGTGGGTACAGTTTTGCCAAGTGGACAAACATTCTTTCTTTGTTTATTTTGGTTTTCAAGGTAGGGTCTCACTCTGGCCCAGGCTGACCTGGAATTCACTATGTAGTTTCAGCCTGGGCTTGAACTCACAGGGATCCTCCTACCTCTGCCTCCCGAGTGCTGGGATTAAAGGCATGCACCACCATGTACAACATTATTGTTTGGAGGAAACTGAGGTGGGATGGGCTTTGGCATTCCCTATTATCTCCTTCAGCATCTTTCAGGGACATGTTAAATAGGCATGCCAAGTTAAAAGGACAAGGTGGGTGTGGTTGCACACTCCTTTAGTCCCAGAACTCAGGAGGCAGAGGTAGGAGAATCATCTTAAATTTGAGGCCAGCCTGAAACTACATCAGCCTGAGCTATAGCGATACCCTACTTTGAATAATCAAAAAGAAAAAAAAAAGCACACATTGTGTACACTTCAAGCCTGCACTGCCGCTGCCCCCTCTGAGTCCTGCTTACTAACTTGAACCACAGGGTGGGAGGGGTGTGCATTGGGATTTGGGGAACAAATGAATTGATCAGCAGTGGAAGGTGACTGGTACTGAACAAAGGTCATAAAGGGCTCTGGAGCCTTTATGCTGTAGGCTGGAGTTTGTAAACTCGTGGCCATGTTTTCTGTTTTAATCCCAGGGGTTTGTTTTGCTAACTTACAAAGTTTGAAAGATCAGGACCTTTCTGGCATCACTTGGAAAAAGCAAAAGAGGTGATGTCTCTGGTTTTGGGATTCTGTGGTGGGCCGGTCCCATGTGATAGGGGACTGGTGGAGAGCAAGCACCTTAGTGTGGTTCCTGGGGTCCCCATGGCTGCAGTTCCCTGAAGATGTCCAGGTAACTGTGGAGCAGGGTCTTGAGTGGCCATGAGTGTGACGGGAAGAAACCTGGGAGACTGCATTGGAGGACAGCTCGTTTATTGGCCATGTTCATGTAGTGGCAGGAAGAGGTACGGGGTACGGGTCACAGGGGAATTGGCTATGTGAAAGTTGCTGGCTCATATCTCATTAACATATAGTGATGTAAATGGACAAAGGTCACAAGGCTCTGGGGAAAGTGAAATCTAGGACTTACCAGGATGTCCAGGTGCCCCAGGCTGAGGGGAGGGAGCAGCCTCACTCCTGCCAGTCTCAAGATAGTCAGGGTCTAGGCTCGCTGCAACCTCGGGGTCCAGGGCCCTTAGTCATGCCTGACAGCTCAGGTCTGCCGAAACCTCCAGTAGCATGGGGCCTTCAACTGTGCCCGACACCTTAGGTTTGCCTGGGCCCTGTCCTTTGCTGTGAGCCTGCAGGAGGCTCAGCCTGTCCCTCCCAGGCTACAGAGGTCCTTGGGTTTAAGTAGACAGGCCTAATGATTAAGATGGGATTGGTATAAAGAGTAGGTGATTGAATTTGCAGAGGGCCTTGGAAGTGGGGAGAGAGACATGTCAGTGGAGAGGAGGCCGCAAGCTCCAGTCACGTTGGAAATTTCCTCCCTCCCAGGCATCCGTGGGCACAAAGTGTGGAAAATGGCTGAAATTTCCGCTCCCTCTCCTCCTGTCCTTTTCCTTCCTCTTCCCTTTTCCTCCCCTCCCCTCCCCTCCCCTCTCTACTTCCCTCCCTTCCCCTGTGCAGCCTGTGACAATACTCGGGGCTCTGCACTTGGCTAGGTGAACACTGCATCCTGAGCTAAATCCTCACTGGTCTTGGATTTCTTAAGGGTCCCTTGTCCCATGTGCAATCAGTCATGGCCGATTTTAAGATTGTTTTCTTTTCACGCTGGCCAGAAGCATAAACACCGGGGCTTGCTTGTGGGGCAAGGAGGACTTCAGATCTGGGGACACTGATCTTTCTGAGCTTTCAAAGAGCCCCTGGCAGGATCAAGTTGTATGCGCAGCTTTCAAGCTAACCTCTAGTTCACTCTGCATAGTGCAATATTCTTTCTATACTCAACAAACACCTGTTAATTAACCAGAAAAGAAATAGGAGAACAGAAGACTTGTCAGGTAAAGTGTGGTGGGGATGAAACATCAGGCACCTCACTGAGCCCGGCGCTATTGTAGAGGAAGGAAATGCTGATCCCCGTCCCTTCTGGTCTCGAGTACGCCCAGGTGCCCCGTTGGGAGACACCAGCATGGCTCTCGGTCCCCGTGGCTGCTGGAGCAGGAGGGAAGGGTTGCACGATGCCATTCAAGTGTCAGGCAGACGCGAAGCAAGTACTTATTTGTCTGGCGATGAATCTAGCTGGTCTGTCTCCCCAGTGAGAATGAATTCTGTCTGCAGGTGCCATGTCATTTACCAATTGAATCACATCTTTCGGTGCCACTTTTCAGCAGTGTACTTTGAAGTCAAATAATGTTCTTCTGCCTTAACATCAGATTGCAGCTGTCAGTAGAGGCAGAAACGAAGCTTTGCAATTTTCTGCTGAGCATTTGCGGGAGCTGTCTCAGAACGTGCATGGCTGTTGGCATGCGCCAGCTGGGTGGCGGGGACCAGAGCAAGGCTCACTTGTTCATTCGGCACGTGTTCTGGGCCTCATGTCAGCTCTCTGAGAAGCAGGTCCTGAGTCCAAGATTTCAGAGCCAGGCACCAGTGGATTGGCTTTCTGGAAGGATGACCTAGCAAGGGAGGCGGCCAGTAGAGGGTGCATCGGTCAGTCAGGCACCATTTAGGATCCAGCATGCAGTGCGAACACCAGAATTCGCTCTCCCAGGGGTAAGGGGCGTGGAGTATATACACATCCATCCCATCAGTCTTTCTCTAAGGACTGCTCCCAAGGAGCATGGATTTCCTGAAACTCTTGCCCTGCTGCCTGGAGCCTGTCCTGGAATGCAAGCTTTACTGGCCATGGAAGTCCCTCAGACAAGGAATATCAATGCTGGCAGTTGAAAGTGGACCAGACTGTACCACAGCTATAAGCATAGGAGGCTCTGGGTGGGCAGTGAGGCCCAAGCTCACTCTGTAGCTGATGTTCATGGGCCCAGTCTGGCCCAAACTCACTCCATAGCTGAGGATTATGTGGCCCAGGCTGGTTAAAAATCATTCTGTAGCTGAGGATCATGGTCCCAGGCTAACCCAAACTAACTCTGTAGCTGAGGATCATGTAGCCCAGGCTGGCCCAAGCTCACTGTGTAGCTGAGGATCATGGTTTGAGGCTAGCCAAAACTCACTCTTCAGGTGAGAATCATGAGCCCAGGCTGGCCCATCTCACTTTGTTCTGAGGATGCCCACGAGCACCTGAGTCTTCTGCCTCCAAGTGCTGCTGTGGGTTTTTGGAGGACTGTGCTAGGCAGGGCCACAAACCATGATGGTGATGGAGATGGGCTTTCTACTCTGCCTTCCCAGAGTCTACAGCTCAGAGAAGACAACACAGGTAACTAGGCAGAGGCCCCCACCCCCCGGGGATTATTTATGAGAGGGGAAAAGAGTTTCATCAAAGACAGACTCTAAGAGAATGTGCTGTCTAAGGCTACACCTGAGTTGGGACTGAAAATATTGATGGGGGGGGCATGGGAAGAACAGCAACATGTGCAAAGGTCCTGAGGAAAACGAGTTGGCAGTTATTTCTTAAAAACGAACTACATGGGCCAGGGAGATGGCTTGGCAATTCAGAGTGCTTACTTGCAAAGCCTGCCAGCCTGGGTTTGATTCCCTAATACCCACGTACAGCCAGATATACAGGGTGGCCCATGCATCTGGAGTTTGTTTGCAGCAGAGCCCATACTTTCTCTCTTGCTCTTCTCACAAATAAATAAAACTTTCACATATACATATACATACATAGATATATACTAACTATATATATATATATATAAACTACATAAACTCACTCTGCCTGGACGTTCGAGAACAAGAGAAGGAACATGAGAGCAAGGGAGAGAAACTGTGCACCAGGGGCCTGGGCAGAGGACACAGGGTTCAGAAACTGTCTGGATAGTTCTAGAAGTTCTTTTCTTCTCAAGACAAAGCACTTCTGATTATGATCGATGACCTTAACTGTTCATCACCTCCTAACCCACAATCTTCCTAACATGACTTTGACATTCGTCTCTCCTTCCTCCTGTCATTGGATGGGCTGTGGCCAAAAGGCACGGGTTGTGGACATGATTGGTTTGTGTGCTGGAAGCCTGGGGGTCAGTCTGGCAGTGTCCAGAGGTGGAGGGTCTCCCAGCCTCGCAAGGTGGGTCCCGGTGGGAGGAGCACTGACTCCAAAGGGGTGAAGGCTGGTCATATGGGATGAGTTAGCTCTCACGAGAGCAGGCTCTTACACATCAAAACCATCCTATGTGCACCGCCTCTTCTGCCTCTGGACAGCGCCTCTCACTTCTCTTCCATGTTGTAGTTTAGCCGAGGAGGCTCTCACCAGAGGCCAACGTTGATGACCATCCTGACTGTGGGCCCATGAACTGTCAGCCTCTAAAACTGAGAGCTAAATAAACTTCTTTATAAGGACCCAATGTCAAGTGTTTATTTTTTTCTTTCATTCTCTTTTTTTCATATTTTTTATTTACTTAAGAGAAGAGAAAGAGGGAGAGAGATAGCTGATAGATAGATGATGGGCATACCAGGGCCTCTTGCCACTACAAATGAACTCCAGATACATGTGCCAGTCTGTGCATCTGGCTTTATGTAGTTAATGGAGATTTGAACCCCAGGTGTCAGGCTTTAAAGCCAGTGCCTTTAAGCACTGAACCATTGCCCAGGCTGACTCTGTAATTCCTTCCAGGGTGGCCTTGAGCTCACAGTGATCCTCCTTCCTACCTCTGCTTCCCAAGTGCTGGGATTAAAGGCACGTGCCACCATGCCTGACCTCTCTGTTTTTGAGGTAGACCTGATGTGGAACTTAATCTGTGGCCCAGGTTGTCCTTGAACTATATGGCAATCCTCTCCCCTTGGCTTTGTGAAAGGATTTTCTTACTGCAACAGAAAGAGGACTGGTCAAAGGGATAAGATTACTGTTGGTTTTCTGGGGACACTTGTCTTTGGAGTCTTGACCCACACCTTGTTTATGATGTTCATGAGGCTCATGCTGTGAAGAAGTCCAGAGCGCACAAGGAGGTCATCTGAAATTGCTCTGGCCCACTGCCCAGCTGGCATCCGACCAGTAGTAAACTCCAACCCTCAGATATGTGAGTAAAGACACTCCTAGATGAGCCTCACCCACGTGTTATGCCCCCTTCAATATGGCATTATGTAGCCTGGGAGCTCTCCTAGCCACACCTTCAGATTCTGAGAAACCTCGGAGATAAGCCACCCAAACCATGAGCCTTCATAGTCCTTGACTCATAGAATCCATGAGCAGAAGAAGCTGATGGTTTTAGATTACTAAGTTTGGGGTATTTTTGCCATGCAGAAATAATAACAGTGGGAGAGCAGCTTTCACAGCTGAGTCACCTAAAAGACAAGCACTGTGCATGAAAGGACTGACATATGTGCTACACATCGTAAACACCATATGGAAGGAAGGGTCTAGAAGAGACGTCATGGTTGTCCGGAGTTCTCAGGGACGCCTTCGGAAGTTTGGATGGGAGCCCCCTTGAATGACTGTTGTCCATGTTGTAGTCACTTCCTCCTGTAGCCAAACCCCACACTTCTTTAGACAAACTACGCCTCTCCTGTTCTCCTCCCCCCTGGAGGTTGAGATTCAGCCTCAGGGTGAATCATGATTGGATTAAACCGTAATGATTGTTCAGGGCCAGGAATGCTTGAGGTCACATATGTGATTGCTTGGGGAAAAAATTTTTAAAAACTCCAACTTCTGTCTGGAGGCTACAGGAAGTCCCTGTGGAGGGCGTGGGGCCGGAGACAATGCTTCTTTCTCTTCAGACACAGCCTGGAGCTGCTGAGGGCCGGGCATGGACACTTAGGGCAGCTGGGCATGAAGCAGATCAGAGAGACAGAATGGAGCCAGAAGAAACTGGCTATGGGCACCATCTCTTGATTTTCTACATAAGTTCTTGCTGGAAGCTGGTCCTTGTTCTAGACTTTTTAACCCTCTTTGTCATTAAGTTGGTCAACTGAACTTAATGTGGTTTGCCATGCGAAGAGACTAGGAAGTCCAAGAATGTGGTGTCAGGAGATTCCCTTGGCAACTCATTAGCTCTGGATCTGTGAGTGAATTAGCCCATGCACAAAGGAAGATCCTGCCCCCCATGAATCATTAGATGTGGATTTGGGGATGAAGTTCTCAATATATGAAAGCTGGAGATGCACATTCCGGCTGAAGCAGAGAGCAATATTCAACAAGGCCTAGGGTGGTCAGGAGCTGAGAGCTCTGAAGGTCACAATAAGCAGCTGGCTGGTGTGTCTGCTGGGAGATGGTGACTCAAGCTGTCTGTGTGAGGTCGAGGCACAGAGGAGGCTGCAGAAGCCCAGGCAGGAAGTGATGAGATTCTGGGCAAATGTGCGGGCAGTGGAGAGGGAGAGAGAAAGGAATGGATTGTGGAGATGCTGCAAAGGAGGCAGAGGGCTGAGGAATGGATGGAGCCCCTAGAGTGAAAAGAAAGGCCAGGAGAGAACAATGAAGAAGCTGGGCTTGGAGGGGAAGAGGCCTTTGAGAAAGAAATGAAAACCCCTCTCTCTCCAGTGATTGCTACTTCACTGCACAATGGTAGAAAATTTCCACAATGGTAGAAAAAAATGCAAGTGACTGAGGACGGAATCATTACAGGGCGGTTCAGCATGGGAGGGCACGGAGCACAGTCATGAGGCATCTGGGGAATAGAAGCGTGGAGATCTGGGGTAGAGTTTACTCACCCTCTTTCATCCTTTATGCCTTGACCTTGACTTCTGAGAGATGACTCAATTTTGTACACTAGCATCCCCATGAATGACACCATCGACCTTAAACCTGCGCAGCCACACTGCATTAATAGGAGCGAGCAGAAGAAATTTCCCATCCGGTCAGGACGTTATAATGGATGAAAAGGAGGAGATACTTAAGAGAGAAATAGTTAGCAGTACGCCATTAATCAAGTTCGCCTCCGTCTTTCTCCCAGTCTCCCTCTTTCATCTAGCCTGGCCTTATCACCCTCAGTAAGAAATGTGGGCACAGATCGTGTTCCCAGCACTGGCCGCCTCCCAGAGCATCCGCCGTGAGAAGTGCATGCCCACACAAGTGATGCTCTCATTCCGTAACTGCCACTTTTGCCCTTGGGGAATGGACGCGCTGCGTCCTACATTAGGGTCAGCATCTGCCCTCGGGGCTCCCTGGAGATCCCACGGGGTGCCGTGGCAGCCTTGAAAGATGACTGCTTTGAAGCCTGTGGCCCAGCGTCCCCTTGCTGAAAGTTAGCAACTGCACAGAAGCTGGACGCAGACGCTCCTCCTGCGGGTCCTCTGCCCTTCTCCCAAAGCCCACGCCAGCGATGACTCCGGACTGTGAGAAGTCCGTCCGCCGCTTGGACTGGAGTGAGCATGCGCACTGGATATTTCCATCTTCTGAGCCCGCACAGAGCCTGCAGCGGTATGACACAGAGCAAGCAGTGCTGCGACCAGACGGTGGGTGAGGCCCGAGGGGGTCAGCAAGGGGCTGAGGGACACAGAGAGCGAGTCAACACGTGGCTTTGAGGAGGTGTCAGAAGCAGGTAGTACTTGAAGAGTGAGTAGGATTTGGGAAGTTTGGGAAGCTGGAAGACGATGCCCAGGTGGAGATAACTGTATTGGCTCGTGACCCTATTAGAGGAACAAACAAGCAAGCAAGCAAAAAAAAAAAAAAAAAAAAAAAAAAGTAGGCATTGCAAATGCCATGTCACTTCTTTACGAATGACAAGTCAATAACTGAACTCCAGTGAGTGATTACTAGATGTCACACACCCTATGGTGCCCTCCGAGAACCTTCTCTTTTAGTGCTACACGAAGCAATCAAAGGCACCATGCCCTTCTACTGCCAGGAAAGCTGCGACATGGAGCATACCGGAAGCCTGCTGCATCATGGGTCCACATCTGTGGATTCCATCAACCGTGGATCCTTAGACTTTGCAGGCCTTAACCGCTAAGCCACCTCTCCAGCCCTAGCTCTCACCTTTTTGTAAGGAGACCAATCATATTGGATTAGAGACCCACCCTATTCCAGAAGGACCTTATCATACTTCCATCTAGAATATTCTGTTTCCAAATAAGGTCACATTTAGATATTTTCTTTTGTTATAACGGAATACCAAATGCTGGGTAATTTGTAAAGAATAGATGCTTATGTGGTTCATGGTCCAAGAGCGCAGCGCTGGCATCTGGTGAAGACCTCCCGCTGTGGTCTGACATGGTGGTGGCATCACAAGCGAGTGGCAGAACAGGTGTTTGCTCAGTCTCTCTTCCTCTCCTTATAAAGCCACAAACGCCGTCACAGGGCAACACCCTCATGACTTCATCGAATTGGTTCCCGCAGGCCTCACCTCACAATACCACCGACATGTGACTTTAGGATTAAGTGGACAGCACATAAGGTGAGGAACATTGTCAAGCCATGGCACAAGGGTCAGAGCTTCAGCATTTGATATGGGGAGGGGTCTCAATACAGAATACGACAGAGACCATGAAGATGAACCAGAGTCCCCACAACTGAGCCGAATGTCTGCAGCCGGCAGTTTACTCTGGAAAAGAGCTTCTGACGAATCTGCATGGCTTAAGACGGAGCTGCATGGCTGACTGCAGAAGGCCTGTGGCTGAGGAAAGACCCGTGGCACTGCCCTGGAGATGGCCCTGTCCTCACTGTTGATCACAGGGAGTGCAACCCATGGAGCAATGGAGGACCTGAGTCCCTGTGTCCTCAGCACCGGACACCATCAGGGTCCCCAGGGAACAAGCTTCAGCAGTTCCTGCTGCCTGACATTGTCTTCCTCACCGCAAAGGTGTGTCTTCCACCCTTGATGGGATAATTAGGAAAATATGCACAGCCTTTGGCTCAGCCAATTCCACTCCTCTGAAGTTTCTTCCTTAAAGAAACACCTATGAGTGCCCAAAGATATACTTACAGACATGTTTGTTTGACTGTTGCTTATGTAAATAGCCCCTGCTGGGGGATTTGTTGAATAAATCATCATGCAAATGAGCGTGGGAACAAGGCCACACCGAGTGTGATGGTATCAGTGAGGGCTCAGCTTAGGAACACTCAGGGCTAACTCTGCTCTTCCTCCACCTCTGAGTGTGATGGTGTCAGTCAGCACTCAGCTTAGGAACACTCAGGGCTAACTCTGCTCCTCTTCCTCCACCTGAGAATGCTTTTCACCCCCTTTTAACTGTAGTAAAATGAGATTATTAGATACCATCTATGTATGATTTTCAAAAAGTCAATAAATGGCCTAAAATTGTGCTTACACACACCACACATACAAAGAAAGGGAGAGAGGGAGACATAAAGAAAGATTAAAATATACATGCTGCCTTAACTGTGACATAAAGATGAAGAGGAATCTGTGTTGAAATGTCACAGCTGCCTGCAACTTGTAACTGCAGACGCATGTGCAAGGTATGCCCCCGTGCAGAATCTGCGTGAACTTCCCATCCAGGAAGGTTCACTCTTCAAGTGTGTGTAACTGCAGAGGCATGGATGAGGTATGCCCCCATGCAGAGTCTGCGTGAACTTCCCATCCAGGAAGGCTCACTCTTCAAGTGTGTGTAACTGCAGAGGCATGAGCGAGGTGTACTCCCATGCAGAGTCTGCGTGAACTTCCCATCCAGGAAGGCTCACTCTTCAAGTGTGTGTAACTGCAGAGGCATGTGCGAGGTGTGCTCCCATGCAGAGTCTGCATGAACTTCCCATCCAGGAAGAATCACTCTTCAAGTGTGTGTAACTGCAGAGGCATGTGCAAGGTGTGCTCCCATGCAGAATCTCCGTGAACTTCCCATCCAGGAAGGCTCACAGAACTGCAGAGGCATGAACTTCCCATCCAGGAAGGCTCACTCTTCATCCAGTCACTGTGTAACTGCAGAGGCATGAGCAAGGTGTGCTCCCATGCAGAGTCTCCGTGAACTTCCCATCCAGGAAGACTCACTCTTCAAGTTCAAGAGGCATGTGTAACTGTGCTCCATGGCGTGAACTTCCCATCCAGGAAGGCTCACTCTTCAAGTGTGTGTAACTGCAGAGTGTGCTGTGCTCCCATGCAGAGTCTTGAACCCCCATCCAGGAAGACTCACTCTTCAAGTGTGTGTAACTGCAGAGGCATGAGCAAGGTGTGCTCCCGTGCAGAGTCTGCGTGAACTTCCCATCCAGGAAGGCTCACTCTTCAAGTGTGTGTAACTGCAGAGGCATGAGCAAGGTGTGCTCCCATGCAGAGTCTGCATAAACTTCCCATCCAGGAAGGCTCACTCTTCAAGTGTGTGTAACTGCAGAGGCATGTGCGAGGTGTGCTCCCGTGCAGAGTGTGCTTCCCATCCAGGAAGACTCACTCTTCAAGTGTGTGTAACTGCAGAGGCATGTGCCTCCCATCCAGGAACTGCAGAGGCAGTTTCACTCTTCAAGTGTGTGTAACTGCAGAGGCATGTGTGAGGTGTGCTCCCATGCAGAGTCTGCGTGAACCCCCCATCCAGGAAGGCTCACTCTTCAAGTGTGTGTAACTGCAGAGGCATGTGCGAGGTGTGCTCCCATGCAGAGTCTGCGTGAACTTCCCATCCAGGAAGGCTCACTCTTCAAGTGTGTGTAACTGCAGAGGCATGTGCGAGGTGTGCTCCCATGCAGAGTCTGCGTGAACTTCCCATCCAGGAAGACTCACTCTTCAAGTGTGTGTAACTGCAGAGGCATGAGCAAGGTGTGCTCCCGTGCAGAGTCTGCGTGAACTTCCCATCCAGGAAGGCTCACTCTTCAAGTGTGTGTAACTGCAGAGGCATGTGCGAGGTGTGCTCCCATGCAGAGTCTGCGTGAACTTCCCATCCAGAGAAGGCTCACTCTTCAAGTGTGTGTAACTGCAGAGGCATGTGCGAGGTGTGCTCCCATGCAGAATCAGGAAGGCTCTGCATGAACTGCCCATCCAGGAAGGCTCACTCTTCAAGTGTGTGTAACTGCAGAGGCATGTGTGAGGTGTGCTCCCATGCAGAGTCAACTTCCCATCCAGGAAGGCTCACTGTGCTGCAGAGGCATGTGTGTGCTCCCATGCAGAGTCTGAACTTCCCATCCAGGAAGACTCACTCTTCAAGTGTGTGTAACTGCAGAGGCATGTGCGAGGTGTGCTCCCGTGCAGAGTCTGCATGAACTTCCCATCCAGGAAGACTCACTCTTCAAGTGTGTGTAACTGCAGAGGCATGTGCAAGGTGTGCTCCCATGCAGAGTCTGCGTGAACTTCCCATCCAGGAAGGCTCACTCTTCAAGTGTGTGTAACTGCAGAGGCATGTGCGAGGTGTGCTCCCATGCAGAGTCTGCGTGAACTTCCCATCCAGGAAGGCTCACTCTTCAAGTGTGTGTAACTGCAGAGGCATGAGCAAGGTGTGCTCCCATGCAGAGTCTGCGTGAACCCCCATCCAGGAAGGCTCACTCTTCAAGTGTGTGTAACTGCAGAGGCATGTGCGAGGTGTGCTCCCATGCAGAGTCTGCGTGAACTTCCCATCCAGGAAGGCTCACTCTTCAAGTGTGTGTAACTGCAGAGGCATGTGCGAGGTGTGCTCCCATGCAGAATCTGCGTGAACTTCCCATCCAGGAAGTCTCACTCTTCAAGTGTGTGTAACTGCAGAGGCATGAGCAAGGTGTGCTCCCATGCAGAGTCTCTGCGTGGAACTTCCCATCCAGGAAGGCTCACTCTTCCCATCCAGGAAGGCTGTGTAACTGCAGAGGCATGAGCAATGGTGTGCTCCCATCCAGGAAGGCTCACTCTTCCATGTGTGTGTAACTGCAGAGGCATGTGTGAGGTGTGCTCCCATGCAGAACTTCCCATCCAGGAAGATTCACTCTTCAAGTGTGTGTAACTGCAGAGGCATGTGTGAGGTGTGCTCCCATGCAGAGTCTGCGTGAACTTCCCATCCAGGAAGGCTCACTCTTCAAGTGTGTGTGCAACTGCAGAGGCATGAGCAAGGTGTGCTCCAGAGGCATGTGCAGAGTCTGCGTGAACTTCCCATCCAGGAAGGCTCACTCTTCAAGTGTGTGTAACTGCAGAGGCATGTGCGAGGTGTGCTCCCATGCAGAGTCTGCGTGAACTTCCCATCCAGGAAGACTCACTCTTCAAGTGTGTGTAACTGCAGAGGCATGTGCGAGGTGTGCTCCCATGCAGAGTCTGTGTGAACCCCCCATCCAGGAAGATTCACTCTTCAAGTGTGTGTAACTGCAGAGGCATGTGTGAAGTGTGCTCCCATGCAGAATCTGCGTGAACTTCCCATCCAGGAAGGCTCACTCTTCAAGTGTGTGTAACTGCAGAGGCATGTGTGAGGTGTGCTCCCATGCAGAGTCTGCTTCCCATCCAGGAAGGCTCACCTTCATCCAGGAACTGCAGAGGCATGTAGGTGTGCTCCTATGCAGAGTGTGTTCCCATCCAGGAAGGCTCAACAAGTGTGTGTAACTGCAGAGGCATGTGCGAGGTGTGCTCCCATGCAGAGTCTGCGTGAACTTCCCATCCAGGAAGACTCACTCTTCAAGTGTGTGTAACTGCAGAGGCATGTGCGAGGTGTGCTCCCATGCAGAGTCTGCGTGAACTTCCCATCCAGGAAGGCTCACTCTTCAAGTGTGTGTAACTGCAGAGGCATGTGTGAAGTGTGCTCCCATGCAGAATCTGCGTGAACTTCCCATCCAGGAAGGCTCACTCTTCAAGTGTGTGTAACTGCAGAGGCATGTGTGAGGTGTGCTCCCATGCAGAGTCGGCGTGACCTTCTCATCCAGGAAGGCTCACTCTTCAAGTGTGTGTAACTGCAGAGGCATGTGCGAGGTGTGCTCCCATGCAGAGTCTGCATGAACTTCCCATCCACTCACTCTTCCAGTGTGTTGGGAGCTCAGGTTTCAGACGTTGCATTGCTACCAGTTGTGGGCAACAGGATTTTCCAAAATAACATTAAAAACAAACAAACAAACAAACAAACAAACAAACACATAAGGTACAATCCTCTCTCAGTATCTCTCCATATTCCTGGGAAATGTTCTATATGTTAAAAATGTGCAAAAATCAGTTGTAGCTAAATTCCAGTGAAGTTTGCGCCTTATGTCAGATTGTTCTAAGTGGTGTTTTCAACTATTTGAATGTCTGGCATGATATTTTGCAACTCTATGGAACAATTTCCATGTCGGGCCTGACTTGTACACTACAGGACATCTGTTATCCCTGGAACCCTCCCAGTTGGTGCCACACCCAGACACCAAAAGCCCCCCACTCTCCACCTTGCTTCATATGGGGCAGACAGCCTCTCTATGAACCTGTGCGCCAGTTACCACCGACCTGTGTTTACTGTCAGGAGAAGTCTACAATACGCGTTGTGAAATACAACATAGGAGTGGGTAAATTGGAGACTTAGAGATAACATCTGCAATCTGCTTCCTTTTTTAGTGAAGGAAATCATAAAAGGATCGCATAAATGAGAAACCTTTGCATCCCTGGGCATATCTATGCCCACTAAGAAAAATCTGAAAATAGGCAAACACATAGATGAACCACAGTTGTTCTTGGCAAGTAAGATGACAGGTCATTTCTACTTTTAAAATTTATTTTATATATTTGAGAGAGAGGAAGAGGCAGATAGAAAGAGAATGGGCATGTCAGGCCTCTAGCTGCTGCAAATGAACTCCAGATGCATGTACGCCCTTGTGCATCTGGCTTATGTGGGACCTGGAGAATTGAACCAGGGTCCTTTGGCTTCGCAGGCAAACGCCTTAACTGCTAAGTCATTTCCCCAGCCCCATTTCTACTTTTTAATATCTGCTTTTCTGAATTGGCTGATTTTTTATAATGACATATTACTTTTATAATCATAATAATTTCCATTTGAACAGTAACTCAAAAGGGAGGCAGTAGAATAAGGTTTCCAGGCTCAGCAAGACAGTTAGCTTGGGGTATCCATGGGTTCCACACCCTCCCATTGAACCAAAATGAGCTGAGGATATCTACACATCTATATGAAGATATTCAGAGGTTTTCCTGAGCATCAATTCCATAAACAGTACAGTATAACAACTCTTTACATAGCATTTACATTGCATATGGCATTATAAGTCATCTAGAGATGATTTCTCTGCTCCATCCTATCCATCAGAGTTACACACCTTACACAGAATATCTCATTTATTGAAATGAGACTGTTTGTGGTTAGAAAAGGCTCCAGAATGCAGGAGCGAGAAGCTTATGGGGAAACTGCTTTTCATGCCAGCGTCACACAGTCTCCTTTGACGCCCCTCAAGGAGACTTAGGGACACAGGAGGAGGTGCGTGGGTTCTCTGTACATATGACCTCTGACTCATGCAAGGAACTCGAGCCCCTTACTTTGTACGGAGGTGTGAGAGCTTGGCATGGGCAGGAGTCCTGGAGCAGATGCAGAGGGACGACAGGAAGGACACTGAGGGACGACAGTTCTTTTTGCAGGAGGCCATTCTGTGCTTCTTCAAAAAGGTGTTTGGTGTGGGATGTGGAGCTGTAATGCCAGAAGCATGTCTTCAAAGATCTCCAGACATTGTCCAGTGGCCTTATGGGTCTAAATTCTGTGCAGCAAGCGCCAGGTCCAGAGAATGAACACTCAGTTTCTTGAACCCAGATGCTCCATTCGCAGCCCATGTGAAAAATAAATGGATCTGTACCCTAGGTTCTTTTCTTTTTTTAAAACGATTATATTTATTTTTTATTTATTTTTAAAGATTTATTTATGTATTATTAGAGATAGACAGAAGGAGAGAGAGAGAGGGATAGAGAGAGAGTGAAAATGGGTGCACCAGGGCCTCTAGCCACTGCAAATGAACTCCAGATGAATGTGCCACCATGTGCATCTGGCTTATGTGGGTCCTGGGGAATTGAACCTGGGTCCTTTGGCTTTGCAGGCAAGTGCCTTAACTGCTAAGCCATCTCTCCAGCCCTATTAATTTATTTTTTAGAGGAGGGAGGAGAGAGAGAGATAGAATTGGCATGCCAGGGCCTCAGCCACTGCAATTGAACTCTGGACGTTTGCACCACCTAGTGGGCATGTGCGACCTTGTGTTTGCCTCAGCTTTGTGCATCTGGCTTATGTGGGATCTGGAGAGAGATTGGACATGGGCCCTTAGGCTTCACGGGCAAGTACCTTAACCACTAAGGCTCTAGCCCTCTGTTCTGTTCTGTTCTGTTCTGTTCAGTAGATGGTGGTCCCACACAGGGATTCTGGGAATGAAGTTAGACTTTATGTTGAAATGATCTGCACAGTTCATAGCATATAAGAAGATGGAAATTGAGTGTGAGATTTGATTATTAAAATGAAAAAGGCCTGTCCTTAGATATCTGAAAGATCAATGCGCCTGGTGTATGGAAGGAGCTGGACTCCAGGCATCTCTGTACAAAAGGAACTGGACTCTTCTTTTTCTACTGGGTCTTGCAAGTCACTCTATGAACTAGTTCTTTTCTGGGGCCTGAAGAAAATCTCAGCGCACGCACCAGTCTGGAGCCTTTTCTGGAGCACTGGCCACAAGTGAGCATTTCGGCAGCAGAGCACTCCGCCTACACACACTGCTCTCAGCTTAGCCTACAGTTAGTGCGTCCCCACTTTCAACCCTGCACAGGAAGGGACATCACTTTCCTTGTCCCTTGCTCAGGCCTGTGTGACATATGAGTGAAATCTTCCATGCCTGGTTGAATCTTTCACTTTGATGTCCCCCGGGCTTGGCAGGTGGCCAGGAAGGGATTGTTTTCCAGGGATTTCTGCAGAGTCACTGTTGCAGTGTCAGAACACAGGTGAGGCCCCTCTTTATGGGGCCATTTCTTTTTTTTTAAATTTGTTTATTTATTTTATTTATTTACTTGAGAGTGACAGAGAGAGAGAGAGAGAGAATGGGCGCACCAGGCCTCCAGCCACTGCAAACGAACTCCAGAATCATGTGCCATCTTGTGCATCTGGCTTATGTGGGACCTGGGGAATCAAGCCTTGAAACAGGGTCCTTAGACTTCGTAGGCAAGTGCTTAACTGCTAAGCCATCTCTCCAGCCCTATGCGGCCATTTCTGAAGCCTCCTTTAGTCACATTGGAATCCATCTTCTGGGGCTGTCCTGTCCCTGCAGGGAGCCTCTGGGTACTGGCCCATGGTCCATCTCCAGCAGCTACACAGGCAGCTGAAACGCCTCCACTGGGCCTTGGGGCTGCTGTGTGTCTGGGAACAGGATGTTTTGCTTCCTAATCTTGGGGAATCTTGCTAGGCTTGCCGCTTAGTCTGGGGCTTGAGGGAGAAGCTTGATACTTCCTCTGTGCAATGATGAGGAGTGTAAGTGTGTGCATGCACATGTGTGTGCACATGCGTGTGTGTATGTGTGTGTACATGTGTGCTTGTGTGTATGTGTGTGCACATGTGTGTGTGCTGCTTCCAAAGCTGCAGTCTGATAGCCAGGAAGTACCTACAGAGTGCAAGGCCAATGTACAAAAGTTGCACATCAGGAAAAGCAAAATTGGCAGAGAGTGGGCTAGGGCCTCAACACCAGAACCATGGAGGCAAGTGAGCGTGGAGGGCCTCACATGGAAATCCCCGAACCAGCAGCATCGGTCTTAGATCATCTGGAAAAAATGAGAGACATGCAAATTTACAGCCTTCCCTCCAGACTCACTGAACCAGAAACTCTGAAGTGAAGCTTGGAAATTCCTGTTTCCACGTCCCCAGGAATCTGGCAAGAGATGTCTTCAGCGATACTTTGTGGGGAGAGGTTAAGCACACCCTGCGTCTCTCCCCACCTCCTCCCCAGCTCAGCAGACCCCTGGAGTGGAAATCAGAGCTGGTCTGTGGTGGGGTTGGCAAGTGGGCATGGCATTGGGATAGAGAGACAGTGTTTAAGTCCTCATGACTGCGTGGTGGTTTGAACCCCATCAACTCAGGTGATTTTATTAAGATTGAGATAGGGCTGGAGAGATGGCTTAGCGGTTAAGGCACTTGTCTGCAAAGCCAAAGGACCTAGGTTCAATTCCCCAGGACCCACGTAAGCCAGATGCACAAGGAGGCTCATGCATCTGGAGCTCATGTGCAGTGGCTGAAGGCCTTAGTGCACCCATTCTCTCTCCGCCTATTTCTCTGTCTCTCTCAAATAAATAAATAAATAAAAATAATTTTTTTAAAAAAAGATTGAGCTAGTCTCCAGTGGGGAAAGCCCTGCTGGGGAAGAGGAGTGTCACTGGGGGGATCTTGTAGTCCAGCCCTATGAAGTGTGTGAGGAGCAGCTGGAGCTCCAGCTGTTGCTGCTGTAGCTGTAGCTGTCCCTCTTTGCCGTGGATCGATGGGAGCGAGCCAGCTTCTGCCACCATCGTGAAGCTTCCCCGGATTCTCTAAGCCTGAAAGAAATCCTTTCCACCCATAAGCTGCTTTTGGCTAGATGTTTGTCCAGCATCTCAAAGCTAACTGCAACAACTTGCTTCCCCTGGTATTCACGAGCAGGGAAGACATGATAAAAGCAAGAAAAGGGCTGGAGAGATGGCTCAGCCATTAAGGCTCTTGCCCACAAAGACTAACGATCTGGGTTCAGTTCCCCAGTATCCACATAAAGACAGATGCGCAAAGTGGCTCAACATCTGGAGTTCATTTACAGTGGCTGGAGGCCCTGGCATGCTCATTCTCTCTCTGTCTGTCTTCTCTCTGTGTTTACAAATAGAGAAATAAATAAAAATTTAAAAAGTAAGAAAAGATCAGCACTCTGGAGCCCAGATGAGGCAACTGGAGTAACTTGTGCATGGCAACCTGGAAGCCATCAGTGGAGGAGAGTGGAAGCAGAGTGTGAGTCTGAACCTGGCCCCAGACACTCAGCCACCTCTGGGGATGGCAGTCACTCATTCGTTCAACAACGTTAGCTCTGCACAGATAAATGGACCATTTCTATTGTGCCAGTGTGTGGCTATAGTGGCAAACTAAGACTGTTATCATTCCTGCCCTTCTGGGACTGATGGTTTTGTCAGAGACCCCAATCAGAAACAAAGCCTGGGATAGCAAAGTCTGTGAAAGAGAGGGAGACCTTGTAAGTACCTTGAAAGAAGAGGGGTGGAGAAGCTGCAAGAGGCATAGGGACAAAATGACAAGGTCCACTTGTATTCACAGTGGTCACTAAGTGGTGACATATAAATGCAGGGGATCTTGACACTCATGTTTCAGGACATAAAGCATCTTGAGTTAAGTGAATAGAGGAGATCCATCCAGCATGCTCCTCTGCCTCTTCTAGAGGCTGCTTTGTGAACTCCACACTAGTATTTATTTATTTTAAATATATTTTTATTTATTTATTTGAGAGAGAGAAAGAGGCAGAGAGAGAGAAAGAGAGAGAGAGAATGGGCATGCCAGGGCCTCCAGCCACTGCAAGAGAATGCCTTCTTACCTTTTGGGTTGGCTTCCAATCTCACCAATGCTGAGTGCCCACCTTGTGCCCTCCATGCTGTGCTGTCTATCTGGTGTTCTGATCAGCTGTGCTGAGTGCCCTGCCACCAGGGGCTGAATAAGTTCTCCAGAGGTTCACAGTTCTGATAGTTTGGGGATGGGAGAGTGCAGGAAGCCTGGAGTTGTACTGGAACTGCTCAGCTGGTCCCACCTGTATCCTCTTCAGCAGCTCCTCAGCTGGTCTCTGTTGTCTTCCCTTCAGATTTCTTGACTTTGTGAGGAAGCTGATGCAATTGGAAAATTCCCTCTTTTGGTCTTTGTTCCTGCAGCTCAGTGCTGGGCAGGCCAGGCATAAGGATCTTGGCTGCTGGCACCTGGGCAGGATTCTGGCCAGTTTCCTCCTTTCTGGTATATCTTGGTCTCTCCCGATTCTCCACTGTGGCCAGCAATGACCTATACACCTTCACATTTCAGAAGAAGAGTGTATTTTGCTCTGGCTTTGCTTAAGTCCCTCCCTAGGCTGGTTTGGTATGACTTCTATGCTGCCATCTTATCCAGAAGTCCATTAGCCCCTTCTGGTTTTTTCCCCCCCTTTGGTTTTTCAAGGCAGGGTCTTACTCTAGCTCAGGCTGACCTGGAATTGACTATGTAGTCTCAAGGTGGCCTTGAGCTCACAGCAATCCTCCTATCTCTGCCTCCTAAGTGCTGGAATTAAAGGCAGGGGCCACCACACCCGGCCATTTTAGCCCCTTCTTAATGGTCCTGTCTGCAAAGAAGAGACCATCGCCATGTGCTCCATCCTACTTTCTGTGCATCATAAATTTGAGATGACTGAAGATCTCCATTTAACTATCAGCACACTCAATTAGAGAATTGTCAGGAGTTTAATAAGGCCTTCAAAATCTATTTGGCTTAAATAATGCATCATTGAAGGGCCATCTCTCAACTGGTACAGCCAGCTCCACAAGACAATGTTACTGAGTGGCCACAGGGGAAATGAGTTTCGTTCAATGTATATTCTTTATCATACAGTTATCATGCACAGGCAGGGTCATTCATGACACAAGAATTATTCATAATATCACCATCAACTTTCAATTTCTGAGTAAAATAAGGATGCTTGGCAGAAGAGCTGGGCCTACATAAGGGCATGATTTTCTCGTTTTGGCCACCATTGGTGAGGTCTAGATTGTCAGAAAATTACAAGTGTTCTTGAGAAGGAGGCATTCTTTCACGACAGGAAATACTGCCCTGTTCTAGAAGGCTCCAGGTCCTTGATAAAAAGAGCAAAAGAAATTTCAAGAAATACCTTCCTCCAACCCATTTCCCCTTCCCAAGATGGGACCCCATGCTGACCCCCCATGCCAGTGCTCGTCTTCCTCAGGACAGACATGGAGTGTGGGTATGCACTCCATGCAGTTCAGACCTTTCTATAGGAAGGACTCGGTCTTGTGACAAGCAGTGGCTTTGGGATCTAAAGATCTTACGTGAGTCCTCTTCTGTTGAGTCACCTTAGAACATGTCAGATATTAAGACATGTGTTTTAGAGTGTTATATAATGTCATAGAACAAGAGAGGCCTTGTTCTGTGGAGGCTCACAGTCAATGTCAGACAGTCATAAGGAGTAAAGTAGCACTTTTCTCATTTCTGAATGCTGGAAGTCTGATCTGCTGTCATAAAGATACAATTTCTGGGTATGGCAGATGAAGTTGGGTCCTCAGGTTTTTTGCACTAGGCCCTGTACCCCCTAAAGGATACCTTCACCCCTTGAATGGGTTCTTGTTTAAGCCCCCTTTGAAGACCATTGTCTTTTGGGCTCCAGTAAATTTATTCCCTAAGAACTAGAGGGAGACAGAGCAGAGTCATGGAGGATTGTCCAGATGGCCCTGGGTACATAGGGTGTGGTAGAGAAGCGAGGATTTCCCCAACAAACCAGACAGCCTGCAATTAACCCCAGCTGCTGACACATGTGCCTTTCTCACTTGGTCATGGTTCTGTGGGTCCATGGAAACCTAGGCCAGCCTTGACCATCAGTTACCATCAGTGCCATGGTGGAACGTGTGGGAACACAAACTCAGCCTGTCAGGCTTTAGGGTATGCAAAGCCCTTCGTTGGAACAAGCTGCCAGGAAAAACAGTCAGCCATTGCTCTAGTGAAGAGGTGAGGTGTTCTGAACTGTGTGTGTCAGGGATGTCCAAGCCCTTCAAGTGAATATTTCTTCTGCATGTTTCTCAGACCCCCACTCCTAAGATCTTATCTTAGATTCTTCATTAAAATGCACTAAACCATTTTTCTCTTTGGAAAAATTTTGCCTGGCTTATCCAATGTCCTCCCAAACTGCAAATGCAGGGAAGGGGAAAGAGACACAGTGTGTCTTGTCATGCCTAGAAGGCTTGGTTTTGCATCCCATCGCGGTTGGGAAGGCTGTCTGTGGCAACAGGAGCACCTGGTGAGGCTGTTCACATCAGGGCTGACCAGGAAACAGAGCAGCCGAAACCCTAGGGCCGAACTATCACTTTCAAAGACTGCCCCTGGTGACCTACTTTTGCCAGCCAGTGCTCACCTCCTAAAGGCTCCATAGCCTCCCAGGATAGCTCCATTAGCCAGGGAGGGAGGTGAGGGTTACGTTTTGTCAAAGCCTAGCACTGCTCCCAAGGAAGGTTGCCATGACTGATAGCTCCCCATCTCCTCATCACACTGTCCTCCTACATCTGTCCTGTGTCTTGTGGATGGTGTTGCAACCGATGGAGGGTTGCAACTGAAAGAATGAGGTGATAGAGCCTGAGGGCTGCTTTTGTGTTCCTGTGTTAGTCTTGTTCAGAACATGTGTTTTAGAACAAGCTTGGAGACACCCTTGTCCAAATGGGTGTCACAATGCCAGTGAAATCTACCAAGATGTTGTCAAACTTTGTCTTTTTTATTTATTTAAGACAGAGAGAGAGAGAAATCATGGACATGCCATGGCCTCCTCGCACTGCAAACAACCCCAGACACATGTGCCACTTTGTGTGCCTGGCTTTACGTGGGTGCTGGGGAACCAAACTCAGCCTGTCAGGCTTTGCGCGTAAGCACCTTTAACTCCTGAGCCCTCTCTCTAGCCCCCCACTCTAAGATCTTAATAGATTCTATTAACACTAAACCATTTTCCCAAAGGTGGATCAAAACTGCAAATAAAGGAAGGACACAGTGTGGATGCCTAGAAGGCTTGGTGTCCCAGAGAGGTGTTATCTCATCTCAGTGACAGCCAGTCAGCTCCCAGGCAATCCCACTGGCACTGCAGGGCAGCAGGGACTACCAGTGACCCATTCTCAGGATGCCCCGTTCTCCCTGGGTTGTGGCATTAAGCTGCCCTCGACCACATTCCCACAGGTGGATCAACTCACTAACTTCCGCGATGGCTTATGTCCCTTGTTATCTCATCTCAGTGACAGCCAGTCAGCTCCCAGGCAATCCCACTGGCACTGCAGGGCAGCAGGGACTACCAGACATTTCTCTCTCTAAAGTGCACCCAGACATTTCTCAGTGCACCCTTTGCAGTTATACTCTTGGTTAAGATGGAAATGTTATTCTGAGTAATCCCCATTTCCTTTCCCCTGGAGCCCCCGCGAGGAAAAAGTGATACGTTCCTACTGAGGACTTCGTGTTCGGTAAACACAGCTCTCTTTTCTGGAAAGGAAAATAAATTACTTTCTCAAGGGCAGTGGGATTGATCCTGCCTGCCCTGATCACATGGCCTTTCACTGCATGGTTTTCCTGGACATCTGTGAAGACTGTACACCCCAAAGACATGCTCGGGTCTGAACTAGTGACACTCCAGGCAGGCTGTAAAATTTCACAGAAAATCTGAAAACACATTGCTGACTTTCTGACACTGCGAGCTCAGTGGCCTTTCTGCAGGCCAGGGTGCAGAACCCTTGGGAAGTGCATTTCAATGCTTCTCTGTCACCTCTGGCTGGAGACCTCTATGGCCCCAGCCTGTGGTGTTGTAGCCAGCTGTCACAGCCAAGGTGTTTGCTCCCAAGGATTCCAGAATGGTGTGAACAGGAAGCAGGTATACCACAGGAAGTGTGCATCATTTTTAGCATTAGCAGACCTTGCTGCAAGCTTAGGGCCTGGGGGTGATCGCAGTGGAAGGGCCCCCATCAGGGGTTCCGTCTCTCCTCTGTTCCTTACCAGCTGGATAGTCCCAGGATGTGACCCATCTTCTTGGCTGTCAAAAGAAGAGGAACAGACAAGATCAATGGCTCTCAAGTCAGAGTCCATAGGAATTATCTAGACAACGTATTAAAAGTGAGGCCCTCTAGGGAACCTTCAGAAATTCTGCTTTTAAACCTTTGGCTGGAGGGAGAGTGAGACTGAGAGCGAATATGATCAAAGTGCATTGCGTACAGGAATCAAAATGCTATAATGAAATCCATCATTCATACACACGAACATTTTTAAAAAGTAAACGCTCCCTGTGGATATAGATGCTGGTGGCCTACAGACCTCCAAAGCTGGGGAAATACTGGACCAGAAAGAGGATGTCTGGTCCTGAGGGCCTGCACTGGGATTTCACTGCGGTATTAAGTTTGATTCTCTGGTTGGCATCGGGTATGTATATAAAGTTTTTAAAAATTTATTTATTTATTGGAGGAAAAGAGAGAGAGAGAGAAAGAGGCAGATAGAAAGAAAGAGAATGAGTCTGCCAGGGCCTTCAGCCACTGCAAAAGAATTCCAGATGCCTGCGCCACCTTGTGTATCTGGCTTACGTGGGTCCTGGGGAACCAAATCTGGGTCCTTAGGCTTTGCAGACAAGCACCTTAACCACTAAGCCATCTCTCCATCCCTACAGGTGTTTTTTAATTATCCACGAATGTAGTCTGTCACAGCTTCACTCAGACATAACGAAGAGGCTGAGCACCCCAAGGCGAGCGTCTCAGCTCCATGAGAAACGGGCAGCAGGGAGGGCGAGGAGCCGCTGGGCAGCAGGCGTTCTTCAGAGGAAGTTCCAGGAAGAACCCGGGCCACTGGAGGTCTCCTTCGGGTGTGTTTTCTTTTCCCCTTCCCCCTCCTCTCCCCACGTCTCCGTCTGCTCTATTTTTAGTCTTCCTAGAATCCAGTGACAAAGGCGGTAAGGACAACAGCAGCTGCCAGAGAAAAAGCAAACAGGAACCCTGGGTCAGAGCTTCCCAGGAGTGACCAGCGCACAGCTCGGCCTGGCCTGGCAGAGGGGCGCAGCCATGCCTCTGAACCCCCCCCCTGCCACTCTTGCATTTTGGAGTTTTGTCTCTCAGCAGTTTGTACCTTATACTGGCGACATACACAGACTCAAGGATACCCAAAGGCCCTGGCCAGCGGGAAGCAGCTGAAGATGCCAGTTGGAGTCCTCGCCAGCCAGAACCCCCGGAGAAGACGGTCAGCTCTTCACACCTGGCAGTCAAGTGCGTGGGCAGCAGTCCTTCTCCCATGAGCTGCCTTACAGGTCCTTGCGTCTGTCTGTCGTCTGTTTGCTCATTCAGTCAGTCAGCAGCTATCCACAGAGCACCAGCAGTGCACTGTGGGCAAGTGACACGGGCTCTATCCTGCGTGTGACATTTATCCATGGGCCATGGATAAATTAATCTTTTGAAAGGTGTTAATCAATTAAATTAATCCATGTGCTAAGTGCCTCAAACGGAGGAATCGTGATACTCTGGTCCCAGAGGTCAAGAGGAGCCTTCCTGAGGAGGTGACAGTGAGCTGGGATTCGAAGGCCACAGACCACAGGAAAGAAGAGGGGATGGGAGGATGACGGAAGAACTGGAAGACGGTTCTGTGTAGACAGGGCACACATGTGGAGCCACACAGCAGGGAGGGGGGTAATAAGTAAATAAAAAATAACTTCGTGTCATGATGAAAACAGCATAGTGCACCCCCCTTTTATGAAGGAAGATGAGGAAACCATGACCTGTCTGGGGACGTTCTCAGAGACACTTTCTGCACCAGGCTGCCTGATACATGGTCCACTATGACACTTGGTATTGAATTTTGCAATAGGAAATCTAAGGCACATGCTGTTTTATTAAGAAATTTCCATTAAGCTTTCTTTTGACTTGTATTTCCAAATAATAAACCACATGTTGCTTAGTTTAATTTTCAAGTCGATGAAGCTTCCTTTCCTGTTGCTAATTTAACTTACTTCAAGTGAATTTTGATTAATTTGGGATAGGAAGTTTTGTCTATCTTAATTGAAAACACTTTGAATAGACCCCTGAATTTCATTACTCAGGAAATGGCAGTGCTAGAGCTAAGAATATTTTCTTTCCTTTTCCTCTGCTTTCTCTCCTCCTCCTTTTTCTTCTTTAGGTTTAGCTTTCAAAAGGTTAATTTATCCCCACTCTTCCAGCAACCTCAGGGAAAGAGTTGCTGAGCTTTCTTCTGGCTACAAGTGACTTCCTTCTGCTAATTGAAAACTCCGGCTGGCTTCTTGGCATCTGTATGAACAATCCCACCATTGGTCAGTCTCTATCTACCTTTATGCTAGCATGGCGGCTAGCATGTCCCTTACTAAGATTTTTTTTTTTTCTTTTTTATTTAGGTTTCTAGTGTCCTATAAGGGGTGAATGTGGGGAAGGGATGATCTCAAAGAACCATGAAATAAGATTCAAATCATGAAGCAGATACCTAAGGGACCAGAGCTGACTCAGTGTAATAAAAGGAAAGATTGACTTATCAGATGTGATGACACATCTGTGTAGTCCTAGAACCCAGGGGGCAGAAGAGGAGGGCTGAGAGTTGGCTGCCAGCCTGGGCCACATAGACAGTCTGTCTCTAGCTCCTCTCTCCCGCATCCTCCCCACAAAGAGAGACTGTTGGTGTCCATTAGAAGAATGAAGGTCACGTCTTTCCTAGGGCCTAGCACTTGCTCTAGTGTAAGCTCGTGTGGTCTATTTCCTCAGCTCCATTCTTGTCACTCTTTCTCTCACACCCTTCAACCCCAGCCATAGTCCTGTGTGCTGCTCCCAGAGCACAGGAAGCTCACTTCTGTTCAGGATCTGTGCACTTCCTGTTCTGTCTGCCCTCAGTGATCTTCCCCGACACTCTCAAGGTTCAGGTCTCTTCTCAAATGCTCTTCCTCAGAGAGGGCATCTCTGGCCAGTTGATTAAAAAAAAAAGAAGAAGAAGAAAGAAAACCTCCTCACTCTCCTTCCTGGCTTGACTTTTTTTCCATAATACTTACCATCAAGTTACTCTTCTATGTGCTACATATGCACAGATGTTAAATTGCACATTGCTGGAGTGACATAGTATTGCAGTCAGTTTGGGTTGGTATAACAATAGTTGTTCTTGTACAAACAGAAAATATTAATAGATTAGCATTTAAAAGTTTTAAAATGAAAACATATACTTACACGTTAGTCTACTGCAGAAGGAGAGGGAGCACTTACAAACTTGTCAGTGACTTCATCCAAGTAGCAACATTGGCACGGCCTGTCAGTCAGTGTTCACATGCAAAAGAACAATTCTGATTTGAGAATGTTTCTTTTACATGAAACAGAAGATGTACGTAGATCACAAAGATCTCTTAAAACCTGTCAGTGACTCACAGGTGGTCCCTTTCATCATGACTGCCAGACATTCCCAAGGCACATAGGAACTCCCAAGGGGTCATGCAGAATGTCAGAGTGGAGGTAACTCCATTTCTGCTTCTTGTCTGCGACCCCTGTGCTATTCCCGTTCAATTCACGTCTAGTGTCTGAACCCCTATGAGCTCACTTTCAAAGCGAAGGTGCAGGGAGACACCTGTGTGCGTGGGGGCCGGCTCTGATTGAATAGTCTCCGCATGCTCATCGTGTGGAATTAAACCCAAGGACAAGCCAAGGAAAGGTGCTGGCTGAGGAGCTTGCCTACTGTGGTAGTGTGAATAGAGGCCCCCAATATATTCAGTGCTTTATTAGTTTGTAGTTTGCATCTGTAGTCACCTGGCTGGAGGCAGTGTCACTGGGCGGATCTTAAGGTGTGGTGGTGGGTTTAAGATTTCTATTTAAAGATATGCAAAGTGTGCCTGGCTGTAGTTCCTGAGGTGTCCTGTGCTGTGTGGTTTTTGGCTTTTGGGCTTTTCTCTCTGTGTTTGGTCTTATGAAGGCAGGCCAGCTTCTTCTGCCATTATGGAATTTCCCCTGGATCTGTAAGCTTCAAAAAATCCCTTCCTCCATATCTGTGCCTGGTCTGGAAGTTCATCTCAATGAACCTGAAGCTGTCTGCTTCACCTACCCACATGTTATTCTCTGTAGCCACTCCTGCAAAGGACGAGAACCCGAGACGGAAACACACAGAGCTCTGCTCAGGCAGGAGGAGCTTGTCCTGCGTCCTTGTCTGCAGTTGCTGCCAACTCATGCGTGATGCCACAGACAAGTCGTTGTGCCATCATTGTATTAAAATTCTCAACAGAGAAGACAACACTTGCTCACTGCCAGCATCCGACATCAGTGGTAACTGCCACATCTCCTCTCTAGGTACACACTGTTCATAAATTTAAAAACAACAAAAAATAAAAATAAAAACAGTGCACACAGGAACCCCAGGAAGCTGGGGAAGTTTGTAAGAGAGAAAAGTGGAAGAGTTGAGATCAGCCAGACAAGGGTTCCAGTGGTCTCATATCTCAACTCATAGCCCACATTCAGTCTTACATTCCCTTATTTTACATACACACACACATTAAAAGTTAGGATCCACATGTGAGAGAGAACATGTGAGTTTTTTTCTTTCTGGTCTTGGGTTACCTCACTTGGTATAATTTTTCTTTTTTGGTCTTGGGTTACCTCCCTTGGTATATATTTTTTTCAATTCCATTCATTTTCCTGCAGATTTCATAACTTCATTTTTCTTCACAGCTGAACAAAACTCCATTGTGCATATGTGGCACATCTTCATTATCCAATCCCCAGTTGATAGACAGCTGGGATGGTCACATTTCCTAGCTATTGTGAAGAGGAGCAGTAAACTTGGCTGTGCAAGTATTACAGCGAATGTTGGAGAAGTTGTGGGCAGAGAAGAAAGAATTCTTATTATTCACTGTTGGTGGGAATGCAAACTCTTGAAATTAGTATGGCAGTTTCTCAAAAAGTTAAAGCTTAAACTATCATATGACCCAACTATACCACTCTTGGGCATTAAGAACTGTATTATCCTACCATGGGGTTAGATTTTAAACCTATGATTTTTAAAAATGTTTTAATTTATTTTGAGAGAGAAATCAGCAGAGAGAGAGAGAGAGAGAGAGAGAGAGAGAGAGAGAGAAAAATGGGCACTGCAGGGCCTTCAACTGCTGCAAATGAACTCCAAACATGTGTACCTTCTTGTGTGCATGTGCAACATTGCACACTTGTATCAATGTGCATCTGGCTTACGTGGGACCTAGAGATTTGAACATGAATTCTTGGGCCATCTCTATAGTCCTAACCTATGAATGTTTAAAGGGGACACAAACAATTCATCCCATAACAAGTGCCTGGGCCTCCACTGGCCTTCTAGAACCACAGACTGTTCATCCCGCTGCAGAGGAGTGAGGATGCTGTGTTGTCAGGAGCCTCATCTGACTGGTGGAGGAGGAGGTGCTGTCCTGAACACAGGAGAGCCAGCCCAGAGGTGAGGGGGTTCTCAAGCTCCCCAGAGCCTTGCAGAAGCTCAGGGAAGGAGGAGGGAGGAGCAATGCCTTGTGTAGTCTTTTAGGTGCTTGAGACATCATGTGGTACTTATGAATGTCCCTGCAGGACGCACGAGGAAATCAGTGGAGTCAGCAGCAGCAGGATAGAAATGGGAACACTCCATGTGCCTCACTGATGCTGTGGCCAAGTTCTCAACACGTATTTAAGCCTTAGAATTTGGGGAATTTGTGAAACTGGATTATGGTAGAAGAAATTTGACAGAGAAACCAGACCCAGTTGATACTCTAAAACACAGTTTCTATTGTACACGTTTTACCAGGGAGACATCATGACCCGAGTCTCCTCCCTCTCTGCAACTGCGCCTTGCCTGTAAGTTATCTGGTGAGTGCCGCCATAGGCAAACTCCCCAGAAGTTCTATAATTTTCTGCTTGTAGTCCTTAGTCATGTAGCCCAGGAGTTTAATGCACCAATAGTCTAAAGAAATCAAGATGATGTCCAAATGCCTGCCCTACTGTCTAGAAAAACCCTGGGATATTAGAACTAGATAGACAGGCTTCGGAAGTTATTCCCCTGAGTCCATGTCAACATAAATAAATCTTCTGATTCTCCATTCTGTCTCTGGTACCAGCTCTGTGTGACTCGGTTTCCCATAAAAGTATTACATTTGAAACATTCTAATGTTTTCGACTATTTTAAAAATATTTCATTTTATTTATTTGCACATGTGAGAGAAAGACAGAGAGAGAGGGGGGGGGAAGGCAAGAGAGGAGGGAGGGAGAGGAGAGAGAATGAGTGCACAAGTATCTCTTGCCACTGCAGACTAGCTCCAGATGCATGTGCTACATTATGCGTCTGGCTTTACATTGGGTGCTGGGGAATCAAACCCTGGCCATCAGGCTTTGCAAGTAAGCACCTTTAACCACTCAGCCATTTCTCCAGCCCTATTCAAATTTTAAGTCCATTAATGGATTAATCCATTAGTGAAGGCTGAGCCCTCAAGATCCAGTCACTTCGGAAAGCTCTGCCTCTGAGCACTGCTTGCACTGGGCACCAGATCTTCAATACATGAGCCCTTTGTGGGACTCTTCATATCCATGACATTCACCAGTAGCTATTTCCTAGCCACTTTGACTACAGAGTATATTCAAATACTGGAAAATGTCAGAAGCATTGGGCAATATTGAATGATGTGCCATTTGAATGTTCTAGCAAGTTTAATTGCATTACACAAAATCACTTTTGAATATGAACTTCCTATTTCTTAAAATGCCACTCAAACAGGGTTTGTATAACGTATGCAAAGACAACGTCTGTTATTTTCAAGAGTGCCTCGCCACTTGCAGAGAGAGCTATGGACACACACCATAGACAACAACTACACCCCACTCCAGTTCATGAAATAAATAATGTCCTTGCTCTGTCCTAGTTCCCTAAGCCCCAACTCTGTGAAATTTAACTTCTTGAATACTAGTGGCAATTTGATGGGAATAGAGTGGACAGTTGTCTCACTAACAAAGGTTGAATATCAAGAAATGAAGTCAAGAGGTAACCTGATGACCACTGTCTTCGCCTTGTTGCATAGCAACTAAGGCACTGAACTGGGAACAGGCACCATGGTCTTCATTCTCACCTCTCTTTGAACCATATCATTTCCGAACCATGGAATCCATTGTATCAAAGGTCCATGGTATATATTGAAAGTCCAAATAACCTTGTTTTAAGTTGGAGAGTAAAATGTAGCAAAGTACTATTAGAATAATTTATTGCAAAAGAAAAGTATTTTATAGAATAACACTCTGAGTTTAGCCTATAATCTCTAACACTTGGAAGACTGAGGCAGGAGGATCTCAAGTTCAGAGCCAGCCTGAGCTTCTGTCCTGAAATAAAAATTATGAACTTGTACAATGAAACATCAGTCTAAAAGTTCTTATTCAATGAGGTCATGAATTACATGATTAATAAAAAAAATTCCAATACATTGTAAAAAAAAATATTCTTTAAATTTTAAGTTGCAAGTGTAAATATGAGTCCAATAACTTTTTTTTTTTGGAGAGCATCAGAGAGAGAGAGAGACAGACAGACAGACAGATAGAGAATGGATGGACCAGCAGCCTCTCAGCTGCTGTGAATGAACTCCAGACGCATGCAACCCCTTCTGGGCAAGTGCGGCATTGCACTCTTGCATCACTGCATCTGGCTAAATGTGGGACCTGGAGAATTGAATGGGCGTTCTTAGGCTTGGCAGGCAGGTGCCTTAACTGCTAAGCCATCTCTCCAGCCTGAGTTTGGTAACTTTTTGATGCAGGCTTAAGACCTCAGTCCATCTGGTTGGCTAACATTAGTGCCTCACCGTCCTTCTTAAGTAAGTCCTTCCCTCAGTATGTTTGCCATGTCCCTTGACCACTGCAGTGTCATTCAGGTGGAGCTACAACCCAAGCAGTGTCAAAACAATCAGAGTTATTCTGAATTGTCATTGAAGGAAGTTGACCTTTTATTTGGTTTTGGTTCCACAAATTTTAACATATGTATGGATTGATATGGCCATAATCAAGACATAGAATAGTTTCATACAAAATTTCCTTCGTGTAATTGCATAGTGCATAGTAACTCTGCCTCCCACCCCATGGAACTCCTGACAGTCACAGACATTGTCTCCATTGTAACAGCTTTGTCTGTTCAAAACTGTTACTGTAGAGTGTGTGGCCCCCTTAAGGCCGGCTTCTTTCACTTAGCACAGTGTTTTGAGGGCTAAGTTGTTGCATGCATCAGTACTTTACTTCTTTATGGAGAGGCTCTGCTTCATGGTTCTATAGACCGTGGTTTGTTACCCAGCCACCTGGTGGACACTGGGGCTGCCTCCTGGTGTGGTCATTGAGCTTACCACTGGGCTAGGAGGAGGCCAGGCTACCTTACTGAAGGTCCTCCCTGGCAGTGAGCTTCTCTCCTCCCTTCAGAACCCTCCCCTGACCCTCACTCACTCACTCAGCGTTCCTGCTCCTCCCCCCTTTTTCTCTCTCCCTTTTCTTTACCCTCCCTCTCTCCTTGGTACATGCGCCCCTTTCTCTCTCTCTCTCCTCTCGTTTTCCCTGTCCTTTTCCTTCTCCACCCTCCCCCCCCAGGCGTTACAGTAAAATCTTGGAACCAAGAAACTATCTGACTCAGTTCCAAGCTCCCCTCACTTTCGCTTCAGGTCACACCAGTCTAGTCTGGTGTTAAATAAGACTCTGGGCGCAAGACACTGTCTCCATCCTCTGTTGGAACCTTGCACCTGAGGTATCATGGTTGGCTTTTATTAACTTCTTTAGGCTGTTGCAGTGATCATGCACATTGGAGAGAAGGCTACAGTCAGAAGACAGGGTACTCTTCTAACAAAAGGAATTATCCTGCTTCACTTACCACGTTCAAAAGTCTGACAAGACTCACTTTGTTCCCTTGAATTGAAATTAAAAAAAAAAACCTGCAGGATTTTGGCGCTTCCTACCAATTTCCTATGCCTTTAAAGGAACAATCTAGCTGCAGTAGTGTCTACCACTTGGTAAATTACATTAATGATTATAACGGCCATAATTACACACCCTGTGCAAAAGTAGGATAATTACTATGGAGATTTTAAGAAATCACAAGTAAAGGTCAAGGCCAGCTTCGTGTCTGTCCCTTCTCAGTCATTCAGCTATTTCTTTCAGGGGAGGGCATGAGTCCATGAAGTGGAGTGTCAAAGCAGAAACCATCAAATGCAGCTACTCCATCCTTTCTTCTTGTATCCTTGTACGGGCTTTCCTTAGATTCTGCAGGTAGTGATACACATGACTCCAAATTCCTACCAGGGGCATTTAAAGTGAAGTTGGAAAACATCAGTTTCTAAGGCAACTCTTATGGCTAGTGGCTCTTTTCTTGGCAAATACTTCCTAACTTTTGTTGATCATAACATGTTCAGTTGTCAGCCGTAGACATTAATCCCCCCCCCCTTTTTTTTTTGGTCTTTCGAGGTAGAGTCTCACTGACCTGGAATTCACTTTGTCATCTCAGGCTGGCCTCGAACTCACAGCAATCCTACGACCTCTGCCTCCCAAGTGCTGGGATTAAAGGTGTACGCCACCACGCCCGGCTCAAATTTTTCCTAAGTTCTCCCATAACCAATTTGTCACCCACTATGTTGACTCCATAAGGACAAGACCTTTGGGTTGGTTTCCACCAGTGTTCCTAGCTCAACCCCTTCTCTCACCTTTACAACACCAGAAGCCTTCAGATTGGCCTCGCGTTTTTTTCTCATTCATCTTTTATGCTGGCATACTATGGCTGTTCTAAAAAAAACCCAACCATATCATGTCCTCCGTCCCTGGGAGGCTGTGGCCGTGGCTGCTGAATGCCCTTCCTTTGCTTTCTGGTTGAGGGGAGGTGGTTCTGTGGTATCAACCTACGATGCTCCAGCCAGACAGAGAACGCCAAAGGATGAGATGACCACCTCATCCACTCCATGAGTCTGTCTTTTCATGCTCTGACAGGGCATCTGACAGGGCAGTGCGTGGGACAGGGAGATAGACTGAGGGTGAAAAATCAGGCCCACTAGCTGCTCCAGATCCCCTAAATGTGGCATTCCCTTCTTCTGAGGAAGCAGCCCTGTGTCTACATGGCAGCTGCGGAGCAGGGGGAGGGTGTGGGTGGGGTGGGATAAGCTTCCTTCCTGCTCAGCATGTCCTGCCCTGCTGGAAACCACAAGACAGAGTGTGATCTGTCTTCATGGAGAACATGGAATAGCAGGAGACGCTGCCACTGGGAGCATGTTAATCACATTAACTTGGAAAGCTATCGGCTGAGATCCCCATCTGTGAACACAGCATGTCCAGGCTGCCCATGCAAACAGCAGCACTGCAGGGAGAACACAGGCTTTTACACTCCCACAGTCTCTGATGCTCGCGGCCTAGCAGAAGGAAGATTCACATCGTTGTATGCGTGGACACACACATGCACATGTGTGCACACACACATCATAAAATTGGATGAGCTTGATGCATTTTGACTAGCCTGAAATGAGGAGTCTAGAGATTTATAGTGGTTAGGTTCCTGCACCAACCCTGAGGTTGCATCTGCATGCTGGAGGTGGCACCTCAGCCTGGGGAAGGGCAGGGGCATGTCTCTATGCTCCTCATGGTTTCTCGTTCATCTTTTCCTACAGAATGTACAATTTTTGGAAGCAAGCCCAGCAGACAGCCTTTTTATAAATGTGAGAGTGAGTGAATGAGTGAGAGAGAGAGAGAGAGAGAATGGGCATGCTAGAGCCTCCAACCAGTGCTATCGAACTCCAGATGTGTGTGACCCCTTATGCGCATATGTGACCTTGTGTGCTTGTATCACTGTGGGTATGGCTTTGGTGGGACCTGGAATGTTGAACATGAGTTCTTAGGCTTCACAGGTAATTGCCTTAACCACGAAGCCATGATTAAAAGCTTGGAACTTTGAGCCCCACCCCCATGGCTTAGAAGCTCGATATTGGATTAATTAAGCATCATTATGTGATAAGCTTCCCTAAAGATCCCAAAACTAGAAGCTTCAGAGTCTCCAGGTTGCTGAACACATCCACAAGCCCAGACGATGGCACATGCCAACTCCACAGGGCAGGGGCTTCTGAGCTCAGGACCCTTCCAGACCTCATCCCATGCACCCATTCATCAGCCATTGGCCTGCATGCTCTGGAACACCTGTTACTCATACACTGAGCCTGTGAATGTGCAGTGTGGTTCTCTGACTTCTGTCAGCTGTTCTAGCAAGTCCACTTGAAGAAGGGATTGGGGGACCTACAATCGGTAAGCAAGTCAGATAAAGTGGGTGACCGAGAGATTGGCATCACTTGTGTTGGCATCTGAAGTTGGGTAAGGAATGCTCTTGGAGGCCTGAGCCCTTAACCCCGGGGGTCTGTGTTAATTCCAGCTAGATGATGTCAAGTTGAGTTGAATCAGGATCCATAGCTAATGTCTGCAGAGGACTGAAGGCTGTAGGAGAAACCTCCACGATTTCACCAAAAAGTGTTCTGGGTTGAGGGTTCTTATGAGCATGGAAATAGGAATTTTCCTTAAAAGCTTCCATTTCATTGGAAAGAATAAAATGGCATTGATGCCAGCATTCACTGAGAAAATTGCTTCTGAGCCAGAGTTTTGGGTATCACTGAAGTGAGATACTCTGTAAGGATCTGTGGCAGGAGGGGGCATAAGGGGCAGTGTCCTTTGGAACACATGAGGCCACTTTGAATGAAGCATAAAGAAGATTTCTTTTTAGAGTCATTGTTGCCAGGTGGCCTGGATCAGAACAGCTCCCCGATGTGGAAGCACCACAGAAAGATGGAATTGAATGGATCGGAACAGCTCCCCGATGTGGAAGCACCACAGAAAGATGGAATTGAATGGATCGGAACAGCTCCCTGATGTGGAAGCACCACAGAAAGATGGAATTCAATGCTTTCAGGCTACATCAAAGTTGGGACGTTGCAGGATGACCTGAAGAGCCTTCTCCTGCGCTGGGCGACACAGACACCAGGGGGTCTTTGTGTGTTTCTGTGTTACATAACTGTGTCATGAGGGATGGAGAGGGCATTCTGTATTAGATAACTACGTCCTGGGGATGGAGAGGGCATTTTGCCCATGGGAGATGCTACAAATATACTTGTCAGGAGAAATGGAGAAGGGAGAAAATTCAGAACAGATGAAAGGAAGTAGAGAAAGGGGGTCATTACAAGCCTTGGAATAATGGCCCTTGTCAGCTCAAACAGGCAGCGAAGAGCCAGGCCTGGTGGCACAGCCTGTAACCCTAGCTCCTGGGTTCAAGGTCAGCCAATGTGGGCAATTTAGTGAGATCCTGTCTCAAAATAAAACATAAAAGCTGGGTGAGGTGGTGCACACCTTTAATCCAGCACTTGGGAGGCTGGACTAGGAGAATCACTGTAGGTTTGGGGGCAAACCTGGAGCTACAGAGCGAGTTCCAGGTTAGCCTGGGCTACAGTGAGACCCTACCTCAAAAAAGACAAAAAAGGGCTGGAGAGATGGCTTAGAGGCTAAGGAGCCTACCTGCAAAGGCTAAGAATGTGCATTTGAATCTTCAGGTCCCACGTTTAGCCAGATGCAAAAGTGACACAAGCGCGCAATGTCGCACATGTGCACAAGGGGGTGCGTATGTCTGGAGTTCATTCATAGAGGCTGAGAGGCACACCCATTCTCTCTGTTTCTCAAAAAAAAAAAAAAACACTTTAAAAAGAGGGCTCAGGGGCTGGAGAGATGGCCACCAGTTAAGGTGCTTGCCTGCAAAGCCTAAGGACCCAGGTGCAATACCCACGTAAGCCAAATGCACAAGGTGATGGATGCATCTGGAGTTTGTTTGCAGTGGATAGAGGTCCTGATGCACCCATTTTCTCTCTCTCTATCTGCCTCTTTCTCTCTCTGACCCTCTTTCAAGTAAATAAAATATTTTTAAAAGAGAGAGAGAAAAGAGGGCTGGGGATATAGTTTAGTGGTAGAGCATTTACTCAATATGAGGTCCTAACCTCACCAAATATACATGAGGTGTCAACATCACAAAAGAAAGCAGCACTGGAGAGATGACTCGGTGGTCACAGGCACTTGTTTGCACAAAGGAAAATAGCATCTGCTAGAGAGGCCACCTGTGAGTAAAGCCCTTCTGGTCATGGTACTGGAGTAAGTGAGGAAGTCTCAGTCATCACACCTGGACAATGGGTCTCTCCTCACAGGCATTTTATGAGGCTGAAGGACGTAGAGCTTGTGAGAGCAGGTGATGCTGAGGGAGCAGAGAACCCATCACATGGCACTCAAGCTCTTCTCGGAGCGCCTCTTCCATCCTATGCAGCTTTCATAGTAAAACATCACAAAGTAAATTCCACACTGACCATGTTTTTTGAGACACTGCCTCTCTGTGTAGCCCAGACTCTCCTGGAATTCGGGACCTTGCCACAGCCTCTCCAACACTGGCATCACAGCCGTGCGCCACCTGGTCTTGTTTTCCATTCCCATCTAAAAGAGGAGACTGGGCACAGCTCTGCAGCCACGCCTGGAAGCGACAGTCTGTATTTGAATGGAAGCTGGTAGGGGTCTGGCATCTGTGTGGGGTCCCTCCCTTCTCTGCCATGCTATCTTGTAAGGGCTCCTTTAAGCATTTTACAGTGAGATGTTCTTTCTCTCAGTGTTAACTGAGAGTTTCAAACCATAATGAGAAGAGGTTTGGTTGGCTAAATTGGGCTCTGTGTAATTTGTGACTTATCCATGGATTTGGCTTACAGAGGCTCAGTTCTTTGTCGGCCAACATAATTGTCATCCAAGCCAAAAAACTACAAAAATTAAACCCACTACTATATTTCAAAGTTCAAATTTTGCACTGGTAAAACAATAAAAGTGTCACCATACAGTGGCATTGTTCCCAGAACCAATGGCTTTATTGGTGGGAAAATCAGTCTTTTGGGCCACCCCCCTTTTGCTGTTCATGAAGGAGCACCCCATAAAATTGACCTTATGCTGTGAAACTGAACAGCAGGGCTGTGCTGGATTTCAGACCCAAGTTTAAAAATAACCCCAGCGTCTACCACCATCTCCCTGGAGGAGGTTCTCGCGCAAGCCCCCAAGGCTCAGAGAACATCGCAGAAGAGGTGGTGGAAAGACGTAAGAGCCACAGGGTGGGAAGGTGCACTGCCTTCTGAGGGATCGTCTTCCTCCACAGAGTGACTGGTGTGTTCGTCATCCCACAGTGATGACCAATGACCCCCCTGGAGAGGGCGCGCAGTGGGATGGGGCGGGGGAGAGTATAGCCCAAGAAAACATGACCAAACTGCAATAGGTCCATATGTTAAAGTTCCCGATAAAAAGATAAAAAAACAAAAACCTTCTAAGAGAGAAGAAACCTTGAGGGAGGGTTCGGCTTCCTCTGGGCTTGGCACGGCAGGCGGACCCTGTCTGCTCCGGTTGGTTTTCTAGCGTTAGGACATCATGCGAATGGTTGGGTTCTGTGTATCTCTCGAGGGAAATTGGCTCACTGGAAACGCTTTTGGTGGATATGTCTTCTTCCAGGTGCCTGCCCAAGAATTGTGTTTTTACGTTGAAGTTTTTCTTCTAACTGAGCTGAGCTAAGAAAAGTCTGGACGTGTTTAGGAAATAGACTCCTGTCAGTCATTTGCAGAGCATCTACCCAGCACCCGTCCCTAGAGTGATCATGTGGCTTTAGTACTGGAAAGTTTTAGGGTGTTAAAAATAAGAAGGACATGAAACATGAATGTGACATGTGCTCTTTATTCCTGGTGTCTGCTAACTTTGGGTTAACATGGGTGAGTAGTTGAGCCGTTCTCAGGAGAGTCTCTGGGTATAGATGCGCCGCTGAAAGAGTCTGAGCTCCCCGCAAGCTGTCGCCCTTCCTTCCCCTTTCGCGCTCAGCTCACACACATTCACTTGTGAGTTCACATCATCACCGTTTCCTGCCAGTTTCTTTCTGTTGCCTTGCAACCCTAATAAAACAGTTTATTAGACAGACTGTCTCTGGAATTAGTGTTGAGCTGAGAATTGCCGTGAACATGAATCATAGTAACGTGTTGGACTGTTTACGTAGCAATGAAGATTATCGAGAGGAGTGGAGGGGAGCCAGCTACCCTCTGTGGTCATCACAAAGTCGTTCAGCCCTGTTCCTTCTCATGCTGAGAGATTTGTTGGTAATTATTACAGTAGATAAGATGTCTTGAAGGAGTAAAAACTTTAAGGAATCAAGGTGGCTATGATCCAAAGGGAACTAAGATATATGTATAACTCTAATAATGAATTATGTAGAATACAAAAGACTCATAAGTATTTTAAAAAAAACAGTAATTAGTATGTGTAGATTGTCTCAAGATTCCCAGCCTCTGCATGGGTTCTTTATCCCCTCCAGCTCCCCACATGGCAGGAGCTCCTTGAACTTTCTTTTCTGTTTTCTTTCCATGCTTTTTTCCCCAGATCCGTATCTGGTCACATAGACGGACTCCTGAGCTTCACGTGGCCCACATGGGCTTTGGGGCTCCACGTGGTGAACTCCCCACTTCATCTCCCCTTACCATTCAGCCTTCCCCTTCCCCACTCCTTTGTAAAATCTGAATAAAATGTGGTATTTTAAAAATCATTCTCTTGAATCTGGAATTGCCAATTCTTTGGTTAGTTTGCAGATATGAACTCAGGGTTTGGGGTTCCAGGAAGCACTCCAGGACCCCAATTTCTCTGTTACACTACCTCTGCCTCCTGAGTGCAGCCTCTTTCTTTTTCTCTCTCTTTTTTAGAAAGGTACCTATCCAAGGGTATTTTGTTATAACCCCAACAAACAGCTATGGCACATCTCAAAAGTTCCAGCCTTAAGGTGGAAACTTGGTAGATCTGGCTATAAGATACCTTCAAAATCAATATAGTTATTCTCTCAACCACTTGTTGCCCTCCCCTATACCCTTTCCAGTGAGTATTCTGTCCCTACACACCACTGAGATTGACATCCTTAAGGTCAAGCCCTCCATGGGGACAAACTTAGTGGACGATTCTCACCCTAACTCAGCCCCACCCGGTAACGTCTTTGCAATGACGAGTTTTGCTCTCTTGTGGACGTAATCTTTTCTCTTATATGTTCAGCTTTCTTTTCTGTGCCGTTCTCTTTCTCCAACCCTCAGAATACTGACAGTTCCTCGCGAGAAGACCTTTCCTCTAGTACGTGATCTCTCAGAGCTCCCTGGATCTCAAACCTCACCTGTGCATCGACAGACCCCACTCTGGCCACAGCCTCTCCTGCTGAGCTTCGGCTGCCCTTTCGCAGTGGCCTCTCCTGCACTTCTGTCCCTATAAGGGATCTCAAACTCGCTGATGCAAATCACGCTTTAATTTCCCTTAAAAACCACTTCTTCCTCGATGTGTCCATTTAATTACGTGTCACAAGCCATCGTCATCAGCTGTCCTTGCAGAAAGTGTCAGGATGTGGTTGCTTCCACATTTGTCTGGCACCTGTCACAAGCCACATCCTCTCACCTGCTCACAGGAGGGTTTCTTCCTTGCTCTCAGAATCCATTCTTTTTTTAAAAAAATTAATTAATTTTACATCAGCATAGAAAGCAACCAGTTTTATTATGGTATTTTCATACATGGGTGTCATTAGATTGTCTTAATTTGTTTCCTTTACCCACTGCCCTCCCCACCCTTGCTTTCCTTGTCCCAAATAATTCTCCTTTCTGCCTTTAAGTCACATGTATTCCATTACCCTATCCTGGCCTCATGGTCTCTTCCTATCCTGGGATGGCCTCCTTCCTGCTTTCATCACACACACACACACACACACACACACACACACACACACACACACCCTAGGCTCTGCGTGAACATGAAAAATGAGGTATTTGTCTTTTTGAGTCTGGCTCATTTTGCGCAACATAATGACCTCTAGTTCCATTCATTTTCTTTAAAAATGTCATGATTTCATTTTTCTTTACGGCTGAATAAAATTCCACTGTGTACAGGAACTATATTTAGTTTATCCACCTGTTCATTTATTAATGGACATCTGGGCTGGTTCTGGGTCCTAACTATCATGACTAGTGAGCAATAAATATGGATGGGTGTTGACTTACAGTCTTTCAGCTATATGCCCAGTAGTGACATAGCTGAATCATGTGGTAATTCTGGTTTTAGTTTTCTGAGAAACTGTCATACTGATTTCCATAGTAGTTTTACCAGTTTACATTTCTACCAGCAGTGTATAAGGTGTCCTCTTTCTCCACATTCTTGCCAGCATTTGTTGTTTTTTTAAAATGTTTTTCTTTTTTATTATTTATTTATTTGAGAGGGAGAAAGAGGAAGAGAGAGGGGGAGAGAGAATGGGCATGCCAGGGCATCCAGCCACTGCAAACGAATTCCAGATGCATTCACCACCTTGTACATCCGGCTTACATGGGTCTTGGGGAATCGAACCGAGGTCTTTTGGCTTTGCAGGTAAACGCCTTAACTGCTAAGCCATCTCTGCAGCTACAGCATTTGTTGTCTTGATGATAGCCACTGAGACAATGGATTTCAACGATGGCTAGGGATATTTATTACTTCTTCAAATATTTATTGGCTATTTGTATGTCTTCACTTGAGAATGATCTGTTTAGCTTATCAGCACATTTATTGATTGATGGTGTGGTTTTTGGTGTTGAATTTTTGTAGGTCTTCATATGTTCTCATATTTATTCCGTGTCTGATGTACAGCTGGCTACAGTTTCTCCCATGCTGTCAGTTGATTGTGGTGATTGTGTCATTTGCTCTCTCTCTCTCTTTCTGTCTCTCTCTCCTCTTGCAAATAAATAAATAAATAAAATATTTTCTAAAAAAGAAAAAGAAGGGCTGGAGAGATGTTGTAGCAGTTAAGGCCCACTTGTCTTCAAAGCCAAAGGATCCAGGTTCAAGTCCTCAGTACTCATGTAAAGCCAGATACACAAAGTGGTGCATGTGTCTGGATTTTGTTTGCAGGGTACTGTGCTGGCAGTGGCCGTGGTACTCGCAGGGTACTGTGCTGGCAGTGGCCGTGGTACTCGCAGGGCACTGTGCTGGCAGTGGCCGTGGTACTCGCAGGGCGCTGTGCTGGCAGTGGCCGTGGTACTCGCAGGGTGCTGTGCTGGCAGTGGCCGTGGTACTCGCAGAGAAACTCAGTGCCCACATGCTCCTTAAGCTGGTATTTTCATCTTTTAAGCATGTGTGTAGACATTATTTATGAATCCAATTTCTCTTTATTCTACCTGCAAATTACATTCTTATCAGCACCCTGGAGAGGTAAACTTATTCTCAAACATAATCACAGATTACCAGAAATCAAAAAGCATAAGTACTGTCACCTCTGGAGAGGGGTTTATTGCATGTGTTTTACAATAACCCAGATCAACGTAATGGCAAGAGGACAGCGGGCGGGCGCTCTGACTCCCAGGACTCATTCTCAACCGCCTGCCGCCCCAGTGCTTGTGCACGTCAATTCCTCTGCAGTGTATCTCAGCAGAAATGCTCTCTACAGCCCTGCTGCTAGGATTACAAAGTACAAACCCACTCCAGGTATCAGATAGTATCAGTCTACCGGAAGACAGCTCATCATATTTCCACACTGATTAATTCAGCAATTTGTGCAGATTTCCCAGTGTAAAAGAATATGTATGTTCCTTTGAGGTGATGAAGCTTATAGCCGCTCATTGCAGATGCATGAGAGGGCCCAGGAGAGCCCCAGAGAGCCACAACCTCAGGGGTTTGGGCATTTCCATTCCCTTTTGTGCAATGGTCTCTTTTTCTGACTGTAGAACTAAATATCTCAAAACTTAAAGGCTTAAAATAACAATACACATTTATTGCCTCACATAGTTTCTGTGGGTCAGGGTGGTTCTCCTGTAGGGCTTCCAGTTGATCCCAGTTGTCTGAGAGCTGAACTGGAGTGCTTGCTTCTCACAGGTTCTCCCGATGCTGCAAGGTGGAGGTCTCAGTCCTCACTACGTACACCTCTCCTGAGGGCTGCTTGAGTACCAGGGGTGTGGGGTCCACCCTCCCTCCCGGGGAGTCTGCTGCCCTGCTTGACTGACATGACCAAGGATTGTTTGCCTAAAAACATCCTGTTCCACTCCCATTTCCTGGCCTAAACACAAGTTCCATTTGCCCCAGGTAGCTCTTGCTTAACAGTAAATAATAGGATATGAGAATGTAAACAACAGGATAGGAGAACATAAACAACAGGATGTGAGAACATGACCTTCTGACCCTGGTGCTTTTCCACAGTGCTGTAAGACTATATATATCACCCTCTGACTTCAATAAATGGCATTCTTGAAGCACGAATGACCCAGAGACTGTCTCTTCAATCCTTGGCACCTCGCCCAGCTCGGGATCATGGTGGTAGCGCGGGCGCTACACAGGGGAAATGCCACCATCCCTTGGCTACACAGGCCATTCCTACCCAGTGTGGGAGAGAACCGTAAAGTAGGCGAGGACCGAAAGGTGGGGTCCTTGGAGGTCGGCTGCTACATTGCCGCTCTTTTCTTCTCAGACTCCTCTGGTCTCTTATCTCTTGCTGTTCCCCCGAGCCACAGCCTCATCCTCTCATGCTTTTCTTTATTCCTCTCTGCTTCCCAGACCCGCCCTTCCAATGCCCTTCAGCATCTCCCTGCACTGGGATCAGAAGCCTGGCCCTACGTTGTGCTCAGTCCCCACTTCCAACACCTGATGCTGCTCAGCCCCACTCAGGGTTCTTGTCCTGCTCCTGTCACCTACAGCCACAGGCAACCAGGGCAACAAGCTGACATTCTATACCCTAAAACTAATCAATAAAACCATTAGAAATTATATAATCTACTGGAGCCATTCTAAATCAATTGCTAAAATTTTTATTTAGAAAAATAAAATAAAGTTTTTATTGGCAAGTCCATAAATACAATAAAACTGGGGAAAGGGTCCTTTGAAAGGATAAAATGAGCCGGGCGTGGTGGCGCACGCCTTTAATCCCAGCACTCGGGAGGCAGAGGTAGGAGGATCACTGTGTAGTCTCAAGGCCACCCTGAGACTACATAGTTAATTCCAGGTTGGCCTGGGCCAGAGTGAGACCCTACCTTGAAAAAACAAAAATAAATAAATAAATAAATAAATAAATAAATAAATAAATAAATAAAAGGATAAAATGTTGGCAGAATAGTAAAAGCCTTCACAAAGGACTAGGAAGAAATCAGTAAATATTAAAAAAAAAAACTTCCCATGCCCACCCAAGTGGTACCAGCTGCTAGGAGGACACACACACACACACACACACACACACACACAGAGGCTCTATAGTCAAGGGCAGTGGAAACCTCAGGGAAGAGCCCCCCCACACACACACTTACAGAACCAGAAGAAGATGAGGTGAAATACACGGGAACCAGTAGGTTCTGTCTTACCAGCTCCTCCCCCACACACCATTACTGGGAACATGGAGGCTGTAGCTACAGTCAAGGGCTCCCACTCACCCTTCCCCCTCCATCCCAAGCCAAGAGTGCACCAGAGAAAACTGACTCTGCAATACAATGCAGGTGGGCTAGAGACTCACTTCAGGCGGTCACTGGTGGGTACTCCTCTGGGGCAATGCGCACCCTACATCTGGTTCTGTGGCTGTGAAGGAGAAGTGTAAATTGCACCTCCTCTATCAGTACATGTTGCTAAATGAAGCTGTCCTGAGAGGGAAGATCATAGCTCTAAATGTCTACATTAAAGTAACCAGGGATGTCTCAAATAAATAACTTAATGACTGATGGCCTTAGAAGAAAAATAGAACAAGCCAAGCCCAAATTTAGTAGATGGAAAGAAACCATTAAAATAAGGGCAGAACTCAATGAAATAGGGCTGAGGAGATGGCTAAGGAGTTAAAGGTATTTGCTTCAAAGCATGTTGGCCCAGGTTGAATTGCCCAGCATCCACATAAAGTCAGATGCAGTGTGTCACAGGATCTGGAGTTCATGTTCAGCAGCAAGAGGCCTTGGCACACCCATTTTCTCTCAAATAAATAAATAAATAAATAAATAAAATATTTTAATAAAAGAAATCTATGAAACAGAAATGAAAACAAAATATAAATAATCAATAAAACAAAGAATTTGTTCTTTAAAAGAATAAACAAGATCAATCAACAATTAGAAAAACCAACCAAAAGCCAGGTGTGGTGGCGCACGCCTTTAATCCCAGCACTCAGGAGGCAGAGGTAGGAGGATCGCCTTGAGTTTGAGGCCACCCTGAGAATACAGAGTGAATTCCAGGTCAGCCTGGGCTAGAGTGAGACCCTACCTCAAAAAATAAAAAAAATAAAAAAAATTGTGACAGACACCAATGAAATTCAGAAGATCATAAGGATGTACTTAAAAACATATACTTGGGCTGGAGAGATGGCTTAGTGGTTAAGGCGCCTGCCTGCTAAGCCTAAGAACCTGGTTCCAATCTCCAGGTCCCACGTTTAGCCATGCGTGACGCAAGGGCGCAATGCCGCACTTGCCCACAAGGGGGCGCACGCATCTGGATTTCGTTCACAGTAGCTGAGAGACGCTGGCATGCAAAATCTAAAAGAAATGGATAAATTTCTAGGCACATATGACCTATCAAGATGAAATAAATAAGAGTAGATTTATTATAAGCATTGAAATTGCAGCAGTGATAATCAAAAAATCTCACAAATGAAAAAAGTTCATGCCCCACATGGCTTCAATGGTGAATTTACCAAACCTTCAAAGAAGAACACTAAATGCTTCCAAATGGCGCCATAGAATAGGAAAGGGGCACTTCCACACTCTTGTTTTGTGATGGTAGTATTACCCTAATACCAAACCATAAAAAGACATAAAAAAGAAGGTTACAGACTGATCTCCTGATAAATATAAATGCACAATTTATTCTCAGTAAAATACTTGCAAAGCAAATGCAGGCAAACATCCAAAAGGCTATTCACTCTGATCACACTGGCTTCATTTCAGAGATACATGGATGGTTCAGCATATGCAAGTTGATAAATATAATACATCATGTAAGCGGACACAATGACTGAAAATTACATGATAATCTCGATAGATACGGAGAAGATACTTGACAAAATCCAACATCCCTTCATGATAAAAAAAAATCCTGAAGAAATTGGGAGTAGGAAGGACATATGTCAACAAATAAAGGTTATAACTACAAGAAACCTATAGCCAGCATTTTACTATGGAAATCACTGTAGAGGGTTCTCAATATATAACACCTATATGACCCACCTCTACCACTCCTGGGTATATACCCAAAGGACTGTATATCCTACCACCACGATACTTACACATCCACGTTCATTGCTGAGCTATTTACATTAGTTAAGAAATGAAAGGCGCTTACATATAGATAGATAGATAGATAGATAGATAGATAGATAGATAGATAGATAGATAGACAGACAGAGAGAGATAGAACGAACACCCATAAGCCCACCCCCAACAACACACCTCTTCCAGCAAAGCTCCATTTCCCAAGTTGCCACCAGCTGGGGACCAAGCATTCAAAACACATGAGTTTATGTATGGGGACACCTAATTCAAACCACCACGCTGGGAAAGGGGCTGCTAATGTCCTGCCCTTCCACTCCCGTGCAGAGCTTTGGGCAGTTAATGGCTTCTGGGAGATGGGATACGTATCTTGCAGTGGTTTAGCCACAGGCAAGTTGTACATGCTCTGGTCAATAAGCTCTCTCCCATGCTCATGCAAGCGATTGATCGTAATTCAATTCATCTCAACGAATGGTCACCGAAAAAGGCATCCTGGTAGAAGGGAAACGAGCTGGGAAGAAGACAGGATTTAGCAGGCGTGGGAGGGAGACAAGAGAGGTAATAAATGTGATCAGAATCCATGATAAATGGAGAAAGTTATGAAAAAGTTAATTAAAAATTACTTGTTGACCAAAAAAAAAAATAAGCATTTTGATATAATGCCTAAGAAGAATACTGTGTATTTAAATCTACTAAGTGACTACAACAATGGTTCTTTAAAACAAACTTGTGGAGCCTGGGGAGATGGCTCAGCAGTTAAAGATGCTTGCTTGCAAAGCCTGTGGGCCCAGGTTTGATTTTTCCCACCACCCACATAAAACAAGATTCAAAGTGGCTTATGTGTCTGTGATCCCAGCTTATATGACAGTGGGAGGCCGAGCCAGGGCAATCTCAAGCTTGTGGGCCAGACTCATTTGCAGGAGCAAGAGACCCTGTCTCACGGAAAGTGGAGAACAGGCACCGCGAGGTCGTCCTCTGACTTCCACGCACATGCCACGGCATGAGCCTGCACCCACAGACATGTGTGCCCAGACACACACCCACACACTCATGAGAATAAATGATTAAAAAAAAACAACCAGGCAATCCTTCCAAGAATTTATCCTTTCACAAGCCGGCTTTCAGAGGGTCGTGAAGCGTGTTGGCTCAGCAGCACCTTTCTGAGGCTTGCCCGGGAGGAGTGGGCTGGCAGAAGGCGTGTCAGCACCTTGGACACAGCGCTCCTGACCTCCCCCTGCCCTCAGGCCGGGGTCTGATTTCAGGGATGAAGTGATCTTGCACACTTGGGTTCCACTCATCATATCAGCAGCTTGTACTCACAACACTAGTACAAAGGCTTTATCTGTGCCCACCCCCCAGCTGTCAGCTGTAACATGTCACACAGGCTACATTGGAAGGGGCTAACCCTGGTGTCTCTGCCCTCAGCCAAAACTAGTCTCCTGTACACTGAGTGGAAAACTGCTTCCACCCCGGGGCTGTCAGTCACTGGCCACAGCTCATTCATGGAATTCATGCTGGAGAAGGGCGGCGTGACTCCTGGGGTTCTGGGTCAGGCTAGGAGTGGTGGGCTGGGCTTCAAGAGCACACCTCCTGACCCCTCCCTCCCTGAGTGCTGTGCCTGACTCCTACTGACCCCAGTGGTTCAGCCCTCGGGGGCAGCCAGAGCACTGAACTGACAATAACGGGCTCTTGCCACCTGCCGTGGAGCTCAGCTCCCGTGCGTGCGAGGCACCAGACAGCACCAGACTCACTGCACGCAGGCCGTCTATGGATGCTACAAACGTACACGTGTGGGCTCCTCCAGTCTCTCAGGGTTCTCTGGAGGGGAAGAATGGATCTTTTCAGAGAAAAGAAAAGGGGAGGTCTAAGGAAGTTTTAAACCACTAGGGAGAGAAAAGGGGATGTTCATTCTTTCCAGCCCATGCACTTGCCCAGCACTTCACCTCTTCACTCCCCTTTGTCTTTCTATCTTTCATCTCCTCCTGTATCTTCGTGTCTGTCTCTCTTTGCAGTCCCATCTTTTTCTTTCTTTTTTAAAGTTATATGTGTATGCATGTGTATAGAATGTGTGTGTGTGTGTGTGTGTGTGTGTGTGTGTGTGTGTGTCAGTAGATGTGTGCATGTGTGTCTGTCTATGGCTCCATTGTTTACCTTAGTTTCTAAAATTACATGTCTGAGAGCTGGAGAGATGGCTTAGCAGTTAAGGCACTTGCCTGTGAAGCCTAAGGACCCAGGTTCGATTCCCCAGTACCTCCAGAATCCAGCTGCACATGGCGGTACATGCGTCTGGAGTTCATCTGCAGTGGCTAGAGGCCCTGATACACCCATTCTCTCTCCTTCCCCCCCTCATAAATAATGTGTGTGTGGGGGGGTGCACATGTGGGGAGGTCTAAGGGTGTTTATCCTCTCTTTCCGAAGCTTGAGACAGGGTCTCCCTTGTCATTTGCTGCTGCGTTGGTGACCCGCGGTCCACTCTGCGGCCAAGCAAGCCCGCCTGGAGCCAGCCTGAAGAGTTGCTCCGTTCATCTGTGTCTTGCTTCTCTTCTTCCCTCTGTGTAGCTCCAACTTTTCATTCCTCACTTGCTTCCTGAAGATATTGCACACCTGCAGCCTATGTTTCTAGGGCTTTTGTTGTTGTTGACACAGGGTCTCATGTAGGCTGGCCTTGAACTTGCTCTGCAGCTGAAGATGACCTTGAACTTCTGATCATCCTGAGCACTAGGACTACAGGTGTAGGACACCGTACCTAGCTTTAGGGCTTTTAAGCAAATTATATTTAAAAATAAAGTGCTGCTCTTTATGTTATGGTAAGTAGTGACTGCCTCTCTGAGAACCTTTCTAACATAATCACAAGGCGCTTTGCGGTGGACATCTCTTAAGTGAACAGAATTACAGGCCAACACGCAGAGTGAACGGAAAACCTCACCTAACCACGTGAAGCACAAGCGTGTGACGGCACTGCCTGTGTTCCTGCAATGGAGGAGACACACATCTGCCCAGGCATTGCCACTGGACACGGTGTTCCCATCTGATTGGGGAGTCCATCCGATAGGAGGAAGCTGGCTGGATCAGTGCTGGGGATGGAGACAGACTGTGCTGTTGCAGAAAGTGCACTGTGAAGAGAAATGAAGACTCCTGCCAACCCTCGGGGGTTGTCTGGAGAAGGAATTAAGCCTGTCAGGGGGGAGGCTGCAAAACATAAGCATAAGAAAGTCCCAGGGGGTTGTAAGACTTAAAGGAAAGACAGATGACAAAGGAGGACTGTGAAGGAGATGGCTTTTGCCCGAGGGATGCATAGCATTCACTGGGCAGAGGAACCAGGTAATGAAGGATTCTGAATGGCAGACTATGGAATTTGGCCCTACATAATAGGGTCAGAGAATGCATGTCAAATGCTCTGTCCACGTGCTCCCCACCTAACCCCTCCTACACAAGGCGAGGAGATTCCAAGAATCAGCTGTGGCAGACCTCCAGATGCCAAAAGACCAAGTGTGTAGAGGCTCCAGGGAGGCGCCCCTCAAGTCTCCCTTTAAGAGAACCTCTTCGGGGTTCTCCAGAGTTGATTGACACACTCCAGCAGCTGTCTTCTGCATCCAGCTGGTGTCCACAGCTGGCCACACTTGAATGACTGACTGTAGAGCGGTGCTCAAATTTCTGGCTCAAGGACAAACCACCCATCTGTCTGGGATCTACTCAAGGCTGCTGCGAGGACTGGGACTCCTCCTGCCCCCCCCCATACTTTCCCCCCACCCCTTAGCCTTCACAAGCACCTACCTTCCAAAATCTCTTGATCCTTGAATTCTTGGAAAATGTGCTTATTGCACTGAAATAAAACCCTGTGGTAGTTTGAATATATGTCCCCCAATATATTCAGTGTTTTATTAGTTATAGTTTGCATCTGCAATCACCTTGCTAGAAGCAATGTCACTGGGGGCCGGTCTTAAGGTGTTAATGGTGTGGGTTTGAGATTCCATTGTAAAGATATGCAAATGTGCCTAGCAGGAGTTCCTGAAGTGTGCTGTGTGACCTTTTGGCTGTAGTTTTGCTCTGTGTGCTGTGGTGGCTGGTTGGCTTTTGCTCTCTCTCTGCTTGGCCCTGTGAGAGCAGGCCGCTTCTCCTGCCATTATGGAACTTCCCCTGGATCTGTAAGCTTCAATAAATAATATCCCTTCCTCCATAACTGTGCCTGGTCTGGACGTTCATCTCAGCCAATCTGAAGCTGTCTGCTACAAACCCATTTACCATTCTATTCTGAAAATAAGGGTCCACGGACCACCGTGAGGCAGGGAGATTGTGTGCTTAGCATCATCTAACAATAATGTGTGTAGAACGTAATCGCCCAGTGTCTGGGATAGCAGTTAGGGGCTATTTCAGTAATTTAGGTGGTTACTGAGCACCTTGGACTGAGGCCAGAGTCCAGGGAAGAGAAGGGGGGGGTGTAAGTGATACTGTGACATTTCGCTTGCTACCAGCCCTTGCCACTTCCACATGTCCTCTTAGAATGGAAAAGAATGAAGATCGTGGGTTTTGAGGAGAGACCATTGATAGAGAGTCAGGATGCCTGGGTCAACCCCAGCATCGACTAGCTGTACAACCTAGGAAATGTCTGTAACTCTCACTTCACTTTCTGCTGCCTGGAAATGCACAGGATGGATGGGATAAGACTATCTGGAAACCTGTTCCTGTCCTGGCATGCACAGGACACAAAATTGCCACTTCAAAATTTGACTTTTCAGGGCTGGAGAGAGAGCTTAGAGGTTAAGGCGCTTGCCTGCAAAGCCTAAGGACCCATGTTTGACTCTCCAGATCCTTCATAAGCCAGAGGCACAAAGGTGAGGCAAGCACAAGTTCACACATGCCCACTAGATGGCACAAGCGTCTGGAGTTCAATTGCAGTGGCTGAGGCCCTGGTTGGCTAAGGTGCCAAGTCTCTGTCTCTCTCACTCCCTCTCTCTCTCTCCCCTCTCTCCATCTCTCTCTCTCTCTAAAAATAAAAAAAAAAAAGACTTTTCAGACATTTCTGTTGAGAATCAACAACATTCACATTGCTACGTAGCTATGGCCACCATCCATCTCCACAACACTTAGTTAAGCTGCAACTCCCATGAATATAGTTCCCCATCCCCCCAGGCCCTGACAACTCTAGCTCTACTTTCTGTCTCTATGAATTTGACTCCTCTCAGCCCCTCCTATGAATGGAATCATATATTACACATCCTTCTGCAACTTGTTCATTTAGCATCGTGTGTGGTGGCTTGATTCAGGTGTCCCCCATAAACTTAGGGGTTCTGAATGCTAGGTTCCCAGCTGATGGAGATTTGGGAATTAACGCCTCCTGGATTGTTGTGAATGGGCTTATGGGTGTTATAGCCAGTTTCCCCTTGCCAGTGTTTGGCACACTCTCCTGTTGCTATTGTCCACCTGATATTGGCCAGGGAGTGATGTCCACCCTCTGCTCATGCCATCATTTTCTCCTACCATCATGGAGCTTCCCCTTGAGTCTGTAAGCCAAAATAAACCCTCTTTTCCCCCAAAAGCTGCTCTTGGTTGGGTGATTTCTGCCAGCATTATGAACCTGACTGCAACAATGTATCAGAATTTCTTCCTTTATAAGTCTGAGAAATGTTCCATTGTATGTATATACTATCTTTTTTTTTTCTTTTTTTTTTTTTTTTGGTTTTGTGAGGTAGGGTCTTACTCTGGTCCAGGCTGACCTGGAATTCACTATGTAGTCTCAGGGTGGCCTTGAACTCATGGCAATCCTCCTACCTCTGCCTCCCGAGTGCTGGGATTAAAGGCGTGCGCCACCACGCCCGGCTTCTATATACTATCTTTTAATTATCAATTTGTGATGGTTAATCTTTTTTAAACATTTTATTAACAACTACCAAACATATAGACATACAACGTGATCATAATCCTGTCCCACCAACCTCCCTCTTCCCCATCCTTAATCTTCCTCCTTGGAATTCCTTCTTCTTTCCAGCTAGTCTCCTATTTTGATGTCATAATTTTCCCTTCCTATTATGCAGGTCTTGTGTAGGTACTGTCAGCTGCTGTGAGCTCATGAACACCACGGTCCTTTTGTGTCTGAAAGACAGTATTGCAAAGCGCTTCTCTCCTTTGTTTGACTCAAATACTTTCCATCACCTATTGCTTAGTGGTCCCTGAGCCATGATGGGTGTGATAGCGATGTCTCACTTAGTGCTGAACACTCTACTGTCATTTCTCACACTTTGGTGAGTTTTGGATCCCCCCAGCAGTCACCACCATCTGAAAAAGCGAAGCTGTCTAACAAAATGTGAGCATCACATTAATATATGGGCATAAACACATGTATTTCGAGGGCAACTTGGTGGGCATAATATATCCATTTAGCCAGACGACAGAAATAGTTTCCTCCTAGGGCTTATGATCTTCCCAACCATAGACTTCTGACTAGGTTTTCAGTACGAGGCATGAATTCCCTCCCATTGAACAAGCCTCAAGTCTAGTTGGAGAGCAGTTGATTTCCCCGTAACACACGTGTTACTTGTCGTACTCACTTCATGTTGCTGGGATAAGCATTCAAACCAGACACAGTCTGGGGGAGAAAGAGGCTTTATCTCAGTTTATAGATCCAGGGGGAGGTTCCATCCAATGGTGGAAGAAGCTGGCTCCCATTCCTAAATCCAAGCAGAGAGAGAAACGGTCACCCACCAGCCTGTAAATGCCACAAGTCACAAACACAAAGGGCAACAAGCAGCGGGGACCCCAGCAGAGCTCCACCTCTCTGCATCCCTTTGGGCTGGATCCCACGATCTCCAGCCAGGCAGCTGGAGATCCAAGATACAAGCTTTAATAAAGCACCTGAGTCTATGGGCGACGAAAGCACCTGAGTCTATGGGGCACACATTCACATTCAAACTACCACACTACCGCTGCACCAGCTGGCGTATTTGGCCTGGATGGTCAGGCGTGGAGTTTGCAGGATTCACGGCTGGTTAAGACCACTGATGACTTTTCTCCCCCACCAGGCTCTGTAGCTCTTTGCAGCAGCACGACACCTAGTCAAAGGGAAGCCTCCAGCTTGATTGCTCAGTGGCCTGCAGCCTGAGCAGGTGGTCTTTAGCCATAGAGTCTTAGTGATGGTGAATCTCCATGGTCAGCTTGACTGGATTTAGAATCACCTAGAGACACTTCTGGATGTGTCTATGAGGGTGAAAGGTTTAAAGGAGGTGGGAAGACCTTCTCTACTCCCATGGTCCAGGCTCCTGGACTGAATGGAAAGGAAAGTGCGCCAGGCACCAGCTTCCTGACTGTGAATGCTGCTTCAAGCTCCTGCCACCACAACTTCTTGCCCAGGTAGCCAGTACCCTCAAGTGACACTAAACAGTAAACCAAAACAAACCCTTCCTTCCGTGATGCATCAGGTGTTTGACCCAGCAATAGAAGTAGCTAACTCATCTGTTGATAGGCACTTTTGGCTAGTGTAAATAATGCTGTTTGGGGCTTACATATGCAAATGTCAATTGATTTCAATTCTTTGGGGTCAATACCCAAACATGGGACTGCTGGATGATATAGTACTTGCTGTTTTTAAAGCAAAGCCTTCCTGAATTTTCCAGGAGTACCCACATCAGCCAATGACAGTGATTCAAGAGCTGGTAATTGTTCCACAAATAGCCAATATATCACAACCTATTTTACAAGTTCATCCAAGTTTGGCATGCCACACTATCCTTATTTCTTTGGAAGTATGTTCCAGTTTAAGAAAAATTTCCCTCTGCAGAGTTTAGGAACTTTTTGTTCCAAGGCGAGCCCCATTTATGCTGTGGCTTCCCCAGGCTCCTGTGTGATGATAGCAACGCGCCCTTTGATGTACACACAGAACTGGGGTACTTTACAGATTCTGTGTAGCTCTAACCTCCTTCTGACAGCAACATCCTCCAGGGGGAATATTCACTTTAAACACAGATGAAGTGGGAGGAGGGATGGAATTCCTGAGCCAGGAGGAATGAGTCACCAGCAATGGGAATTTTAGGCCTTGCAAGTGTGTGATGGAGGCTGTAAAGGGGGTGGAACTTGTCTAGATCTGCTTGTCACAGAGGCCCTGCCCCTGGTGGGTCTGGCATCTGAGCAGGAAGGCTGAGTTCTCCTTGGGCTCATTTCCTGGCTGCCACAGCTCTGCAGAGTTGGGGAAGATAGTGTGAGTAGGGAATGATCATAAGCTACTTTAACAGAGAAGCAGTTAGCACCCTGACACGGATCCCAGGGAGAATCAAAGAAGATGCCCAGTACCCACTCATGTAGACTTTATGTTGTCTAAATGTGTGGGTCCTCCTTTATGGGTGCACATGGGAGGGCTGGGAAATTGTCATGGGCCACCGGTCTTCATTTGATTGTGTAGCCACTTACTAGGAGGAGGGCCCCAAAAGCTTAGATTTTATATATATATATATATATATATATATATATATATATATATATATATATATGAGAGAGAGAGAGAGAGAGATATTTAGAGAAAGAGAGAGAAACAGAGAGAGAGAATTGGCCCACCAGGGCCTCAGCCACTACAGTTGAATTCCATATGCTGGCGCCACCTAGTGGGCATGTGTGACCTTGCACTTGCCTCACCTTTTGTGTGTCTGGCTGATGTGGGATGTGGAGAGTAGAGCCTGGGTCCTTAGGCTTCACAGGCAAGCGTCTTAATGGCTAAGCCATCTCTCCAGCCCTTAGATTTTATCCCAGGATTCAGGAGCAAAAAGGGCTGGAGGGGCAATGTGCTACTGTGGCTGCCAGTTCCCCCAGCAACCTCTGCACACTGGCTTGCATCTACCTATTTTTGATCTCCCCTGACAGTCTGAAAAAGTAGGTGTCAACAGGTAAGGGGAAAATGGAAGAGAACATCAGAACAGACAGGAAAGGCTTATAAATTCCCCTCCAATGGAGTAAATGGCCCTTGGATGAACTGTCTTTTCACATACTTTTCCCCCCTGAAAGAGAGGAATGGAACTGAATGTCAAGTTCATGTCAGTGTCAATGGTTTATTTCAGGGCTCTCAGAGCCTGTTGGGTACAAGGAACATGATAATGTCAGTGCTGGCACAGTACTTGCATGGGAAAGGATCATCCTCCCAGGTCCCTCTCCTGAAAAGAACGATTTACTCCCCCAGTTACTGCAAGTGTCCCCAGCAGACCATCTCCAGCTGCCAACTCTTCTGTAGATGAAACCAGCTGAGGCGAGCTGCGTGGACCGAACTCACGGCCACTTCCCCAGACAGGCTGCTTGCCCAGCATGCTGCAGAAAATACCTGGCAAGCAGAAAGAAAGAGAGAGAGAGAGAGGACTGGAGGGGCATGGTCTTGAGTTTGTGAACGGCCATTCTAATAGGGCTTCCAGGTGGGTGATGTGAGTCCAAGGTCCAGGCAGGGCAGCCTTGGGCACCTGGGAGTAATGGTCAGCATTGAGGCACCTGAGAAAGCTTCCAGTGAGGCCAGGGCAGGCAGGTACCACAACCCTCCTCTCTACCAGCTGGACTTTTCCTGGGACCAGAACCAAGAGGACACACATAAACAAGAAGAGATTTATTACAGAAGCTGGCCTGTACAGTTATGGAACCTGAGAAATCCTACAGTAAGCCCATGCCAGCACTTGTTTTGGGTAGGGCTTGTTTTTTCATTGTTGTTTCAGTGTGAGACATCACTGTTTTATCAAACAAAGACAGATTGGTGGCTTTGGGTATAGCTCACCAGTGTTAACTCTGACATGTGAAGTTTATAGGGAGCCCACTACCCAACTTTCAACTAAATGATGAGATCACCAGTTTGTTCCTTCTTAAATAACTTACTTTTGGGGCTGGATAGATGGCTTAGCAGTTAAGGCCTTTGCCTATAAAGCCAAAGGATCCCAGTTTGATTCTCCAGTACCCATGTAAGCCAGCTGCACAAGGGAGCACATGCGTCTGGAGTTCATTTGCAGTGGCTGGAGGCCCTGGCATGTCCATTCTCTCTCTCTCCCTCTTTCTCTCTCTCAAATAAATAAATAATATACTTTTTAAAAAAACTTACTTTGTGGAAAATGCATGTTTCCCCTCCAGGATGAAATATGTTCTTTTATTTTTTGCAAGTTTGTAAATAGCCTTTTCTTTTTAAATTTTAATTAATTTATTTACTTGATAGAGAAAGAAGGACAGAGAGAAAATGGGCACACCAGGGCCTCCAGTCACTGTGAATAAACTACAGACGCATGCACCACCTTCTGCATCTGGCTAATGTGGGTCCTGGGGAACCGAACCTGGGTCCTTTGGCTTTGTAGGCAAATGCCTTAACTGCTAAGCCATCCCTCCAGCCCTTTTTAAAAATTTTAATTAAATTAATTTATTTGACAGAGAAAGAGGGAGAGAGAGCCTTTCTTTTAAAAAAAATTATAAGCAGAGAGAGAGATACAGAGAGGAGAGAGAAAGAGACAGAAAGAAAATGGGCATGCCAGGCCCTCTAGCCACTGCTAATGAACTCCAGATGCATGCACCACTCTGTGCATCTGGCTTTATGTGAGTACTGAGGAATTGAACTCAGGTCATTAGGCTTTGCAGGCAAACACCTTAACTACTGAGTCATCTCTCCATCCTGATGTCTTTTCTTTAAACTGTGTGTTTCCTGAGATTCCCAGACCTTGCCTCAGGGAATAAGGACAGTTTCATAAGAATCCAGAGTAAACCCTCTTCCTTTATTCTGCTTCCTCCTGCATGGCAGTGACATGGAGGCAAGGCCCTCAGGCTCCTCCCATGGGGCCCACAAGTCCCACAGGTGGAGGGTCTCAATGCATTTGGCGGTTCGTCTAGTCTGTTCTGACCAAGGAAAGGTTGAGGCATTGCACTGGAAGGCTTGGACTGGGGCAAGGGCTGTGGGAATGGGAAGTGGGTGGGTACATGTGACAGGGCCACAGTTGCCTTGATCACAGCCCTCGTCACTTGCACATCTCCCATCAGCAGGGAAAACAGACAGGGTTTCAAGGACAGAGCACGGAGTATGGTCAGGATGCCTGGCTCGGCCCCAGCGCTGAGCAGCTGTACACCCCAGGAAGTAACTGCAACTCTGACCTCCTTTCTGCGGCATGGAGAGGCACAGGATGGATGGACGAACCGACCCAGAAGTCTGTGCTTGAACGCACTGACCACTCTCCTCTGCTTCTGTGGCACCTGCAAGCCCTGAGCTCTGGGTCTCCCCGATAGTGTGGATTTGTCACCTATACCATGAATATCGGAAAGGGATCTGGCCAGGGACAGAAGAATGGCTGCCAGCAGCAGGGACAGTCTATGGCTAGAAGCAGCAAACCTCCATGTCCAGCATTTGGCCTACAGTGTTCTTCCCCACTGCTTGGGGGGGGTGCACAATGTGGTGAGTGTACTGACCCAGCTTGGAGATCGGTCAGTGAGCCGCTGGGCAGGGGAGAGGCGGAATGAGCAGACTGCTGTAAGGGGCAGAGGACCAGGCGTGAAGAAAAGAGTGGTGTCAGAAGACAGGGCCCAAGAGGTGTGAGCCTGGAGTTGAAGAACTGGTATGTGAGAACCGGTTTGAAGAACAGGAAGAGCACTGGAGAAGCATCGGGGAGCATAGGCATCACCCCTGGTGGGTCACACATCTCCGATCCAGAAAGACACATTTCACAGGTGGAGAAGCACCTGGGAGCAGAGGTGTCATCCCTGGTGGGTCACCTGTCCCTGATCCAGAAAGACACATTTCACAGGTGGAGAAGCACCTGGGAGCAGAGGCGTCATCTGTGGTGGGTCACCTGTCCCTGATCCAGAAAGACACATTTCACAGGTGGAGAAGCACCTGGGAGCAGAGGCGTCATCTGTGGTGGGTCACCTGTCCCTGATCCAGAAAGACACATTTCACAGGTGGAGAAGCACCTGGGAGCAGAGGTGTCATCCCTGGTGGGTCACACATCTCCGATCCAGAAAGACACATTTCACAGGTGGAGAAGCACCTGGGAGCAGAGGTGTCATCCGTGGTGGGTCACACATCTCCGATCCAGAAAGACACATTTCACAGGTGGAGAAGCACCTGGTAGCAGAGGTGTCATCCGTGGTGGGTCACACATCTCCGATCCAGAAAGACACATTTCACAGGTGGAGAAGCACCTGGTAGCAGAGGTGTCATCCGTGGTGGGTCACACATCTCCGATCCAGAAAGACACATTTCACAGGTGGAGAAGCACCTGGGAGCAGAGGCGTCATCTGTGGTGGGTCACCTGTCCCTGATCCAGAAAGACACATTTCACAGGTGGAGAAGCACCTGGGAGCAGAGGTGTCATCCCTGGTGGGTCACCTGTCCCTGATCCAGAAAGACACATTTCACAGGTGGAGAAGCACCTGGTAGCAGAGGTGTCATCCCTGGTGGGTCACACATCTCCGATCCAGAAAGACACATTTCACAGGTGGAGAAGCACCTGGGAGCAGAGGTGTCATCCGTGGTGGGTCACACATCTCCGATCCAGAAAGACACATTTCACAGGTGGAGAAGCACCTGGTAGCAGAGGTGTCATCCGTGGTGGGTCACACATCTCCGATCCAGAAAGACACATTTCACAGGTGGAGAAGCACCTGGTAGCAGAGGTGTCATCCGTGGTGGGTCACACATCTCCGATCCAGAAAGACACATTTCACAGGTGGAGAAGCACCTGGGAGCAGAGGCGTCATCTGTGGTGGGTCACCTGTCCCTGATCCAGAAAGACACATTTCACAGGTGGAGAAGCACCTGGGAGCAGAGGTGTCATCCCTGGTGGGTCACACATCTCCGATCCAGAAAGACACATTTCACAGGTGGAGAAGCACCTGGGAGCAGAGGCGTCATCCCTGGTGGGTCACCTGTCTCTGATCCAGAAAGACACATTTCACAGGTGGGTCAGCAGGACTCTAAGAAGAAGAGTCAGCCACTGGCTAGGTGTGCTCTGTGCGCCCTTAGAAGTGTTTATTGTGAGGTGAGCTAATCGGAAGGGACCAGTGGCCTCTCCAGGCTGCGGCCAAGTGGTGCTCCACAAAGGCCATCCTTCAGTCTAGTTTGCGTCCATATGGCCAAGCCGAGGTCTCACCTAAAGTGATGTTACTGAATAGCAAACCTTTTTGCTGATGTCCAAACCAGGCTTTCCTCTGCAATTGATCCCAGCCCTGATACAGGCCAATGGCTGGACAGTTCAGAGTCTGAGGGAGGCTCCAAAGCCTGCAACCTTCCCTGGCTCTTCCAGATCAGCAGGCCCCAGGGGGAGGCCTGCTCCTTTGAGAGTTGCCTTCATTATCCTGGGGCCAAGTCCATGGCCAAGCAGGGCCTGTGAAAGGGCAAAGTCAGCGCGCTTTGCTTCCCATTCTGTATTATCTGCCAGTGCTGAGTCACAGAGGACCCAGCCAGAAAAGGCACCCGGCAGGCAAGCTGCAGCTGCCTACCAAGAGCAGAGCGGCAAAGCCATTTCTATGGACAGATGTGAGTGGGTGTCCATTGAGTCCTCTGCCAAGCCTGTACCTTAGTCACAAAGGCCACCAGATCATGTGCGTCATACCAGGGAGGTGTGTAAAGGGCTGGTTGAGTAACAGTCTGGCAGGGGTAGGGGAAAGGGCAAAGGAAGAGGCATGCTTGCCTAGCAAAGGCAACTTCAGCTCCTCTCTGTTCCTGAGAACTCCAGTCTCTCCTTACAAAGACTTCGCTATTAAGCAGGCTTGACTCTTCATGAGCTGTTGTTATAAGATAAAGTTTCAGTCTCTAGCCCGGCATTGAGGGATCTGCCACAGGCCAATCATCAATGCATGTGGTACTAGAAAAGGCCTTGACCTTGGACAGAGGTTGTCATGCCTTGGTTCTTCTTTTTGAAAATTTATTTATGTTACACACACAGACACACACACAGACACACAGACACACAGACACACACACACACACACACACACACACATATATATATATATATATATAGAGAGAGAGAGAGAGAGAGAGAGAGAATGACTATGGGTGCGCCAGAGCCTTTTGCTACTGAAAATGAACTACAGACACATATGCCACTTTGTGCATCTGGCTTTACGTGGGTTCTAGAGACTTAAACTCAGGCTCTCAGGCTTTGTAAACAAGCGTCTTTAACCAGTGAGCCATCTCTCCAGCCCCACCTTGGTTCTTCTTTATCGCAACAATTCTCTATTGCCCTGCTGGCCAGCTCTCTCCTCCAACTATCGATCTACCCCTCCTGCTGTCCACTTCCCAAGCCCCAGGCTTAGGGGTCTGCCCTTCCTGTAAGCCTTCAATGGCACTTAATTAGCAAAGCTGACGGGAAGTCATTGAGAGAGTGCGACCTGCAAGTCTGAGCGACTCAAGTTCCAGACTACCCTCTGACGAGTTATGAGAGCTTATAGATGGCACAAAGCCCCATTGCCATTAGATTTCTTCTCTGTACCAGTGGCCTGTGTAGATGAGACAAAGTAGGTAGCCTCAGATTCACTGGGGAAAGATGTCTGAGCGATGGGCATGTACCGAGGACTTGATCAGTATTGGTTCCAGTTCCTCATCTCACTCCCCTTATTCTTTGTACCATTCCTTTAACATCTACTTTTTTTTGGGGGGGGTGAGGTTTCAAGGTAGTATCTCGCTCTAGCCCAGGCTGATATGGAATTCACTATGTAGTCTCAGGGTGGCCTCAAACTCATGGCAATCCTCCTACCTCTGCCTCCCAAGTTCTGGAATTAAAGGTGTGTGCTACCATACCCAGCTCCATTTAATCTATATATCATTTTTGTTTATTTCTGGTTTTTTTTCATAGTTTCCCATACTCATTTCAAATTCCTGGGCTCTGGCGCTTAAAGGTGCTTGCTTGTGAAATTGCTCAGTGCTTAAAGGTGCTTGCTTGTGAAATTGCTCAGTGCTTAAAGGTGCTTGCGTGCAAAGCCTGATGGCCTGGGTTTGATTCCCCAGTACCTAACATAAAGCCAGATGCACAAAGTGGGACATGTGTCTGGAGTTTATTTGCATTGGCAAGAAGCCCTGATGTGCCCATTCCCCCTCTCTGCTTGCAAATACATAATCAATAAAAATATTTAATTTTTAAAAAGTTCCTGAGCTCCTCTGTCCTCACTTCCCTAGTAGCCAGGCGTACAGGTGCAGAGCCCTGCACTCAGCCTCTGTGTGTCTGGACGGTATCGATGGTCATCATCATCTGCTGGTGCCCTGGAGTTCTGACCTGTGGCTTCAACAACTGCAGATCAGGTATATTCGAAAGTAAAATTGTAAAGGTACCAAACATTTGTAGACCTTTTTCTCTTTTCTTAGTCTCTAAAAATACACTATATGACAACTGTTTGCACAACATTTACATTATGTTGGGCATTACACATGATCTATGGCTGAAATATTGAAGGACATGTGTAGGATCTATGCAAATGCTATGCCACTTTACATAAGGAGCACTAGTGGGGGTAGCTAGGCCTGTGGATATGGGTATGACAGAACAAATTATACACACACACACACACACACACATATATTTGATGATTCCTAATTGGGTTGATTGTACATTTTCATTCATGTTTCTTAAAAAAATTATTAACTGATTTTCAAGCAGGAAGAGAGAATGACAGAAAGAATGGGTTCACTGGGGCCTCCAGCCACTACAAACAAACTCCAGATGCATGTGCCACTCTGCACATCTGGCTTTATGCAGGAACTCAAGATCTGGCCATTAGACTGTGCAGGCAAGTGCCTTAACTGCTGAGCCATCTCTCCAGGTCCCTCATTCATTTTTTTAAAAGAATGTTTTATAGAAGCTCTATTCTATTCCACTTCTGATGCTAGGAACCAGGGATTTGAAGGGGCACAGGGTCAATTCCTATCAGAAACCTTGTCATATGCTTCTTAGTGAAGTCGCCGTAATTTTTTTTTAACACGGAGGTAAAGTAAAAATAAACACAGCTATTTTTCCACATAATGACAAGTGCAAATATTTGTTGAGTCCCACCCAAGCTTTAGAGCTTTGGACGAAAGCTGTGGAATGCCTCCATGATAATCTTATTTCATGTTTCAGCTTAACATATCCCCAGTGTAACCACAGAGAAAGCTTGAATCTTCAGAACAGAAATTCTAGGAGATAATTGCTCATAAGTAGAAGACTTCATTCTGGGCTTCTTTCAAAAGTCACTGGCCTCAAATGGCTCTGCACAAGCATGTGGACATGCACGGGCTACATATGCATGTGTGTATGTTTGTCTGTGTCTGTGGTTTGCAGAAAATGCTCAGTCCTTCAGAAGAAAAACAATTAGCCAACCAGAAACCAATTGATTACGGCTCTTTGCATCAATTTAATTACATGCAAAATTTAAATCATGAAATCAGATTTATTGCCTGATTCCCCAGCCTGAAGGTAGGACTGGCTCCATAATGAGATAGGAACCACTGGAGCTGCTCTTTCTGAGTAATTGCCAATGCATTTTCTCTTCACTCAAATGTCTAACTGCTTTCTGCAAAAAGAAAAGGTCCAATAGCCAAAATAATGACCAGCTTCCCTCATTCCCTGGAAATTTGTTTCCCTCAATGGAGCCTCGTGCTTCTCCACTTTCTCCATGCAGCTTTTCCTAGAACGTCAATAGGTGGAACAGCCCTATAATCACATTCTGCTGCCAGCTTTACTGGCTGGTGTTGAGCAGCAGAGGAGCTGCTGGGTGCAATTTGTGTGTCTGGGTCCCCAGCTCTACTCTGAGGGTGTCCCAGTAGCCACTCTGCCACATTCTTGGTTCTGTGTTTACCGATGGCCCTTTATTCAGGCTTTTCCTCCCCCGCAGGCTAGAAAGTCTGATGGCGAGCAGTGTAGGGTCAGTACACTTGCTTCTGAGATCCCCAAGCAGCTTTGAGAATACTTCCTGCGGCCCTGTGTCCCACTGTTCCAAGTGTCCCGTGTCACCTGCAGCTGCGATCATTAACCCTGGCAATGCACTGAAACCTGGTTGAAAAGTGGTGGGAGAAGTGTCAGGAGGTGAGCCTTTGGAGGACATGTGGTCCTGGCTCCGTTCTCTCTGACTCTATGCTTCCCAACCAACACAAGGTATTCCTCTGTTCTGCTCTGCTTCACCAGGGCCCAGAGACAGTGAAGACAGCCAGTCATGGGCTGAAACCTCTGAAGTCATGGGCCAAAACAAGTCCCCCTTCAAGTTGCTTTCTCTGGTATTGGATCACAGGGAGACTCTTCTGTTGCTTCTTCCATTTCTCAGCCGAAGAACTGTGACTGGGAAGGGAAAGGAAAGGAAAGAAAGGGAAAAGAAGGGAAGGGAAGGAAGGGGAAGGAAGAGAAGGGAAAGGAAAGGAAAGGAAAGGAAAGGAAAGGGAAGGGAAAGGAAGGAAAGGAAAGAAAGGGAAAAGAAGGGAAGGGAAGGAAGGGGAAGGAAGGGAAGGGAAAGGAAAGGAAAGGAAAGGAAGGGAAAAGAAGGGAAGGGAAGGAAGGGGAAGGAAGGGAAAGGAAAGGAAAGGAAGGGAAAAGAAGGGAAGGGAAGGGAAGGAAGGGGAAGGAAGGGAAAAGAAAGGAAAGGAAAGGAAGGGAAAAGAAGGGAAGGGAAGGAAGGGGAAGGAAGGAAAAGGAAAGGAAAGGAAGGGAAAAGAAGGGAAGGGAAGGAAAGGGAAGGAAGGGAAAGGAAAGGAAAGGAAGGGAAAAGAAGAGAAGGGAAGGGAAGGAAGGGGAAGGAAGGGAAAGGAAAGGAAAGGAAAATAAGGGAAGGGAAAGGAAGGAAGGGGAAGGAAAGGAAGGGGAGGGGAGGGGAGAAGAGAGGAGAGAAGGGGAGGGGAGGACAGGAGAGGAGAGGAGAGGACAGGAGAGGAGAGGAGAGGGAAAGCACAGGCGAGGACACTTTCCATTATCAGTGATGGCTTTTCCACTCCTGCTTATAATTACACCAAGGAGAAACCATTTTGCTTCTTTCTGCGCAAAGCCATATTGCCTGTGTTAAACGTCAGCAATATAGCTCATTTCTGTGACAGTGACTAAGTGTCCAGAGGAGAAGATGGTCTTTGAACCATGGAGAAGCAGAGATGAGACCTTCCGGGGCTACAGGTGGGAAATGACTGGTGTGCAGTTTCCATGATGTTGCATGACCTCCACACAGTAGTGACTCAGCTTTCCAGGGGATACTGGCAATGCCTGTAGACGTTTTGGGGGGGTATTACCCTGGAAGGCAGGAGCTCCAGGCATATAGTGGGTGGAGGCCAAGAAGATCCTACACACAGTATGGACAGCCTGTACAACAGAGACCCGGTGCACATGCCGGTAGTGTTGTGGCTGAGAAATTGTCTGTCCTGCCAGGAGACCCCAGGAACTAGGTGTGTTTCAACATGAAGGAGGTGAACGGAGAAAACAGGCTCCTTAAAGGACCAGAGAACAGAAATAAGACAAAGCCAGGCTATTACATTGTGTTTTTAAATTTGTTTTTGTTTTTTTGTTTTTCGAGGTAGGGTTCTCTAGCCACTGCAGACAAACTCCAGATGCCTGCACCACTTTGTGCATCTGGCTTTATGTGGATACTGGGGAATTAAACCCAGGGCAACAGGCTTTTCAAATAATCACCTTTACCTCTTCATAGCCCTTGATTTTTTTTTTTTTTTTTTTTTTTTTTTTTTTTGGCTTTTCGAGGTAGGGTTCCACTCTAGTCCAGGCTGAACTCACTATGTAGTCACAGGATGGCCTCGAACTCACAGTGATCCTCCTACCTCTGCCTCCCAAGTGCTGGGATTAAAGGTGTGCACCACCATGCCAGGCTTTGATTTTTAATTAATCTTTAATTGTTATGTTTTCATAAACCTTTTCCTGATACCAAACATACATTCAATTACATGACTTCATATGACCCATTCTGTGTGTGTGTGTGTGTGTGTGTGTGTGTGTGTGTGTGTATGATGGTAGTCTTATATAGTCATAAGACTATAATAGAGCTGAAAACATCCTATTATCTAGTGATGACATAGCTCACTGTGTCACACTTTTGTGGTGGTGTTGGTACAAATAGACTCATTGTGCTGCTGGCCTTGTAAAAGTCTAGCTATACAATTAATGTATAGCACTTAGTATTTGGTATTGATAATAAATGACTATGCTACTGGTTTATGTTTCTATTAAGCTATACTCATTATTATTTTAGAATGCACTCCTACTTAATTTAAAAAAAAAAAAGTTTACCAGATCTGGGAAAATGGCTCAGCAAATAAAGACACTTGCTTTCAAAGCCTGCCAGTCTAGGTTTGATAAAACCCGGACACTCAAAGTGGCACATGCATCTGGAGTTTATTTGCAGTAGCAGAATGGTCTGGTGTGCCTATTCTTTCTTTCCTTCTCTCTCAAATACATAAATAAATAAATAAATAAATAAATAAATAAATAAATAATTTTTAAGTTTTACCATAAGACAGCTTCACTTATCTGTGTTCAGTGCACGTAATGGGTCATCTTCATTGTCTGCTTGATTGAATGAGAGACACCTAAGGAGTTAAGCACTAGGTGTGCCTGTGCAATGATCAGATCTCAAGCGTTCTGCCTTCGTGAGTGCATTAATCCATTAATGGAGTTAAGATCTGAGTAGACTATTGCGACTGTGGAAGGTAGGGCCTGGCTGGAGGATGTATGTCACTGGGGGTGTATTTTGGGGCTAGATCTTGCCCTGTGTCTTCCGGTTGCTGCTCCACTGTTTCCAGCCTGCTGTGAGCTTCTCCACCATGCCTTCCCCACCAGGACAGACTGAAACCTTTGAAACAGTGAGCAAAAGAAATCCTTCTCTCTTGAGGTGTTTTGTCAGGCATTCTGTCACAGCGACGACATGTTTGACTAATGCACTGTGTCTCTTGATTTCACCGACAGTCTGAGCTGAGTGACTGTCTGTCCTGTCTGTGTGATGTTTGCGCGGTAAAGGAATTCCCTCACAATGCATTTCTCAGGATGGAGCCATTGTTAAGCAATGCATGAACAAAATTCACCTATGACAGTCCCCATAGCAACAAGTACCTGCACAGCCTCTTTCCTGACACCAAGTGCTTTCAATTAACTACTGGTACAAAAACCTCACTTTATACCGGAACATTACTTTTAGAAGGCAGTTAAATAGGTTTAAGAAGTGGTTTATTTATTTTTTATTTATTTATTTATTTATTTTACAAAGCTATGAAGCAGTTTCACTGCAGTGATTTGTAAATATTCAAGCTTGGCTTAAGGTGACGATCCTTAATTTACCCCATAATCATCATCAACATCTTAACGACATGATAAATGGCATGCAGGTCTCTCTGTGTGAAGAGTTTATATATTGAAGTTGTAAAAACATTTAGAAAATGACATTGTGTGGAGGATCTTCATGGCTGAAGACTTAACAGGTGAAATGCTGTGTCAAGACCTAAATGATGTTTGTAATGAGCTCCTCTGACTCCTACGCATGCTACTGGGTGATTTTTATACAGTATGAAAAGGAGGCTGCAGGATTTCTTATCTACTCACAGGATACAAAAGCACCTTTATATACTTTTACTTATTTATTTGCAAGCAGAGAGATAGAGAGAAGACAGACAGACAGAGCTCATGGGTGGGCCAGGGCCTCCAGCCCCTGCAAACAAACGCCAGATGGGTGCAATGCTTTGTGCATCTGGCTTTATGTGGGTACTAGGGAATCAAACTCAGGTCCTTCAGCTTTGCAGGCAAGAGCCTTAACCACTGAGCCATCTCTCCAGTCCCAGAAGCACCCTTTGCCAGGTGAATAGTCTCCGTCACATGTTTTGCTGTCAGGCCATCAGCGAATTCCACCTGGACACCATTACCGTCTTGTCACATAGTTGTTTAAAATGTACCTGCACCAGACAGCTCATGGCTGAATTGCAGGTCACAGCTGAAATGAAGTGGACTTCAAGAGAAACTTCTGGACTCAGCCACTCACTGCATGGAGCTCTTCACTCACTTAAGATGGCCTCTGCCGAGTGTGCCCTGGGGGTGCCGGAAATGGTGAAAGGCTGCTTCCATGTTCCAAGAGCGTCTGATCCGTGTGAAGGATGGTCCTTCACACTCCATAGACCTTTTCATGTATGTGTTGATCCTCAGTAAGATTCACAGAGATGGACAGTGAACGATGAACCTGCTTTAGGGAACGCGAGCGGCATTTTAATAGGTCTGAGAGCCTGTGAGCCAAGGAGGCTGGATCCCTGTCAGGATTAACGCAGTTTCTCTCCATTCCCATCATTCATACTTGTCCAGTGCCTGCATCTAATCAAACGGAAGATTAATTCTGCTGTTGGGACTCATGAGAGCCTCAAACATGCCCTGCGCAAAGCCAGGAGAGTCTCCCTCTGGTTGGGAGAGACAGTTCTCGCCCGAGAAGTCAGCACATGAGTGAGCTCCGCCATGCCAGGCTGGGAAGTCTCCATAGCAACACATACCTGCTCTAACCTCTCTTGGTCCATAACTTCCAGCCCACACGGTCTGCAGAGCTATGAGGAGGGAGGAGATTCTTATCAGGAAAAACACAGCATTGCCCTGCCTTTCCTCAAATCCGTCACTATCCACCCCACCTCAGACCCAAACATGCACCCAGACAACCCCACGGGGCAGAGATCTTCGTAGAGGAGGAAGACCTCCCAGGCCTCAGTCTCCCAGGGCAGATAGCTTCATCCCAAAGGTCTTCATGTGATGAGAAAAGAGAGTCAACAGAGCCATAATTTGCAAACAACTACGATACCCACTTTAGAAGCAAAACAGAAAAGCACTTTGTTCCCCAAATCACAGCCTTGGGGCTGATGGAAGAAGAGACTCCATCTTGGTGTTTGCACAAACCATGAACCCTGAGTTCCTAAGCCGTGTTCAACAAGCCAAGAGACCCTGGCAGAGCCGGGACGTGCTGGATGCGGGAATGGTATCGGACTATGTGGTGAGCGTATAAGGTCAGCAGCACCCGTGTAGTAGGAGAGTAAAAGTCAGTGAAAAGAACAAATCTAGTCCAGGGAGAATGACCAGTGCAACTGACCATTCCAGAAGTCACCAGAGGATAAGGAAGGGAACATCGAAGCCAATGAGTCTGAGAGCCAGCTTGTGTCAGAACCCTCTGGAAGATCTGTTACATCAGTAGCTACGGAGCCCCATCCCCAGAGCTTCTGAGTTAGTGGGCCTGCTGGGCTGAGGCTAGAGAATTGGGGTTTTCAGCAAAGTTCCCAGACACTGTTGATGTGTTGGTCACTGTGTCACTTTTAGGAGTCATTGGTATGGACCTGCCAGTGACTGGCTTTGTATTCTCTGTCTGCAGGCCAATGTGGGGACCACTGGAAGGAAGGAGGTGGGAGAAAGATGAGTGAGCATGCAGGTGCACACAGTCAGCCTCTCCCTCCATCCCTCCCGAAGCTTACTTTCTATAGTCTCAGTGCACTGCAGCCAACCACAATCTGAAAATACTAAGTGGAAAATAAACAAGTCATGAACTTCAAATCGTGCCCCACTCCCAGTAGCGTGATAAGACCTTGCGTGCTGCAGTTCCATCCCACCTTGGAAATGAGTCGTGCTTTTGTCCGCATATTCACGCTGGGCCTCTTAGTCATGCCGTATCCATCACCATTATCAAACTATCATAGTTTCACTGTCTGTATTCCAGTAGCCCTTCATGACGGCCCCAGAGCGCAAGGGAATTCAGATGTGCCAGAGAAAGTGCAAATCCTTCTTCAAGTGAACAGTGAAAGTTTGTATTGGGTGTGTATGGACAGAAAAGATCAGTGTACATAGGGTTTGGTAGTACACTTACTATGGGTCTTAGACTGCGTCCTCTGAACTTCATAGTGGAGCCTAAACTTAATCTAAACCATTCCTAAACCTGGGTTTGGTTTTCCCATCTTTCCCACAGGCATAGAGAAGTTATTCCTCAAGTTCCCCTTTCTAAAAAAAAATTTTTATTTATTTGCAAGGAGAGAAAGAGAGAAAATGAGAGTGGATATGCCAGGGCCTCTTGCAAACCCATTTAGATGCATGCATCACTTTGTGCACTGCCTTTACATGGGTAGTGGGGAATTGAACCTTGGCCAGCAGGCTTTGCAAGCAGGCACCTTTACCTGCTGAGCCATCTCCCCAGCCTCTTTTCCCTTTTTATGCAGTATGAGCCATCAGCCCATAGGATGGCGCCATCCATGTTCAGGGTGGATCTTCCTTCTTCAGTTAAACCTTTCTAGAAACTTCCTCAAAGACATACCCAGACCTGTGTCTCCTAGGAGGCCATCATACCAGCATTCTGAGAGAGAGAGAGAGAGAGAGAGAGAGAGAGAGAGAGATATCTTAAAACCAGATCTTAATCATATGCTCCGAGCATCTTCATGAGTCCCATTATCTGCATAACCATAACCAGCTCTTTGCTCAGGCTGTGTGCTAGGTACCATTCGAGGCAGTCCGCCCACAGCAGCTCATCCAACCCTCACACACACAAAGGGGAAAATTCTCTTGTCCTCCCACTTTACAGAATGAGTAAAGAGGCACGAGAGGCCACTGTATTGCTACATGGTGCTTCCTTCCTGAGGTGTCTCAGCTGGTGTTCCCTTAGCTTTTGGGTTTTTAATGGTCACCATCCATGAAACCAGTGAAGGTAAAGCTCTCACGGTAAAAAGAGGATGGGGCCTTCTTGCTATCTCTCCCCCCTTTGTGAACCCCAAGACTCCATCCTGGGACTTCAGGACACTTAGGAGGCCTGTGTGAACCTCTTGAACTAAGAGCTGAAGTCTGACTTCTCTGGTGTCATCAGCCATGGCTGATCCTTGGCTAGAGCCCCCAGCTATGTGAAGGAGCGATGAGGGGCAAGTGGACTCAATGCCAGGATATGACGATGCAAGGCAGTGATGGGGAACCACTGAGGCAGGCGCAGGATAAGGAGGCTGGGAGTCAGGAAGGAGGAGGGGGCAGATTGGCAGGGTTTAAGAGAGGTGGGCGTGGAGATGCTGTTGGCCGGAGGGTTCACAGTGACAATGGTGGATGTGGTAGTCTCTCAGGTGGGCAGCCTCTCAGGCGGCACAGCCTCCTACTCACGAATCCTCCCGAGCCCTTCAGCTCATGCTCACTGCTGGAGCCTATACCTTTGCCCTTTGGTCTGGAGTCACTTCCTCCTCTCTTTCCATGCAGGCAGGCTGACCTCTCACCCTGCTCAGTAGAAACCTCTGAATTTCACAGCCACCCTGGCCTTAAATGCACTCTATTCACCTTTCCCTGCCACGGACACAGGCGTAGCACACCCCGACCTAGCCCTGCATCTGTCTTGGTGTCCCTACCAGGTGGACCAAGTCTCCAGGACACGGCAGCCTGAGAACTAGTGTGTGATCTTTGCAAAGCACCAGTTTAATCCTGTGGTCCCTTCTTCCTGCACCCCAAATTCTTCTTCTGTAGAAACGGCAGGGCTGGGGGCTGAGAGGATGGTTCAGTTGGTCAAGCGCTCAACTCATAAGCATGAGGAATTAAATTCTCCCCTCCCTGAAGTTGTTTCTGTCTGTCACTGTGACCATAGCTCCCGACAGAAATAACCTAAGGGAGGGGAGATTTATTTGGGCCCCTGATTTCGAAGCCCTCAGTCTGTCATGGTGGGGAAGGTGAGATGGATCAGCTCAGTTCATGGAGATGGGAGTGTGGGCCAGAACGGTGCCCATCACTGCACACCAGAAAGAAGAAAGGCAGCCAGGAGCCAAGGGCATGGATAACCTTCAAAGACCTGACCCTCCTCACCTACTTCTGCAGCTAGGCCCCATCTCCTAAAGGTTGCACAGCCTTCCCCAAAAGTGCCACCCACAGGGGGAACTAGCATGTGCAGTATGAGCAAGCAATGGACGTTTCAGATTCAGACTATACCAAGTGAGGTAAGGGAGTGTGTGTAAAGATGCATTCATTTAGGTAAGGGAGTGTGTATAAAGATGCATTCATTTAGGCAAGGGAGTGTGTGTAAAGATGCATTCATTTGACTGGTATCTGGGAGCCTTCTGGACCCCTGGAGAATGGATCAACATTTCCATAATGCTCAGTTATGGAGCTGAGAAGTGCAAAAATAAATGAGCTAGTTGAGAAGGTATGTCCTATTTTCCTGCACTGCTGGTGTTTCAAACACATGTAGTAGAGTGCCCAGGGAGATGGGCAATGAACTCACGGAGGACACTGGGAAGGGCTTCTGCATTCCCAGTCTATGTGTTTAAAATATTAATAACATATTTTATCTAATCCAGGATATCCAAAATATCATTCCAACATGTAATCTCCATATAAATTATTCATGTGATTTTTAAACTTTGTGTGTTTATGATGTGTGAGTTTGTGTATGTAACTGGAAGTATGCCATAGCACATGTTAAGCATTCATAGGTGTTTTCTCACCTGATCCAAAGAGCGACATTACCATTCCATATCAGGAACGTGAGGCTCAGAGAGAGCGTGTGAGAGCTGCGCACATTGAGAATGCTGAAACCCAAGCCCAGGTTCCACATGCCAGGCTTTTTCTCTTTTTGTGGCACTGAAAGTGGAACCAGGGCTTTGTGCACACTAGTCTAGACCCCTCCCCTGAGTGTCACCCAGCCCTTCCCCCTTTTCAAATGTTGACATATGGTCTCACCTTGTAGCTCAGCCTGGCCTCAAACTGGCAATTCTCCTGCCTCAGCCTCCTGGGAGGTGAGGCATACACCATAACACCCTGCTTAAAGGACAATTTATGACGGTCTAGTTTTTGCAGAAGGACCATGGACTGTGTGTGTGTGGGGGGTGTCATTAACTCCCATTGAATTCCCCTTCCATCTCACCCACAGCGACATGGTCCACTTCACTGGGGAGGAAGCAGTTCAACATGCAGCAGTCTGGATGGCAACAGAGCCTTGGGGCTGGGGTACAGCCCTGTTCTGCATTCTCCGAGGCAGTTTTCTCCCCTCTTTGCAGATCCTGTTCTTGCACATTAGACATGAGAACAGAGAACCAAGAGATTAAGTAGCTTTCCAGATCGTACTACCAGGTCAGCAAAGAGCCCGGCAGAGTCTGACGGCCGTCCCAGCCATCCGGGCTGGGTTAGGGTTTCATAGTGGCAGGTCTGAAACCAAACAAGATGCAAACAAGGTGGTGCCTGGCTGGCACTTTACAAGCAGCTGTAACAGGCAGGAGAACAAAGGGAAGAAGAAGGCCTGGGCCTCAAAATGCCCAGAAGAATCTGGCATCAAAACCTGTGGCCAGAGGCAGGACCAGATCTGTTCTATATATAGGCATAACCATTTACCAGCATTTCCACCAGAGAGAACTGTGCCCGAATGTTTGTACATGCCAGATGCTGGCACCCACGGTGGGGCTCATGTGTGCAGGTAGCTCAGCCGTGGCCGTGAAGCTACTCAAGGTGTAATAAGCTAACAGCAGCCACCTGCACTGTGGGCATATGGCCCAGTGGTGACCAGAGATGGCCTGTCACAGAAGCACAGAGCCTGGTGAGCAGCAGAGGATAATAGAGATGCCGAGGCTATTTCCAGACTCCCGCTGGAGGTCCTTTGAGCAGCGACAAAAGGAGACACAGATGGAGAGAGTCACAGCAGATGGTATCCTTCCAGGGCACAGCGAGGGCCCGATGTCAGCGAGAGTGGGGGCTGGACGCCTTGTGATGACGCTGTGTCCTGTTCCAGGCCACCCAGCAGGGACTGGAAGGCGGAGCCTGGGCTGAGGAACCTTCCTGGTCTCTACTCCCCATGATTATCTCAGTGTATAAATAAGTGCAGTGATGGTCTTAAACCTAGAAGAGGACATTTTTGCACAGGAGCCGCTGAGGGCGGAGTTCCAGAAACATCTCTCTGTCCTTACAAATTTGTATCATGGCTAATTGGTACCCTGGAGGAAGGCAATGAAAAAAAAAAAAAGAAGCGGAAAGCCGGGCGTGGTGGCGCACGCCTTTAGTCCCAGCACTTGGGAGGGAGAGGTAGGAGGATCGCCATGAGTTTGAGGCCACCCTGAGACTACAGAGTGAATTCCAGGTCAGCCTGGGCTAGAGTGAGACCCTACCTCAAAAAAAAAAAAAAAAAAAGTGGAGCTCCAAGCCTCTGGGGAGGCCACAATTGGATAGCAGCTCTGATGCACCAGGCTGTCTGCAGTGCGGACAGCAGAACCCGAGACAGGACATCATTTAAAGTGCACATGACCACCATGGACAGCTCTGCAGGCTGGGTGCTGCTCGGCCTTGGGGCACCATTTACTTCTTCATATTTACTTCTTCTTTTTAGACCTGTACAGAGGAAAGGACGCACATCTCACATGGAATTTAGGCTACTGAGTTATATGACACTCCAGGCATGGAGGGAGAATCAGGGAGAAGTAACCTTGCGTCAGCCACGCTGGTGCCTTCTTCAGGGGCATCTGAACGCAGAGCTGTGGCCCCAAGGACATAGGACGTGTCCGCCTGCAGCAGCACCTGGGTCTCACCCTCAGCTCTCCAGAGCCAGGGTGAATCGCAGACTGTTTTCCCTGAGGTCAGCAGGAGCAGCTGGCTGGCTGGAGCTACTGCCCTGGAGGCCAGCAGCACGCTGCCCATCAATCCTGGTGCAGCCCAGAGCTCCAGAGTGGTCTGTAGTCTTCCCTGGAAGCTGCAGTGGTCACGATCCCCAGTGTGGTGGGGTCTCTTAGCAGTACCCAGCAGAGCTGAGGGACACCTCCAAGGACTGCCAGGGCTCCAGGAACTCCAAGGCTTGGTGGTTTGAGTTTCAGGGGCCCAACAGAGTTCCACTTGCGAGGGTTGTCCACAACGAGGGCTAGAACCAGTTCAGGAAGCCATGAGTGCAATGTGCCAGGTCTCCACTCCTTATGTGGGAAGGAGAGAACTGTGACGCACAGATGGGTCTGCGATGAGGTCTCCTGAGGCCAGGGGCTGCTTGAGCCTCAGGTTGTTGGCAGCACAGAGGCAGGGAAGGGACCACAAAATTCTTCATCCTGCCTCCTTGGCATGGAGGCCTACGTCCAGATATGCCATGAAAGCAATGTGTGCTACGTAGCAAAGCCAGGAGAGGACAGGGAAATGGGGCCAGTGGGAAGGACACAACCCAATGACAGGTAGAGTGGGAGGGGACAGTCAGGTCTGCCCCGCCATCATGTCTTGTGTGGCTGCTATCTATGGAGGAGCTGTGGGTCCCACAGAGTCCTTGATGTAGCTACCAGTATCATGGGGGCTGTGGCTAAAATCGGAAGAGAAAGAGGTCCCGTGGGCTCAAAGCAGCTGTCCCGTAGATGAACACTCACTCCAAGTGTGTACACATCTCCCAAGCTTCCGGGCAAGGTCCAAGGAGAAGTGCCTAGTCATCAGAATGATGGACTGCCCTCTCGCAGAGGAGAGAGCGAGCCCAAGCGAATGGCCTCTTCTGTCCATAGCAATGAGGCTAAGAGGGAAACCTCACCACGTGTGCTCGACTCGTCGGAAGCCAAGCCAGGTGTGGGACAGCGAGAAGGAAACTTGAAGACTCATCATGACGGCGGGCAGTCTGGTCGCCAGGAATTGCCCAGGCTTTCTCAGTAAGGCCACACTTGTGCTTCACAAAGTTCCATGATGCTGCTGTTCACCAGCCATCTGGGAACAGCTAGTTGATAGGGGTATGGCTAGTGATTAATGTGGTTCTCAGGGGCTCAGAGTCCGTTCCTCTGAGAGGATTGTTATAAAGACTGCCCCACCCCCGCTCAGCTTCCTGTCTGGCCTTTGCCAGGAGGCCTTGCCAGAGCAGAACTGATGACAACACCATGACCTTGAACCTCCCAAGCAGTGAGCTCAGTAGACTTCTTGTCTCAGAGAGTTTTCCAGCCTCAGGCACAAAATAAGCTAAGATGGGAGTCATGGAGTCTCTTCTAAACAACCTTCGAGAGTGACTTGTAAGATACAAAGAAGTAATAGTACATGATCTCAGAAAGCATCGGCCATATAAGGCTATGCTCGAATCAGAAAAGGAAAAGAGGGCCGGGCGTGGTGGCGCACGCCTTTAATCCCAGCACTGGGGAGGCAGAGGTAGGAGGATCACTGAGAGTTCGAGGCCACCCTAAGACTACATAGTTAATTCCAGGTCAGCCTGGACCAGAGTGAGACCCTACCTCACAAAACCAAAAAAAAAAAAAAAAAAAAAGGAAAAGAATGAAGAACGAACTGGCTGGTCATATTTTGGGGATCATAAAAAACCTTAGTCTCAAGTCGGGCGTGGTGGTGCATGCCTTAATCCCAGCACTCGGGAGGCAGAAGTAGGAGGATCCGGCATGAGTTCGAGGCCACCGTGAGAGTACATAGTGAATTCCAGGTCAGCCTGAGCTAGAGTGAGACCCTACCTCAAAAACCCAAAACCAAACCAAACCAAAACAAAACAAAAACCCTAGTGTCAGCCTGGCATGGTGGTGCACACCTGTAATCCCAGCACTTGAGATGTGGAAGCAGGAGGATCTGGAGTCCAAGGTCATCCTTGGCTACAATTTGAGTTTGAGGCCAGCATGGACTACATGAGACTTGCTCTCAAAAAATAACCTTATGGTGTCATTTTTAATCAAGAAAACATCTTTAAGCCAGGCATGGTAGTGCACGCCTTTATTCCCAGCACTCTGAAGGTAGAGGTAAGAGGATCACTGTGAGTTCAAGGCCAGCCTGGGACTAGAGAGCGAGTGTTAGGTCAGCCTGGGCTAGTGTGAGATCCTACCTTGAAAAAAAAAAAAAAACAGAAAGTCTTTAATGTAGTTTAAGAAATGGTCATCTACCAGCGTTGCCCATTCCTGCCTAGACCCCTCCACTGGGCACTGACCAGCATGGCTGGGTCATTTTCTCTTTTGTTCCCTAAAATGATTAGTTCCTCTCTTGGGCAACAAAACCCATGGGCAGGACTTCTAACTTTGCTCAGCACATGCCAGCTGTGCTCTAGGGAATGTGACAGGAGCCGCTACTTGTCATGCTGGCGTCAAGGGACCAAACCATACTTGTCAAATAGCCCCTCAACCGATGGACACTAAATAAATCCAAATACTATTATAAATTTCTATTATTCAAGTTATGGCTTGAAAACATGATCAATTGTTACTTTAACTACAAAAATAATGTATTGTTATCAACTGACCAATTATGTTCCCAGCAGTGTGTGTAACTCTTTGCACCCCTCCCACACCCGCCAAGTGTCTCATTCAAGTCTCATGACAACTTTACAAGACAGGCTTTACCATAAGCCCATTTTAGAGATAAAGAAACCATGACAACATGTTTCCCTACAGGTAACAGGCCGCAAAGCCGAGCCCTGTGGCCAGTGGGACTCCGACTTTAATTGGCTCACAATTGTTCCTCACAAGCTCTATCAACAGCTTAGAAAACTGAAAAGTATCAAATGCTGTATTTCTCACAACCGTTCTATTCAGCACAGAGGAGAAGACATTTTAGATTTTGTCCTTCCGGTCATTTTTTTTCTCTCCACTGAACTGTTTTCATGCAACTCACTCACTTTGTCTTTCCATCCGAACCTTTGTGTTGCTCCGCTTTTACTATTTGTGCTGCCGAAGTGGGCGCTTCGTCTGGACTCAGCTTGCGTGACAAGCACTTTGCCAGGTGACCCGACCCCTGGCCTCTGCTTTGTGGTTATCTTTATAGGGCTTCGAACACTTAACGTAGGTGTAATGAAATGCAGATATTCAAAGCATCGGGTCGGATGAGTCACAGCTAATGTGCATTCATTCCATGTCATCCCCTGGGTCACCACCAGTGCAACCAACTCTCAGAACACACATCATCCCAGACAATTTCTTACTGACTTTTTCACACAACTCCTGGCCCCAGCACCCAGCACCCAACTACCTGCTTTCTCTGTTATGATAGATTAAGATTGTGAAGGCCTTTTGATATATAAAATTTATTTCACCTTTTATTAGTAAAATCAAATACTTTCCCCCTCTAACCGTGTTTGTTTAAAAGGCCCTTCCGGGGCTGGAGAGACGGATCATCTGTTACAGGGCTCGTTTATAAAGCCTGCCGGCCTGGGTTCAGTTCCCCAGTATCCACATAAAGTCAGATGCACACAATGGTGCATGCATCAGTAGCAAGAGGTCTTGGGTGTTCATTCTTTCAACCTTCTCTCTCTCTCTCTCTCCCTCTCCTCCTCTAAAATAATAAATAAATAAATAAATAAATAAACCTTTAAAGGCCTTTCTTCCCACATAAGAAACTACATAGTCTCCTATTGTGTCTGTTACTTTCTCCTTGCTAGGTAAAAAGACCTGACCAGGAGCAGCTTCCGGAAGGAAAGAATTCAATTCCCACTCATAGTATTGTGGGGAAGTCCATTGGGTGGGGGAAGCATGGCTGCCCTGAGCCCTAGAGTCACATCATCACATCCCAGGAAGAAAGGAGGAGGTAGCAAGAGTGAGGACACCCCACAGGGCTGGACTACGAGCCCCAACCCCACCCTCAGTGAGGCATTTCCTCAAGCAAGGCTCCATCCTAAAGGTTCTACAACCGTCCCAGTGTCGCCAACTGGGAATTAACCCCTCAAACACAAGACTCTATGGGGTACATTCTACTTTCAAACAACCACACATATTCGCCTCTATTCACTTTTTTACATTTTAATCTTTAATCCATCTGCAATTTCTATGTCATCTCCACCCTTACTACTTCCCAAGTTTGTCGATTATCCAATATTATACTGTCCTCCTGATATCCTTCACACAGAGAGAGTGAGAGACTGAGAGAGAGAGAGAGACCTGTTCCTATAATCCCTTTGATCCTAAGCTATTGCAATGGTCTTATGATAGTTTTGAACACGGGATGTGTAAGCCCCACCTCCTTCAACTGTTACTTATCCTTCTTTGCAATATTTTCTTGGCAACTCTTGCTCATTTATTCTTCCCAATGAATCATTTTCTCATAACCTAAAAAGAAAAAAAATGCCCAGAACAAGAAGACACATAGTCTTTAATCATTATTTACTTTCTCATGTCCGTGAGCTTTGGGTGTCTATGTAACAGACAGACTTCCTAGAGACACTGGTCACATTTTGTATCTTTGTCCCCACTGTGGCACATAGAAGATTCCTAATATGTGTGTGTTGACATAGCAACCACTCCCAGAAATCTAGGACATTGGTAGTGACCTTTTTTAAAAATAAACATGTGGGCTGGAGAGACGGCTTAGTGGTTAAGGCGCCTGCCTGCTAAGCCTAAGAACGTCAGTTCCAATCTCCAGGTGCCACGTTTAGCCAGATGCAAAGTGACGCAAGGGCACAATGCTGCACTTGACCACAAGGGGGCAATTTCATTCACAGCAGCTGAAAAGCTGCTAGTGCGCCCATTCTCTATGTGTCTCCCTCTCCCTCTCTCTCGTATCTCTCTTTGTCTCTCTCCACAAATAAAAATAAAAATAAACATGCTATGCCTGGTGTGGTGGTTCAAGCCTTTCCAGCGCTCAGGAGGCAGAAGTAGAAGGATCGCTGTGAGTTCCAGGCCAGCCTAGAACTACGTAGTTGATTGCAGGTCAGCCTGGGCTAGAGTGACACCCTACCTTGACAAACCAACTTAAATAAATAAACAAACACATGTCATTAAACTATTATCAAAAGAAGGAATCAGGTGTGTGCACTGTATATCAAACTTCTCAGGTAGTTTCAACAAACTCAGCTTTTCACCTGGTCTTTAAAATCTGAAGTGGCCATCAAGTATGAAGAATACCACACAGAATAAATGTTCCAGTTTGAAGTTTAATGCCAAAAAAAGCCCAGTGTCTTTTTCATACTTGGCTTTTCTTGCTATGCTGAGAACTATCCAGTCAAAATAAGTCATGACTTGTATTTCACAGTGTGTGTGTGTGAGAGAGAGAGAGATGAAATAGTAAGCTTGACTTCTGTTAGAAGAGTACCTCTTTGTACAGTGTTTTGACAATAAAATTTTAATAAAAGTGAACTAAATCTATATTGTTGATTCACAGTCTTGACTTATTATTATTATTATTTGCAAGGTAGGGTCTCACTCTGGTCCAGGCTGACCTGGAATTAACTATGTAGTCTCAGGGTGGCCTCAAACTCTCAGCGATCCTCCTACCTCTGCCTCCCAAGTGCTGGGAGAGGAGGACAGCAGAGGGCTCGATGGAAGGCTTCTCAAAGGACAGCTGCACCTGAGCGTCCAAGTGGTGGCTGTGCATAGGACTTTGGAAGCTTCTAGCTTTCATTGTTCAGCAACTTGCTAAGGGAACCTCCCCTCCTCTATCTCTAGTGCCCCCCTTTAAAAAAACATTTTATTTTTATTTATTTATTTGTTTATTAGAGAGAGAGAGAGAGTGAGTGAGAATGGGCCCACCAGGGCCTCTAGCCACTGCAAATGAACTCCAGACGCATGCACCACCATGTGCATCTGGCTTACGTGGGACCTGGAGAGTCGAACTGGAGTCCTCAGGCTTTGCAGGCATATGCCTTTAACTGCTAAGCCATCTCTCCAGCCCTCTAGTCCCCTTTTTGATGATTGAGATTATACAGTGTCTCTAGAGGTGCCTGTGCTAGGGTTACAATCTGATAAAACCAGGAGCCACTAGGGTTACGCAAGATGGTTAGGACACATCCTTTTACTGTCCTAACCCCCATGGGAGTCCCAGAAACCTGCAGGAATTCTTGATTCTCAGCTGGGGTGAGGCTTCAGGCTTCATTCCTTTCCATGGCCTATGATTGTCCTTGCTTTTCTATCAACTCAATTAACTTAAAGTTACTTTCCTAGACGCAGGCTTTGTAGAAAACTGTATGGCACAATACAGGCCTGGTCCTAGCCAGACCACATGGCAGAAGAAACCAGGAAGTGGCTTCTGTGAACATGGTGTTCTGCGCAGGCTTGGCGTGACAACAGCTACAGTCCCATGCTCGCAAGAAGCCTGCTACGAGATGACCTGTCCAGAGACAGGCTGTCATTGGTCACAAAAAGGGGACCACCCCATACAATGATTAGCCAGCCAAGCCCCTTAAAACCCACGTGCACTTCCTCAATAAACGAGTTTGCGGCAGCTCGCCCTCTGCTGCTTCCACCCAACTCCTGGAGTCTGTGTCGTGACTCTGCGCTGCTCACCCCAACTCGGCAGAGACCCTACTGTCCCTCCTGGGCTGGCCTTAGAGGGGGACCGCAACAGAAAACCTTGCCTTAGATTATGGGGGAAGGGTGTCATGCCCAGGCCAGCCTTGGACTCACAGTCCTTCTACCTTGGTCTCCCAAGTGCTGGGATCACAAGCATGTACCACCAGGCCCAGTGCTAACTCTACTTTCTAAAATGAGCAAGACTGTAATCAGAGCCAAATGGCTGCCCAATGAAGGCACTTAAGATTATATATAACTGGCATCACAAGAGAAAAGAGGCAGAAAGAGAGATATATCACTATATGTGCAGGGGCAGTGACTCCTGCAGGCATGCTAATGGCCAGTCCATCAGGCTAACCATGAAGGTGGGCAAAATGAAGCTGCTGGGTACAAGCTGTGGCAGAACTGAGGGAGGAAGGGGTAGGTGACACGTCATGACAACAACCCTCCATGACTCAGCTGTGACAACTATGCTGGCCGAAAGCTGTGTGGAAGAGCTTCTTGTATTACACCAAAGACAGCTTTATGACTGCGCTAGTAAATAATCTACTCAGGCCACATACCCATGACTTGACCACCCATTGTCTTCAGGGACTGTGAGTTACAGACCACGCCAGGCAGGGGACCCATCACTCTTTATGGAACAGAACAAGACAGGAGTGTATGGATCCAAGCAAAAGGAAAATGCTTACACGTAGAGAGCCAAACCAGTAGACACCATTGACATAGCCGTGTCTACCTGCAGCTGAACGCAGAGACCTGAGTGGCGCGTAGCTCCGCCCTAGTTCCTCCTCTTGGGCTGCGTTATGGGCTTGACCACGTGCAGAAAAACGCCTCATTCCTGCATCGTCTGATCTTGTCCCCTCATTCCCATGCTTTTTTCTATATTTGACAAAAGAGAGTCGTTGCCAAAGTTTTTCTGAGTGTGTATAAAATAAGTCGACACTGGTTAGGCAGTGCTGCAGTGTCTCCATCAGAGCCTGAGGACCACCCGATCCCAGCTTTCACTCTATTATCTGTGTCTGTCTTCCCTTCTTTCTAGTCGCCCCGACAGATTAAAGCCACACTGGTCATGGCACTTAAAGGCTTACGTTCAGTCTCATTTTTGAAAACCAATGAAAAAGTACAAGATAGAAAGGCACCTCCAATCTACGTCAAATCCTAGGAAGAGCTAGAAGTTTCCATATACAGGGCCTTAGTACTCACCAAGCTGTCAGTAAAACCAGACCCAGCCGCCCTTTTCTTCCGCAGGTTGCAGTAATAAGAGCATTTGCTCACAGAGACAGATCCTGCGGTTACTCCCAAAGTTTCTCTGACATGTCTCAATTATCCAGCCTGAAATATTATAATGGATGCCGTGAAAAACAAAGCAAAATGGCCGGGCGTGGTGGCGCATGCCTTTAATCCCAGCACTCGGGAGGCAGAGGTAGGAGGATCGCCCAGAGTTCGAGGCCACCCTGAGACTACATAATTAATTCCAGGTCCGCCTGAGCCAGAGTGAGTCCCTACCTCGAAAAACAAAACAAAACAAAACAAAACAAAAAAAACAAAAAAACCAAAAACAAAAACAAAACAAAGCAAAATGAAGTCAGGAGGCTTTAGATTTAAATGCAAGCAGGGCAACAGAAGGTGCCTGGGACATAAATACAGGAGAATGTCTTCCTGGCTCTGGGACGAGGCGGTACTGGTCCCTCAGTACACCAGAGAAGAGGAGTTCTTTCTAGAACTTCAGGGGAACAAGAGCCGTAACTAGAAGAGATTTTTTTTAAAGCCATGTAAAGGAAATTTTTACTCAGTGAAGACATGTACTCAGAATATGTAAAGACCTCTCACCATTCAATAAAGAAAAACAAGCTTCTCATGAAATGCAGTTCGCAGGCATGTTTGCAGGTTGTTAGCTGGGCCCTGCTCATGTGCCCGTCCCTTGATCTCACTCTGGGCTCTATTCAGCTCAGATTTCTGTGCAGCTGACTGCCTCAGGGTCACATCTTTTCATTCACATTGAAATTTTTTTTGTCTTTTTTCCCTCCCTCCCTCTCTTTTCTTTTTCTCCTTCCTTCCTTTCTTTATCTTTCCTTTCCTTTCCCTTCCCTCTATTTTTCTCCTCTCCCTTCCCTTTACAGCTTTTCTTCTCTGTAGTATGAAGAATTAAACCTAGGGCTTCATGCATACTAGGAAAGTGCTCTACCACTTAACCACATGCCCCAGTTCTTTTTAAAAATTATTTTATTTATTATTATTTATTTGAGAGACAGAGAGAAGAAGAGGCCTATAGAGAGAAAGAAAGAATGGGCATGCCAGGGCTTCCAGCCACTGCAAACGAACTCCAGGCGCACGTGCCCCCTTGTGCATCTGGCTTATGTGGGTCCTGGGGAATCGAACTGGGGTCCTTAGGCTTCACAGTGCTCCAGGCTTGAGCGTCAGAGTGCTGACCTCTGATGCTGTGCTCTGGATTTTTCTACTGACATCAGGATATGGAAGAAAACTCCTTTATTTCAACTTAACTTTTTTTTCAATAGAAATTTTTTTTTTTTTGGTGACATGTTACAACTGAAGACGCAAAACGAGTGCTAAGAAAACTCAACAGAAGCATTGTAGTAACATTTTTCTTTTTAATTGATATGCAATAATTGAACATACTTGTGGAGTATGGTGTGATATCTCATGACGTGTTTATAACATGTGCCGGTCAGGGCAATCAGTTGCTTTATGTTTGAAGCCTGTGAGCTCTAATTCTCCAGAAACAACAGGTCGTCAGGAAACGGAGCCAGCCCGGCACACTGTGGAACACTAGAATTCATTCCTCCTATCGAGCTGTGAACATGGCCACTGCTGCCCACTGAGGCAGGGTGTTTGCCAGCCACTGTCCGCCTCCCTCTCAAGGTGTAGGGCTGAGGCGAGGCCAGGCAGGTCCAGCAGGGCTTCTTAGAGGATGGCATTGTTTTCAGCTATCTGAAAGGAAATCTACCATACTGCCCAGCGGCCCATGCATCCTTCCATCCACATTTCCTATGTCCAACAGATGTTGGGTGGGCGTCTGTGTTTGAGCCCCTCTCCTTGGCTCTCCCACGAAAAGAAGCTGTAGGCTCAATGGGGCTCATCCTTCATTTCTGCAGGTGTCAAAGTCGTCTTTCAAAGGGAAAATATAAGATACGAAGAGTCCCCTGGAAGAACTTGGTGGGGTTCAGACTAAGAGTAGGCTTCCACCCTTCCCCTTGGGTGTTCCATACCCTTCCCTAGTCACTGCCTTATGTCTGCTTCTAGAACACTCCAAGGATGGGAGCAGAGAGCAGAGGAGGCCTAATAACCTTCACATGGACCCGAGGCAGCAGGAGAACAGCCCTTACCTGGACTAATAGACACATTTCCAAGCCAGCTTCTCAGAAGGCAGCCACAGCTGGCATGGTGGCTTGTGCAACATCCGGGGCCTCCACACACTCCTTCAGAGCAGCGCCAGGCTGGGTCAAGATGCTCATCTTCCTGTGTGTTAGGAAATGCCCAGCCTTAACATGGGGCCAGGGACAGTGGGTGGCTGTGGCTTTTCCCTGTCGCTCTGCCAGGGGCTTTCTGAAGATGGAGTGACCAGATCATGTCCAGATAAGAAGTAGAGGACATCACTCACAAACAGCACAGATCAAGAGATGGAAGCTGTTGCAGTCGGGGTCACGGTGCTGCCAGAAATCACCCGACCAGGAGCAGCTTGTGGGGAAAAAACGGTTCACTTTGGCTTATAGGCTCGAGGGGGAAGCTCCATGATGGCAGGGGAAATGATGGCACGAGCAGAGGGTGGACATCACCCCCTAACCAATATCACGTGGACAATAGCAACAGGAGAGTGTGCCAAACACTGGAAAGGGGACACTGGTTATAACACCCATAAGCTTGCCCCCAACAATACACCACCTCCAGGAGGCTTTAATTTCCAATTGCCATCAGCTGGGGAACCTAGCATCCAGAACACCTAAGTTTATGGGGGACACCTGAATCAAACTGCCACAAAGACGACAGTGTGCAGAAGTCAGTGAAGTCAATGCATCTTGGTTTCCTTATGTAGTTAATGTCACATTATTTCATGTGGGTTTGTAATGGAACAAGATGGTTTTATTTTCAAGTATGTATAGCTTTTCCACCTTGATTTCAAAGATCCTTGAAGATGGTAACCTCTCTTCCCCTTTCTACATATTATTATTATTATTATTATTATTATTATTATTATTATTTTGGAGAGAAACACAGAAAGAGAGAGGGGGAGAGGAAGACAGAGATGGGCGTGCCAGCGGCCTCTCAGCTGCTTTGAATGAAATCCAGATGCGTGTGCCCCCTTGTGGTCAAGTGCGGCATTATGCCCTTGTGTCACTTTGCATCTGGCTAAACATGGGACCTGGAGATTGGAACCGCTGGAGATTGAAACCAGCATTCTTAGGCTTAGGAGGCAGGTGTCTTAACCGCTAAGCCATCTCTCCAGCCCACCTTTCTACATATCATTTTAAACCCACCACACAGCAGCCATATAAGACATACAGTAAAGCTCCAGTGAGCTCACTGACTGGGTTAAAGCACAAAGAATATATTTATCTCAGTGCCACCACTCTCCCTCATCTGGACGTGGGTTGACGATGACCGACTCCCTCCTAACTCTTGAGAGAGACAATGCTGGGGGCTTCTGGGAAAGGCTGCCTTCTTAGAGACTTGTGTGGCCCTGTGGGGGCTGGGTTGCTGTAACCCATCTGGCCACCAGCCTGGGGAATGGAGCCAACACTGCAGGCAAAGGAGAAGACAGACTCTGGCCTACTCTGCTGTGTTCAGCCACCAGGTCAACCATCTCTGCAGAGGCACCCACCATCTCATGATGCGAGAGGACACTCTGGCTGATTCCATGGCCTGTTTGAGGCAGTAGATATGCTATAGCTGCAGACGCAGCGCCAGAATGATAGAGTAACTCCGCCACCGGGTCAGAAACCTTCTTGCTGTTAACTGTTCAGAGAAATCACACCAGGCCAGCAGCATGTATGAAGCCCCACAAAGCCTGCTTGGGGTCCTTGTCCACTGGCTTCCCTGTGTGTGATTAGCATCAGCCAGAGAATGGCTGACACGGTGCCCTATAACATAACCCCTCGCAAATGTATGAATCGATTCATGGATTAATGAATTAACACATGAACAGGCTATCAGGGGAGTGGCTTTGGTATAAGTGAGCTCCCTCTAGCACGTGTCCTGTGCCTTGCTGAGAGATGCCTCTGCTAGGCTGTTAAGCAGCAAGATCCCTCGCAGATGCCAGCCCTGTGTGGCAGGATTCCTGTAGTCCAGACTAGAAAAAATAAACTTATTTTCCTTACAAATTACCCCATTTCAGTTACTATAAGCTAAGATAATAATCTGCTGAAAATGACTCAGTGGTTAAGGGACTTGCCTGAAAAGCCTAAGGACCTGGGTTCAGCTCCCTAGACTCATAAAACCAGTTGTACAAGGTGGCGAATGCACCTGCAGTTTGCAGTGGCTAGAGGCCCTGGTGTGCCCATTCTCTCTCCATCTCTTTCTCTCTCTCTACTTGCCGCTCTCTTTCAAATAAATAATAAATAAAGGAGCTTGTAGAAAATACATATATTAATGGGCTTGAATCTAATGCTCACTGAGTAACTTCCTGTCCACGAATCCGTCCTCTCTCAGGAGGGGAATTTCTCACCTTGCTCCCTCTTGTTTACAGCCTCTCTGAAGGAAAACTGGAATGTTCTCAACAGCTATCACAGGAGCATTCCAGGAAACAGCCAAACTCCAACACCAGCCAAAGAAAGGGCTACTAGGAATTCCTTCTCAGCCCGGTCTTCAACATTCTCACTCCGCCAGGCACGGAATGCGTAGTTCCAGCAGGTTGTCACCCTCATGTAGGGATCCAGGGAGCTTGTTGTTGCTCTGGGGACACTGGCCTAAGCATCCAGGACCGCTAATGGCTGCTTCTCCAGCCAGGAGCAAAAGACAAGATGGATGTGAAAGTCTTGGCTCTGGGGAGTCTTTGCTGCCTGGCCTGGCTACACTGGATGGTTCTTCATGGGCAAAATGAAACCACCAGTGCTTATGTCTCCCAGCTGTAGTGGAGTGTGCCCTTACCTGTTTGCTGGCTTTCCACACTGGGATTCTGCAGGCCCCTCGATCCTCCCCACCCCAGTCCCAGCTTGCTCCCTGGGGCTCAAGTCTTCTTCCATCAGCCGGCAGAGCACACTGCTGCCCAGCGTCAGGGTGCTGTGCGCCCGCTCATCTGTTAGCTCAGCCTCTTGCTACAAAGTTGCCCGGATTTCCTAACACTGTCCTCCAAAAGCCAGAGAGGCTTAAGATTGAAGGGAGGAGAGAGAGCTCTCCCATGGAGAAGCTACCTGCCAGGCTCTTCCTTCCCCTCTGGAGAAAGGGAACGACAGCTAGGAGCCTCCAGCAGACCCACAAGCAAATCATTCATCCTAATCACATTTTGTTGCCCCAAGCTGAGCAATGGCTCAGAGTTCGACCCTGGCTCCCGCCCCTCGCTTGATCTTCACCTGGCAGGAGGAGCTCGTGGAGAGCCTGAGCTGCAGGATCATGAGGTGGCAGGCCGGAATGTCTGCGTCTCCTCTGGCACAGTCCTTTCTTCTCCAGACACCAGGCAGCAGGCAAGTGCCTGTGAATCTCAGCTTATGCTAAGGCCCCTTCTTTGCCTTGGGGAACTGCACCCCAGGAATATACTCAGGGTTAACAGTGTCAACAGACATTCCCCAGCCTCCTCCCAGAAGCATCGAGTTCTCCTCTTTGATCTGTCCACTGTCTGTCCTGCAGGGTTTTGCTATCCCGACAGCCTTTCCTCGTGTTCAGAACTGGACGCGCTGCATTACCAAGAGTCTGACTAAGGCTAAAGGAACAGGATTATGTCAAGTGATGGCTCCGCACAACACACTCCTCTTAATGTTCCTCAGGATTCGGCTGGTCTGAGGGAAGAAGGCCCAGTGAAGAACATCAGGGCCGGGGTTGGTCACCGGCCTGCAGCTCTCAGGAGTCTCTCCTACATGCAGAGTGGCTCAAAGGGGATGCAAGGGCCCCTGCTCCTGGAAGAGGCCTGAAGGGCTGGAGGGCATGTCTGTTAAGAAGAAACTGGGTCATCCCAACTCAGCCGCCTCAAAGCACAGCATTCTCCTGGCACACGGGGTGGGTACCAGCATGGCACTCTGCCTGGTCCTGCACTATTCAGGTATTCTGGATGCCACCAGTAATGATGCACCTCCCCCACCACACACACACACACACACACACACACACACACACACACTGTCATTTTCTCTTCAGGACAAACCCCGTGCCTTTTCTGAGTCATAGTCTCCCAGTGCACGGGGCATATCACCAGACAGTCCCAATACTACTTTGTAATGCAAGAGTGGTTTCCATCTTTGGCTTTATTTTATTCCTTTTTTTTATTTTTTAAAGATTTCATTTTATTTTTATTTTATTTATTAGAGACACAGAGAGAGTTATAGAGAGAGAGATAAAATGAGTACACAGGGCCTCTAACCACTGCAAACAAACTCCAGATGCATGTGCCACCATATGCATCTGGCTTACGTGGGACCTGGAGAATCGAACCTGGGTCCTTAGGTTTCACAAGCATGTGCCTTAACCACTGAGCCATCTTTCCAGCCCTTATTTCTTGTGTTTGAGATAGGTTCTTGCTCCATAGTCCAGGTTAATATCTAACCCGGTATCCTCTTGCCTCAACCTCCCATGAGCTGGAGTGAGAGGCCTGTACCACCACCTCCAGCATATGCTTTTATTGTTTTGTTCTGTTGCTGCTGCTGAGGATAGATCCCCAGCCCTGCACCTGTTAGAAGCAGTCTGCTGCTGCAGGCTACCTCCAGTCCTCACAGCTCTTTCCTACTGGGGCAGTTTAGGGGTGACAAGACCCCAAGGTGAATAGCTTCTTCTTGACTAAAAGCAGGAATTTTCCTTGGGCCTGGATGGGGAAATCCAGGCCACCTCACTTTACTACAGACCAGAAATGCCAGAAGGGTCTAGCCTCTCCTTATCTCTGTCCCCTTAGGGAGTCTGTCCACTCCCTTCTGAGAAGGCCCTTGCTAGAAAACTAAGATGTCTGGAAAGATTGCTTTTTTCCAGATATCCTGGCCCCAGACACCTGACTTCAGGACTACCTGGCCAAAGCAGCCACCTTTACACAGGACTCACATTAAAAACAACAACAACGAAAAAACCCACAAAAAAAAACCCAAGTCTTGAGCTGGGCTTCTCAAAACCCCTCCTGGCTTCTTGGGCAAAAACTCTTTTGCTTCCTTCTCTTAAGCCCCGGGCCTCTCAACCCCTCTCTTGTCTCCCTGGGCAGGAGCGATGTCTTCCTTCCTTCCCTTACGCTCTCCCTCCTAAAGCTCTAAGCTGCAATAAAATCTTTCTGAACCTCATTCTCTGGCCTGTGGATTTCATCTGTCAAATTCATAAAACAAGGATCCTGGGACACCCCAAAATTATTGATGCATTGGCAGAGGAACCCCCAATTCCTGTGTCACTGCTAAGTTCCTTTCCTTGAGAGGAGGGAAAGGGACTTTCATTTAGGGACTGCCTGGCACAATTCTGGCCGTGTGTCAGAGTTTGAGTTAGGACTGACTCTGCTGATGCCAAAGCCCCACCTCACAATGTCATATCCTTCCACTTTATCAGCTTGGCCCATCGGTAACGGCCTTGTACCCGAACAGTTCCTGAGAAATGGCCTCACAAATGGCATAGTCTCGGGGGATGTTGAGAAAGAGCAAACTGGAGGGCTGGCAGAATTTGACAGTTTTCTTGAAGGGAGGGGTTTACACTTCAGAGGAGGACTGGTTGAAAGATAATGCACAAGTCTTGAACCAGTAAAAGGCAAGGGTGCTTCCTGCGGTCCCCGTTCCTCTTCCTGCCCTGACTACAGCAGAGCAAAGGTCCAGCTGGGCAGAACAGCGCCAGGGCCATTCTCCTCTGGCCAGGCTGAAGCCCAGGCTGCAACTCACCTGTGCTCCAGCCCTGGCTTCCTCTGTCCCAGGCTCGCATTCAGACAGAACCCAAGGCCCAGACTGAGGCGTGCTTGGCTCCCTCCCTCAACTTGCCTTCCGGAAGGTCCCCAAAGACAGAGTGGTTTCCCTCTCTCCTGGACGCCCTGCAGCCCCTTCCTGGAGTGTCCCTTCCAGGGGAACAAGGTGATGATAGAGCTCCCTGCCTGTCTGTGCTGTTCCGGCTTCAGCCAGGTTCCCTGGCACCTGTCTTGCTGTTCTCACGGCACCTTTTCTAAATGTCACCTGATGGCTGGAAGCCACAGGCCCTCCATGGGGTTGACTCGTCGTCCTCTTCATCAAAGTGAGAGGTTCAGGCCAGCCACATTGGCGGTCACCTGCAAAAGCCATGGCCAAGTGGCCCCTGAGAGCATCCTCCATCCCTGCCATGGCAGATGTACTTCCTGGACGCTCTGATTCAGGTCAGCGCCCATCCCATCCTTAGGTCTCTCTCTGCCAGCCCTGGAGCTCCATCCTCTCCCTTCCCCAGCTCTTCTCCCAGAATTTCCGCTGGGTCATGACTGAGCTGGCAGAGACACTGTTGGCTCAACCCTCCAGTTTTAGTTCCTGAATTTGGCTTTCTGCCTTAGCCATTTGACCTTGACCGCTTTGGCTTCAAAGGAGCCATTTGGTGGAGGCAGAAGGTCCCTGGGGGAGGCAGCCAGGGCAGGAGGGTTTGGGTGAGCCTCTGGCCTCCTTGCCAGGCCACCCAAAGGCAGGGCCTGTGACGATTCTTGCTGAAGTGGGTCTCAGGCATGTGGCCCTCAGGTCGGGCTTCCATCTGGACTACTTACTTACCTGGAAGTCTAGGACGGGAGTTCTGGGAGTGAAAGAAAACATAGAATTCTTCTCTTCCTTAACATTCTTGCTCTTGGGTTCTTTTGAGGGGAGCCGAACAATATTAAAATCAAAGAAAGCCCAAAGCGGTGACACCCAGAGCTGACACTCAGTGGGTAGTGGCTGTGTGCCCCTGGGCCACTTGTTTAACCTCTCTGGGCCTTATCCTGTCCATAAAGCCCCAGGGTTGCCATGCTCAGGGATAACTGTGTGTGTGTGTGTGTGTGTGTGTGTGTGTGTGTGTGTGTGTGTGCACCTCAAATTATCTACCTTTCTGGGTCTGTTTGTGCTAACACAAAATGACCCAAAAGTGCTGGAAAGACCCACACAGCACCACAATGAGGCTGCATCTAAGCATCAAGACAGCTCGTCATTTCTGTTTGTCCACAGAGTTAGCTGGAAGGCAGCGCAGAGATCTACTGGTAAGCAACCCTTCTCCATGCCCCTGTTACACATCCGAGAGGCATCACCACCCAGGCGTCGCACTGGCAGACACCAGAACCTTCTGGAAAAGGTCCCTAGGGGTGTTTTCAATCCCTGGGTCTTGTTACTTATTAACAAAAGCAAGGCCAAAATCCACTTTTTTAAAAAAAAGATTTTATTATTTACTTATTTATTAATTAGAGACAGATAGACAGAGAGGGAGAGAATGGGCATGCCAGGGCCTCTAACCACTGCAAATGAACTCCAGACACATGCACCACCATGTGCATCTGGCTTACGTGGAACCTGGAGAATTGAACCGGGGTCCTTAGGCTTCGCAGGCATGTATCTTAATTGCTAAGCCATCTCTCCAGCCCCCAAATTCACTTTTGCTTCCCAGGAAGAAACATCATTTGAAACAGGAACACTCTGTTGGCCTTTTAAAAGGTCAAGGCAGGTAGGGGTCAGAGAAAAGATAGGCAGGGGCAGTAAAAGGCTGAGAATCTGTGGACCATATGCTAAGTAAAGTTACTTCTGGCAAGAGGGACAATGACACAGGAAAGGCGTCACTTGGCAGGAATTGCATGTCCTACAAATAGTGGTCTCTGGGTGTTTCCAGGTTCTGGGCATTTTGCTCAAAGAATTGAAGAAAGTCCCAAGTATCAAGACAACTGCTAAGAGCTATGCAATGGTAAAGGTTGGAGCACTGCCAAAGGGACAGTGGGCCACTCACGTACTTCAAGGCTTCTTTTTATCGGGTTTTTAGGGGAGGGTGGACTGGCTGCTAAGAGTAGAGTTTTAGTGGTACTCTGGTTTGATTGACAGGTTTGGGTTATACAACATTTTCTCTACACACACGTTCTTTCCCATAATGCATCTGCTTTTAATCATATGCACCCACAGTTATACATAGGCATAAGATGGCAAACCGTAGTGTATCCCCTAAAAGTTCACATAGAGGACACAGTTTGCCTTACTGTGCATGTCCCCCAAATGAGTCCAGGCTGGGTGGCCCTGTGCTGTTCAGTTCTGGATCGATCTAAGAGTACATATTGAATGGCTACTGGTCATGAGGAACGGTCGCTAAGAGGAGGGGAAAACTAGCTCCTGGTTTGGAGTGGGGTGTACCTGCAGCTCGGTACAGGTGGGTCCCGGCTTGTCTGCAGGTGGCTAGGTGCGCTCTTTAGGAAAAGGTGTGTTTACTGCTCAAGCCAAGGCGGTTAGGGCTAAAACCTTCCTGTGCCTGCCTCACTAGCTTGTTCTCTGCAGGTGGGGGGAAGAGGACAGTGCCGTCCCTAGGACATTTTTCAGACCTCGTCCACCTCTCTCCCCACCTTGATGATTCACAGCGGTGTGCTTTGAGAGACCTTTTCCCAGAGATAACCCATGATGTCTTCATACTATTCATGGAACTGCGTCTAGCAAAATGAACTTCTCCTACTTCTGTCAATCACATTCTTTCCCGGGCCCAAGCGTAGCCCGGGTGAGGGAGTCTTGGTGCCAATCTTCATGAATTTGGTCTGTTCGTATTGTGTGTGTAAATATCTGTACACTGTTAAGTCGTGGTCACAGGAGACCACAAGGTCATGGACAGTTGGTATCCACTAATCTTGAACCACACTTGGAGTGATAGTTTCAACCTCTCCTCCCAAATGTTCTTATTGGAGCTGTCAATCCTACTGCTATCTCCTCTGGCTTCTGCCCTATCTCTCTCTCTCATCCTTGCCTCAACCTATGTCCCAGAGTGGATAAATACCTAAGAGGCCACAAGCCAGGTAAGGTAAGGAAGAGACTGCAAGGTGTGGCTGTGTATAGGCACCTTATTTCAGGACCAAAGGGTACCGCATAACCTAAATCTCCAAACCTTCGTAATGAGAGTCTGGACATTACCAAGTGTATTACAACGGGCTTCTCTTATAAACAGCCTCACTGTCAGACTCGTCAGTCCAATGGGTATTGATTCCTGTGTGTTCTTAAATTCCTTGGAGAAATTAAAGCAAGCTATGGTCTCTTGGACTCTGTCCCAAAATATTGTATTCATACAATTTTGCTTATCATCTTGTGAGTTTCACAGAGCTGCTAAGCAGCTTTTAGGTAAGATGCAAGATCTTGAGCCAAATGCAGATGATGAATAGATGTGATCCCTTTCTTCTGTTAGCTTACAACAGCGAGAAAGAACACTGTGCTAACCAGAGTATGGCGTGACAAATGCCATTGTGGGAGACCATGAACCAACGTATATGCAATTTTTTAAAAATATTTTTTTATTTTTGGAAAGAGACACAGAGAAAGACAGACAGAGAGGGAGAGGAAGACAGATAGAGATGGGCGTGCCAGCAGCCTCTCACCTGCTGTGAACGAACTCCAGATGCATGCACCCCCTTGTGGGTAATTGCGACATTACACCCTTGTGTCACTTTGCATCTGGCTAAACGTGGGACCTGGAGATTGGAACCAGGTTCTTAGGCTGAGCAGGCAGACACCTTAACTGCTAAGCCATCTCCCCAGCCCCAATTTTTTAAAAAATATTATTTTATTTATTTGCAAGCAGAGAGAATGAGAGAAGGAATGAGAAAGGGAATGAGAGAGGGAACTGGAGCACCAGGGCCTCCTGCCACTGCAAATGAACTTTAGATGCATGCACTACTTTGTGCAGCTGGCTTTACATGGGTACCGAATTAAACCCAGGCTAGCAGGCTGCTAGGCCACTTTTCCAACCCCTATATATACAATTTTATTATGCTGATTTTATCACATAGAGTAGATAAGTGTTATTCAAACATGTTTGGGTTACTTTAAAAGTCTACATTCTCATGTCCTTATAAAAGGGGGTGCTCAACCTTCGGGCTTTTCTTCTTCTGGGTGACATTGGATGGAGATTGTCTTGGGGCACATTTTAAATACAGTAAACACTGCTTCAAAATCTGTGTGTATGCTATTAATATCTAAAGCCTTCTGGGAGCCTCTGCATGGCTATTCTGCAAAGGACAGAGTAAACATCAACTAGTTCTGACAAAAATGAGGTTGTCAGAAGTGACATCATAAAGGTGACTTCTAAATGGGCCCCAGAGTGGAATGGGCAAAGAATTTTAATAGGTGTTAGGGAACCTGACTGATGGAGGGGTGTCAGCAATAAATGCTACAACTCTGCACTGAAGTGTCTTGGGCATTTATGTAGGAGCCTGGCAAACGCATAGATAACAACTCTACTTGTAAGCCATTTTCTCCTGCGTTTCCTCATGTCTTCACAATGTTATCTAAAGAAATGTGCTCACACCACGAAAAGAGTCTTTGCAGACACCATCTGAAATATTTTGGTGGCTCTTCAGGACGTGGGTATTGGTGGCCTGTTCCCATAGCAGGAGGTTGAAATGAAGTGCCAGGCAGGCACAGATGCACAGGTGCAACTGCTGAACCAGGACCCTGCATGGGGAGAGAAGGCAGCGCTGTACTGAGGCAGCTGCAATCTGGGGGAGATACTTCCTGGGTCAGGAGACCTGAGGGTGGGGTTTTGACATTGCAAATGCTGACACTGGTGACACTGTGTGACCAGCCTCAGTGGTGCTTGGCACACAGTCACCCTGCAAAACTCAGTCCTTGGATGCATAAAGACTAGGTCTGCAAGGAACTTTAGATTAGCCCTCTTTTAACAATGGGAAGTAGAATTGTTAGTCTATGCCTCTTTTTATCAAAAATTTACTATGAACATTTAGACCAGGTATTCTTTAAAAATTAGGTCTGCTCTAAATTAGGATTGTGGATTTTAAAAATTTATTTATTTTTCATTTTTCATTTTTATTTTATTTTATTTTGATTTTTAAAGGTAAGGTTTCACTCTATCCCATGCTGACCTGTAATTAACTATGTGGCCTCGAACTCACAGTGATCCTCCTACCGCTGCCTTCCTAGTGCTGGGATTAAAGGCGTGCACCACCATGCCTGGCTAGGATTGTTGATTTTTAAAAATATTTTATTTTTATTTATTTATTTATTTGACAGAGAAAAAGAGAGAGGTTGAGAATTGGCATGCCAGGGCCTCCAACCTCTGCAAACAAACTCTAGATGCATGTTCCACCTTGTGCATCTGGCTAATGTGGGTCCTGGGGAATCAAACCTGGGTCCTTTGGCTTTGCAGGCAAATGCCTTAACCACTAAGCCATCCCTCCAGCCTGGATTGTGGATTTTTTAAAATATTTTTATTTTTATTTATTTATTTGAGAGAGAGAGAGTTCGAGGTCACCCTGAGACTACATAGTTAATTCCAGGTCAGCCTGGACCAGAGTGAGACCTCCACTCAAAACCAAAATATATATATATTTTTTTTTATTTTTATTTATTTATTTGAGAGAGAGAGAGAGAGAATGGGCACGCCAGGGCCTCCAGCCACTGCAAACGAACTCCAGATGCATGTGCCTCCTTGTGCATCTGGCTTACGTGGGTCCTGGGGAATCAAGCCTCGAACTGGGGTCCTTAGGCAGGCAAGCACTTAACCGCTAAGCCATCTCTCCAGCCCTGGATTGTGAATTTTTAAATCCCCAAACAAAACATTTCTTGGCAGTGCTGAGAAAACCTAGGGCCTCATGAATACTAGGCAAGTGCTTTGTCAGCTATACCCGCATCCCTCAGAATTTCCCTAAGACTCCCATTGAGAACTAAGAGCCGCCTAGTCAAAGTAGCAGAGTCCTAGCAGCGGAGCTGGGGTGGGGAAGCAGGATCCACCGTCCGGCCCGCCTGCAATGCACTGTCATCTATAAGCCTTGGCCACCCGAGGCGCCATGACGGCAGCAGCTTCAGCAGCTCCAAGCATGTGAGAGACGCTGATGTCCCCCAGGTCCAAGTCAGTCCCTGCGTTTTGACAGCATCTCAGGTGATCAAATGAACATTCACATCTGAAAAGCTTTGCTCATGGAAACTTGTAGCCTTGTGGTTATAAATCGTAGAGAAGGTGAACTCCAGGCTGGGGGGACTTTTCATCTGGAGAAGGAAATGGATTACAGATGAAATTATTTTCTTGGGAAGTTGGTGAGGCCGGGTGCTCAGGAAAGGGCCGGCCCAGCCCATCTGACCACCACACCGGCTCTGCTGACCTCTCTGTGCCAGAGGGGACACTGGCACCGTTGCTGCACCTGTGCTCCGGGGATCTTGCCCTCCTCACTGAACTCACAGTGCCCGGTGCACAAGCTATTGACCCGCCCCATCCTCCCTGGGTAAAGCAGATAGACACTACTATCGGGGTGCCTCTGGCCCACCTTGGGGACATAGTCAAATGATGGACGAGAAGATCATGATTCCTAAGCTTTCTTCAAAGTCCTAGCTCCATGGGTATGTACATACCTCTGTTAAATAAGATTTTACGTGAGACCATTTGTTTGGACTGGGCTCCTGCACAGAGCCTAAGAGCCCCACCATCTTAGGTTTAGCCATAATGACCGGCTGTGGCTGGTGGCAGAGGCCTGGTGGCCCAGCAGCAAAACACTGGCTGTTGGGTGGCTGGTGATGCACTGAGTTCTCTGCCCTATTTCTGGTTTCCTATAGATGTGGTCAGGACATATTTTTTGGTGTGCATGGGGAGGGGCATCAGGTCTCATTTGGGCGGCTGGCTGATCCTTGGCTCATCTTCTGTATACTGTGGTAAAATCAATCCTACTAAATTCATCTGATCTGAGGGGTTTTCATAAGTCTGAAGGATGTTTCTTTTGCAACATATCGAAGACTTTCTGGTGCCTGTTTATGTTAGCACCTAGTTCATTCTGCTAACTAAGCAGATAGAATGATTCTCACCAGGCAAAACTCCCAAATTTTAATAAATACAGCATTAAAGTCATTACAGAGGCTGTGTGAGCCTGCAGTCCTTAGAATGAAAACCATTCTAGACAGCCTCCACTTGACTCGTGTCTCACAAAATGAATCATGAAAACAAAAGAAATGAAGCAAAAGATTCTCTAGCCTGATGGCTGGAGGTTGGTACCGAGGGTTCAAGTCACAAAACAGTGTTGTGGCCTTTGTCCATTCCCACGGTGACTTGGGAGACACAAGCCAAGGTGGGACGCAGTACCTTTGAAGGAACATGTCACACCAACATGTGAACGTAGTCCGCACATGCCCCTTGTCCTGTTGAAAGGAGCCTCTAGTGAGTGGAAAGTTACCCCTCCATCGTTTGACCCTGCCTTCTTGGTGTGAATGCCCAGAGCCCTGCAAAGGAGTTCCGGGATAGAGAGTCATGGATCTGGGCTGGAGAGATGGCTTAGAGGTTAAGGCGTTTGCCTGTGAAGCCGAAGGACCCATGTTGGATTCCCCGGGACCCATGTAAGCCAGATGCACAAAGTGGCGCATGCATCTGGAGTTTGTTTGCAGTGGCAGAAGGCCCTGGCACACTCATTCTCTCTCTTTCTGTTTTTCTCTCTCTCTTCTCTCTTTGTCAAATAAATTTTAAAAATTAAATTAAAAAGAAGAGTTGTGGATCTGTTTTGTCCCCACTATGAACTTAGCACATTTTTTATGTTTCTAAAAATTCCAAGTTTATTTGAAAGCATCATATTAAGTATGAATCTCAGTTAAAAAAAATCTATGTTGAATTTTTGAGATACAGACTTACACAAAACAGATGTGATAAAGTCACTTAAAGTAAAAGGTGTTTGTCTTTAGAAATAAAATAGTATGGAACTAAAGTGCAATGTGTTTATTTTCTAAATAAGTGATTTAAGACACATTTCTTCTCAGAAAACTTCAAAAATATTCCCAAAGTCTCTCTTTTTGTTTGGTACTTGATGAAGCAGAGGAAAAGATTCTTTCTGCTTAGATGTGCAAATTCACATGATCTCTGCCTAAACTCAAACAAAAAAGTCAGATCTCAACAAATAGTGAGGGGCTGGAAAGATGGCTTAGCAGTTAGGGCACTTGTCTGCAGAGCCAAAGAACTGAGCCAGGTTCGAATTCCCCGGATCCACGTAAACCAGACACATAGAGTGGCACATGTGTTCTGGAGTTCATTTGCAATGGCTGAAGGCTCTGGCATGCCCATTCTTTCTATCTATCTATCTCTTTCTATCTATCTCTCTCTCAAATAAATAAATAAACAAAATATTTTTTTAAAAGATAGTGGGAATCATGGTTGTCAGTTGTATTGAAGTGGGAAACCACTAAGATTTCTTTCAGTAAAAGTCCAAGAAAAACAAACCTTGGGCAATGAGGGCCACAATATTGTATAATGTTTTGTTAAGTCTGAGCTCTCTCTCTGTCTCTCAAATAAATAAAGTAAATAAAAATACTTAAGGGGCTGGAGAGATTGCTCAGTGGTTAAGGCACTTGCCTACAAAGCTAAAGGACCCAGGTTCAATTTCCCAGTACCCACAGAAGCCAGGTGCACAAGGTGGTTAGGTTCTGCAAGCCAGTACTTTAACTGCTAAGCCATCTCTCCAGCCAAGGACTCAGTACATTCTTTTCTCTTTTTAGTCTCTCTCTGTAGCCCAGGCTGACCTGGATTCACTATGCAGTCTCGGGGCAGCCTCAAACTCATGGTGATCCTCCTAACTTTGCCTCCTGATTGCTAGGACTAAAAGTGTGCTCTGCCATGCCCAGCTTCCAGTACATTCTTGAGGTCACCTGTGATTACTGTGTTCATTCCTTAACTATCATCTGGAATAAACATAATCCCCCTGACCAGTGGAACAAATGGAAGCCTATGGAACTATTCTCTCCCCACCAATTAATTAACAGGTAACGATGAGTGGCTATTAATTAATCAAAGGCAATGTGCCATCCAAGGAGTATTTCAAAGGTGAAGGCTATCAAAACCTAGCATGATTCAGCACCAGGCATTCCTGCTGCACCCTCTGCTGACTCATCCTGGACCTGTGCCAAGTACGGATGAGTATTAGTGAACAACCGTGGGCCACTGTCCACTCAGTCAAATAGTGACTCTAATTACAGGTTCTGCTCCAGACAGAAAACTCACTGGAGAAAAATCAGTGCACCTGTTGGAACCTTGTGTGTGCACACCTAGCAAAATCACCACTTTTCACCTTTTAAAATAAGTAGGAAATGCAAAAACATTTTTGGGTGTGTGTGCGTGCGTGCGTGCATAGTGAATGCACATGTATGAAGATGCATGCACCTTGTGTGCATATGGCCAGAGAAGGATGTCGAGTGTCCTCCTCTTCTGCTCTTCTACCTCATTTCACTGAGAAAGTCTCTCACTGGACATGGAGCTCCCCAGTTTTCAGCGAGGCTAGCCGACCAGAGACCCCCAGCATTCCTCCTGTCTTTGACTCCCTTAGTGATAGGGTTACAGGCTTGCATTGTCACTCTGGATCTTTATGTGGTTGCTGAAGATTAAACTCATGTCCCTGTGCTTGCACAGCCACTGAACCATCTCCTAACTGCCACCCCTCAAACATTTTTATTTTGCCTGGCAAGGACAGCAGTACATTTTAACTGCATTACTCAAACCAATATCATTTCTGTGCCTTCTGTCACATTCAGTCCACAGCACATGTCACTACTGACCTACTAAATCGATTATTTCACACTGGTAGGACTTGTGAACAAGAAATAAAAGGTACCCACATATCTTGTGTGATGATACATGTGCATTGGGAAATGGGAGATCTGCTACATGAAAACACGTCAGGGCTGGAGAGATGGCTTAGCAGTTAAGGCGCTTGCCTGGGAAGCCTAAGCACCCACGTTTGATCGCTGTCCAGATCCCACGTAAGCCAGATGCACAAAGGTGAGGTAAGCACAAGGTCACACATGACCACTAGGTGGTGCAAGCGTCTGGAGTTTGATGGCAGCGGCTGAGACACTGGCACACAAATACTCTCTACTTCCCCCCTCTCTGTCTCGCTCTCTCTCTATCTTTTGCTGTTTCTAAAAATAAAATAAAATAAAATAAAATAAAATAAAATAAAATAAAATAAAATAAAATAAAATAAAATAAAATAAAATAAAACTTCACTTTGGTGGTTCATCTGACTTTCTACAGCACGATAGACTTTGCCCTTGGGAATTAAAGACAAGAGCTGCATCTTGCACCTCATCATTCATAAAGGGTTCAAGGTTGGTGAGTCTCTTTGCATTACAGAGGTAACGTTGCAAATCTGCTTGTGCTGATCGAGTCATCAAGGCCTCGAGACAGTTAGCTGTTCACAGAGCTCGGAGACAGGGAAGGGTTTCCAGGTCAGGCTGCAGCGCAAGCAGGTTTATTGCTTGAGTCTTATAGTTATCTTCACGTTGCTGGTACAAAACACCTGACCAAAAGAGGCTGTTGGGGGGAAAGAGTTTGTTTTTGGCTCACAGTCTTGAAGGGAAACTCCTTGATAACAGGAGAAAACATGGCATGAGCAGAGGCTGGGCATCGCTTCTGCCGCAATAGGGGGAAACAGCAGCAAGAGGGTGAGCTGAGCTAACACGGGCCAGCTGGGGCTAAGGAAACATCAAGCTCCTCCCCCATCAACACACCTCCTCCCACATGACTCCACCTCCCAAAGTGCCATCAGCTGGGGACCAAGCATTCAGAAAACATGAGTTTATGGGGGACACCCAATTCAAACCACCGCAAGCCTCAGGACCCTGGACCTCTGTCTGTGGTGGAACAGCATGCTGCACAAAGCATGTGTCGAGACCTGAGACAAAAGACAAGCAACTACAGTCCCAGGGGGGCTGGGAGAGATTCATGCCATGGTAGTGAGGACCAGCTTTTGGCACCCCACCAGTATCTCTTGGAGTCTGGGTGGACATCATGATCCTCTAATGCTGATCTAACAATCTTCCATTTCAGAACAACCCCAAAGCCTCCATCCTTATAGGAGTGATGGCCAAACTGGGTCTAAGTGCTGACAGTATAAGTGGTTCGCGTTCAAGGCTGCTTTTGACTGCACAGCACCTTCGCCTGTCTTATCACCGCCTCTCCTCCAGGTTATATTTATGTCCTCATGCGACAGCCTCTAGGGCCAGATAGTGAGGGAGAAAATATTTCCATTCTAATCTACACATAGTTCTGAGTGATATATGAAGCTCAATCTGAGGGACACAACTGTAGAATCATGTCCCCAACTGAAGGTGGCCCTGAAGCACAGCAGAGAAGATAAATTGTCTCAAGGGCAGAATTTTGAGGGCTACATGTGATTTTTCTGCTTTATCTGGAAAGAAAACGTAGCTGGATTGTATAGGCCTGTACCAATTGGAAGCAGGGCCTGAGGGTTTAGCCAGATCTCTAAGCCAAACATCTGACCATAGACAAGACAATTACTGACAAGAAAGTTTAGGGGAGACATTGATAGATGGACCTCTTAGAAGGGTCCTGGAGAATGAGGACTTTTGTGACTCTTATGATATTCATCAAAAGTCTCCCAGAAGAGCCGGTTAGGCTCAGTCATTGGAAACCTCCCTGGGACATGGGCTAGGGAGGAGCAGCCCCTCACCTGGCAGCAAGTGACTGTGGACCCTTGTGACCATAGAAGAGGCCATGGTGTCTCCTCCCGAGAGCAAGATCTGCATTTACTCTCCTACCTCTACCAAAGACCCATTAGCTGACTTTTGAGTTATTTCTCATTATCTGGTACTACACTTAACATGGACTCTGAACAACACTGCCTCTGATCAGAAGGTGAGAGGCGGTGGTTTGTCCGCAGGTTCACTGGTCACATAAACCCATTAGAACTCACAGTCTTCTTGCATAAAGAAGTCTGTCAGGGACAGACAAAGAGTCTGAACAGAGATTCTGACTGGAGGGAAGTAGAAACAGGGAATAAACAACAGAGGAAAGGAAGTTATGGTGCAAAATACTGTCTTCTGGCCAGTTATAAAGATAAGTATGGGCTAGGGAGATTGCTCAGTGGTTACTGACACTCGCTTACCAAAGCCTAAGAGCCCAGGTTCAAATCCCTAGTACCCATGTAGAGCTGGCTGCACAAAGTAGCACATGCATCTGGAGTGTGTTTTCAGTGGCAAGAAGCTCTGGTATGTCCATTCTCTCTCTCTCTCTCTCTCACACTCACTCTCTCTCTCTCTCCCTCTCCCTGTCTCCTCACAGATAAATAAAATACATTTTAACATGGTGAATTCCAGGTCAGCCTACGCTAAAGCAAGACCCCACCTCAAAAAAAAAAAAAAACCCTCCCAAAAAAACTAGCATTATAGTAGCTACCCACGTACTTTATTTCTTTCTGTTAGGTGTTTTTTATGCATACTGACTTTCCCTTTAACCAGAATCCCTTCCCTAGCTAAGTTGTAGGAGTATCTTATTGGCAGTTAACCATACAGGTCAATATTTGGGTTGTAACAAATTAAAATGGAACTGGGACTGGCCTAAAGGAAAATGGAATCCCACATGATGCTGAAGGCAGTCAGGAGCTGGGGTCAGGCCCCTTAATGATATGTACATTTATACACAAGACTTGTCACATTCTATTGGGAAAAAAAAATCTATTAACTGCTGTTTGTTGAGAAACCCAACCACATAAAGATGGTGGGTATGCATGCCGAGTATCTCAAGCAATGGTACCCTGGACTGCTTGTCTTGACATCCACCCCAGCTCAAGATGACATGCCAGCCCAAGCTCAAAGGCCCTGCCAATCAAATACATGCAGGCCCTATTTCCGAACTGGGTGTAACTGAGACAGGAGTGGGAACAACCCTCTGGATGCAGGTCATGGCAAAAGCGGTTTGGTACCAAAGCTGTTTGGACAGCTCCTATCAGCAGCCCATCAAGGTTCTCTGGTGTGACAGGGACCCATGTTCTCTGCCCCTTTGCCTTCTGCATGTGGTAAAACCCCACTCACCACAGAAACAATACACATGAGTCTGGAGACTGACTGGCACTGGGACTGCCACAGAGAGCTTCATGACTGGGTGAACGCCTAAGAGCCGGCGCACGCCTCGCTCGTGATTTTGCTCTCGGAGATTTCTCCCCCAGCTGTCCCAGCTGGGGCTCGGGGAGAGTCAAAGTTGAAAACAGAAGATCTAGAAATAAAAACATATTTCCTTTTATTTAGGCACCGTGGACACTTGTAGCAACAATAAAAGGAGTGGATCAATTGTATTAACTTATGTCAAAGGCGCTTTCCAAACCCTTTCCAAAATGCATTGATCCAATGGGTCATTGGGACCCTTCCCCTCTGAAAACAATCGTATGTTAGGGCTCAGTATGTGTATGTTGTGAAATCGTATGAATGACTGTGCAATGTGACTTCATGGCCAGAGAGGTCGGCACTCTAGAGCCAGATGACCTTGAGCTCAATAGTGGGACGGATATTTGCTGCCTGTGTGACTATGCGAGAGCCCCTTGCTCCTTCTGGGTCTTATTTTCTTCTGCAGTGAGCGGGGAATCATTACATTACCCGCATTAGAGGGCTGTGAGAATAACTGAAGGTACAAAGGTAAAAGGCTTGGAGCAGTGTATGGGGCCCGTACCCAATGGCTCATGTGTGCTATCGTCACATGTCAGGTGGCGTCGACCACCAGGAAGCACTCCTAGGGAACCAAGTTGAAGTTCATGTCACTGGACAAATCAAAATTAGGAGGAGAGCATGGGGCGGGGGGGTTATTTAGTAACGTTTCCATGAATTCTCCGAATCCTGGTGTTTTACCAGACTTCCTGAGGAGACTAATAATTACCCCCAAGAGACAGGATTAGCATCAGCCTCCTCACCCTCAGGCAAAAAGACACAGTGTTTGGCTCACTTCAGCACAGGCTCCCAGAGCAGCCCACCCTTGACGTAGATAATAACAAGTTCACACCACGGCTGTATAATCGCTTCCTTTCAGTCTCTGCCTGCCAGACACATTAAAAAAAAAAAAAACATTTCATTCAGATTTACTAAGGTAAAATTTGCATGCAATAAAATTCACTCTTTTATGTTTACGTTTTAATGAATTCTGGTAGCTAAAGTCAGGCAATCACACTAGCAATCAAGATATAGAAATTTTTGAGCCAGGAGTGGTGGCGCACGCCTTTAATCCCAGCACTCAGGAGTCAGAGGTAAGAAGATCACCATGAGTTCGAGGCCAGCCTGAGACTACATAGTGAATTCCAGGTCAGCCTGAGCTAGAGTGAGACCCTGCCTCAAAAAACGAAAACAAAAATATATAGAAACTTTCTTTTTCCTATGTTGACAATTTTATACATATATACAATGTATTTTTATCATATTCCGCCCCCATGTCACTACCGATCACCTTCTTACTTCCTCTTCTTCTTCCAAACTAAAGTCCCTGTTATTTTCATGTCTTTTATAATGACCCGCCGAGTTTAACTAGGGTTGCTTGCATGAGCATGGGCAAGGGGGTATTAACTGAAGCATGGGCAACTTACAGTGGCTACACCACTACAGAAAATGACACTTCCTATCCCAGCAACAATTAAGTGACAATAGCACCTTAGGGAGGGGATTATCATTCATGGCAAAATGTCGATGTGCCCAGTTTCGTGCCAATCTGTTTAGCAGGAAAGCACAGATGCTGTGAGCTCATGAGGGCAACGGCCATGTTGTGTCCAGAGACAGCATGTCACAGGGTCCTTCCCATCGGCTGGTCCTCGGATTTTTTTTTTTTTTTTCTGAGAGAGAGAGACAGATAGAGAAGGAGAGGAAGACAGATAGAGATGGGCGCACCAGCAGCTTCTCAGCTGGGGCAAATGAAATCCAGATGCGTGCGCCCCCTTGTGGTCAAGTGCAGCATTGCGCCCTTGTGTCACTTTGCATCTGGCTAAACGTGGGACCTGGAGATTGGAACCACTGGAGATTGGAACCAGCGTTCTTAGGCTTAGGAGGCAGGCGCCTTAATCGCTAAGCCATCTCTCCAGCCTGTGGTCCTCAGATTCTTTCCATCTGCTCTTCCTTGGTGTTTCCTGGGCCACAGAAGGTGTGATAGAGACGCCCTGTTCAGGGCTCAGCACTCAATAGTCACTTGTGCTCTGCACTCGAACCAGTTTTGAGCCTCTGCAGGAACCGCCACCCACTGCAAAAAGAAGGTTCTCTGACCAAAGCTGAGAGCAGCTTAACTTATGGGCACAAACACATATGTAGAAGATGGTTTGACAATACGTCCATCAGCATGGCCATTTGGTTACAGGAACACGCATGAATTCCCTTGTGTGGATCGGGCCTCAAATCCAATCAGAACACAATTGGGTACCCTCATAACAGTTATGTCACTATGGCACTCGTGGGCACATCTTTCCTGGAAGGTAACTGTTGTAGCACACAGGGTCTGCATCTGAGTCAGACCTTTGATGGCTATTCTCTCCACAGCAGCCAGCGTAGAACTTGCCAGCACTATGAAAACTAGCCAACAAGGGGGAAGTTTACAGCTCAGTTTCAGCTTTACTTCTCAGTGTCCTGACACTAACATGGGGGTGTCTTCAACAACACAATCTTACCAGCTAGCTCTGGGGGGCAACCAGCATCAATGTCAATAGCCTATGTTGTCTGGTGGAGGGCTTGGCAACCTCCCTGGCCAACAACTTGGGGAAGTATCACACATCTGGCTCTGGCATTTTTGTTCGATGGCCTCCGGGAGCAGCATTATCCATCCATGAAGGACATATTTGTTCACATTTTTTTAAATTATATTTTTAATCAGCATCAAAGTAGTAGGTTTCCATAGGGATGATCCACACATCTTTAGCTTTGGTTAACCTTTCCCCCGCTTTCATCTCACCTCATTGCTCTGCTCCAGCCTCACTTGCTCCTTGCTACCCCCAGGACTCCCCTCCTCTGCTTTTATATCACGTGTGCCCCTTTAACACTCATGCCCTCACCTCATGGCCCCTAATTAGCTTCCTGGCTCTAAGTATGCTCACCTCAACTAAAACTAGGATCTACATATTAGAAAAAATATCTGACTTCTGGGCTGGGTTATCTACTCAGTATAATATTTTCCAGTCCCATCTATTTTTCTTCAAATTTCACAATTTCATTTTTCTTTACAGTTGAGTAACATTCCATTGTGTATATTACTGCATTTTTCGCTGTCCGTTCATGAGCTGATGACTATTTAGTCAATCCATGTCCAAGCTATTGGGACTAGAGCAACGATGAACAAGGATGTGCAGGGGTCTGTATTACAGGTTCTGGCGTCCTTGGAGTCTATGCCCAGAAGTACATCCAGGTCATGTGACAGTTCCACTGTTAGCTTTTGGAGATACTTCTTCACTGATTTTCATGGCGGTTGTATCAGTTTGCAGTCCTATCAACAATGAATAAGTTTCCTCCTTCCCCACATCCTTGCCACCATTTGTTGTCATTTATTTTCTTGAAAATAGCCATTCTGACTAGGGTGAGATGGAATGTACAAGGAACTTTAACTTGCATTTTTTCCATGGCTAGAAATGAGGAACACTTTTTAAATGACTGCATATTATTATTATTATTAACTTTTATTGACAGCTTCCATAATTATACAAAATAAACCCAAATAATTCCCTCCCCTGCCCCACTAGAGGGTGGATTTGGAACACTTTTAATCATATTTATTAGCTGTTTGCATTTCTGCTTTTGAGAACTCCCTGTTTAGTTTCATAGCCCATTTTTGACTGGGTTGTTTGATTTCTTGATGCTTAGTTGTTTTTAGTTCTTTACGCATTCTGGGTATTACTCTGATGTCAGAGGTATATCTGCCAAAGTTGTTCTCTTGTCTGCGGGCTGCCTCGGCTAGAGTAACTGCTTCCTTTGCTGAACAGGAACTTCTCAATCTCCCGACATTCCTCTTGTTCATTGTTGGTCTTATTTCCTGAGTGCCCAGAGGCCTTACCTATGCTGACATTATCACGTTTTCTCTACTTTTTATAGCAGCTTCAGAGTTTCAGGACTTTTGTTAAGGTTTTTCATCTATTTGGAATTGTTTTTTGTGCAGGGTGACAGATGAGGATCCAGTTTCATTCTAATAAATGTAGATTTCCAGTTTTTCCAGCACTTCTTGTTAAAGAGGCTGTTTCTTCCCATGAGTATTTTTGGCATGTTTTGTTAACAATAAGGTGGCTGTAGGTGTATGGGTTTATATCTGAGTCTTCAATTCTGCTCCATTGATCTCTATGTGTATTTTTGTGCCAGTACCAGGTTGTTTGTGTAACTATGGTTTTGTAATATACCATGAAATCAGAGACAGTGACATTGCAGTCTTTATTTTATTTATTTATTTACTTATTTATTATTTTTTGCTCAGGATTGCTTTGGTTATCTGATGTCTTTTGTGCTTCCAAATGTATTTTAAGATATTTTTTTCTATTTTTGTGAAGAATGACATTGGTATTTTGATGGGAATTATATTGACTTTGTAGATTGCTTTCGGTAAGATGGGCATTCTCACAATATTGATCTTTCCAGTCCATGAACATGAAATATCTTTCCATTTTCTAATCCCTTCTTCAATCTCTCTCTTGAATATTTTAAAGTTGTCATTATAGAGAACTTTCACTTCCTTGAGTAGGTTTATTCTAAGGATTTGTGTGTGTGTGTGCATGTATGTGCGTGTGTGTATATGTGTATGTATAGGCACGTGTGTGTGCATGTATGTATGTGTGTATGTATGTGTGTGTGTGCATATGTATGTGCATGTGCGTATGTGTGTGCACATGTGTGTGTGCACAAGTGTGTGTGCACTGTAAATGGGATTGCTTCTCTGATTTTTTTCCTCAGTATATTTCTTATTGGTATAAAGGAAGGTGTATTAGTCAGGGTTCTCTAGAGGAACAGAACGGATAGAATGAATTGTATTAAAAGGGAATTTATTGGGATTAGCTTATGGCAGTCCAACAATAGCAGGTTGCAGGCCTTAGAGTCAAGGAACCTGGTAGCTGCTCAGTCCACGAGGCTGGAGGCCTCAGCAGTCCCAATTGGCACTGAGGCCTGGAGGCGTCTGGAGAGACGCTGCTCTTTGGTCCACCCTAGAAAGCAGCAAGCAGCAAGCAGTGAACAGTGAACAGCAAGCAGCACCGGCAGCCGGAGGGGTGGGGCGGGAGAGGACCCTTTCCTTCCCAGAGCTTCCTTAGATAAAGCCCCACCCCCAGAGAGGGGCCAACCATGCTGGAGGAAGGGCTCACCGTGGGGGAAGGATTCCCTCTTTAGTTAATCCTTCCCAGAAGCAATCTAGAGACCCACTTATGAGGAATGTCTGTGGATTACTAAACAGATCAAGTTGACACAAACTTAACCATCACAGAAGGTTACTGATTTATGTGTGCTAATTCTGTATCCTGCCACTTTGCTGAAAGTGCTTATCAGCTCTAATAGTTTTCTGGTGAAGAAGTTTTTTTAGCTCTCTGATGTATAGGATCATGTCATTTCCAAATAAGAATACTTCCTGTCGTATTTGAATTCCTTTCATTTATTTCTCTCGTCATAATGCTCTAGCTATGACTTCCAATTACATATATATATATATATATATATATATATATATATATATATATATAATATATATGAATAATGGTGGGATTTTAGTGGAAGTGCTTTGCAATTCTACCTATTTAATATAATTTTGGCTGTAGCTTTGTCATATATAACCTTTATTGAGTTAAAAATTTGTTCCTTCTCTTCTGGTTTCTTCAGGAGTTTTCTCACATTTCCTTCTTGCATCTATTGAGGTAACCATGTGTTATTTGTCTTTGAGACTATCTATATGATGTATTGCATTTGTCACTTTTATGTATGTTAAGCCAACCCTTGCATTTCTGGAATAAAGCCAATCTGGTCTCAGTGAATGATCTCGCCATGTGTTCCTGCTTTCAGTTTTCAAATGTTATGAGAACTGTTGCCTCTGTGGCCATCAGAGAGAGTGATCTGTGATACTCTGTGGTCATCAGAGAGAGTGATCTGTGATACTCTGTGGCCATCAGAGAGAGTGATCTGTGACACTCTGTGGTCATCAGAGAGAGTGATCTGTGACACTCTGTGGTCATCAGAGAGAGTGATCTGTGACACTCTGTGGTCATCAGAGAGAGTGATCTGTGACACTCTGTGGTCATCAGAGAGAGTGATCTGTGACACTCTGTGGTCATCAGAGAGAGTGATCTGTGATATTCTGTGGTCACCAGAGAGAGTGATCTGTGATACTCTGTGGTCATCAGAGAGAGTGATCTGTAACACTCTGTGGTCATCAGAGAGAGTGATCTGTGATACTCTGTGGTCATCAGAGAGAGTGATCTGTAACACTCTGTGGTCATCAGAGAGAGTGATCTATAACACTCTGTGGTCATCAGAGAGAGTGATCTGTAACACTCTGTGGTCATCAGAGAGTGATCTGTAACACTCTTGGTGTCTGTATCTGGTTTTGATACTAGGGTGATGCTGGCTTCATAAAAAGAGTTTGGTAGTGTTCCTTCCTTTCCTATTTTATGGAATAGTTTGGTATCAATTAACATTGGTGATAATCTTCTTTGTGTGGGGGGTATGTATGCATCTGTGTAGACATAGTGTGAGGTGGACGTGTTGCATGCACGTAGAGAGCAGAGCTCAATGTCAGGCAGGACCTCAGTTGTTCTCCACCATCGTTTGGAGACAAGTTCTCTCACTGAGTCTAGAGCTCACGCATTTGGGTAGACTTGCTAGCTAACAAACCCCAGGGATAAACGTGTCTCTGCCTCCCCAGCACTGAGATTACAGACATGTGGCACCATGCTTGAAATTGTATATGATTGCTGGAGACTGAATTAAGTTCCTTGTGCTTGCATGGATAGTTCTTTACCCACTGACTCATGTCACCAGGCCCCACAGAACTGCATCTTGGGATCCAAAAGCCTCTCGAGTCAGCATGTTAGAGCATTGTTCCTTTCTATATCTCAAGTGTATAGTTGAACCTGGAAATATATTAAAATTTGATGTTAGGGCTGGAGGGATGGCTTAGCAATTGAGGTATTTGCCTGAAAAGGCAAAGGACCCAGGTTCTATTTCTCAGGACCCACGTTAGCCAGATGCATTAGGGGGTGCATGCTTCCAGAGTTTGTTTGCAGTGTCTGGAAGCCCTGGCACACCCATTCTTTCTTTCTCTCTTTTTCTCTCTCTCTCTGTCAAATAAATAAATTTTTAAAATATAAAATATTTTTAAAATTTTGATGTTAGTTTAATTTTATATTGGACTCCACAAGGCAATCTTATCTCTCTTTTGCTTTTCTGAGGCAAGCCCAAAAGATGGCCTTTTTTATGCAAGAGAGAAAGAATTGGTGCACCAGGGCCTCCAGCCACTGTAATCAAATTCCAGATGCATTTATTTATTTGTTGGTGTGTGTGTGTGTGTGTGTGTGTGTGTGTGTTTTGCCTTGGTGCAGCAAGGTCTCCTGCTACTTACTACAAATGAATGCCTACCCAGCTGTATGTGGGTGGCTGGGGAAGTGAGCCCAGGCCAGCAGGCTTTGCAGTCAAGTGCCTTTAACGACTGAGTAATTGCCCCAGACCCACCCCCAAACCCCAAAAAGCTCTTAAAGATGGCATAAAAATCTCGGTGTGTATGGGTCTAAAAACAGAGCATCAAATACGTGAGGCAAAACTTGATAGAGGGTTCTGGAGTTTGTTTGCAATGGTAGGAGGCCCTAGCATGTCCATTCTCTCTCTCTCTCTCTCTCTCTCTCTCACACACACACACACACACATGCATGCATGCACACAAATAAATAAGTAAATAAATATTTAAATGAGATACCTGCAAAGAGAAATAGACAAGTTTACTAGCTTAGAAGCTGCAATACTCCTTGATCATGGCAGGCAGAAAGGTAGTAAAATTGTAGCCAGATGAGAATTAGCACCAAGCCCTTCAATCTTATAGATATCTATAAGATAATACTTTACACAACAGAATACATATTCTTCTTAAATCTACATAAAACATTTACCAAGGTAGACCACCTCCTGGTCCACAATCATGGAAGAAATTTTAAAGAATAGCAATTATGCAAAGTATTTTTGGAAACTACAATGGAATTGAACTAGAAATTAAAAATGCAGTGATACCTGGAAAAGGCCAAGCTATTTGGATTTTTACACTCATGAGTAACATGAGGCCAAAGAAGTCCCAGGAGAAATGTTAAATGCTTTGAATTAAATGAAAATGAATGTACAACTCAACATTTGTGGGATACAGAGTGAAAACCATGCCTAGAGGGAAATTTATAGCATCTGAGTACATATATTAGAAAGTAAGGAAGGCCTAAAATCGATATTGGGCATTTCTACTCGAGGAATGTACAGAAAAAAGAATAATATGAGCCCAAGGAAAGCAAAAGAAACAATAAAAGTTAGAGCATAAATCAATGAAACTGAAAATACAAAATCAATGGGGAAATTTAACCAAATCAAAGGCTTATCATTAGATAGGTACAGCTCTTAAACCTCTGGCCATTGAACCAAGCAAAAGAGAGATGACACAGCCCATTCAGATCTAATCACTAACACAAGACACTTCTATTCACTTTTTATTTACTTGAGAGAGAGAGAGGCAGATCAGATCCAGGGCCTCCAGCCACTGCAAATGAACTCTAGATGCAGGTGCCACCTTGTGCATCTGGCTTACCTCGGTCCTGGGGAACTGAACCTGGGTCCTTTGGCATTACAGGCAAGTGCCATAACCACTAAGCCATCCCTCCAGTTCACCAGACACTCTTTTTCTTTCTTCCTTCCTTCCTTCCTTCCTTCCTTCCTTCCTTCCTTTCTTTCTTTCTTTTTTCTTTCTTTCTTTCTTTCTTTCTTTCTTTCTTTCTTTCTTTTTCTTTTGTTGTTTTTTGAGGTAGGGTCTCACTCTAGTCCAGGCTGACTTGAAATTCACTATGTAGTCTTAGGCCTCAAACACATGGTGATTCTCCTACCTCTGCCTCCTGAGTGCTGGGATTAAAGGTGTGCGCCACCACGCCTGGTTTAAGACCCTTTCTTGAGTACAAGTTTAGACATAAGAGGTAGGGAATACACAGTGCAGAGTAGAACTTTTTTGGCTGTGTTTGGTGAAGCAGCTGGAAGGTATGTCTCTCGCAAGAGGAAGAGATGCAGAAAGGACACACCAGAGTCCCCAAAGAAAAGCGCTGTTCACATCCTACCACGTGGTTTCTCCACCTCTCACTGTTTTCTGAAGACATCGTGTATGACTCCACTCACTCCAGAAAGCCACACCCTGCAAAGCTCTTTCTGGTAACTTGATTACCTGTTTGAGCAGGTAAGGTGCAGCCCAGCACTCACAACCCTGGAATCCTGGGTTACCCCAACACAGTCAGGCCCTGGCTGACTGTGACATACATTTTTTTTAACTTTTTATTTTTTATTATTTTTTTGGAGAGAGACACAGAGAGAGAGACAGCGGCGGGGGGAGACAGAGATGGGCACGCCAGCAGTGTCTCAGCTGCTGTGAACGAAATCCAGATGTGTGCGCCCCCTTGTGGTCTAGTGCGGCATTGCGCCCTTGCGTCTCTGCATCTGGCTAAACGTGGGACCTGGAGATTGGAACCACTGGAGATTAGAACCAGTGTTCTTAGGTTTAGGAGGCAGGCGCCTTAACTCCTAAGCCATCTCTCCTGCCCGACATACATTTTTGAACATTAGGGATGTCCGTCCCATGTGGGGCAGCCTGTGCTGCCTTCTTGGGGCCTGATGTAGCCCTCTGGGGGGTTTCACTCTGCAACCCTCTGAGCAGGGTCCTGTTTCTTGGGGCTGTGGTGGGTCTTTGGCATTTGGTTAAGCACTCTCAACTATGTGCCCTTCCTTTCAAACAACTATTCCCCACACATGCCTTTAACAGAACATCAGGTCTAGGAGAGAAGACAATAGTGTTTATTCATCCACCCATAAAATTGTCTTTCCCTCCTGAAGCAGCAGGCTGATAGAGATAGGACCTGCTGTCATTCTGCATCCTTTACTCTTGAGGTCATGAATAGTAAAGATATGCAAATTATCTACACTTCTCCTACACTGGTCACAAATCTATTACCAAATGCAATCTTCCTGGGAGCATTCCTGCCCAACCCTAGTAAACAGAGATGGCATCCCAGCCTTAACCAAACCTCTCTGGGCAGTATCTCTCTGGGCAAGCCTATCCTTGAAATTCAGATTCCTGCACAAACAGCACTCTAGCGTGTCTCCCTCCACTGTGAGCTTGCCAGCCCAGCTAGCTGAGAATAAATTCTGCATGCCAGGCTCCAGAAAGCTAGTAGAAAGTCAATTTCCCACTGAACATTTGTCTCTCGCAAAGTCCTTCCAACAGAAATGAATTCCAATTCATTATTTGCATTTATAGACCATAGGACCACAGCACAGTTGTTAGTTTTTCCTCTTAAAAAATTCCTGGAGAATTCCAGGTCAGCCTGACCAGAGTGAGACCCTTCCTAGAAAAACAAACAAACAAACAAACAAACAAACAAACAAAATTCCTGGAAGCCTGCAGCTGATGTGACAAATAGAAAAGGCTGGGCGCGTGGTAAAGTTCAAAGTCGCGTGCTCACTTTGATCACCACCTGGGTTTTTCTAAGCCTTTGAAACACGCTGAACTAAGCACCCCTGAACGAGTAAATGTTCCTCAGAGACGTTTCCTGCGTGACGTGGGTGTTGGAACTCTGTGTAGTCTTGCAACCAAAGCACATTGACACAGCTCTGGGTCCCATGGGTGAGACCAGGCCTAGGTGCATTCTAACATCACCAGAGCTCAAAGCTTCAGGACACTCTTAATGTTAATGATGGCTGTATAGTATATTTTTCAAGCCCAAAATGAAGACAGATGGCCTGGCAAGATTTATTTTACTAACATGTGACCACTCCTCAAATTACAATGAACTTATGACTCATTGGGGGCAAATTCTTTTTTATAACATTCTAAAATTTTCATTTATTTTTAACATTTTCATTAAGAATATATTACATTTTGGGGCTGGAGCGATGGCTTAGTGGTTAAGGAACTTACCAGCAAATCAAAGGACCCAAGTTCACTTCCCCAGTAGCCACACAAGCCAGATGCACAAAATGTGCATGCGTCTGGAGTTTGTTTACAGTGGTTGAAGCCCTGGCATGCCCATTCTCTCTCTCTCTCTCTCCCTCTTTCTCTCTGTCTAATGAAATAAATAAATAAATAAAATGTTGTAAAAAATAAGAATATATTACATTTTGATTATAAGTGCCCAGAATTAGCCTCCTTTATCCCCCTCAGTCTCACTGTACCCCTTTTTATCACTCATCACTTACCAGTAGCTGTGCCATGGAAGAGAATGTCCACCCCTCAGCCCCCACGACCATTAACTGTCATTAGCTCATCAGGGATGGGAGTGGCCTCTCAAGCCCCTTCCACACCCATAACAGAATGTTGTGTGGCTCCATCATGTGCAGGTCATGTGCAGGTGACCATAGCTGCTGGGAGCCCATGAGTGCAGTGGCCTTATGTCCACATGGCAGAGTTCCACAGCGCGCCTCGCAATGCCCAGCTCTTACATTCCTTCCACATCATCCTCTGCAAGTGGTTCCCAAGGCCTGCATGGGATGGAGTCTATTACCCATATAGGGTCAAGCATTCATCGGTCACTTATTTTCAATACTTGACCTGCTATGAGTCTCAACATTAACCACCTTCTACTGCCAAAAAAACCCCTTTTTTTTTTTTTTTTAAGGTAGGGTCTCACTCTGGTCTAGGCTGACCTGGAATTACTATGTAGTTTCAGGGTGGCCTCGAACTCACAGAATTCCTCCTACCTCTGCCTCCCAAGTGCTGGGATTAAAGGCATGCACCACCACGCCCGACTCCCCAAAAAAACTTTTGTTTGTTTGTTTTTGAGGTAGGGTCTCACTCTGGCCCAGGCTGACCTGGAATTAACTATGTAGTCTCAGGGTGGCCTTGAACTCACGGCAATCCTCCTATCCCTGCCTCACGAGTGCTGGGATTAAAGGCGTGTCCCACCACACCCAGCCCCCAAAAACTTTATTTTAACCAAGGTTGAAAGTAGAGATGATCTGTGGTTATAAAGATAATAATGATAAATATTTAGGAGACTGAAATCACAACTGCTTAGCAATGCAAACCAGTAGGTTCTCCCCCTAGGGCCTATAGTCTCCCCAGCCATGGGCTTTTAACCTGACGTTCAGTACCAGACATAATCCCTCCTGTGAAGTGGGCTTCAAAGGCAATCAGAGAGTGGTTGGTTACTCCCATAATGGCCTTACCACTATTACACTCGAGGACACATCTTGCCCGGGGGGGGTGGTCAGTATTATAGAAAGCAGATTTCACCTCTGGGTGACATCACTGATAGCTTTTCTCTACCAGCAGCCTTCCTGCACTATGAAAGGTAGACAATTGGAAGGAAACCTCCACTTCAGGTCCAACTTGATTTCTCTGTCTTCCAGCCAACAGGTACCATGTCTTTAGCAACAGGGTCTAAAATTTCATTTTTGGGGAACACCCAAGAGCCATGGCCATAACCTATATTGTTTGGGGTGGGGGGAAGGCCTTGGAGGCTTCCGTGACCAGCGGTTCAGTGAGAGATGTCATGTGCCTGGCCCTGACATCCTTGTTGGTAACCGATGGTCACTAAGAACAGTGTTGTTTATCTGTATAGGAAACCTGCATTCATTCTATTAACTTTTTGTTTATATATTTTATTAAGTTTACAAAGTAGAAGCCTTTCTTATAGCTTTTTGATATCTTCTAAATATTTTTAAATTTTATTTTATTTTATTTTTATTTTTGAGAGAGACAGAGAGAGACAGAGAGGGAGAGGAAGACAGATAGAGATGGGCGCGCCAGCAGTCTCTCAGCTGCTGTGAACGAAATCCAGATGCGTGCGCCCCCTTGTGGTCAAGTGCGGCATTGCGCCCTTGCGTCACTTTGCATCTGGCTAAACGTGGGACCTGGAGATTGGAACCGGGTTCTTAGGCTTAGCAGGCAGGTGCCTTAACCACTAAGCCATCTCTCCAGCCCAATATCTTCTAAACATTAATGATTCCTTCCCCCACTCTCTCTTTTAACACATCTTCCGCCATCATCCCTGCATATCCCTTTCCAGCACACATGTCCCCTTCCCTCTGTTGTGTTCCACTATCTTCTCCCCTTAAGACACCTTTCCCACCCCTGCTTATCCATGTTCTAGCTGCCTTGTCCCTGGAAAATTAGGAGCTAGGATCTGCATATGAGGGAGAACATGGGTCATTTGTTGCTTTGAGCATGAGTTACCACACCCACTATAATTTTCTTCAGTACTGGGGAATTGAACCGAGGTCATTAGGCATTGCAGGCAAGCGTCTTAACCACTAAGCCATCTCTCTAGCTCCTCCTTTTTGATGATCGCCATTCTGACTACAGTGAGACGGAATTCCAAAGTAGTTTTAATTTGCATTTCCTTGATAGCTAAAGATGTTTAATACTTTTAAAAATGTTGGTTGATTGTATTTATTCTTTTAAGAAATCTCAGCTCACTTTCATATCATACTTTTTGATTGGGTGACAGTGGCCTTGGGTGCACTAAGTCCATGGTAGGCTTTTTCTAGACTCTTGGGGTTTTCCCTGGGGACCCAGGACACATGTGCCCCTGATCTAGAATCTAAAGTTATCTGGGTAATTCTATACCCCGTTCTCCAAGTGTGACTTTAAAGTATATTTAACTCTCCTCCTCCTTCCAGGACAGGAAAAATATATCCTGCTGGGGGTGTGGATAGACCTCTGGCTGGTGATGTAGTCTTCCAAATGATCCATAAGCCTTAGGGTTTTGAAATATTAAAGACAAGAAATTGATTCTTGGATTTTGCATTCTACGAGTTTATGCCTTTCTGAAGTAAAAGAGTGTTAAGTAGGGAAGTACCTGATTGGAGGGAGGATTTGTAACAAGGTATAAGTGGGGAAGTACGTGATTGGGAAGAATATATGCAGGAAAAGGGTAAAAAAATCATTTGATATTTCATAATATTTTGCTTACATTATAAATGAAAATATAATTAAAATTCATTTTCAATAGATCTTAACTAGAGCAAACTATTGAAACCTGTGGTTAAGGAAGAGTGATAACATGTGTGGGAGTGTCAGTGATTGCTTGGTCAGCACAGTGGAAGGTGTTTCCTGTACCAGTGATAATAAAGCTCAGACAGTGGAAACAGACAAGTCATTCACTATTGCTGAGATCCCTAACCATCTTCAGTATCTTCTGTACTAATAGCACTTTTAGTTGAACACATGGCCACTCAGAACAATGACTACATTTTTTAAAAATGTGTTATTATTTAAGAGAGAGACAGAGAATGAGCATGCCAGGGCCATTGCAAATGAACTCCAGGCGCATGCATCACCTTGTGCACCTAGCTTATAAGGAAGGCAAGCACCTTAACAACTAAGCCATTTCTCCAGCCCAAGACTACATCTTTTAACCTCCCTTGCAGCTAAATATGGCTTTGTTGATTCTGACCAACCAAATGAAATGTGAGCACATACACGATGCTGTTGGAAGGAATCTTTCTTGGAGACAATGTGAGGATACATTTTTCCTCTTCTCCACTCTGTACCTTCTTCTGGAATAGAATTATGAATGTGAGGATTGAGGCTAATGCAGTTCTTCTGAGCCACATGGTGGTGCATTTGGAGATAAGAATAGGTCCCTGGTAAGCATGAAACTGCCACATCACCCTTGTCTTTCCCACATTGTTTGAAAGGAAAATAAACGTCTGTTTTAGGTAAGGTCCTGGATTTTCTCTGAGGAGAACCAAATTCTCATATGTAATTTGGTACCAGGAGTGGGAGTCTAGAGATAGCTTATTAAAAGCTATGTGCCAGAATGCAACACAAACTAAATATCTTAGGTTAGAAACCCAATGAGTCCTATTATTTCAGTTGCAAATAGCTAACAAAACCATCAACTGTAGCTTGTTATAGCAGCACACGTCTGTCATCCCAGCACTTAGAAGCTGAGGCAGAAAACTGATGAGATTGAGGCCAGTCTAGATTACATAGGAAGTTCCAGGCCATAGCAAAGCTCTGCCTCTGAAACCAAACAAACAAAACTAACATGACCAACTGGGAACAATGAGATGTTAAATCACATTGCAGCTAGAGGCAAAAGAAAAAAAATGATATTTTACTCATAATGATATTTTCAATTTGTTTCTTTTGCTGTGAGTTTTCTTTGAGACAGGGTTTCAGTATATACCCTATTCTGGCCTTGGATTCAAACATCCTTCTGCCTTGGGTGCTGGAATTATAAATAAATGCCACAACTTTCAGCTTTTATTTTTTTTAAGTATACTAAAATAGTGATCATTTTGATTACTAAAGTGGCTTTGTGTATGTTTGTTACTCCTTAAATTTTGCATTGAAGTGAGAGCTTCAGCACCCAGTTTCAGCTCTGTGAGGTCATGCATATGTCATTCAAGGTCATATGAGTAGGATGATTTGGAACACTTGTGTACACTGGCAATTTCTGACCATTTTCAGTGAAGGTTTACAAGAGATAAATTAACTCCAACTATAACTAGCTTATCTACAGGCAGATGAAGGGGATGGCATATAGTATTATCTGTTCTGCAATCTAAATTCTCTGAGATTCAGTAATATATTCTTTCAGAGATGAAAATATCAACTGCTTCTTCAACATAAAGTTTTGTAATGATAAGTAGTGACTTCAAAGGGTCAGCCTGTGGCCACAGTCTTTTTAAAGCCACTTCCTGCAGGTTATCTCTACTGGATGACAGGAAACTCCCTAGCAACAAAGTCAAATTGAAGTTTTGTCTTCCCACTTGAGTGAGTCCAGCAGATGAGCTCAAGGGAGCCTTCACTGTAGGTGGGCAGAACACTGAGGCGACTAATTCAGTCTTTAGGTTATAAAAACTTTGTCTAGACACACAAGTAATTGTGGCTGTTTGTTCAAGAAGCCAACTGAAGCCAGATAGATGGAAAGCTATGCTTTTGAAGCAAGCAGGTTTCTGAGAAATTACCAACCCAATAGGAGATAGTTTGTTTAGTACTTAGCAGCTCTCAGACCCTTCCAGCAATGTTTACAACCCATTAAAGAAACATAGTCTCTAGTGATCTCTTGACAAGAGATATAACCTCTGACTCCATTTTGTGCTACAGAACTCCTAATTGCTTGGAATTTCCTGGGTGGTAGAAGCATCTTTTGTTATAATGAATTAACTTCTGGTGGATGGACTTGGGAAGGAGGCTGGTCACCAGAAAGACCTAGCTCTGATGAGCTTAGGACTCAGTCTCTTTCCCTTCCTTGAGGAAAGCAAGAGGAGATGAGCTCCAGGAACAATCTAGCATATTTATGAGATGCTGGAGCTTCCAAAAGAACCCAGAACCCAGGGTTTGACTGGCATCTGGGAAAGTGGTGTGCCTGGAGAGGGTCGGGAAGTCCTGTGCCCTTTCCCACATACCTTCCCCGATATCTTTCATCTGCCTACACCATCCACATTTTCAAGAAACACAGGAGAAATAAACATGCGGTTCTTTGGGTTCCCAAGGTGTCCTAACAAGTTATGTAGCTGGGAGCTGGGAAACCTGACTGTAGCCATCACTGAGAAGTAAAGGTGACATGCTGTCAATGGTCATTGTGATCTGAAGGAGGGACAACCTCGTGAGACTGAGTCCTTACTTTGGGGGTCTACACTCATTCTAGTCAGTACCTATCTACAGAGAATGGTGAACTGCTTTCTGTGGAAAACAAATCCCACATAGTTTTGTGACTGTAAGTTTTCTATGTTTTGGTGTGAGGAATGCTAGCGTAATTAACAGTATACAGTTTAAAAGTTCTACCTTTATCATCAAGAGTTAAGGAGAAGGCTAGCACTGAAGTGGACACAAGGAAATGTTATACACTTCTGGTGGAAGAACAAACCACGCCAGTCACTATAGAAGTCAGAATGAAGGTTTCTAAAAATACTAAAGAATAGATCTTCCATATGATTTAGCCATACAACTCCTGGGTATTTGTCCAAAGGACAGGATTCCAAGTCAATGTGTCACAGAGATACCTTCATATCAATGTTTATTACAGCACCATTTATAGTAGCCACATTAAAATTAGCCTAGGTGTCCATCAACAGAGAAATAAACACAGAAAATGTGATATATACATATGAATATGAATCTACATTCATATTCCACCAGAAAGAAGTCATATATGCAGGAAAATGGATGTGACTGGAGATAATAATTTTGAGCAAATTAAGCCAGCCTCAGACAGACAAATGCCATAGATTTCTCTCATTGGTGGTTTCTAGATTTTATATAATGACATAAAGTTCTGTATGTAGATACTCTATGGAAATGGAAGTAAAGCTGTGTAAGGAGATGAAGGAAACTAATGAAAGTAGAGTAGGAAGTGGAGAGAAGAAGGCGATATGAGGAAATACGCTCAGCATTCATTATATACTTGTACAAACACATTTTAAGGGCTTTGGAAGGTAGTTTAGTTGGTAGAGTGCTTGCCTACTTTGCATGAAGCCCTGAGTTTGAGCCCCGCATCTTATAAACCAGGCATGCTGATGAGCACCTGTAACCCCAGACTCAGAAGGAAAAAAAAGAAGTTCAAAGTCATCTTCAGATACACAGTGAGTTCAAGGATAACCTGGGATACATGAGAACCTGTCTTGATCTTTTTAATATATTTTAATTTATTTATTTGAGAGAGAGAAAGAGGAAGAGAGACACAGAAATAGAGAGAAATGGGCGCACCAGGGCATGCAGCCACAGCAAACAAATTACAGGTGCATGTACCCCCTTGTGCATCTGGCTTACGAGGGTCCTGGAGAATTGAACTGGGATCCTTTGGCTTTGCAGGCAAACGCCTTAACCACTAAGCCACCTCTCTTGCCCCTGTCTCAATTTTTTTAAAGGAAATTTTTTTTATCAGAACTGCTGAGTATCAGTTGCTTTTCCTCTGAAGCAGAATTGACAATAGCATACTGTTTCATTGTTGAGTTGAATGCAAAAATGTGAATGGAAATGCTTAGGAAATGTCAAAGCTTGGTACCAATATTAAGGTTTTTACATAATTGGGTTCATAAGTTCATGACTAACGTAAAGTCAAAAGATTTTTTTAAATAATTGGAAATCGTGAGAGCTGAAGAACTGACTCTGTAGTGGTAGAATGTTTGCTGTGCAAGGTGAGGACCTGTGTTCAGACCCCAGAACTCATACAAAAATGCTAGGTGGGGGGGGGTGTCCTTTTGAAATCCCAGCACCAGGGAGAAAGACCAAAATCCCTGTGTCACTGGCTAGCTAGTCAGCTGAGTAGGTGAGCTTCAGATGCAGTGACAGATCCTGTCTCGAAGAACAAGGTGGAGAGTGATGGAGAAAGACACCTGATGTCAACCTCGCCATGGACACACAGCCCCCACTCACACATGTGTGCCCATAAGCACATATGAACATGCATACACACATGTACACCATACACAAAAGGGGAAAATGAAAGTCAGCCAGCCAGAGTGGTGTATGGTTATAATTCTGCATGAGGATCATGAGCAAGGCTAGCCTGGGCTATCGTGTGATACCCGATCTCAAAAAAATCAATCAGGGCTGGAGGGATGGCTTAGTGGTTAAGGCACCTACCTGCACAGCCAAAGGACCCAGGTTCCATTCCCCAGGACCCACATAAGCCAGATGCACAAAGTAGCCCATACATCTGGAGTTCATTTACAGAGAATGAAGGCCCTGACACACCCATTCTCTCCCTCTCTCTCTATCTGTCTCTCTCTCTCTCTCTCAAATAAATAAAAGAAATTTTTTAAAAAATCAATCAATAAAAATAAAACAGCAAGAAAAAACAACAAAGACTGTGTTACATTTACACAATGAAATTTTTAGAAAAATGGACAGACTTGGAACAGATCATATTCAGTGCGCTCACACAATCACAGAAAGACAAAGGCCACATGGTGTCACTTATCTGTGCCTCCTGACCTGGACCTGCTCGAGTTGCTGTCATACCTGATAGGCAACTCAAGGCCCAGACAGTAGGGATGGAAGGGTTTGCGGGGAGGGGAAAAACAAACACAAAATTAAATCTAAAGTGAGCTGATACCATAGAAACCTTTATTCTTGGAGATAGCCTAAAAGATATAACCGTCAAAGGGAGTAAGGGGGGAGCACCCGAAAAGTGGGGCTCTGGTGAGGGTGGGATGAAGCCTAAGCTTAAAAGAAAAATGTTTTCCGTCTCTGACCTGTAACTTCCAGTATCAGAAATCGGTTGCTACCCACATTGAGCCGTTGATCAGAGAGACCTACAAGGTCCCCAAATCAAGACAGCTTTCTGTCAAAGCATTTGATTACCCGCCTGAGGTAAAGCTAAGACCCTATTCCTGAAGACACCATATGCTGCTGACACAGAGCACAGAGAGACCTGGCTGGATTCCAGAAGAAAGCCAGTCCCCAGACAGCCTGTCTAGTGCTGGAAAGCGCTACATGAGCCACAGGGGGAAAGTGGCCAACACTGGTCTGAGCAACCAGAGGTCTCAGCTACTCAGAAGCAAACACCCTGACAGGATGTACACCCCAGTGCAATAGCAGCACACAGCCTCATTGGGTGACCAATAGCTTTCTAATTAGCTAAGAGATCTGCTCAGCGTAAAGGAACCCATATCTGGAATTGGGAAACAGATCAGAATCCTATGAAGACAAAGATTATGTTCTCCAGTGTGAAGCTCTCACTAGTCTTTGGCTAAAAGAGGGGCCACATAATCAAATTCTCCCTAAATTAATAATGCTTATCTCTTTTAAATCATATAGATTCCACTCTCCATAGGAGAATCTGTTCTTTTTCAGAAGGTAGTGAGACCAGAGGAGATAAACCACCCCTCACACTTCAGCCAAGCCACAGCTGAAACCACAGAGGAACTGCGGAGATGAGCACGAGTGCTGCTTCCATGGTGAACCTGACAAGCAGTGCCAGGGTGAAGGAGACAGACCCTGAGGACACTCAACACCTACCAAAGCAGAGATCCAGAAGCTCCTAAGAGCTCATCACTGAAGTACACTTAAAACTCACCCACCATGGCTCACAGAATTTTGTGGAAGAGGAGGCAGAAAGATTGCAAGAGCCACAGGTTGAGACACCATGCCCAGGGGCATTCCCTGCCCCCCAAAACAACTGACTACTGCTCCCACAATGCATAAACCACAATTCCATGAGGAATATCTCCAACCCCGCTAAGGAACATCCCCAACGGAATGAGGGCAGGGATGAGGGAAAAGAGGGCACAACACATGATGGATCCATACAAAATATCTCATTAATAATAATAATAAACATAAAAAAGCAACAAAGAAAATTTGAAAATTAGCTCCCAAATGGTTTACTTTTAAATAATTACAAAAAACACTAACAAGTTTTGACTGACTAGTTATTTTGCTCTGTGACAAACAATAATAACTGAAGTTTCTTGATATATCTGTGCTAAATACGAATATTCTGAGAATAGATGCAAAGGAGATAAACACGTGGGTATGAGAGAGGAGTAGAAACAAATGTGGAATTAAAGGATATCAAAGCACAGGCAATAATTATCCCTGGGACTGTGAAACTCCATGTATGCCCATTATGCACCCCAGGATGCATCAGATTCGTTAACTACCATGACCAATTCAGAAGGCACCGATTATAGATACTTGCCAACCTAACTGGATATTTTGTTTCTTCAAGAGATAATTGCACCGTGTTTATAATGTATTACATACACACAGAGACCACATTCATCTGAAAATATAGTAATACATATCCTGGGGTTCATGAAACTTGAGGAACTTCCTCCATAAAAATTGGATACAAGCCGGGCGTGGTGGCTCACGCCTTTAATCCCAGCACTGGGGAGGCAGAGGTAGGAGGATCGCCAAGAGTTCAAGGCCACCCTGAGACTTATACAGCCTGGACCAAAACCCTACCTTGCAAAACCAAAAAAAAAAAAAAATTGGATACATTCAGGTACAGACAAAGGGCACCCTTGATTATACTACAAAAACCTCATGAAAGCACATTAAGATGACATCAAATGGACTGGTTACTTTAGGATGGACATATCTTCGCCCAGTTCAGTGCATACTGTAGACTCTACTTTAACTCTTTATTGTCCATGCAGAAGTGGTGGGAAGATTTCCTTCTAGGTGACAAAATCACAATACCCAGGAAAGCCTCAGGGAGATGGAAGGTGTGGTTTGAATCAGATGTCCCCTATAAACTCAGGTATTTTCAATGGTTGGTCCCCAGTTGGTATCAGTTTGGGAGGGAGAGCCTTGCAGAAAGAGGTTTGTTGCTGGGGACAGACTTTGGGGTATTACAGCCCAGGTTCCCCCTTGTCAAAGCTCAGACCACTCCTGCTGCTGACTTTTCCCTGGTGTGGCAAGAAGTGATGTGCAGCCTCTGCTCATGCTGTGCTTCCCCGGCCTTCATGAAGCATCCCCTTGACACTGGAAGCCAATCTAACCCTTTTCCTCCAACAGCTGATGTTGGTCACATGTTTTGTCCCAGCAGTGAGATGGTGACTGCAAAAGAAGGTGTGTGTACAGCGGCAGGGAGTGAAATGAGGAGCTCACACATCACAAGGAGAAAGAAGAACTCTTCGGTGGGGTCTAATCTGGTGGGAAGTTAATACAACTATCTGGCTATATAGTAGACAGCTTATATACTCAGACAAAATGACTGGAACAGGGAACTCTGAGACTTTAACCCTGTGAACCTAGGCTTGCAGGCTTTGCAAACAGATGCCCCTAACCATTGAGTCATCTCCCCAGCCACCTTGCTTTTATTTTCCTTTTCAGACTTGATGACTTCAAATGACCTGCATTCAAATTTTATGATTCTTTTTCTGTCTACTATTGAATACTTATTAACATTTCCAATTTATTTGTTGCATTTGTGTGTGCATGTGTGTGTGTTGTGATGTGTATTGGTACATGCACATGTGTGTGCAGGTGTACATATGTACAGGTGCTGAGGCCGGAGGAGTCAGATGTTCTCCTCATCCATGCACTTCCTTGGACTAGGAGCTGTTGTTTTCATGAGACCCATTGATCCTCTCGTGTGAGCTCCCTGTAGTGCCCGGTTTACAGATATGTGTGGCCATGCTGAGCTGTTTGTATGGGTGCTGGAGAACCAAATCCATATGATCTCAGACCTTTCCAGGCCTTCATGCTTATGCAACCAACACTCTTAACCACCAAGCCATCGTTCCACCCCATTTGTTGTATTTTTTCCACTCTAACACTTTACTTTTTTTAATTAATATCTCTATATTTTGTTGATATTTGCATTTTAGTTACATATTATGTTCCTGTAGTTCTTTAACACAGGATATTATTTTAAAGTCTTGCTCTACCAACTGTGAGTCTGTGTGTTTTCACAGACAACTTTTAAGAGCTCTATTTTTATTTAATTTAGTGATGACTTCTAGACATGTATATAATGCATTTTGATCATACTCCCTTCCCATTACCATCTCTTCACCCTCTCTCCTTGTGTACCTTCTGTTGACCCCTTCTTTTAAAAACATTTTATTTATTTATTTGAGAAAGAGAAGGAGAGAGAGAGGAAGAAGCAGAGAGAGATAATAGGCACACCAGGGCCTCTAGTTACTGCAAAGTAACTCCAGACACATGCTCCACCTTGTGCATCTGGCTAGATGGTCCTGGGAAAGTGAACCTGAGTCCTTAAGCTTCACAAGCAAGTGCCTTAACTGCTAAGCCATGTCTCCAGCCTCCAACCCCTTCTTTTTAAAAAGATCATTTTTTTCCATTTCTGTGAAGAATGGCACCGGAATTTTGATTGGAATTGCATCAAACATGCAGATTGCTTTTGGTAGGATGGTCATTTTCACCGGATGGGCCATTCCAGGCCATGACCACGGGAGAGTTTTCCATTTGTCTAGAGTCTTCCATAATTTCTTCTTTCAGTGTTTTACAGTTTCCATTGTATAGGTCGTTCACTCCTTTGGTTAGCATTATTCCAAGGTAGTTAATTTGTTGTGGCTCTTGTGAATTAATTTAAGACTTAGCTTGCTACTTAAGTCTCCAGCAGGCAGAGCCAGCTGGGGAAGAGGTGTGTCACTCAGGACAGATCTTCGGTCCAGCCCGACTAGGCGTGTGGAGACCCCGTGGCTCTGGAGATTTGGCTGTTGTTTCCCACTGCTGGGGGCAGCTGTTTCTCTCGGCTATGGATGTGACGTAGGCCAGCTTCCTCTGTCATTGATGGGGTTCCCCTGGAGTCTGTAAGCCTGAAATAAACCCTTTCCTCCTATAAGCTGCTTCTGGCTGGATGTTTGCCCAGCAACAAAAAGGTAACTGCAATAATGTGGACACTGAGGAATCAAATCCAGGTCATCAGGCTGTGCAAGCACCCTTAACCACTGAGCCATCTCTCCAGCCCCATATACAGGTTTTTGTATGAATATGAGTACAAGTGCCAAATAGCATGGCAATTGCATGCTTAGTCTTAGGATTTAAATAAAAGTAATTGCAAACTCTTTTGAAGCTTTCTGAACCATTTTCATTCCCAGCAGTAATGTGTGAGTGAATCCATTTCTCCTCATCCTCACCAGTATTGTATGTTGTCACTATGTTTCATTTTAGCCCTCGTGACAGGCTCATGACTGTCCCTCGTGGTAGATACAATTTGCATCCCCTGGGTGTCTGTGCCAACCATGCCTCCTCTTCAGTGAGCTGCTGTTTCAAGTCTTTTAACCATTCCCTGACTGAATCATTATGGACTTTGATAGCTGAGTTTTGATAGTTCTTTATATATCTATTCCAGATTCAGTTCATTTTTCAGACATGGTTTGCAAACATTTTTGTGCTGTGTAGCTTGCATGTTGCCCTCATAACATGGTATGTTAAAGAAAAAAGTTTTAATTTTGATGGAATCCAATTTGTTATTTTTCTTCTATGGATCAAGGCTTTGGTGTCAATATCCAGAAGTCTTGGTGCATTATGCAATAGGTAAATTTTTCTCCTATAACTTTAATAATGCTTATACACTTTTGTTTCACATTTAAGATAATGACTCATGTTTAGCTCATTTTTTCCATAAGATGTAGAACTTAGCTTGGTTCCTTGAAAACTTTTCTTGTCATTAAGTTTTCCAAAATGATTTTCCAAAAAAAGTATTTTTTAATTTATTTATTCATTTGCAAGGGGGGGGACACAGCAATGGCTTCTAGCCACTGCAAACAAACTCCAGATACATGTGCCACTTTGTGCATCTGGCTTTAAGTGGGCACTGAGGAATCAAACCCTGGTCATTAGGCTTTGCAGGCAAGCACCCTAATCACTGAGTCATCTCTCCAGCCCCACCAAAAAATATTTTGTAGGAGGAGTATTTTTCCAGAATCTAACTGTACTGTAACAAAGATATAGTTAGAATATCTCTTTAGGAGAGCTAATTCACCATACACTGTTGTTAAAGGTAAGCTTTGATTACTACTGTGAAGCTTTCAGACTAATGGCATTGTCTTTGCTCAGGCTGACAACACATAACCTGCCAGGCTCACAGCAAGTAGATGTTCCTGCCTGCTAGGGAAGGGAGGTGGGAAAAGAGATCTCTCCCTGGTTTATTTGCTTCCTGATGAAATATCCCATGTGCACTTTATTTAATTGATTATGAAGATGTGTACATTTTTATTAAATTTATATAAAATAAAATAGTGACCATGAAAGATTTCTATTGGAGCTGGGGAGATGGCTCAGTAGTTTTGAGCACTTGCTGCTTGAGCAAGAGGGCTTCTCAGGCCACAGACAGCTAAGTCCGAGTCCACAGAACCCATGTAAAAATCTGGGAAGGAGGGCTGGAGAGATGGTACAGCAGTCAAAGACGCTCATTTGCAGGGCTGGAGAGATGGCTTAGCGGTTAAGGCGTTTGCCTGCAAAGCCAAAGGATCCTGGTTCAATTCTCTAGGACCCATGTAAGCCAGATGCACAAGGTGGCGCATGCATCTGGAGTTCGTTTGTAGTGGCTAGAGGCCCTGGCACACCGATTCTCTCTCTCCTTCTCTCTGTGCCTCTTTCTCTCTCTCAAATAAATAAATAATTAAAATATCATTTTTAAAAGACACTCATTTACAAAACCTGAGGCATGGGTTTGATTCCCCTGTACCCAAATAAAGCCAGATACACAAAGTATGCATGTGTCTAGAGTTCAATTCTCTCTCTCTTTCTCTTCCCCTTTTCTATCAAATAAATATTTTTAAAAAGCTCAGGGACTGGAGAGATGGCTTAGCAGTTAAGTGCTTGCCTGTGAAGCCTAAGGACATTGGTTCAAGGCTCAATTCCCCAGTACTCACGTAAGCCAGATGCATAAGGTGGCACATGCATCTGGAGTTCGTTTGCAGTGGCTGGAGGCCCTGGAGCACCTATTCTCTCTCTCTCTCTCTCTCTCTCTCTGTGTCACTCTCAAATAAATTTTTTTTTAAAGCTGGACATGGTCACACACCTCTAACCCTAGTCCATAGGGAGTGGAGACCCAAGAATTGCTGGGGCTCACTGACAGACAGCACCTCAGGGTTGAGGAGAGACCTCATCTCAAGGAAAGAAATGTACAGATGAGTGACAAGAAAAGGACATTGACATTCTCCTCTTGCTTTTGCACATATTCACATGGGGTGCACATACCTGCACACACACACACATCCATGTACACACACACACACACACATACTCTACACATATGCACAAAAGGGGTGAGGGAAGGATTTCTACCAAAAAGAGTTCCTGCAGCAGCAGAAGATAAAGCCGATGTCACAGGTATAAAGTAAGAGCAAGAGCGTGGAGAAATCACACCTCTGTGCTGGCACAAGCTCTTTCAAAAGCCAAGCTGAGCCGGGCCTGGTGGTGCACACCTTTAATCCCAGCACTCGGGAGGCAGAGGTAGGAGGATCGCCGAGAGTTCGAGGCCACCCTGAGACTACATAGTGAATTCCAGGTCAGCCTGAGCTAGAGTGAGACCCTACCTCGGGAAAAAAAAAAAAAGCCAAGCTGTAGGTAAGAGACTGTACAGCCCGACTTGATGAGATTTGCCCAGCACCTTCAGAGTCACACACACACACCTGTCCAACACGTGGCTTCATCCACCCTGTTCCTAACAATGACCTTTCTACGTGTGTAGTGTGTCCTAGGACAGGAGGTGATCAGAGCTGTTGTTGCAGTTACTTCCCCATTCCTGGGACCAACACGGACCACAAGCAGCTCACGGGAGGAAAGGATTTATTTCAAGCTTATAGTTTCCAGGGAAGTTTCCTTATGGTGGAAGAAGCTAGCTCGCTTCTTCACACATCCATAGTAAAAAAGAACAGCAAGAACCAGCAAGCGTGAGCCGACTCTGAACACACAGGGCTGGAGCTCCACCCCAAAGTTTGCCCCGGGTGGCATACTTCCTCCAGCAGGGTTCCACCTCCCAAAGGTTCCACTTAATTAAAAGAACACCTGAGGCTGTGGGAACATTACATTCAGAACTACAACAGCTATGCAGCTTGGTTTGTTTGAGAAGGTATTCAGTCTCAGGAACCCAGCCACAGACTTAAGAGAGATTATTTTCCTCTTGAAACAAGAACTCTAGAGGTGGGTAGTTACAGGCAATTGCCAACTGCCTAAGGGATTTATCAGGAATTTAAGCCCCTTCCATCTCCCACCTCTGCTGTCTTTACAGGTAGTTTTTGTCTCCAAAGGTGCAAGGCAGCTGCTCTGGTCTCAGAGCGGTGTCTATTAATAGACACCTCAGCTGTGCTGCCGAGGGGAGAAGAGGATGAGGAGGAAAAAGCAATTATGTGCCCCGAGCAGCTTTCCTTTTTCAATGGACGTCCTCATCCGACAGTTTTTATCTTCCTTCTCGTGGGAGTCAAAAGCCCGGTTCTCTAAGGGTGACTGGCTCAGGCCACACACAAGGAACAGGTTCGCTTCCTTTCAAGAGTCCTTTACAACACCCAGCCATGCCTTGCTGTGAAAATTATTAGTCCCCACTCTCATCACATGAACTCATCATTGTTAATAAGATCACATCAGCTTTATAATTCTTAATGTACCATAAAAACTTTCATACCAGCAAGAACATAGGGAGTGATGTTAACATTAACACAGCACCTTCCTTCCTTAATATGCTATATGAACAGCATCACATGGCCTTCTTTCAGACAGGAACGCATGGTCTAGTCAGGACAAGGTTGTCACCCCTCTGACATCTCAAAAGAGAGCGGTTTCCTTATGCTGGTGACGTCACAGTGAATGTTAGCTTTCTGATAGTATAGCTCCTAACAGGATCCCTTGGAGATTGGTGGAAATTTCTCTTTTTAGAGAAGAGAGAAATATACAAGTGTAATTGTTAGGACACCTTTAATTGTGTGTTGTGTGTGCAAATGTGGAATATAAATCATTATATATATTATATATGTATACACACACACACACACACACACACACACAGAGAGAGAGAGAGAGAGAGCACATGAAGCATCGGCCACATTTCCCAGATATACAAAAAATAGAATGAGCTTTATTCATCAAACAATTTAATTTCCATTTGGCTACTGAGCAATCAAGAAATGTTGACCCCAGGCATTCTGAGATTCTTCCTCATAAATGGTGAGGCTGTGAGTGGCTTCAGAATTCTATACAGTGGCAAGGCATGGTGAATTATAGAGAATGGTTTCACCAGCCACCCATGTAAAGTTGCCATGGAATATGTCCCCATCACGGTGTGACAGCCCCTTCTGGTCTGGATGCTGTCTACTTTCCTGAGGCATGCTCAGGATGCTGGAATCTTTTCAGGGCTACACATCAGCCCAATTACCCTCCAGTCCTCTTTCTCTGGGGTTCTTCCACCTCCCACCACTGTCTTTCACTCTCTTTCTTCAGCACTTTTTCTAAGCCCAGGCAAATCTTTTTCTTGCCTGGAGATAGAAATTTTCCGTGCCCTCCATGGTTTCTGGAAAGACTTGTTATCACATCTCCAAATCCTCTCTATTGCTCTGAGATGAGACTTTTAGAAACCAAAGTAGCAAAGATTGAGTTACATCAGCAAGATGGCTGACTAGAGTGCCCTGAGTACTTCTCTCCACAGCAAAAAGCAAGCAAGGAAAAGACAACTGGACTATTTGAAGCAGCGTCAGCTATGAGAATGTGTTGGATATGTTGCAGACTGTGGAAATACGGTGTCCTTGTAGAGAAGGGACTGAGACATACACCATCTGCCTTCTGTCACTTGACAACCTTAGTCAAGTGGCCAGTCTCCATATCACAAACACCTGAGCCATTTGCTGCTGGGGAACTCTGCGTCCCTCACGGGCCTTGGTCTCAGTATGAAGACTGTCTCGTTAGCACAGTGCTGCAACGCCCTCCTGACAAGCATCTGGGCAACCTCCCAGTAGCTCTGCTGTCTAGCACATGGGTCACCCAGGAAGCTGCACCCTCCCAGCAGCTCTGGGAAGCACCTGAGTAGTCCACCTGAGTGAGTCAGCCTGCAGAGGCCCCCAGAAACCCCTTGGGCAGCCTCACCCACTTCACACTGTCCCCAAGACAGCCAGGCAGCCCTGCCCACCATCTTTGACCTCAAGTAGCAGCAAGGCGGTCCCGTTCACTCGCTCAGTGCAAGAACAAGGGTCCAGGGCAACTCAGTCCACAGAAGAGCAAGGAAGCAGAGAGCAGCTCCACCCACCTTCCCACGGCCTCAAGAAACACTTGAATAGCTTATTTGAAATGTGGCCCAGTGAGGCCCTGAGAAGTAGATATTTGGCACCACCCACTCCCCTTCAGCACTGGGAAGCAGCCGGGTTGCCCCACACCCCGCAATCCTGTGCAGAACTCAGACACTGACAGGTATCGCCTCCTGACGGCTGCTGTGGACTTGGATAAGGACAAGCACCTGGCCAGCGACCAGGCATTCAACATCAGCTACCTGGGCTCACAAGGGGCCCCATCCTCACATCACCCACAGAAAAGTGGTTATCTGTGACCAAAGGCACCACATACAGAGCCTGCAAACTTTGAGCTAGAATCAACCAAGATAAAAAGAAAAAAAGATCCAAAGGAATACATTCAGGATGCCTCACCACTGACAGTGCTGAAATAGAAGAGATCATTAAGGGACTGCTAGGAGTGACTACACACACATAAAAAAAGCAATAATAATAGAAAACTTAGGGGGTGCCAGGCGTGGTGGCGCACGCCTTTAATCCCAGCACTCAGGAAACAGAGGTAGGAGGATCACCGTGTATTTGAGGCCACCCTGAGACTACATGGTGAATTCCAGGTCAACCTGGACTAGAGTGAGACCCTACCTCGAAAAAACCAATCAATCAATCAATCAATAAATAAATAAATAAATTTTTAAAAAAGAAAACGGGAAATGGGCAAAAGTACATATATATATAATCTCTAACTTACAAAATCTGAACCATGAAGATACTGAAAATCCAAACACACTAAGAGCAAGAAATATAGAGAATCAGTAACAAAAAGTGTCTAAGAAAAAAATGTCTTTAAGGCCGGGTGTGGTGGCGCATGCCTTTAATCCCAGCACTCGGGAGGCAGAGGTAGGAGGATCGCCGAGAGTTCGAGGCCACCCTGAAACTACATAGTGAATTCCAGGTCAGCCTGGACCAGAGTGAGACCCTACCTTGCAAAACCAAAAAAAAAAAAAAAAAAAAAAAATGTCTTTAAGAAGAAAAGGCCGTTGCTGGTCGGCCTCACTGCTGACTTTTGCTGAGCATTGAGGTAGGGAACACATGTCAATTCTTTTGAAACCACTCTTAGATAGTAGTGATAGTCACTCTTAGTTTTAACTTGCTTGGACTAAGCACAGGCAGACGCGTGTGTGAGGGTGTCTCCAGAGACACTGATGTCAGGAGGACTTTGCCCTAACTAACAGGCTGATCCCTGATGGAATGATAACATGATGGTGTTGTTGGAAAGCTGGGGAAAGAAAGGGGCAGTGTTTGGAGGAAACAGGCCCCTCGGGACATATCGTCAGGGGTTTATCTTCCCTGGCCCTTTCCTGTGTTTTCTGGTCCTCTGTGTCCTCGCTGTCCTGATGTGCAGTCCACTGCCGCACACTCCCTCTCAGCACATGATAGACCAAACCCTCTGAAACCAGGAGCCAAAATAATTGTTTTTCTTCTAGGTTGCTTTGTTTGTATCATAGAGGCACAAAAGCCTGAGAACAGTGTTGAAAAGGAGTCTCCCCCATCTCATTCTATAAGGCCAATTCTTTTTTTTCTTTTGACAATTTCACATGACAATTTCACATATTTATGTAATGTGGGTTTTTTTTTTTTTTGTTTTTGTTTTTTTGAGATAGGGTTTCACTCTAGCTCAGGCTGACCTGGAATTCACTATGTAGTCCCAGGGTGGCCTCAAACTCATGGCGATTCTCCTACCTCTGCCTCCCGAGTGCTGGGATTAAAGGCGTGCACCACCACACCCGGCTATGTGTTTTGTTCTTATTCAGCACATGTTATCTTCACCTTTCCCCTCCCACTACCACTCACACTCACTTCCTAACTAGCCCCTACTTTCATACCTTTTCTCTGACCCAATGAGCTAGGTATTTATTTGTTTATTTAAAAGAGAACAAGGAAGAGAAAAAAAGGAGAATGGGCTCACCAGGACTTCTTGATGCTGCAAACAAATGCCAAGCACATGTACTACTTTGTACATCTGGCTTTACATGGGTACTGGGGAATTGAACCCAGGACATCAGGCTTTGCATGCAGGTGCCTTTAACCACTGAGCCATCTCTCCAGTCCCCCATCACTGAGTTAGAGTTGTTTAGATGAGCACAGATGGAGATTATCCACTGGAGTAGGAACAACTTACCACTGACCACACCACTAAAGAAAACCTCTCTCCCTCCCCTAGAGGCTGTTAAGTGCCTAGTTATTCTGGAAGGAGTGGAATAAATAAACCCTCAAACTAGTTAAATAAAAAACTTTACCTCAACACAGTAATAAATAATGCTTAATGGTAAAAAGCTGGGATCATTCTTCTGGGACAGGCCCAAGGGAACCATGTTAGTTTTTTTCATTCTTACTCGGTATAGTTTTAGGAACCTTAGCCAGAACAGTAATACAAGACAAAAAATAACAGAGGTTGAATTGTCTATTTGTAATAATGTGATTTTATATACAGGAAAAACTCAGATTCCACTAAAAAACTGCTAAAATTGATAGGTGACTTTGGCAAGGTTGCGGGATACAAAATCAACATACAGGGAAAAAAGGTACTTTTTTTTTATACCAATAGCAAAATTACTGAGAAATAAATCAAGAAAGCAATCCCACTGGCAGCTATAAAAATTCCTAGTAATAAATTCAACCAAGAAAGTAAATTATTTCTACAATGAAAACTGTAAAATACTGATGAAAGACATTGAGGAGGAACCAAAACCATGAAAAGATGTCCTGCATTCATTAACTGGAAAAATAAATATTGTTAAACATTGTCCAATGTGGTCTACAGATTTAATTCAATTCCTATCAAAATACTGATGACATTTTTTATAGGAATAGGAAAAGAAAATCCTAAAACTTGTGTGGAACACTTTGAATGGCCATAAGAATTGTAAGGAAAAAAAGAACAAATTTATAGGAAGTAACAGAACCAAAACAACATAGTTCTGGAATAAAAACAGATACATAAGCCCATGAAGTGGAATAGAAGCAGGAATAACTCCACATGTCTAAGCCAAGTGACTTTGAACAAAGGCAGCAGGAAAACACATTGGAGGAAGAAGTCTCTTCCATAAATAGTTCTGGAAAGCTGCACAGGCACATGCAGAAGAAAAAAGGCAGATCCTTATTTTTCAGCAAACACAAAAAGTGACTTGAAATGGATCAAGTGCTTTGTAAGAGATATAAGTAGGGCAGGGGAGATGGCTAGGCAGGTAAATCAATTGCTGATCAAGCATAGGATTTGGGTTTGAATCCCCAGAGCCCCAATGAGAATGTGGACTCCTTTAATACTAGAGCCAAGGAGCCAAAGGCAGGGAAGCCCTGGGGCTCACTGGCTGTGTTCTCTAGCTGAATTAGTGCTCAGGTTTGGGGACAGACCGTGTATCAAAGAATGATACGCTAGACACTGAGGAGGATAGTCAGTGTCAACCTCTGGCCTCCATGTGCACATGAACCTGCACATACATGTGTGCCCACACACATATGAACATGCATACACACACCCCACACATACACACACACACAAGAAAGATCCAAGTCCATTAAACTTCCATAAGAAAATACAGGGGAAATACATAGTCTGGGCAAAGACATTTTTGGAATTGATTCCAAAAGCACAGGTAATAGGAATAATTAATAATAATAACAATTTTATATTATTAAATATTAAATATTAAAATATTAATAAATTAACAATAATGAGGAATAATTGAGAAACAGAACTAAATCAGACTAAAGAGCTTCTCTATAACAAAGGAATTAATCAACAGAGCAAAAAGACAACCTACAGAATGGGGGAAAATATTTGCAAACTACTTATCTGACTAAGAACTCAAATACTTCAGCAGCAAAAATTAACCCCACAAATAATTCAATTTAAAGTTGGATGCATGAAGACTAGAGAGATGGCTCAGAGGCTAAATGTACTTGTCTACAAAGCCTGATGGCCCAGGTTCAATTCCCTAGTAGCCAAGTAAAGCCAGATGTACAAGGTGGTACATAGGTCTGGGGTTCATTTGCAGTGGCAAGAGGCTCCAGTGAGCCCATTCTGTCTCTCAAATAAGTAAATCATACTTAAAAAATTCAATTGAATGCATGCTCTGACTAGATGTTCCTTAAAAGAAAGCAGGTGTCCAATAAGAATAGGAAATACATGCCTCAAACCACTAATCATAAGAGAAATGCAAGTGAAAACCACAATGGAATGTTATCTCACCCTAGGAAGAATGAGAGAGAAAGAGGGAGAGAGGGAGAAGCACTGGCAAGGGAGCAGATGAACTGTAAAACTTTGGGAGAGAGTAAATTAGTACTGCAATTATGGTATGCCATATGCTGGTTTCTCAGAAAGTGAAAACTAGAACCATCACATGATCGAGCAATCTACAACTGGGTTTTTACCCAAAGGATTCGAAGTCAGTAAGTCAAAGGGACATCTACTCTATACTCATGCGTTTACTGCAGCATTAGTCACAATGGCCAAGGTATGGAATCAACCCACGCAACGATCTAGAAAGAAGTGCTAAAGAAAATGTGGCATATACACACAACTGAATGCTATTTAGCCATAAAAAATTAAATCCTGGGCTGAAGAGATGGCTTAGCAGCTAAGGCACCTGCCTGCTAAGCCTAAGAATGCTGGTTCCAATGTCCAGCGGTTCCAATCTACAGGTCCCACGTTTAGCCAGATGCAAAGTGACGCAAGGGCGCAATGCCGCACTTGCCCACAAGGGGGCACACACATCTGGATTTCATTCGCAGCAGCTGAGAGACTGCTGGCGCTCCCATCTCTGTCTCCCTCTCCTTCTCTGTCTATCTCTCTCTGTCTCTCTCTCCAAAAATAAAAAAAAATAATTAAAAATTTTAAAAAGTTAAAAAATTAAATCCTGTCACATGTGGCAAAATATATGGAACTTGAGGACGTTCTGTTAGGGAAATATGTCAGGTGCAGAAAAGAAAACATTGCGTGTCCTCACTCTTATGTGGAAGCTAAAACCTTGATCACAAAGCTCCTGAGAATAGAATAGTGCCTAGAAGGATGTAGGGAAGGAGTGATGGAGAAAGAGTGGTTAATGGACACTAAGTTCAGTTGAACAAGAAAATAACTGCTATCCTGCATCGTGGTGGCATTAACTGTGGTTGGTAAGAATTCACTGTTTCAAAATAGCTAATAGACAGGACCTTGTTCCCAACACAAAGAACTGTGTGTGAGGTAATATGTATGCCAACTGTGGTGATCTAATAATTATAGATTGTATGTATTGGAGTATTAAATTGGCCTATAAATATGTATAATTATTATCAATAAATTAAAAATATAAAAAGTAATTAAATTTTTTAAGGAGCCAGGCTATTTGTGTTTAGATTCTAACACACCTCTCTTCTCCAACACTGAACCAAGTGCCAGTGAGCTGGCATATCAATGTATGAATGGTAGAGGGAAATCAGAGAGGTCAAGATACCAAAAAATATTCTCTTGACATATATTTCATAGGTATTTGTGTTGTTGGTGTGTGAGAGAGAGCAAAATATCCTAACTAAATTGATATCTAGTGTATCAGAATAAAAATTTAAATTATAGATTATATTTCTGTTATTTCATTTTGCCTTTTACATTGTCATCAGAAATGGAGAAAATGGGCTGGAAAGATGGCTCAGAGGTTAAGCTGCTTGTCTGCAAAGCCTAATGAGCAAGTTCAGCTCCCCAGTACCCACATAGAGCCAGATGCACAAAGTGGGTCATGTGTCTGGAGTTCATTTGCAGTGGCTAGAGGACTTGGTGTGCCCCTTCTTTCTCTGTCTCTCTTCTCTTTGCTTGCAAATAAATAAATAAAGTTTAAAAAGAAGAAATGGAAAAAATAAGATAGATTGAAGAAATGCAACCTTGTTTCTGGCCCCAAATCATTCTCTACTGAACTGAGATTTGTTTTATGTAAGAATAAATACAAACATAAACAGGAAATTGCAGCAATTCAAATGCACATAAGTATGTGTAGATGGGATTCCGGCAGCATTGGGTAATGCTATGCAGACACATAATGATCAGCATTTGCAAACTGTGTTCCATTTTACTCACATGGATAATTAAATTTGCTACTCACACAAAGTATGATGTGATTATTACCTGTTTCACGGGTGAAAAAAAAGCGCTACCAAAATTAAGTAATTTCTCCAACTTTACACAATTAGTCCATGGGAATGGGGTAGAGGTGATCCCTGTGAAAAGTCTTCCCAAATTACAGACTCCAAAAGAAGATGGGAGACAGAGAAGACGCACAGTGTGTTATAGAGAGAAGTACTTTGCATAATTGAATGTTCCCTGTGAAGTTCTAGACTGTTAAGTGGAATTGCTTAATATAGTGGTTCTCAATCCAATTTAACCAGGCTTTCTAGGGTGATACCCAGGGAGTGGTGGTTTTTAAAGCTCCCTGGGAGATGCTAATCGGCAGGCTGGTTGGGGCACTGCTGGGCTTTGTTGCAAAGACAAAGTGTTGAGTGGCAGAGAGGAGAAAAGTGGGAAGAAGAGGAGGTGGGGCTGAGGAAGATAAGCATTCAGTGTTCCCTTTAAGCTGTAGTCGACCTTTACAGGTTTAATGCTAGGTTTCACATTTTGTTTTAAAAACCTTTAAAGAAACCTTTAGAAGGATTTACTCTTCGCCTATTACTGTGGAGAAGTCGTATTTTACTTTAAAATGGTTTCTGTAAAGAGTTTTATTGTATGAAATAGAATTTGATGTTTTTGCATATTTAAAAATAGTAATTGTACTTACACATAACTGTAACAATCTAGTAAGTGCAATTTGACAGCACCCAGAAATCTTTCATTTTTTATTCATTAAAAATTAGACACTCTATGCTGGGCATGGGGGCACATGCCTTTAATCCCAGCACTTGGGAGGCAGAGGTAAGAGGATTGCTATGAGTTTGAAGCCACTCTAAGACTACATAGTTAATTCCAGGTCAGCCTGGGCTAGAGTGAGACCCTCGGGGAAAAAAAAAAAAATTAGACACTCTGGGCTGAGGTTGTAGCTCAATGGTAAAGTGCTTGCCCAGTATGTGAGAGTCCTTGGGTTTGATCCTCAGCCTTGGAAAAAAGTTAATTTCTAAAAGTTTAGCTGCCCTATCTTAAAAATAAAAACAAAAAGGCTTTGGAGAATCAGAAAACTAGAATCACTAGTATTAGAAAAAATAGTGAGAGGTCAGCAATTTTACTTCCTACATTTAACTTCAAAAACGACTGTGCATATAATAAAACTTTCTCTTTTCAATGCCTCACAGATTTTTCCAGTTCCTTAACTCTGTGCTCTGGAGAGTATAAAATTCCATAGTAGTGTTCAGTTTTGGATAGAACAACATATTATTTACTTTCTACAAAATGTTCTGAACCACAGATAAATCAAAGTGGTTCTGAGAGTGTCTTAGACAATGTATAGAATAGACCATCACCAGCACTGGCCGTGGCGAGTCCATCTCCCAAGCAGCTGGACAGAACCACCCACCTCTCCATCGCATATGGAACACATCTCTGGATAGGCCCCATTCCCCTGTGTTCTTACCACACCTAATGTTATCGGACCGTGAATGTCTGACAGTTTAGTGGAGTGAACACAAGGAGGCATGAGGACAAGGAAATATGGACAAGAATAAGAGGAGGACCTTCCATTAGACAGGGGCTGGATAAAGATAAGGGTGAAGTTATTGGTTATGCCATATCGCAGCTAAATCAATTACGTCTACCAGCTTCAGGAATTCAAAATACTGAACCACAAAGAAGATTGCCAGTTGGCCAGGCATGGTGGCTCATGCTTTTAATCCCAGCACTTGGGTGGCTGCGGTTAGGAGGATTGTCATGAATTTGAGGCCAGACTGGGCTACCCAGTGAATTGTAGGTCAGTGTGGACTAGAGTGAAACCCTTCCTCAAAAGAAAACTGCAAGGTGGACTCCAGGGTAAGGTAGCAGATTAGAAGTTGTCTCCATGAGACATACTGAAGAGGAGGAAGAGTCAAGAGAGCGAATAACAGACCATGTATTTCAGAGAGAAAAGGCAGAAGAGCATCAGAAATCACGAAGGGAGTGTGTCCATTGCTCTTCTCATGGCATTGAGCAGGTACCTAGTAAGAAGCACCTCAAGGAAGGAAGAGTCTATTTTGGCTTACAATTAGAGAGAGACAGCACAGCCTGGCAGGGAAGGCATGCCAGGAGAGAGAGGCAGCTGGCCACATCGCATCCACAGTTAGAAGGAAAGAGAGAGAGAGAGAAGACAGTGACTAGGGCCAGGCTACCAAACTACAAGGCCCACCCCCAGTGACCCACTTCCTCCAGCAAGGATCTACTCAGAAAGGTTCCACAACCTATCAAAACAGTGTCACCAAACACAAAACAGCTGTGGACAAACACGTTAGCCTATGAGGGCCATTTCACACTCAAATGACCCAGTCGGTGTGTGTGACGGGACATCTGAAAAGTGTGGATGAACAGGAGGGTAACTCGGTGAAAAAGAGAAAACACTGCAGGACTCCAGCCATGTGACATTGGACGTTTATCTCATCATTCCTCGTGTCTTGGAAGACTGGCTAAGCACCATCTTGAGAGAGAACCTATTGTTTCAGACTGGGAGACTGTGAGGGAGGGGGGCTGATCAAAGGAACGATCACAAGTCAAAGAACCTAGAGTTGTCTCACCACAGCTCCTGGGTGGGAGACAACTTCTCGAGGCAGTCCCGGAGCATGGAAGAGCTGGGCAGAGACACACTGAGAAGTTTGGTTAGCTAGGAAGGAAGGTAGGGCTAGGAAGGGCTTGGCGGTCAGTAGCCTTCCCCTCTTTGACCAAGAGCCAGATAGCTGAGTTGGAGAGTGATAGCCCCTAGCCAGAGATCACCTGGTGGTTTCAACTCCATGTCATCAGTTTTCCCACTCCAGGAGTGAGAAGTGGAGAGCTCTGGTCAAGAGACCACCTCTCCCTCATAAGGATCAAAAAGTGCTGAGATGGGTCTTTCAGTAATGTAGATTGGCATTTCAACTGCCTCCCTGGTACTCAACATGCACAGGAGACCCCTGGGTTTAGACACTGGACACCAGGAGATGTACACACCAGAAAGCCTCTGCCTTGTTTCTGATTTTAGAAGAAATGTTCTCAGGTGTTCTCCGTTTGTCATAACATTGATTACGTGTGTGTCACATACAGCCTTGATTGTGAAGACAGGCATTTTTCTATCCCTGCTTTCTTAATGGCTTTTATCCCAAAAAGATGTTGAATTGTGTCAGTGTGTTTTAGTGTTTTAACTGCATTGCGATGACATAGAATTTCTGTCCATGAGTCTGTTTGTGAGCTGAATATCTAAATCTATTGATTTATGATTTACATATGGGCAACCATCCTTGCATTCCTGGAAGGAAACCCACTTGACTGTGCTGTTTCATCTTTTAAATCAGCTATTGAATTTTGTATGTAAGTGTTTTATTGATAATTTTTGCATCTATGTTCATTAAGGGAAATTGGTCTATAATTTAATTTTTTTCTATTTTGGCATACTGCTCTGCACCTATAGTGGAAAGACCTCTTATACTCACAGATTGGCAAAATTAATACTGTGAGAAGGGCTATATTACCAAAACAATCTATAAATTCAACAAATTGTTATCAAAATTCCAATGACATTCTTCTCATAACTAGAAAAGGCAATGCTAAAATTCATATGAAAGCACAAAAAATCCCCCATAGCCAAAATAGCCCTAGGCAGGAAGAGCAATGCTATAAATAACACAATACCTATCAAATTACAACAGTGGTGGAATAAGTGCCTAAGGCATCTAAAACCCTGGAACAGACAACAGAAGGATTTATCTAGTGTTAGAGTGTAGGCAACTATACATTTGCCCCAATAAAGCTTTAAAACAGCCCATTAAAAGACAGGGCTTATTCACAAAAAAACTTAACCTGACATACCAAGACTTAATCCTTTTTAGAAATCCACACACTTAACAACATAACAGCACATTGACTGGCATCTAATAAAAAGTTACAACACAGGTGAAGAAGCAATACTTGAGACTCACAACACAGAGGAAACAGATCAATTGATAGAACCAGAATCAAAATTAGAAATTATATTATGGAATTAGCAAAGACTCAAAGCAGCCCTTATAAAGACACTCAAGGAATTTTTCAAAACAGCATAATATGTAGAGAAGTGGTAGATAATTTTTAAAGTTCTTATTAAAAGTTATAAATTAAAAACACAAATCTGAATTAGAAAAAGACACTTATATGGGTTTGACAGATGACAATACAAAAGAAAAGACTGATGGAAAATAGCAATAAAATTATCCAACATAAATACATACAGAATAAATAGCAAATAAAATTAATAGTTTCTTAGAGACTCCTGAGATAATAGTAACATATATGTAATTGAATTTCCAAAAAGAAGAAAGGAAAAATGTATTTGAAGATAAAATAGCTTAAGACTTCTAAAGTTGATGAAAATCCTAAACTCACATATCTAAGAAACTCAATAAGCCTCAAGTAAGAATTATTCAAAAGTATGTCCTACAGTTTATGACTGCAGAACCAGCCAAGGCTTACTGCCTGGTTTGCTTCACAAGCTTAATCTATAGCTGCCAGACTCCCTGGAAGCCAGGGACCCAACTGGGCTCAGAGTCTGGACGACAGTACTAGGAACTGATAACATTTAAGAAGATCAAAAACTGAAAATCTCATGCAATGTCAAGTTGAGGACTAGAAGCTCCAAGCAAGCACCTTTATTCACTGAGCAATCTCGCCAGCACTAGAAATAGTATTAAGAGTGAGATGATTAGACCATCGGGAGATTCACCTTAATTTTCTCAATCAGGTGAGTTTATCCATTCATAATTGGGCTGGGCCCTTGTGTTGCAGTTGTTGCTCAAAAACATCCTACAGGTCTCCCAGGATTCTCGTGGGAGTAGTAATCTTCAAGACCCAAAGGCCAAGGTTCCCTTTGAACTCTCTGTAGTAAGCCATCAGGGTCCTCCTGTCCTCGTCCATGGAAATGGTGAAATGAGCACTATATCCGTCCCTGGCAGCTAAGTAAAGCATGACTTTTCTTAGCAAACTTCTGACACACCATTGATACTTGGAAAAGTGTCCCTAAACCTAGGAAGATATTGGTGTCTGAAATTCTTTGAAAGACAGGCACACTCCCTACTTTTAAGTAAGCAATATTTCATTCATTTATTCATTTGCACACACATGTGTATGTTTATAGGTGTGCACCAGGGTCTTTTGCCACTCCAAATGAACATGCACATGTCACTTTTTTTTTTTTTTTTTTGAGGTAGGGTCTCACTCTAGCTCAGAATGACCTAGAATCCACTATGTAGTCTCAGGGTGGCCTCAAATCCATGACGATCCTCCTACCTCTGCCTCCCAAGCTGGGATTAAAAATGGGGGCTTTATGTAGATGCTAGGGAATTGAACCAGGCTGGCAGACATTGTAAGCAAGTGCCTTTAACCACTGAGCAATCTTTTCAGTGCCTAACAATCCCTATATTTAAGAGAAATTAAATTATCTATATATATCTATATATTTATATATAGATATAATTTTATTTATATATGTGTATAATTTTATTCTGTGTTCTCTACGGCCAGCCTCCATCACATTTCTTACTTAATCTTTATAGTAACCTCACTAGATGAGTGCAGAAAGGATGCTATGGTGTGACTATGTCCCACAAAACTCAGGTATTGAAATTTTATTTTATTATTTTATTTTATTTGACAGAGAGAGACAGAGAGAGAGGGAGAGGAAGACAGATAGAGATGGGCGCACCAGCGGCCTCTCAGCTGCTGCAAACAAAATCCAGACGCATGCACCCCCTTGTGGTCAAGTGTGGCATTGTGCCCTTGCATCATTTTGCATCTGGCTAAACGTGGGACCTGGAGATTGGAACCGCTGGAGATTGGAATCAGCGTTCTTAGGCTTAGGAAGCAGGAGCCTTAACCACTAAGCCATCTCTCCAGCCCTGAAATTTTATTTTTTTAATTTTATTGACAATCTCCATAAATATACACCATATATTAGAAGCACAATCCCCTCCCACCACCCTTTTCCATCCCCCTTCCCCTATCCATTTCCCACTGAACCATTTATTCTTTCCAACTAACTAGTCCCTGGTCTGTTTTTGTTTTGTTTGTTTGCTTGTTGTTTGTTTTTCCAAAGTAGGGTTTCACTCTAGCCCAAGCTGACCTGGAATTCACAGTGATCCTCCCACCTCTGCCTCCCAAGTGCTGGGATTAAAGGCATGCACCACCATGTCCAGCCATCCCTGGTCTATTTTAATGTCATCATTTCCCCAATTATGCAGGTCTTGTGTAGGTAGCATCAGCCACTGTGAGGTCATGAATATCAAGGCCACTTTGTGTCTGAAAGACAGTATTGTAATCATCCCTCTACTTCATTTGGCTCTTATATTCTTTCTGCCTCCATTTTCCAAAATGGTCCCTGTGGACCTGGAGAGATGGCTTAGTGGTTAAAGTGCTTGCCTGTGAAACCTAAGGACCCAGGTTCTATTCCTCAGTACCCATGTAAGCCAGATGTACGTGGTGGTACATGCACTTGGAGTTCATTTGCAGTGGCTAGAGGCCCTGGCACATTCATTTAAAAAATGGTCCCTAGGTTGGAGAGATGGGTTAGTAGTTAAGTGTTTGTCTGTGAAACCTAAGAACCCCGGTTCGAGGCTCAATTCCCCAGTACCCATGTAAGCCAGATGCACAAGGTGGCTCATGCATCTGGAGTTTATTTGAAGTGGCTGGAGGCCTTGGTGTGCCCATTCTCTCTCTCTCTCTCTCTTTCTTTCTCTGACTCTTTCACTCTCTGTCTCTCTCAAATAAATAAATAAATAAAAATAAACAAAATTTTTAAAATGGTCCCTAAGCCTTGGAGGGTGTAATAGAGATGTCTCACTTCGTGCTGAGCCATCTCTTCTTCTCAACACGTTGAGTATTGACGTTTTAATCCCCAATATAAATATTAGGAAGTGAAGTCTAATGAGAAGTGATTAAGCCCTGAGGCCTTGGCCCCATGATTAATGCCATCACCACAGCAGTGCATCTGTTGTGAAAAGCAAGTTTACTCTCTTGACAGCTCTTGCTTTGCCCCTTTGGCTCAGATGGCATCATGAAGACCCTAACCAGATGTGGGCACCTGGGTGCTAGTCTCTCGAGTCTCCAGAACTGAAAGAAATAAGTCATTTTCTTTTCATTTTTAAAGGTAAGATCTCACTGTAGCCCAGGCAGAATTGGAATTTATTCTGTAGTCCAAGCTGGCCTTAAACTCGTGATGATCTTTCCTCTTCAGTCTCCTTAGTGCTGGGATTATAGGCATGCACCACCACATGGGGCTCGGGAAACCCATTTCTTTACTAACCACCCATTCTGGGTTGATAGTGCCAAGTGACATAACAGAGATTCAAACCCAGTTCACTTTGATACTCAAAGCCCATGCTAGCCCCTTCCCCAGCCAGCCCTCCTCATTTACTGTGTTTGCTCACTGTATGAGGAGTCTTTGGACTCCCTTTGGCTAAAGCATTTCTACACACTGTTCTGGATGAGACTTACAGACATAGCTTCACTTGGTGGCACGTGGAATGGTGCCTGCAACTTTATCTAGTTCTTGCTAATGATCTCTGCCTTGCTCGTTGGGAAGCATCGCACTTACTGGGATACTTAAAGTCTTTATAGCTTGAAGCCCTCCCCTCAAAAATATATTTTATTTTACACATGAGCCTTCTTCCTTTGATAGAATTCTGAAGTTCTCCTAATTTTCTCTTCTAAGCCAGGCATTCAGTGCTCAGGAAATCCTCATCACCTACAAACTGGAAGACTTAGGCATACATGATGAAAATCCAAGGTGATTATCTTTAAGGAAGGAAATCCTGTGAGTAGTAAATTCACCGTCCTGTGGTTCCTCTGACTCCCAATTACAGAGCCATGAAACCACCCTCCAGGGTTCCCCAGGCATCATGGTCATGGGTTCAACAAAGGGTTTGAAGACTGATCTGGTGAATGTCACAAGCAGTCACTTAACCCAATCCTTGCTTTTTCTTAAAATAAAAACTAGATAGTCTCAAGCAGACAGCACCAGTCACAGACCACTATGGCCAACAGCACTGCTGGCCCCATAGTCCTGACCAGGCAGTAGTCCAAAGACAGAGATGGACACAATGCCACACGACATCACCTCACTCTTCTCCCTGACTGTCCCTTGAGTTTTGCAGTTCTTGAGCTTGATCCCAGCTGCTGCAGTCACCTTCTCATGGCTGGCACAAAGCACCTGACCAAAAGCAGCTGGAAGAAGAAAGGGTTTATATGGCCTTACACTCTTGAGAGGAAGCTCCATGATGGCACAGGAAGCATAGCATGGGCAGAGGCTGGACATCGCCTCTGCCACAGCAGGGGGAAAACAGCAGCAGGAGAGTGAGCCAGATTGTAGCAAGGTGGAACAGGTATAACACCTCAAAGCCTGCTCCCAGCAAGGGTCCGCCGCCCAAAATGCTACCCCCTGGGGACCAAACATTCAGAACACATGAGTGTTATGGGGACATCTGATCCAAAACACCACACCAGGTTAAGGGAGTTCTCTTTGAGTCTGACAGATGTCCTGCATTGATGCTGATATGCAGTGGGAAATCTCTCTCTCTCTCCCTCTCTGCACCCCCATGTGATCTGCTGTAGCTTTGCACTCATGCACTGTCCTGCCTCAGCCTCTCAAGTGCAGACATCACAGATTATTGCCACTCTCAATCGTGCGTCCCTTATCAGGACACCTTGGACACTGTCTTAGACCATTCCTGTTGCTCTAGCAGAGTACTTTAGATGAATTCATTATTTCTCCTCTTTCCAGAGGAAAGTCCAAGATCAACAAAGCAAAAGATTCCACGTCTGATTGAGCTTACTTACCCTGCCTCATAGGTGGGGCCACTTGCTGTGCTTTTACACAGCCGAGGGGCACAATGGATGGACTCCCTCCCTCCAGCCACTTTTTTGATATTTTATTTGGTTATTTATTTGAGAGAGATGGGGGAAGACGCAGGAGAAGAGAAAGAGAGAATAGGAGCACCAGGGCATCCAGCGCCAGCAAATAAACTCCAAATGTGTGTGCCACCTTGTACATCTGGCTTGTGTGGATCCTGGGGAATCGAACCTGGGTCCTTTGGCTTTGCTAACTGCTCCCCAGCCCCCTCCAGCCATTTTATTTGGGCATCATTAAATCCAGGAGGACTGATCCTTCGTGTTTAAACAACTTCTTCTGAGGCGCCTTCTCTTTCAGCCGTTGCGCGGGCGACCAAGTTTCTACATGAGGTTCAAAGGCTCACAAACACCCAAAGCACAGTGGCCCTGCACACCACGACACACCAGACACCGGGCTTGGCTTGAAGCCAACAAAATGCAAAACATTCTTTTCTTGATAACTCAGAGACCAGTGGAGACAGAAGAGTAAACATAAATTATAGCATGGTTGGAGGTAGGCAAGGAGTCAGGGACCCTGAAGAAGTCACTAACTGTGCCGGGATACCAAGCACTAGGGAAAATATGAGTGCGCTTGGACATCAGGGCAGCTTATGAAAGTGCAGCTTCCTGGGCATTGTCACCTTCACCAGGGTTCCAGTACGGATGGCATCTTTGAATTCCTCAGCGTCTCCGGGTTTGTCTTAGCAATCTACTCTCCTTCCACCACAAAAGGCCCAGGTTTTACTGCCACGGAAGCGGATGCTGTTTTGAGAAGTTCTGCAGGAATATGCTGTGGAGAGCTGACTCAGGGGCAGTGATCTGCGAAGGTATTCTGAATACACGGACCAGCATGGGCACCAATGCCCAGCAGGGTTTGGATTATCCGAGGTCATGGACACCTTTGACACATTAGCCAGAGCAAGATTATAGCGTGTGGGATTTAGTGGTGGGGGTGCAGTGAAACTCAAACCACTTCAGAGCGCTTCCAGAGGGTGAGGCTTCAAGTTGCAGATGCAGGAGCCGAACTCAGAGTTTCCCAGTGACGAACTGTCAACCGGAGCCATGGTGCACTTTGACGCATCTAGGCTGACCACAAGTCCACCCAGGCTCCTGAGCCCTGTTTCATGTTCTCCCCTGCCCCTCGCCTCCCTTTGTTCCCTGAGGCCGACAAGTCCTGTGACACGTCCCTGGCTTCGCCATCTGTCATTTCTGTCCGTGCTTCCAGTGCTCAGTTACTCATCATTAAACAAGTCCTCTTGTTTGGTCCTGGCTGCTTCTGGCAGGCCAGTTAGCCAGCTTCCCCAGGGAGATGAGGGGCTTTCTCTCCTTTGGAGCCAGGAGACATTTATTTGCTCCCTGGCATGACCAGCCATCAGTTTTCTCACCCAGCCGATCACTACACTGGTGGATAAAACTATGCTCCCTCCAACTGGGGTATGTATTTACCGGGGGGAACTGAAGACTTCCCAAATGATATTCAGGAAAAGATAGTTATAAGGTCACCCATCTCCATGGATATTCCTTGCTGGAATTAATCTACTCGGCAATGGTCCTATGCTCAGAATATACTTTTTCTTACCTTATGAAAGACAGGACTGTGCCTTGTTCATCCCACCTTGCTATGGTGCTTGGCATCAAGAGGAATCAGGAAACAATGGGATAATTGAAATGAATTTTAAATACACCAGAGCCTGGAGCTCACAGGCCTTCTGCCTTTGCCTGTCTTGTGCACATTTTTTTTAGATTTTATATTTATTTATTTATTTATTAGAGAGAAGGAGAAAGAAAAAGAGAGAGAATGGGCACACCAGGGCCTCTAGCCACTGCCAACAAACTCCAGATGTATGCGCCACCATGTGCATCTGGCTTACGTGGGACCTGGAGAATCGAAGTTGGGTCCTTAGGCTTTGCAGGCATATGCCTAAACCGCTGAGCCATCTCTCCAGCCCTTGCTCACATTTCTTTAAGGGATAAAGGCCCATGTGCCTCCAGAGGGTTTCTAATGCATGATTTCCACACAGCAGGGCAGAGTTGCAATGCTCACACTTTGTTTGTTTGTTTGTTTGTTTTGTTTTGTTTTTTGAGGTAGGGTCTCACTCTGGCTCAGGCTGACCTGGAATTTACTATGTCATGGTGATCCTCCTACCTCTGCCTCCCCAGCCTGGCAATACTCGTGCTTTTTTGAATGTAAATGGAATGATTTCCAGGATGGTGGGTGGCATCCAAATGTGTAAAACCAAACAGAAATTTCACCTGATAGCTTTTAGATATGTCTGGAAAACTCATTTTATCAAGCAACACGATGAAATGCATGCTCTAATTACAGTCAATTCTCATCTTATTTCACAACATGGAGTATTTAACACCATCTATCTCCTATTAATGGGAAATGAGCTTAAACTTACTTTCAATGTCAACTTGAAAATGTGAGGATGATTACACAGATTTTCAGAATTCTTTCATGGGACTTACTGGCAACTGAGGACACTGGGTCAGGAACTTGCTGTCAAGGATGGTGCTCACAGTCAAATGTTTCTTAACAATGAGGATACAGGCTGAAAGCTGCATCACTAGCGTGGCAGTTTGAATGTACGTTTCCTGCAGAATCAGGCAGGTTTTAAAAATAGATAGATAGATAGATAGATAGATAGATAGATAGATAGATATAGATAGATGATAGATAGATGTTATATTATATTTTTTTTTATTTATTTGAGAGAGGATAGAGAGAAAGAAACATATAGAGAATGGGCACCCCAGAGCCTCAGGCCACTGCAACCAAACTCCAGGCACATTGCCACCTTGCATATCTGGCTTATGTGGGTCCTGAGAATTCGAACCTGGGTCCTTTGGCTTTGCAGGCAAGTGCCTTAACTGCTAAGCCATCTCTCCAGCCCTCAGGTGTTTTATTAAAGCTTATAACTTTGGTCTCCAGTCGCCTGGCTGGAGGAGTGTCACTGGGGACAGATCTTGGGGTCCAGCTCCAAGCTGTGTTTGGGAGCAGATCTGATTTCCAGTCCAAAGGTGTGCAGAGCAGGCTGAGCTCTGGCAGGGCCCCTGCTGCTTGCTGCTCATACTTGCTGATTTTGGTTTTTACTGGCTGGTTGTTTCTCACTGCTTGGATGTATGGAAGCAGCTTCTTCCCCAATGATGGAACTTCCCCCTGGGTCTGTGAGCCTGAAATAAATCCCTTCCTCCCCTGTTTCATAGTAAACTTTTCTTTATAGGTGAGGCATTTTAAAATAACAATAAAATATACATTATAGACAATGACTAAACCAGCAGCTATCATTCATAATTATTATCAGAGCAATGTCTTGCACATAACTGCGTATGCTATACTTTAAACAACTGGTACACAGTAAGCTAGTTTCCACCAGCATCACACAAAGAACATGAATACAGTACTGTGGCATTATCCAGGCTACAACGTCCCTAAGCAATATGAATGTTCAGCTTCATTACACTGTCATGGTGCTGCTGTGGTACCATGAACTCTTGTGTGGACATGTATGTGCAACGACCATTTTAATTCAACGTATGTGAAGTTCCTACTCTGTGTCAGGCACAGTGGGTCTTCTTTAGAATAAGTGCATTTCTTGGGCCTGAAGAGATGGATTAGTGGGTAAGCACTTGCCTGTGAAGCCCAAGGACCCCAGTTCGAGTCTCAATTCCCCAGGACCCACGTAAGCCAGATGCACAAGGTGGCGCATGCATCTGGAGTTCATTTGCAATGGCTGGAGGTGCTGGTGAACCCATTCTCTCTCTATATATATATCTGCCTCTTTCTCTGTCGCTCTCAAATATATAAATAAATAAAATAAACAAAAACATTTAAAAAATAAGTGCATTTGTTGCCAGCCAGTATAGTCTTTGGTCTCCTAATGATGAGATACCTGCTCACATGGGGCTCCACCCTCAGCTTCCTGCCCTAAGAAATATGTATACCAACTCCATAACCAGAAGCTATGACCTAAATGAGGTGTTGTCCCAAAAGGAGAAGATCCCCAGTCATGCTTTTAGACCTCATGTCCATGAAGACTAGTAATAGAAGACAAGTTATAACAGGGCTAAGGGTGTGGCTCAGTGGTAGAGTGCTGGACTAGCATGCACAGGACACTGGGTTCATAGTTCATCCTTAGCCCCCACCTCCTCAAAATGTTGTAATAAGTGCCAAGTGGTGTGCATGCCCTCTTATAGGAGTGGACCAGTGTCCCAGAGTCTAGATACAGCAGGACAATGTGAAATTCACAGAGATGAACTCTACACACATACTGGGCCTGAGCACTCAAACATGTCACCTCCAACAGAACAAGAGTTCACCCCCAACACAGCAAGAGAGCTACAAGGTGTGAATCTACACCACAGACAAGCTACAAGATCAGTGCAGGGTGTCACACACACCCTGGCATCTGAATGACGGACAGGATGTGGGTACTGGAGAGACGCTGTGAAGCTACTCAGTCACGGTCAGTCAGCAAGACAGCTGTTGAGCAGCTGGACTGGGCTCAGCTCCACTCAGCTTGGAGGACTGGGATAAGGGAAGCCAGGTATAGACACAGGAACAACCCAAGTAATGATGCAAGGTCGTATGTACCTGTACCCGGGACGTATTGCTTCACTTTGAATATGGACATGGAAAAACGCACAGTTTTTCCACAGTCGATTGGATGGGTCAGGGATTAAGGGCAGTCTTGTGTGAGATAAATTACTGAACAGAAGCTGAGGAAGGTAAAGAGGATGTGGCTGGGTGGGGACGTTGCGAGGGTGTCCCAGCTTGGAGCGCCGTGGAGCTGTAGGGTTAGCGATGACTGCGGTGTGCTGACAAGCACCATGGCTGTGGACTGTTGGAAGGCCAGTCTGGATGTGAAGACACCACTCCTGGAGTCAGCAAAGATGCAGAGAGGAACACAGCTCAGCCCCAGCCCCCATGGAGCATGTAGACATGAGAGAGTCATTGAACAAGTACCAGGACCATGAGGAAACCTGGGGCAAGCAGGCAGGGCATCGTAAAGCAAAGGATGGGGTCCACCCCTATTTTGAGATTCTGGGCAGTCAGGGAGGGCTGAGGGATGTTGGCTGAACAGGGAATGGTCTGGAACGCCTAGGAGAAGCACTCCCTTTGTATTCCAGCGCATTTCAGGGGATGCAGCGAGAAGCCATCCCGTGCAGGAAAGTCATTTCTCTTGCGTCCAAATCCACATGGCACACTGCCACGAGATGGGTCTTGCTGGGCTTCCTGAGTCACTTGAGAAGACGCTGGGAGGATTTGGAAGGAACAGTACACACTGCACTGGGCTCTGGGCCCAAAGGGAAGCCAAATGTGTCCATGCTTCTGGCTTCTGAAGAGAAGATTTGCACCAGAGCTGCATGGACTAGTCTAATTGTCATTCCTGGCATTCTGTCCAGGCAGGGCTCCAGGCTCCAGTCCAGGAAAGAGAGAATATATGTATGGAAAACAAATATTAGATAGAGTCATCTTAATATGCTTAAGCCAGCTATGGTGGAACGCCCTGCCATCCCAGCTACTGGGTACAATCACTTGGGTCCAAGAGTTCAAGGCCAGCCTGAATAACATGGCAAGACCTTGTCTCCGTACTCCACTAGTGTTTGTAATATTCATGGGTGTGGTTACTGTGTTCATAGTGTTACACGAAACACTAAAATCATAGTCATAGCCATTAAGGAGCCGTCTTGCCTCCTCAGGAAAGCAAGGTCCAAATGCACAGAGAAAGGAAGGATAAGGTCCTTAGTCCCCAGCGCAGTCATCAGACAGTGGCCACAGGCCATGTGGTCACGCTTATTTCAGACAGGCCCTTAGCAAATGCACATGTGTTTAGGTAGCTGCTGCCAGGCCTCCCAGTTATAGGCAAGAGCCAGATATGGGTGACTAACCCATCTTCCACAAAGGGAAAGGCAGCTCACGTGAGACCCTATGCACAAAAGGCAGCTGGCTGCTCTGGGCAGGCTCCAGTCCACTCGCCCAGATCACGCTGCGAGCCTGTGCCAGTGGCAGAGCCCTGGGCTCTGAAGGATTGGTTCTGACACGACTTGGAAACAGTTTGTCCCGTCAGCGCAGTCAGTTTGTGTTGGGCACCCAGATGGAGCTTGCAGGTTTGAGTCAGGAACAGGTCAGTTAGCTGTGTACAGAGGAAACCTCTGTTCCTCCTAGCTCCAGCCTGGCTAACATGTGTCCAATGACAGCCATCAGACAAGGATTGTGTTTTCCTGGGAAAAGCAGCTGAGTTTATCCACTCTGCACTGCGGGTTGGGAATGTCTTCCTCTCCACAAAGAACATTGTAGTGAATGATTTTCAAACACATCATTTGCCTGGTCTTCAGTTTCCTTCTTGGAAAGCCACCCTGGAAAAACAAAATGCAGTCTCATTTGCATGTGAGGTAGGCCGCAAGATTCACTGGGTTACACAAAAGCCTGAATCCTGAACACGCTGGCTTCCCAGCAGGATGGGAGATCAGCAGGGCTTGGTGGGGGAAAGTATTTGAGGCCAAAAGAGAGCTGATGGTTTCTACATAGGAGGGTCTTGAATAACAATGCCCCAAAGCAAAAGCTTTGTCATCTCCAAATATTGGTACTATCGCATCTCTGAAAGACTGGTGGCTACCTAGGCAACATGCTTTTTTTTTTTATTATTTTAGGGAGAGAGAGAGAGAGAGAGAGAGAATTGGTCGCCAGGGCCTCAGCCACTGCAATTGAACTTCCAGATGCTTGCACCACCTAGCGGGCATGTGTGACCTTGCGCTTGCCTCACCTTTTGTGGTTCTGGCTTACGTGGGATCTGGAGAGAGTCAAACATGGGTCCTTAGGCTTCGCAGGCAAGCACCTTAACCATTAAGCCATTTCTTCAGCCCCAACATGCCTTCTTTATGCAAGCTCAGGTTTTACAGGCGGCGGGAGACCACTAACTGCAGAAGCTTTCTCCCTTTAGGACATATTTTCACAATGTGCAGCCAGAATGGTTACCTTTCCAGAACTACACCAAAGAAACAATGTTCAGCTCATTCAGAACAAATTATCTGGCTCTGTCTGTCTTTCGGCTAAGAATGACTCAGCGAGTTCTGATTTCTCCACGGATGGAAAGTACCATGTGTCTTGTCACAGGACAATACCTAAGCTATGATGGCTTTTCCATAAAAGATCCGCTGAGCAGCTCACTGAGTCTGAGAACACTGCCAGGCTGTGGTAATAATAGTCTTATGAAGATGGCATCAACCATAATGACACGCTTTCCTAGGACATATCATTCTTTAAGTGGCACTTCCTAATCCTGCTCCAAAACTTGATGCTCAGCCTCAATTGATCTCATAACAATCCTCTTTCTAGACTCAAGCCTCAGGTGGAGAAAGAGAGTAGGAGGTGCAAAAGGGACAAATGAAGCACGAGATTAAGAAATCAAAATATCTATGGGCTAGAAAGACAGCTTCGTCATTAAGGCATTTGCCTGCGAATCCTAAGGACCCAGGTTCAATACCCCAGGACCCACGTAAGCCAGATACACAAGGTGGCACATGCATCTAGTGTTTGTTTGGGACCTGAAGTGCCCCATTCTCTCCCTCCCTCCCTCCCTCCCTCCCTCTCTCTCTCTCTGTCTCAATCCTGTGTTCTCTCTCTACCAAATAAATAAATTAATAATAATAAATTTAAATAATCAGAGTCATGGCTGAGGAGACTGCTCAATGGTTAAAGGCCCTTGTTTGAAAAGCATGCTGGCTCAAGTTTGATTCCCCAGCACCCATGTAAAGCCAGATGAACAAGTGGCACATGCATCTGGAGTTTATTTGCAGTGATAAGAGGCCCTAGTGGGCCCCCTTTTTCCCTCTTTCTCCCTCTCACTCTCTCTCTGCTTAAAAATATAAATAAATATTTTTAAAATATCTACAGAACCATTTACATACTCCTCAAATACTTTCCAGGTTATTAAATACTCATTTTGAAATAAAAGCATCGATATCAAAACATCAACAAAAATATTTATAACCAATATATCTAAAAGCTAACAGTCTGAATGTATTTGAAAAATACAGTTGGTTTTTTGACCCACAAATATATTCATTATACACGTTTCAACTTAATACTATGATCTTAACAGATAAGTGGTGTCAGACTATTGGATAAAAATACAAATTCAAAATATGGAAAAATGTGTGATTTTACTGATGGTCAAATAAATGCAAATAAAAAGCAAGGAAAAAATCTATTTTAGCTATCATAAACAGCAGGGATTTTTACAATGCTGTCCAGCACTCATTGTAGATAAACAAGTATTCCCATATACTGCTAAGGGAACGTAAATTGACACAACCTTTTTGAAAAGAAAATTGATAATAGCCATTTTTTAAATGTTTAGTTATTAGTTCTAGTAACTCCAGTTCAATTATTTCTAAGGAAATAAAGAAAAAATGTTCCAAAGATGCACATTGCAGCATTCATAACTGTAAAAGCTTGCAGGCAAACTCCATGCTCAACAGTAAAGCAACTGCAATGATTAGAAGGATGAACCCTGGACTGGAGCAAAAAAGTGTGTGAACGGTCCCTCCAGCTCTTCAATAATTTTATCATGTTAGACAAATTCTTCAAACTTCCACAATAATTCCCCTTATCAGTTTATGAGACCAACTCCTGCCTCATTGGACTAGTGCTAGGAAAACATGTCTGCAAAGTGCTTGGAATATGGTCCCATGTCTAGAGAGCAGAAAATGAGTTTCTTTGTGCTGTTATTGCTTATCCTCAATATTGTACAGCTACTGAATTAATGTTCAAAAACATAGCACATATAAAAAATAATAAAAAAAAGTAAAAGAAAGAAAAAAAAGAAAGAAAAAAACATAGCACATATCTATTATGCTATATGGAAGTCCAAATAGATCTAGATTACACATAATTATATAGAGATTATGGTTTATATTCCCCATATGTATAGAAAGAGGAAGACAAGAGTAAATGAAATGTGAATGAAAATTTAACAGTGGTATCTGGGTCTCACCATCAGGGATGGCTTTCCTATGAGCTTGCAGTGTCTATGCCATTTTTCACTTTAGTATAATGAACATATATTTATAACCTTTGGAAAAGGATAAAGAATAGTATTTTTCTGAGTTATATTGCCAGTCTCTGGTGTTTGGCATCCAAAGTAGGTGGTTGTAAAAAATCCATGCCTTCTGAGTATTGGGTTGCAGAGGAGGGGGACACACACGGGAGCAGGGCCTTTGGTCTCTGCGTTGTGGAACTCCATTCAATATTCAGCAACTGTAGCCCTTGTGGGTCAGTCTACAAAAGGGCAGATCATGAAAGAGATCAAAGCTTCCCTGTGGAGGTTATAGAGGACTGTCTCCCTACTCCCTCAGGAGGGTTACCACTCAGGTCTCTGCTGGGTTCTCTGATCCCTTCTCCTTCAGTGGAAATACCCGGTCAGTTCATATCTTTGTCAGAGATTGAGCTAGGTTCCCCTCATTCATACACTGAATTTGAACTCCCAGTGCCTTATACAAAATTAATGCACATATAATTAGTTAAGATAAGGTCATTAGATCGGGGACATTGGGACATGCAGACATGTAGAATGTGGACTCATTTTCCCAATAAGAAGGATGCCCTGTGAAGACTCGAGTTACATGCTCCGCCCCAAGCCAAGGTGGTAGGAAGAGCGGAGAAGCCTGAAAGCAACACCTTCCCAGTGCCTTCCCAGGGAGCAAGGCCCTGCTCACAACCTGATCGCAGATGTCTGTCCTCCAAAGCTGTGAGCTCACCAACGTCTCCTGTGGAAGTCATTAAGCCTGTGGTGCTCTGTCATGACTGCCCTACGCAGCAACTGTATCTCTTTGTCCTCAGTGTGTGTCGTGTCCCTCTCCTGTCTTCCCTTCCAAGGACAGAAACGAAAGGCTTCTAGACAAAATGAGCATGTGGTGTCGTAGTGTAGTTCACCACTTTATAATGAAGTGACTGACGGGGCTGTGTACTTACACTTGTATTGTTGTTTTAGAATAATAATTTTATAATAATGTGACTGTCACTAGTTTGTGTATTCACTACACTACACTCTCATTGCTCTTTTAGAGAGACTCCTACTCTGTGCATGTTGGCAGCAGCCTCAACCACCTCATGCTCACAACATCCCTCCATTGCACCGTGGCCAAGTTTTAGGCTGACTCAGACCGTATCGGTTGCCTGAGTGCACTCTGATGGATGAAGTTACCTGATGACGTGTTTCTCGGAATGCGTCCCCACCATTAGGCAACATGATAGGAGAGTTCATGCTCATTCTGTCGAGAAGCCTTTTGTGTGTTGTGATTACTTTTATACTTTCTTCATATTCCTTGAGGGTTCAGTTTTTAACATTTAACACATAGTTCACCATTAATGATTTGCTATCATGAATTGCATTTCTCTACATCGATAGTTACCACAGTTTTGTAACATGCATGCAATAAATATTTGGTAAACTGAGGACTGTTATCAATGGTGTTATGGCTGGCATGCAAAATGTCCCCCATAAACATATGTACTTGATGAGTTGGTCCCCAACTCTTCTGGAAGGTTCAAAACCTTCAAGATGTGACACCTTGCTGGAGGAAGTGAGCCAGTGGGGGTGGGCCCTGAGGTTTTATAGCTTGCCCACTTCCTGTTTGTTCTCTGCTTCATGACGTTGGATGCAATGCAAACAACAGGTCTCTCACTCCTGCTGCCATGCCGTCCCTGCCATGATGAAATGTACCCTTGGAACATTCTAGATAAATCCTTCCCTTCCTTATGCTGCTTCTTGCCAGGTACTTTGCCCATGAGAAAAGTAACTAATCCAGACAGTTTTCACTGTTAGGAATAAAGGGCTCTTTGTAATGCAATGACATTGACGGGCCCTATCATTGGGTAACTGGACACACACCCACACGTGCACCACAGTTTCAAAGGATTCTTAAAGCCCACTCTTCAATTTCAGGTTATTTAAACCCCAAATGCCATATTAAAGTGCTTGAGCTCTCTAAAGCATTGAAAATTATTTACTGTAGGACCTGGCATGAAGAGATGGTCTCTGCCGCTAACTTTATGACATGGTAATTCAGGATACTGTCCCTCACTATTGGTCCTAGAGGCCCCATTCGTAATGAAGAGTTACCGTGGGAATTGGTATTCACCAGTTCATAAAACCAACTTAGCATAAACTGCCCAAAGGGAGCCCATCTCTTTGAATTACGAAATATAAATGAGTTCAGACATTCTCTGTGGATCTTGTTAGTGTCAAGATAAACTCAGTGCGACCTGGGGTTCTGCACTTCACACTTGCTCCTTGGGGTCACCATTATCGCTCAATCTATTTATTCATGGGCCATATTTCAGTTGCAGGTCTTAAATCATTACTTGGGTACCCCAATAATGCTGCTTTTATGCACCTCCTTCCAGAATTCATCACCACATGCAGGAGCTTTCAAAGTCACGTTTGGTACCATTGTTCCCTGTTTACATAAACCCATGTTAGCATCCTCTTGTTACAGCTGGAAAACGTGAGACTCTAAGGTTCATATGCCAGCCAAGAAAAGGTGGGTAGATGCCCAGTCACTCTTTGACTAAGCCCTGCCTCAGACTGACAGGCTTGCTGAGTGCCAAGGGCCCAATGCCACCTCTGAAGAATGGCTGTACCTACTGGCCCAGCCCTTCTCAGTGGATTCTCCTATGAGGCAACTGGAGGCCAGGGTTCCTGTTCTCATTGCTAAGTAAACAAGTCCTTTTACTACCGAGCCAAATAGATGTGAACATTTATTTGTTTTCTCCCCAAATGGGGATATTTTTGTTTTGCTTTAGCAAAAACACTAAAATGTTTGCCAGGATGCTTTCCTTAAATAAGGTTCAGGCAGATGGCTCCCACCCAAACTTGGGTGGTATACAAACTCAGCCCCCAGGATTCCTGATAAAAGCAGTATTAGTTTAGTGCAAAACAGGGTGTTTGTTTGTTTGTTTGTTTGTTTGTTTTTTACTTTACCAGTGTTGACATTTGGGGCACAGTAATTCTTGGCCATGGAGAGACTGTCCTGTGACGTGGAGGATATTTAGCTGGATCCTAGCCTCTACCCTCGACGTGCCAGACACATACGTAGCACTGACAATCCAAAAAGTCTGCAGACATTGTCCCAGAGTCAAGACCCTCTTCCCTCCCCAGACACAACCCCTGCTCTATAGCAGGGCTTCCACCTTGGTGTGCTGTCAAGTTGGGAAGCATAGCAGGTTAGGAGCAGAGTCACTGCTTAGATATTTGCAGCCACTGTGAGTAATGCTTCTCAAAACTTGGCCTTGCATTTGCCACATAGCTGTCCCTCAGTTAGAACACCTTTGGACTCTCTTGCTTTCCTCAGTAATGCTTATAAAGGAAAGAAATTATCTGCTCAAGTAAAAACTAACTGGATTTTCCACATAATCTACTCAGGTTGTGGGTACTTCTCATTTCTGATGAATTTGTTGTATTATTGGCATTGGACATCTGACCCTAAAACTCTAAATGTCTCTTTCATCAAAGCTTCCAGAGAACTGTGGACTCAGGATAAGCACTAAATGCTGAAGTGAATTCATCAACATCATTTGTAATAGCTAAAAATTGGAAGCCAGCCAAGTACAAAAGGGAGAAGTTTAAATCGAATTGCTGTGTATTTATCCAGTGGAGTGCTGTGAACTATATTCATATGCATTTTCTCAAAGAACATTTAATCCAATGGCAAGTTTTTCTTAATCATTCTAAATTGTGGTCCCATTAATAAAGAGACATAGAGCAGAATGATAATTGTGTTTATCTTTAGAGGAAGGGGTAATGTTATGAGTATACTTTAATTTCCCTCTCTGTACATTCCCGTAGATTCTAGTAACTGAACTAATAATGCTTCTGCAATCAGGAGAGAAATGGGAAATTTTTATTTCATCTCATAAAAATGTTGTTATTGGGACTGGAGAGATGGTTTGGTGGTTAAGACGCCTGCCTGCTATGCCTAAGAACACCAGTTCCAATCTCCAGGTCCCATGTTTAGCCAGACACAAAAAGTGATGCAAGGGTGCAATGCCGCACTTGCCCCCAAGGGGGCGCATGCATCTGGAGTTTGTTCACAGCTGCTGAGAGGCCTCTGGTATACCCATTCTATCTCTCTCTATCTATCTCTCTCTCTCTGTCTCTCTCTCTCAAAAAAATGTTGTCATTGGATGAATTCCATGATGACCCCTGCCCCCATGTGTGTAAGCCCTATGGATCCATTTCCTTGAACAAGGCTCTCTGTCTCCCACTGGTCTTGCAGAAGCAAGTTGCCATGAATGCTTCTGCTCTAAGGAAGTGAACTATCACAGCAACAGCCTGGGTTAGAAGAGGACTTCAGGCGAGACACCATCACCTCAGCAATCCCCTTGATTGCCACACCAGAGCTCCCAAGCAGAGGATTCATCTAAGCATGGATATAAAGACAATAAATGTGTACTGTTTTGAGTTTTTATTACACATCACGAGGTGTTGTAGTTTGCAGGTAAAATGTCCCCTCGTTGGCTCAAGTGTTTGAACACTTGGTTGCTGCTGGTGTCACTGTTCACGAAGGTTGTGGAACCTTCAGGATTTGGAGTCTTGCTAGAGGAAGTTATGTCACTAGCAGGTAGGAGCGAGTCTTGAGTTTTTATAGCCTGGCCTCACTTTCTGCTTCCTGTCTCTGGCTGAAATGCGATGAACTGTCCTGTTATGCCTTTGCTGGCATAATTGACTATAATCCCCTTGAAACATAAACTGAGTTAAACCCTTTCCTTCTTTAAGTTTTGTCTGGTCAGGTATTTGTTCATAACAATGAGAAACTAATACAGAAAATTGGTACCAGGAAGTGGGGCTGCTATTGTGCTAAACCTGTCTGGGTGGTTCATGGGCTTTGGATTTGCAGGAGGAGCATGGAAGGATTTGGATTTTGAACTGTAGACACCTTACAGTGCTATAAGCAGAACTCAGTTTGCCATTCTGGTGGGAGCTTAGAAGACCAGGAGAAATGTGGACCGTGGAGGCTCAGCTTATGAGGTTTCAGAGAAAAACAAGGACTCTATTAGGAACTGGGATAGAAGCCCTTTGTGTGATATTCTGTCAAAGAATTGATGGCATTCTGCCTGTGTCCTGAGAACGTGAATGCATTTGATTTTAAAAGTAATGGACTGGGCTGGAGGGATGGCTTATCAGTTAAGGTGCTTGCCTGGAAAGCCAAAGGACCCAGGTTCAATTCCCAAGGACCCACATAAACCAGATGCATAAAGTGGTGCATGTGTCTGGAGTTTGTTTGCAGGCTGGAGGCCCTGGCGCACCCATTCTGTCTATCTCTCTGTCTCTGTTTCTCTTTCTCTCTCTCTGAAGTAAATAACAGTACAATAAAATAATTTTTTAAAGTAATGGGCTGATGTGTTTGGCAGAGGAAATTACAAGGCAAAAAACGGAGTCTGTGGAATGGCTTCTTTTAGCTGCCTTGATTCAGATCTACAATGGAAAAGAATACAATGTGAAGGAGAGAGAGATGAAAAACATAAAGTTTTGCACAGAAAAAAAATTTAAGCAAATTTAAAGTCACAAAGCCTCTCCTTTGCTTTTTTACTAAGTCTGTATGGACTAAACTCACTCGAGACCCATGGATTCCCCAGTCCTAAGATAGCCCACCCACTCCTTTCTCCACATCAGCACCTGGGCCAGTGAGCCTTGTTGGTGGTCACTTGATATGGACATGCAATAGTGACCTACATACATGACATGCTCTACTACAATGGTCCTCTTATACATGGTCAACCAGTGAGAAAATATGAAATGGAAAATTCCAGATATAAACAATCCATTTATTTTTACTTTAAGTTACCCATTGCTTTGAGCAGTGTGGAACCATCCCAATTTGTTATACCCAGTGTGAAAATATTTCTTTGTCCAGCATATCTACACAACGCATATTACCTGCCTGTCAATCAGTTATTAACCATCTCAACTATTAGATCCACCATTGCAATCACTCAGTTCTTGTCCTCAGAGAGCCCTGACTTTACTTAATAATGGCCCTAGCATATAAGAAAAGTGATTTGGGGGCTGGAGAGATGGCATAGTGGTTAAGGCACTTGCCTGTAAAGCCAAAGGACCCAGGTTCAATTCTCCAGGACCCACATAAGACAGATGCTCAAGGTGGTGCATGTGTCTGGAGTTTGTTTGCAATGGCTGAAGGCCCTGGCACATTCTCTTTCGCTTTCTCTTTGCCTCTCTCTCTCGCTCGCTGTCTCTCTCAAAATAAATAAGTAAATAAACTGGTTCCGGGTATCTAAAGAGAAACCATAAACTACTTCCTTTAAGTAAATGCTAAAAGGTCTCAGCTTTTTCATACATATACATGTATAGGAAAATGCAGTAAAGATAAAGAGGCGTGCTGTCCATGGTTTCAGGCATCCACTGGGTGGGGGGGTTCTTGGAACCTGTCCCCCGCAGATAAGAGACCACTGCATCGCATTTCTCCCTGTGTCCTTAGTGATGGTCCCTTGCCGTCTCTAACCTCCTCCTCATTCTCGTCCCCTACCAGCTCCGCAGCTCTTGCCTGTTTTATGAAACGTGATTGAGAAAGTGGAATTTGCTAGCTAACAATAATACTCTCATTTTCCCATAGCTTCACATGCCTGCCCCTTTCTTCTTCATCCATCCTTTAAAAAAAAAAAAAGTATCCCCCATGGTTCTGGGCCTCATGTTTAGTAAAAAGTTTCCTCCCCTGATGATAATGGCGGTGGTGTCTTTGTCTCTCTCTCTCTCTCTCTCTCTCTTTCACTTTTCTTCTTTCTTCTCTCAGTTGTTCTCTGGAACATCCTTTCCAGCACTTCCTGTGGTTCAAATGTTTCCCAAAACTTTCTTTGTCAATCGGTCACTTAACACCCACCCATGACTTGTGTTAATGATATTTGCAGGTGAGGCCTTTGGGAGCTAGTTAGGGTTAGATGAGATGCTAAGTGTGGACCCTTGATGTCATTAATAAAGACTTTATAAAAAGAGATAGAGGGCTGGAGAGATGGCTTAGCGGTTAAGGCGCCTGCCTACTAAGCCTTAGAGCCCAGTTCCAATCTCCAGGTCCCACGTTTAGCCAGATGCAAAGTGACGCAAGGGCGCAATGCCACACTTGACCACAAGGGGGCGCACGCATCTGGATTTCATTCACAGCAGCTGAGAGACTGCTGGCGCGCCCATCTCTGTCTCCCTCTCCCTCTCTGTCTGTCTTTCTCTGTGTCTCTCTCCAAAAATAAGTAAAATAATAAAAAAAAAAAGAGAGAGAGATAGAGATAGTCAGCTAGAAAAGGGTGTTTCACCATGCAATGCCCTCCTCTCGCCTCTTATGGAGCTAGATGGCTCTCACCAGATGCCAGCCTGCAGACCCATGAGCCAATAAACTTATATTCTTGATAAATGATTAGTCTCGGGTAGTTTGTCATAGCAAAAGGAAATGGGCTGATAGCATATACACCAGTTCTGGTACTTCCCATATGATGAGACCCTTCTTCCCACCACTCCACAGCCACTGTCAGCTTCATGTCTTTTTTCCTCGTAGCCTTGCTTTTGTTTTTTGCATGTGCAAAGCTTTCATTTGGGCTCATGGTTTTAGAGGGTTCAATCTATGGTTGCTTGGCTCCATGACCTTGGGCAGAACATCACTCTGGCAGGAGTATGTAGCGGGGAGGCTCTTACCTTAGGGGTGCCTGGAAGCAGAGAGGGGACCAGTCTGACTCTGCGATATTGTCTGCACACTGTCTTCATTTGTTTACTCTCCATCCATCTTTTATCACACATTCTCCTGACTTCCATCCCTACTCCATCTGAAAACCCTGAACCTAAGTCAGTCAACAACCACTCTCAGCTCAGAGGACCCTTCCACTGCCTCCCCTCTCAGCCTGGCTCAGCTCGGTTTCTGACAGCCCCACGGTGTCTTCCACAACACCCTCTGCTTCCCACGCTCTCTTTCTCAGTCTCTTTGCAGATAAATCCTTCACTGACAGCTCTCAGCACTGAGTGCTTGGTCATCTTTTCTTCTGTTTTGTCTCCCAGGGACTGCTTCTACCCCTGTGACTCAACCCACACTTTTCTTTTCTTTTCTTTGTGAAGAAAGAGAGAGAGAGTCACCGGGCGTGGTGGCATATGCCTTTAATCCCAGCACTCGGGAGGCAGAGGTAGGAGGATTGCTGTGAGTTCAAGGCTACCCTGAGACTACAGAGTGAATTCTGGCCCAGGTCAGCCTGAGCCAGAGTGAGACCTTACCTCGAAAAACCAAAATAAATGAAAGAAAGAAAGAAAGAAAGAAAGAAAGAAAGAAAGAAAGAAAGAAAGAAAGAAAGAGTCTGAGACTATGAGCATATCAGGGCCTCTTGCCACTGCAAGCAAACAACCTCCAGATGCATGCACCACTTTGTGCATCTGGCTCTATGTGGGTACTGGGGAATCGAACCTGGGGCCAGCAGGCTTTGAAAGCAAGTGCCTTTAACCACCGAGTCATCTCCCCAGCCAACAACCCAGACTTCCGAGTATTCTTTAGCATCTCCTCTCCTCTCACTTGGTGACAAGTGCCTACAACCCTGCTACTCCTCCCTCTGTCAGCTCCTAACTTGCCTTCTCTTGGCCACTGCCCCAGACCACACCACCTCTGAGGCGTACTTTCCACCTTCTAGAACTAGTTACCTGAGAACTTTGGCCCACGCAAATAATCTGAGATGCTTTCCACCCTTCAGACCAATAAAATGGGAATCCCTGGGGATGGAGGAAGCTCAGACACCCTGGGGATGGAGGAGGCTCACACACCAGTGTTATTTTAACTGGTCCCAAGAGCTCCAATGTCAGAGGCACATGGGAATGCAGGCTCTGATTGGCCATCCACGTGTGGCCTTCCTGCCTGCTCTTCGCATGGATCCAAAGGGATGATTTTAAAACAGAAACGAGATGATACCACCTTCTATTCAAAGATCCTCTGGGATTTCTGACTTCACCAGGGATCAATTTCAGACTCCTGCAGAAGCCCTCAGGCATGGCCAGGCTCCTCGCCCCACCCGCCCCACTTGTGTTCTATTGCTTCTCCTTTTCTCACTACACCCCGCGTTCTCCTTTCAGGTACTCTGACCACCTAGCTCTCCTTGGATCCCCAAACACACCCCTTCCTTTTCCTGAATTTCTCAAGGACAGACAGGCTCGCTCCTTCTTTGCCACGCTCACTATGCCTCTGTGCCATGGCACCTGGCTCCTGGCCTCAGGAGAATGGATCGCCACTCACAACCAAACACGCATGCTGCCGTGTTTATTGCCTCCCTTCACTCTCTCCATGAGGATGTCTTGTCACCAGTGCCTGCTTGGCGCAAAGCAGGACAGCTCAACAATAATGGGACAAACAGCCAGGCGTGGTGGCGCATGCCTTTAATCCCAGCACTCAGGAGGCAGAGGTAGGAGGATCGTTGTGAGTTCAAGGCCAGCCTGAGACTACAGAGTGAATTCCAGGTCAGCCTGGGCTAGAGGGAGACCCTACCTCAAAAACCAAAATAATAATAATAATAATAATGTGACAAACATCTCCGTTAGTGGGAAGATGAGAGCATTAAATTGGCACATGACTCCTGGACCCAAGGCAGGATGAGCAGCAGCCCTGCCTATCAGGAACCTTGGTGCCAGCTTACAAGATACCACCCAGCCACTGTCACAAACATGTCTTCCATTTCCTAGTCTGCAAAGTCGCTCACTGCCGGGGTCTGAACCCAAGCTTTATGTTGAGGGAGTCATCATGATTCAGAAGCTCTTGGAGGCTGGCCTCCCATGACACCTGCTGGCCTTCATTTGTGGGACAAGCTACAGATGGTTTGGAAGGATGGCTCAGTGGTTAGGTGCACTTCCTGTGCAAGCATGAGGCGGCCTGACCTGAGACTGCCCAAGTTCAATTCTCCAAGTCTCATGTAAAACAGTTCAGCATGGCCATGTGGGCCCGTAACCCCAGTCCTGCAAGGCAGCAGAGACCCGAGAATCTTCCTAGGCCCACAAGCTCCAAAATCAGTCAAAGGATACTCGGGTTCAGAATAAGACCAGGTGGAGAATCCACAGGTACCTGGTATTCCCACTCTGGCCTCTGCGGGCCAGCAAGCCCCACAGCAAAAGCACACCACGCACACACATGTATGCACAAAAGAAGGAAGGAGGGAAAGTAAGAAGGGAGGGAGGGCAGGAGAGGAGACAGAGGAAAAGCTACAGGTAGGAACACACCAAGGCTTGTTTGCTGATTCTTTCCAGAACCATTAATAACGTGGGGCTGTGGAGCACCTCCCACTCTGTATCTGTCCTTGGTCTGTCTACCACAAGTGTTTTTCCCTCTGTCTTTAGCCAGCGTCTTGAATCTGTTCAGACTGCTACAACTTCCATAGACTGGGTGGCCTTAAACAATGTGCATTTATTTCTCATAGTTTTGGAAGGTGAATAGTCTAAGATCAAGGTGTTGAGCAACTGAGTTCCTAGTGAAAGCTGTCTGTGTCCCACCGTGGTAGAGACTGAGGGTCACTGGCTCTCTCTGTTTCCATAAAGCCATTACTGTCATCAGGAAGGCCCCACCTTGTCACTTCCCAAAGGCCTTGTCTCCAGAGGTCGTCACTGGTGGTTAGCATTTCAACCATGAACTTGGCAGCTACTGGGTAACTCAGAGGTAGAGTGCTTGTCTGGCACGTGCAAGGCCCTGGGTCCAGTCTTCAGTGCTGCGATGGATACATGAATTGGGATGGACAGAGAAAAGCCCATATCACCCAGCAAAACCTGCATGCTTCCCGAGTCTACTCAATGGCCACCTTCCGACTATGCTTTGCTACCTGCGCATTGAGTTATTTCCTGTCCCCGCCACAGTTCCCTATAAACACCACTCAGAACATTCATAACTTCGAGTCATTTTCTGCTGACCCGTTTGCCTGTCACACACACTAGACTAGGCCCCTGGGATAACCAGGACCAAGCTATTGTGCAAGTTTCAGGATCAAAGGAGTACCTCCAGTCAACCCTTAACAAACAAACGATCTCATGGTGCTGATTTGATGCCAAGGGTTATGCTATCACGAGAGTTTTCCAGAATCAGGACGTTGCACAAAGACTACTGTTTTCATCTTGGACAGATGCCACCTTGTTATCCATCCCTGTGGTCAAGGATGGTTGCTAAAAAACCTCTCTTTGCCTCAAGCTCCTTGACCACACAGGTAATTTGCCAGCACCCATGTATTCCCATTGCAAGTCTACTCCCAAAGAAATGCATTAATTACCTTTGGAGACTCCATCTCTATCATTTGGTTTTTGCCACTGTGTTCAGCTGCTCGTAATCTCTGATATTATGGGAAGTGACTGGCTAACAGGTTTTCATAAATAAACATTTCTGTTGCAATCAGACAGAAGAGGAAAGGATGGAAGAGGAAGCTGGAGAATATAAAATCAGAGCTCCATCGCTCACTGGCAGCCCAAAGACCCCTGTGCTGACGTCACACAGAAGGAAGAGGGGTAGGAAGGAGGCAGGTCGCAGCCGGTTTTATAGCCAGGGCAGCTATAAGGCTAAACAAGGCCTTCCTTGCATCTGAAAGGTCCACTAGCTCCTTGGCATGGGATACGCCTGCCTCTACATGCTCTCAGCTGTCAGCCAGGGCTGAGGAAAGCATGCAGCTTACATGTTTGTTTAGCTGCTTAAGCAAAACAAAGCATATAAAATGTCTGCGATGTCTTCGTTCACTTCAGCGTAGCGTGGACATTCTTAATCCCATTGTGACCATCACCGCTACCGTCCAGCTGAGAATTAGTGAATAAAATAAACACACACAGCCTGGGGCATATCCAACTAGTTTTGATATGACATTTTTTCAATGTTTGATGAGATGGACATTTTATTTACCAGCTGTGAGTTAGAAGCATACACTGCAAAGTGCCTGCTGGAGAAAAAAAAAAAAAAAGACTTTAAATCCACAAGAAAAGTCAAATATCAGGAAAAGAGCAAAGAAGACAACTAACAAATAACATTGCAGGCTGCCGCTTCCAGGCAGCTGACCAGCCCTGGTGGATGCATACATTCCTCTATGGGAGCTGAGATGGTGGCTGCCCGCCCCTCCCCCACGGCCCAGGAAACACTGGCCCACCTCAGCAAATGCCGAATTAACCCCAACCCTCAGAAGCCTGAGTGGCCCACACGTCATTCTCATGCTGTGAACGCCTCCTCCGAATGGCAGATTTCTGCCTTTGAAACTGATTCCGTGTCAACATGACCGATGGCCTCACAGTCCTGCGGCAGGAAGCCCTCGTTGTTATTAACACGCTCAGCCTCTGGACACCCCAAGTGCAGCCTAGATTCATCTTGGTCCCCCTTTGATGGCAGTGGAAAAGTCCTTCTCTGAGATGTGGGGGCGGGGAGGAGGTTAACACCTGCTCTGTGACAGCCTTCTCAGAATGGCCATGGGCAGCTGGACGTGACTCCCAGGTTGCTAGTCTAAGACTCTGGGCAGACAGGCCCTAGAAATGACTGGAGTGCCACCCAGAGATCAGGAGTGGGGGGTGGGAGGTGATAAAGGTCAGATGAGCCTGTTGTGAAGTCCTGGAAGGCCTGGCCTTTCTGTCCACTGAGTCTTACACCACCAATCACCAGCCCAGACCAGCAGCACTTCTGACCAAGTTCCTTTTCCTGCCACTGGCCTGCACTGCAAAGGACAGCCCTGTGGAAAAACCAAGAAGCAGCTGCCTGGGGGTCCTTCCGACTGCAAGAAAGACTGAGACCTCTGTAGTTCAAATCCCACAGGCACTGAGGCCCACACGCTACTTATCCAGACGTCCTGGAGCAAAAGCCCAGGGCTCCTCGCACTGCGGGGTGAACTTGCTCAGACCTGCCTGCTGAGAGCTCTGTGGGCCTGTTTTCCTCATCTCTCTGCACAAGATGAAAATAAACCTTACCTCACTGGGTTCAAAGTGAAACTAGTGCTGTATGCAAAGCATGTGGACTCTGAGGTGCTGCAAATGGCATAGGCTTTGCGGCCTCTGCTGCCCATGCAAACCTCCACAGACCACACAGTTCAACCTACACACAGTTGGAGGGAGAGAATGGAGAAAGCATGTTGATACATCTTTTTTAAAATCGCTGCCTTTTTATTGTATTACTTATTAAACATAAGCATGCTGTGTGTGCTATTTCTACACTTAGTAAAATAATACAATCAAATTGGCATATTCATCTTAAATAATTACCTTTTTCTTTTTTCTTTAGACACATGTGTGTGTGTGTGTGCATGTGCATAGATGCACACTGTGAGCACACGTGTAGAGGCTAGAGGAGAACATAGGATATTCTCTATCCAATTCCACATTGTCCTTGAGACAGAGTTTTGCACTCAACCCATAGGCTGCCATTTTTGGTCAGACTGGTTGACTGTGAGCCACAGCGAATCTCCTGTCTCTGCTCCTCACAGGACTGGGAACACAGGCATCTATGGCCACAGCTTTTATTTTATTTTTTATTTTTTTAAAATTTTTTATTGACAACTTCTATACTTACAGACAATAAGCCATGATAATTCCCTCCCCTCCTCCATTTTCCCCTTCAGAACTCCATTCTCCATCATATCCCCTCCCTCTCTCCATTAGTCTCTCTTTTATTTTGAGGTCATCATCTTTTTCTCCTATTATGAGGGTCTTGTGAAGGTATTGCTAGGCACTGTGAGGTCATGGATATTGAGGCCAATTTCTGTCTGGACAGTTGCATTGTAAGGATATTTTATTTATTTATTTGAGAGAGAGAGAAAGAGGCAGATAGAGAGAATGGGCATACCAGGGACTCTACCACTGCAAACAAACTCTAGACACGCGTGCCACCTTGTGCATCTGGCTTTAAGTGTGCACTGGGAATCGAACCTGGGTAGAATTATTCGTGGAAAATGTGTGCCCTTTGAGCTGAGTCTCCCCTCTTCTTCCTGGCAGTCAGGCCTGCTCTCTGCTGCTATATGCTCAATGTTTTTAGGCTGCACGTGCAATGTGGTGTGGAGCTTGCGTGTTGTGTTCCTCAAAAGCCCATGTGTTAAAGCTTGGTCCCAACTTTAAGAGGCAAGCCTCACAGGGAGTGATGGGATTTTGGCCCCTTCTTCTTTCTCTTTTTTTTTTTTTAAAAAATTTATCTTTATTTATTAGAGACAGAGAGAGAATGGGCATGCCAGGGCCTCTAGTCACTGCAAACAAACTCCAAATGCATGCATCACCTTGTGCATCTGGCTTACATGGGTACTAGGGAATTGAACCCAGGTTCTTGGGCTTCACAGGCCAGTGCCTTAACTGTTAAGCCATCTCTTCAGCCTCTTTCTCTTTTGTCCTAACGATGGGGAGCGATTTGCTCTGTTGCAGGTCCCCCACCATGATATGATGCCTCACCTCAGGATCAAAACCAATGGGCCAACCAACCATGGACTGAAGCCTCCAAAACTGTGAGCTAAAACAACCCTTTTATGTTTATAAGTTGGTTGTTATAGCAACAGAAAGGTAACTAACACTACATATAAATGAGGTCATGTAGTCACTTTTCTGTATTTCACTTAGTTTCATGTCCTCCAGGTTCATCTACATTATCATAAGTGTCAAAATTTCTTTCTCTTTTGAAGGCTGGAAAATACTCCATTGTGTTCATACATCACAACTTCTTTCTCCACTCCTCCGTCCATGGACACTTGGGTTGACTCCATACCTTAGCTGTTGTGAACAGCTACAGGGGACAAGGTAGTGCAGATATGACTATAAGATGCCCATTCTGTCTCCTTCAGGTATACACTGGATAATGTAACAGTCCTACTTTCAGTGTCTGAGGTGCTGTCACACAGCTTTCCACAATTACTATGCTAATTTTCACTCTCACCAACAGTGTGCCAGGATCCCTCTTCTCTCCACACATACGCCAGCGCTGGTCGTCTTGTGTTCTTCCTTCAGCAGTCATTTGAACAGAAGGGCAGTCAGCTACAAGGGCAGGAGTTCTCGAGGTGTTATGACTCCATGTCTCATTTGTATTTAATCCACTCTGACTTGCTTTTGGATGTGGAACAAGAGCATAAATTCACCTTTTGCATGTGGGGGGTCCACTTCTAGCATCCCTTGTTCAGAACACAATCTACTCTCCATTGGCATGTCCATTTCTTCTAGGGACATCAGCTGGGTCCCACTAGGACTCTGTCCTCACAACCTCATTTAACCTTAATTGTGTCCCACAGACACACCTCCAAATGCCATCATATTAAGTGTGACAGCTTCCACATGGAATGTGGCGAAGGCATCTGAATCCAGTCCACACCAGGCACACTGTCTTACATTTCCCCCGAGCTAGGGCATGTGTGCCACTGAGGGGGGAGGAGGGGTCTCCCTGACTGGCATATTCAGGCTATTCAACTGCTAGACATATTGTCTTGACTTGGAGAATTTCTTAGGCTCTATTTCCGGGTCTCTGCTTTGAAGCATGTGTCTCTTGTCTGGTTTCCGTGGTTTCTGTCTGGCCAACCCACCCCTGCAGTCAGTCTCTCTCTCTCCCCCTCTCCTTAGACCGTCTACAGGGACCATGTGTTTAGGGTGTCATTGATAGATTTTGCTCCTCTTGACGGGTCCTCAGGCCTGTGCTCTGCAGCCTGAGTGTAACTGTCTAACCCCACAGTATTACCAGTCAGGGCTCAGTCAGGGACTCTGAAAGCCAGGAGACTGGAGCCTGTAGGGAGTAGGACACTGAGTGAATTTGACAGGAAGTAAGACAAGATGTGGACTTTCAGACCGATTACTTAGAGGAAGATATGACACAAGATGGCCACATGTTGGGCTTTGCTAGTAACAGGCTGGACCGGTGAGGAGGCTGACCTGAACTATTGGACATGGCCAGGGGCCCTGGGCTGCGGGGTCGCAGCTGGCCCTCTGTCAGGGGTCCCTGGAGATGGTGATTGCCTTCCCTATGTTGTAGGGTATAGCAAGCTGTCATCACCCAGAGTGGGCAAAACTGGCAAGGCGCTCCCACCAGACCCGAAAGGCTCTGACCATTCCATAAGTCAGACTTTGCCCCCCACAGTTCCTGACCTGTGGCTAGCTGCCCAAGAGACCCTCATGTGGCTAAAGTCATGCAGCCTTCTCACCCCCCCAGTTCTGAAGTCACAGCCTCCTGTTAATCTCTTCCGCCCTTCCCCCTACCTTCCCTTATCCTTCCCCCATAGCTTTGAAGTTACTAGTCCTTCCTCTATCTAGATAACAGCCCATAAACTATGCATCCGATTGCCATATAGTCTGTACGTGCAGTCTCAACCTTCCCCAAGTGTTTATAAACCCACCCACCCTTTCATTAAACAAGGGCTGTCCATCAGACGGTCTCCCGGGTGCTCATTGCCCCGTCATATGTTCGTGTGTTCGTATGTTCACACTCATCCGCCCAACCAGAAAGACCCTTCCAACTTGTCTCTCCCTCGCCCAGGACGTCGGTGGCCAACGACCCCGGGGAACGGGAATGGCATGAGACCCACAGCACGAGACCCACAGCCACACAGTTGAAATGAGGGCCTATTAAACAAAGCAGATTTTCAAGTCACCTGCCCCGTGTGGAGTCCAGGTGCTGCAGTCAGGTTCCCATTGCTGACAGAAATCACCTGACCATGAGCAGCTTTTGGGGGGAAAAGGAGATTTATTTTAGCTTACAGACTTGAAGGGAAGCTCCATGATGGCAGAGGAAAAATGATGGCATGAGCAGAGGGTGGACATCACCCCCTGGCCAACAAAAGGTGGACAACAGGAACAGGAGAGTATGCCAAACACAGGCAAGGGGACACTGGCTATAATGCCCATAAGCCCGCCCCCAACAACACACCGCCTCCAAATCTCCATCAGCTGGGAACCTACAGTTCAGAACACCTAAATTGATGGGGGACACCTGAATCAGACCCCCACACCAGGGGTGGTCAGGGATTTGGATGCTCCTGGACAAGGAAGACTCAGGCTGTGCTTTGGGGGAGCTCAGCAGTGAAAACCTGTATGATGCTCCATGCGTGGAGTGGTGCCTGTGAGCCAATGCCTTCCCTGCCTGCTCTGCTCCTGCTTCACGCGCAGTTGCAGGACCTGGAGACCCAGCGTCCACCAAGAAAGGCCCACGCCCACAGAGGAAGACCCGGAGATGGCTTCCATTTGTCCTCACACCCTCAGCCAGCTGCAGCTGACTACTACAGAACCCAAGCATCACCGTAGGGAGCAGCAAACAGGTTGGAACTCAATTAGAAAGTTCTAGAGAGAGCCAGTGTGGTGGCAAATGCCTTTAGGCCCAGCACTCAGGAGGCAGAGGTAGGAGGATCACTGTGAGTTCAAGGCCCCCCCTGAGACTACGTAGTGAATTCCAGGTCAGTCTGGGCTAGAGTGAGACACTGCCTTGAAAAAAAAATTCTAAAGACACAAGTACACACACGTGCACACAGGTATTCTGGAACTCTTGATCTCCATGGCGAATTTCCACACCGCATGTCCTCCACTCGTAACGTGCCTGCTAACCACTCCACAGCATCCACAGGATGGCTGTGGGGGAGTTCCGGTTGTGAGGTGCTGTGAGGCACGGTGTTTCTCCTCCCGTGATCTGCAGTGACCAGGGACAGAACATCTGTCTTTAAGCTTGACGGCAGTGGAGGCCACCTTGTTAATGCAGAGAAAGCAGCTTCCAGGGGTATCCCAGTGCCACTATAAGAAGCTCTTTCAGAAGGAGAAAGCTACCGTGCAGGAAGCAAGGAAGGGGGCAAAGGGAGCCACTGGCCCTCCTCCAGATCACCTTGAAACGTCTGTGCACTTGTCCCAGGGGTCTTTCTCAAGATGGTTTTGTGGTGAAAAGAGCAGAAGTCAGGGGAGCGCTATAAGGGTTCCAGCAGCTCCTCCCACCCCCACACTTCCTATCCATCCCTACCACTGTGGTGTGTTGTCTTCTCCCCTCTCTCCCCTCCCTGTGCCTCCTAAAGAAAGAGATCTATTTTTAGGCCTTGGCCCACATGGCTGTGGGGGCTGGCAAGCTTGAAATCCTCAGGGCAGCCTGGCAGACTGGAAAATCCAGCCGGCACTGAGGCTGTAGCTTGCAGTCCCGGAGTGGTCGGAAGGTAGACTTTTTTTCCTTCTTGGGGGTCAGTGGTCCTTTGCTCTTAAGGCCTTCCTAAACTTACATTATGGGCGGTCATCTGCCCTTGGTGACATACAGCTGGAAATGTCCACCACACCCAACAGACGCCTTCACAGCAGGATCTGTGTAGGACAAATACCTGGCTGTTTTAGACTAGTCAGGGCTCACCACACATCGTGCCTTAGCTACCCAACTGTTCTACAGAGACTGTGATCATCGAGGATCTCTGGAACCCGAAACCTCTAGGGAAGAGGAGAGTGAAGCCCCCAAGATGGTAAAAAACAGGAAGTCCTCAGTCAGTCGTGAGGAAGAGACTGCTGATGGCTTAAGCAGTGGAAACTGTGGAACAAGCCATGTCAGAGGGGACACACGACACACACACATACACACACACACACACACACACACACACACACACACACACGTGGGAAAGGGTTTCTTGCATCCTGCCCTCTGTAGTATTGCCAGGCAGAGGAAGGTGTGCCCCTACTCCACCTGAGGCAGCTCTGCCCCTCGCTGTCTTTGCCATGAAAACTGCGGAAGGATTCAAAGACCAGAAACGTCCTCCTTAGAACATAGCTTGTCCAAGTCTCAGCTCTCACGCATCCCCCTCTCTCCCCACCACTTGGCCATGCTAAGACCTGGGATGGGAATTGAGAATATCTCTGAGTACTGGCTCATACCACCCAAGGCTCCTCCCCCACATTGGCCAACTATCCCTCCCCAAGGGAGTAAAAGACTCCCCAGAAGCCATCCTCTCCCTCTCTCTCTCTCTCTCTCTCTCTCTCTCTCTCCTTCTCTCTCTCTCTTTCCCATCCTCTTCCTTGAAGGTGCCTGCCCCTCTGTCTCAGGCTATATCTCTGTATCTCTCTCCCTTTGCTTCTTTTTTTTTTTAATTTGTTTGTTTGTTTTTTGAGGTAGGGTCTCACTCTAGCTCAGGCTGACCTTGAGTTCACTATGTAGTCTCAGGCTGGCCTCGAACTCACGCAATCCTCCTACCTCTGCCTCCCAAGTGCTAAGATTAAAGACATGTGCCACCACGCCCGGCTCATCTCTCCCTTTGTTTATCTCTGCCTCCGTGTCTTACCTGTCTGCCTCCCAACACACCCCTTGCCTTTTATCCCTGTCTTTCTATCCTATCTCATTCTCTCTCTTCTTTAGCTTCCCAGCTCAGACCCAGCTCTCTGCCCTTTACACACTATTGCTTCCGGACAGGTGACTCGGCATCCACTGGCTCTCCCATTCCTTGAGCCTCCCCACTCCTGGACCACCCCACTCTAAGCTGCTAATAATGAATAATGAATGATCTCTACCAATAAACTGGACCCAGAACTGCTTTTAAACTAACAGCTTTCCGTTCTCATTCATCCTTTCTATCAAAGTCTCCAGCAAAAGTAATGAATGATATTTAGAATTTCAGCTTCTTAGTATGTGAAAAAGCAACAACGGGCAGCTTAAACTTGCAATCCAGCCGACAAACACTTAGTGCTTGTGTGCAGCTAATGTGTCAGACATTGCATTAAACACTGGGAGGGACACACAAATGGACTTGAATCCCTGCCACCCAGACATCCTCCTTCTAAACCACTCATGTGTCAGGACAGAGAGCTAACATTGCAGCCTGTCAGGCTATACCCTCCCCACAGCCACTCTTCAGAGCCTTCCCAGAGTGCTTTCCAGGCCACTCGAGAAGAACCAACAACCATACAGGGCCTTCAACTGATGCCCTCCCCAACAAGCCCTCCTGTCCTGTCACTTCCTCCTTCCTCCTGACTCACTGGGCTTCCTGTTGCACCCCAGGGCCAGGCCAGACCCTTTCCTACACATTCCTCGCTCATGCCCTTTGCTCTATCCACACCCCGCTCATGCCCTTTGTACTGGCTACATGGTTTGGGTATTGATTTTACCAACGAACACACATCCAGAAGAGTGGCAAAGCCAGTATATGCCCCACATTTTTCTTAAACCATTTTCCCCATAGCTTCAAAGGCTGGTGAGAAGTCAAAAAAGTTGGCTGGGGCTGGAGAGATCGCTTAGCGGTTAAGGCGCCTGCCTCCTAAGCCTAAGAACCCAGTTCTAATCTCCAGATTTAGCCAGATGCAGTGACGCAAGGGCGCAATGCCGCACTTGACCACAAGGGGGCGCATGCATCTGTATTTCGTTCACAGCAGCTGAGAGACTGCTGGCGCGCCCCATCTCTATCTGTCTTCCTTTCCCTCTCTCTCTCTCTGTCTCTCTCCAAAAATAAAAACAATAAAAAATATAAAATTTAAGAAAGTTGGCTGTTCCTTGAATCCGAGTATATGCACCATTTGCACAGAAGCACCATGCCTGGGCCCTTGCTTCCTTTATTAGTTTACACTGAGCACCCTTGTCCTCGTGATCTGCTGCAGTGTAACAAATTCCCACAAATTTATCAGCTTTTCCCTGTGGGTATTTGTTCATTGAGACAGTCTTCTATGTGGCCCAGCCTGGCCTCAAATTCACTATCCCCCTGGCTCGGTGTTCTAAGCGCTGTGACTACAGGCATGTGCCACCACAAGTGCCCTGAAGTTCACCATGCCCCTGTCTCAGAGTCCCGGATGCTGTGAATCAGGTGTGTGCCACCCCAGTTGCCTTAATTTAGTAGTTGTGGACAATGCACCTGTGTTGTCTCCCAGAGTCTGGGGATCTAAAGTCTCGGCCTGGCCTGGCTGGGTCCTCTGTGTCAGAGGCGCACAGGCTGCAATCAAGGTCAGGCTGTGTCTCACCTGGAAGCTCCACAGGGAAAGAAGTTGTTCCCCAGCAGCTCAGGTGACCAGAAGAACCCCATCCCTTGTGGTTGGAGGACCGAGTGCTTCAGAGTCCTGCTGGCCGCTGGCCATACTTCCTTGGGTTCTGACACATGGCTTTCTCCATGGGCTGGCGGCGCGGTTGTGGCTTGCATCATCAAAGCCAGCCAAAGCACGACAGGGGAGTCTACCAGAAAGAGTATGGTGGCCTGAATGTAAAATGAGCCCCACACTCAGTCCCCAAGTAGTAGAGCCTCTGGGAGGTGGAGCCTTGCCAGAGAAGGCTGGCCACTGGAGGTGGCCCTCAAGGTTGGTCAGCTCAGCTTAGTGGGGGTTCACTAGCTAGCTCACTCTGACAACTTTCTTCCCGCCAATAGGTGACAAAATGCAATGCCTCTACTGTCAGTTCATGGTGTGCTTTCCCTGCCGTGAAGAAACTTCCCCTCAAAACTGTAAGCTGAAACAAACCCTTTACTCCCATAGGATGCTTTTGGTCAGGTGTTTTTGTCCCAGCAACAAGATGGTAACTGCTACAAAGAGAGTCTTACATAAGATTACACAGTCTTGGGGTGGGTAGATGGCTCAGCAGTTCAATGCACTTGCTTGCAAAGCCTATTGGTCCAGGTTCAATTCCCAATACCCACATAAAGTCAGATGCACAAAGCGGCGCATGCATCTGGAGTTTTGTTTTTTGTTTTTTGGCTTTTTTGCAGTGGGAAGAGGCCCTGATATACCCGTATTCTGAATCTCTCAAATAACTAAATGTTTTTAAAAGATCACAAATATGGAGCCTTGTTAGAGTAAGAGGTAGCATGTCATTCTCATAAAAAAGATTTTACAGTCTCATAATCATTTCCACTGTCATGCGAGAAGCAAGTCTCGGGGCACACACCCACACTCAAGGGAGGGGATCACTTGAAAAAGAAAAGTCCAGGAGGGAGGAATCCTGGTGACCACCTGACCAACTGTCTGTCATGCTCTGGGAGTCTAATTCGTCCAAGCCAGAACGGTCATTCATTCCACGCTCATGAAGAAAAGCGCTCCGAAGGGAACTCCACTGGGTTGATCCTGGCCAGAGCCTGAGCCTTCCCAACACTCCCCCCACAAAGCTTAGGAAGTCCTGATTTGCAAGGACCCTCAGCTGCTGGGGAGTGTGGCCACAGGAGGACAGAGACTGTAAAAATGTGGCCAGGAGGGTTGGACTGGCACCAAACCAAGAAGCAATTTTCAAGACCAAATACGACCTCCCTGCTGCTCTTGCAGGATTTTCAATCCAGCCCAGAGGCTGATATTGGCACATGGGTCAGGAGAGGCTGGCTGGGCACCTGGTGGCCTATACACCAACAATGCGGAGTCAAGGCCAGAGCAGTTTTTATCCCCAGCCCAGCTGTTTCCCCTGTCACAGCCTAAGAGCTGCAGAAGCATGGCACTGGTGGGCAACCTGCCCTCAAACACCCACTCAGTATAAGAGGCAGGTGCCCCTCACCCTGGCAGCCTGCTGCTTACACTTCATTGCACTTGATCAGAGAACTTAACAATTCCCTCTCACACAAATGCCTGAGCACCATGCAAATAAAATACAGGCTTAGGGAAAAGAACACAGCTAGTATTATTTAAAGACTCTTGCCTCAAGCCATTAACTGCTTCCTAACCTTGTTAAAAGGGGATCCTTCTGAAAAGAGAAGCAAGAGCTTCTCTTCTCTCTTTACAATAAGTTGTGAATTGAAAAAACAAACAGAGGAGGAGGCCACACACAGTTTTAGTTTTTTTAAATATATTTTTAATTTTTTTAATTTTTTTATTTTTGGAGAGAGACAGAGAGGGAGAGGAAGACAGAGATGGGTGCGCCAGCAGTGGGCAAGTGCGGCATTGCGCCCTTGCGTCACTTTGCATCTGGCTGAATGTGGGACCTGGAGATTGGAACCAGCGTTCTTAGGCTTAGGAGGCAGGCGCCTTAACCACTAAGCCATCTCTCCAGCCCACAGCTTTAGTTTTAAACTGAGACACATGAGAGATGATGAGGTGACAGAAACATGGCTTTGGCTTTCTGTTTGGCTTCACACTTGGAAAGCCTGAGGACTGTCACCTTGAACTTGACTGTGAACCTAGAAAACATCATACAGTCCTCTGTGAAGCTCCATCAGTAATGCCTGAGAGGGGGAGGAGGGTGGCCCAGAATGTGTATTCTCTCTCTACATTTTACTCTCAAATGGCTTTGAACAAGTCACTACCTTCACCATCCTCATCTGTAAACTGGGAATACTAAGGATGCCAGACTGAAGTTTTGGGTGGGATCTCCATAAAGATGCAGGAGACCCCCAGGCTTGTGAACCCCAACTTTGGGTCCTTTTCAAAGAACCAAAAAAAAAAAAAAAAAGCATGGACACAGAGAAGGGTAAATGGTGAGAGTGCATTAAGGATAGTGTGGAAACAGGAGAAAAGATAAAAGCAGGAAAGAGGGATACTAGGAGGGGAGAGAAACAGACCGCAGAAGCATTTCCCTCCCGTGGTAACTAGAAGGGAGGAAGAGGAGAAGGGGCTTGCACACACCCGTTTTTATGACTCAAACATCCAAGTAGACTGAGACCAGGCTCAGGTGGGTGGGGAGGGACCTGGTTGGCCAGTGAGTCCAGAAGGAACAATGACCTTGACCTAGAAAGTTCACCCCAGGGGCTGCTGAGCCCATGAACTTGGGAAAGAAACAGGAAGTCGTTGTTGAAGAGGAATTAGGAGGTTGTTGTTTCCATCCATCTAGGGTGAGACTAGATCAGACTCAAGTTCAAAGTCCTGTCAGGACAGGCAAGGGGCATCCACGTTTCTGGGAGTCAGTCCCCAGCGAAGTACCTGTCAGGAAAAAGCCACCTTGCTCCTAACCCATATCACTGACACCCAGGCCACCTCTCCTGAGACATTGGTGACAACCATCACCACTAACTGCTTCCATCTATGTTGTACTTTACAAGCAAAGGGTGATATTTCCCTTATTTCATCCATACTTACCTTGCTTCATCCATCCTTATTTCTTCCAATATCTATAGAGTTTTGTTTTTATTTTTTTTATTTATTTATTTATTTATTTATTTATTTATTGGTTTTCAAGGTAGGGTCTCATTCTAGCCCAGGCTAACCTGAAACTCACTACGTCGTCTCAGGGTGGCCTTGAACTCATGGCAATTCTCCTATCTCTGCCTCCCGAGTGCTGGGATTAAAGGCGTGCCCTACTACGCTTGGCTCCAATATATCTAGAGAGTTTTTATTACGCTATAAGGATAGCTTTCATGGCATTTGGGAAGCCATTCCTCACATGAATAGGGAGCTGTGCAAATATGCCCTGGATGTCTATCCTGCAGAGCCTGCCTTCTCCTCGGATATCCATTCTGTGACTTGAACATAACCAACTATGGGGACCGTGGCCTTGAAGGGAAGGACACAGGTCTCGGCAAGGAAAGAGTGGCCTATGTGACATGTCAGCCTGATCCTCCATTTCCTTTGCAAGCCACCCCCTGCAGCTTCATGCCAGACCACAAAAATGATAACCTTGCTTTGCGACTTTTTTATTTGTTGTCTGACAATTTCATAGTGTACACATTGTATTGTGATCAGATAAACACCTTGTCTTGCTCTCTTATCTCCTCACTTCTGTGGAACCCCTTCTTCTCCTTCCAGTCGCTGCCCCACTGAAGAGAATGACTCCCCTCTCCCCAGCCACTAAGGGCATGAGCTCCTCAGCGTGGGGTGAGGCCTCCGCAGCCTCTCGTCCGTCCATGATGGATGGAGTGCTGACTGCCCCCTCTCGTGAGGTCAGCACAGCTGCTGTGAGTTCATGAGTTCATGGCCATGCCATGTCTAGATGACAGAATTCCACCCTCCAACCTTCCACAACGTTCCCTGAGCTTGCAAGAGTGATATCCACGCCCCATTTAGGGCTGAGTACTCAACAGTCATGAATTTTCAGTACTTGGGCCAGTTTTTAAAAAGCCAGGGGGCTGGAGAGAGGGCTTAGCAGTTAAGGCGCTTGCTTGAGAAGACTAGGGACCCATGAACAACTCTCCAGATCCCACATAAACCAGACGGACAAGGTGACACAAGCACAAGGTCGCATGTGTGCACAAGGTGGCTCACACATCTGAAATTCGATTACAGTAGCTGGAAGCCCTGGTGCACCAGTTCGCTCTCTCTCTCTCTCTGTCTCTCTCGTGTTTGCTCTGTCTTACATAAAAAAAAGGACAGTCTAGCTAGAGAGATGGCTTAGCAGTTAAGGTGCCTGCCTACTAAGCCTAAGAATGCCCGTTCAATTCTCCAGGTCCCACATTTAGCCAGACACAAAGTGACACAAGGGCACAATGCCACACTTGCCCACAAGGGAGTGCACGCATCTAGAGTTCGTTCACAGCGGCTGAGAGGCACTGGAGGGCCCATTCTCTCTCTGTCTCTCTCTCTCTCCCTCTTTCTCTCTGACACTCGCCAAAAATAAAATAAAATAAAATAAAATAAAATAAAATAAAATAAAATAAAATAAAATAAAGACCGTATGTTGGGCTTGCCTCAAAAATAAAAAATAAAATAATCTAGACTAGAGCTGGGCTCAGTCAATGAAGTTCTTGTTTTATAAGCACGAAGACCTGAGCTTGACCGCCAGAGCTCACCTTTAAAAACACACACACACACACACACACACACACACACACCAGGCATGGTGATGTGTGCTTAACCCAGCACTGGGGATGCTGAAACAGGAGGATCTCAGGGGCTGGCCAGCCAATCTAGCCTACTTGACAGGCTCCAGGCCAGTGAAAGACCCTGTCTCAAACAGAGGGGGCAGCACCTGAGAGGAACACCACCCAAGGTTGTCCTCTGGCCTCCACATACATGCACAAACACCCGCACACATACCTGCCCCTGCCCATGCATGAATGGACACACACACTCACATACCCCAGACTGTCCTAGATTTCTTTCCATTAACATTACAAAATACCTCAGAGAATTTTTTTTTAATTTATTTTTCAGTGCCCAGAATTGAACCTAGGGCCTCACACATACTAGGTAAGCACTCTGTCACTGAGTTACATCCCCAGCCCAAGATAAACCATCTATTAAGAGAATAGGTTTGTTTTGGCTCGCTGTTTTAGAGGTCCCAGTCCACTGCTTCAGGCCTGTGGAGAGGTAGTACAATGGTAAGTGCCTGAGGTCCAGCAACACCAGTCACCTTGTGGTCAGGAAGCAAAAGTGACAGCAGAAGGGCCTGGAACCTTGCAATTCCCTTTAAGGGCACGCTTTTAATTACCTAATGACTTCCTGCTAGCCTCCACTTCTTAAAGGTTCCACTACTTCCCAGTGGCAACACACATAGACCTCTGGGGCATTCAGGATACCCCATAGCAGGCCACCACCACAAAACACCACAGACCTGGCAGCTCAGGTCAGCTCCTCACAGCCCTGAAGACCACAAGTCTGACTTCCAGGCTTGTGCGCTGAGGGCCTCTTCTGAACCTCTCTGGTAGGTTTGCAGATGGGTGTTTTCTCCCTATGTCCTCAACACGGTCTTCCCTGTGTCTGTCCTGATCTTTTCCTCTCAGAAGGAAATCAGTCACATCTGATTAGGGATCACCCAAATGACCTCATTTTAACTTAATTATCCTTTAAAGACCCTATCTACAATCCAGTCAGTTCTAAGGCACAATCAGCTGTTATCCATGAAGGTTACACACCAAGACCCTAATGGATTCCTGAAGTCCAGATTGTACTAAATCTTTTTTTTTTTTTTTTTTTTTTTTTTTTTTTTTTTTTGGTTTTTCGAGGTAGGGTCTCACTCTGGTCCAGGCTGACCTGGAATTAACTATGTAGTCCCAGGGTGGCCTCGAACTCTCGGCGATTCTCCTACCTCTGCCTCCCAAGTGCTGGGATTAAAGGCGTGCACCACCATGCACGGCTCTGGACTAAATCTTATATGCAGTTTTTTTTCTATATGTACGTGCCTATGATAAAGCTCAATTTATAAACTAGGCATAGTAAGAGATTATCAATGATAGCTAACCATAGAAAGAGGATAGTGATAACAGTATACCATGTAAGAGTTATGAGCATGTGCCCTCTCTCTCGAACATGCCATGCTGATCCTTGGTGGTGCTGGAGTGATGAGGTGACCCTGCACTTACCTCACTCTGTGGCTGTAACAGCTGCAGCCTGAGCTATAGCAGCGCATCCTTCATACCAGAGACCTCCACAGACCCAACATACATTTTTTAAATTTTCCTTTTAAAATTGAGAACATCCAGTATTTCACTTACAAGAAGCACCTTGGACGTTCTTTGTGGCATATTTAAACATATAGCATCACTGCTATTGCGCTTTGAACCCATTAGTAAGTAAAGTAAATGTTATTTGGGCACAAAAACAGCAAAATCACAATAGCTCTTCTGATAACTAGGATGGTTCCTCAGTGATGAATGGGTGGATGGTGTGTACAGTGTGGATGCACTGGATAAAGACATGATTCAGGTCCTGTGTGAGAAAGTGGGACTGTGGGGATATCATTATACTATTCAGAATGGAGCACGATTTAAACCATGTGTATTATTTATTTCTGGAATAGTCCTCTTAATATTTTCAGACTGCAGTTAACTGTGGGTCTGGGGATTTGACTATAAAATGTTCCCCACAGCCTCATGGGCTTGAATGCTTAATTCCCAGCTGGTAGCCATTCAGGGCAGTTGTGGAGCTTTGGGGAGGTGGAGCCTTGTGGAGGAAGTGTTTCACTGGGGGTGGACCTTGGACCCCACTTGCCACACTCAGCATGTTCTGGTTCTCCTCTGCTGATGTGAAAACGTGAGACACCTGGATGACACGCCTGATGAAACTTCCCCTCAAAAACTGCGTCAAAATAAGCTTCCTTCTCTCCACAAGCTACTTCTGGTTGGGTGTTTTATCCCAGCCATGAGAAAGTAACTGCTGCAATTACAACATCGGGAAGAAAGTGAAACCACGGACAATGAAGGATTGTGGCAGTGGGGACTTCAGCATAAAAGTTTTGGGGGAAATCACAATTTAACGCATAAACAAGATGTGAAGGTGGTAGCCCTGTTGTGGAGGCCATTGAAATGGAGAGTTTATTATTTACCTTTCTTGTTGCTGTGACATAATACCTGACAGAAGAGACTTAAGGGAGGAAAGACTACGGTTCCCGAGGACTTGAGCTTGCTGTGGGGACGGCACAGCAGAGGTGCTCTCAGTGTGTGGTGGCAGGAGTGTGCCGCAGCGGTTTCACATGGCGGCCAGGTAGGTACCAGGACTGGTCCTCCAGCCGGCCTCCCATCACCCACCTCCACCAGCCACAATCCTCTTCCCAGAGGTTTCACAACCTGGAAGCAGTGCCACCATTTAGGTACAAGGTTTTCAAAGTCATGAGTCCCTGGGGTCATTTCCTCTTCAACTCATAACAAGGGATAGTGACCCAAAGTTATTTTATGTTCCTCACTTGTTAAAAAAGTTATACCTTGGGCTGGAGAGATGGCTTAGCGGCTAAGGTGCCTGCCTGCTAAGCCTAAGAACGCTGGTTCCAATCTCCAGTGGTTCCAATCTCCAGGTCCCACATTTAGCCAGATGCAGTGACACAAGGGCACAATGCCGCACTTGACCACAAGGGGGCGAACGCATCTGGATTTCGTTCACAGCAGCTGAGAGACTGCTGGCGTGCCCATCTCTGTCTCCCTCTCTGTCTATCTCTCTCTGTTTCTCTCTCCAAAAATAAATTTTAAAAAAGTTATACCTTTTAAAAAGAAGGACTGAGTTCAATCACCTATATAAACACCTGAGAAATGGCGGTGAATGAAAATTAGGATTCTGGAAAACCTTCCAGCTTCTTCTGTTGACACAGTAGCATCTCTCTCTGGTCCCTCCCCACCATGATGAGTCATTCTTATTTTAATTTTTTAATGAGGGAGAGAGAGAGAGAGAGAGAGAAAGAGATAGAGAGAGGGAGTATTGGTGTGCCAGGGCCTCCAACCACTGCAATCAAGCTCCAGACACATGTGCCATCTTGTGTGCTTGCATCACTTAATGCATATGGCTTAAGTGGGATCTGGAGAGTTGAACATAAGTCCTTGGGCTTTGCAGGCAAGCGCCCCAACTGCTAAACCATCTCTCCAGCCCTATTTGAGACATTCTTACATTATAGAAATGGTTATTTATCTGAAAATCAAATTTAATTGGAAATCCTCTATGCTTACTTGCTTTTCCACAATATAAGAGATGGACAGGGTCGGGAAGGCTGTTTGTTGAGATCATCAAAGGATGTGACATCCCAGATGGTTGGCTAGGTTGCTTCAAGTGCTTGTACAGCCCTTCCTGATGTGTCAGTATTTTGGGCTACCATACTTCAGCATCTGATCCATCTGGCTTTTCCACAAGAACGTTTCACATCCCTGTACATGGGAACTCAACTGCAAGGTGTGCCCCACCAGAGTGTGACCAATGGTGTGCGCTGTAGACCAGTCTGGTCTACGTTGTTATTCTCCGTGTTGACTCCAGCTTGAGCTGAAAGTAAGCTGCAAAAGCCATGCCTGGCATCACTTCCAGACAAGGCGACATTTATTGGATAACTTCTGATATGTTGGGGGAATAACAAGACACAGGTGTGTGAGCCATTTGGGACCCTGTAGCAGCATACGTCTTTGGCTTTGTGACCAGTGAACGGCGTGAAGGGAAGTACATAATGAAGCCAGGGAGTAAACGCTGTCTACTATCAACATAGGAAGGATAGCTACAGAAGCACATGTAGCTGTGGTACTATCAGAGTTGGCTGATGAGAAACTGCTATGTGACACTTCCTGGGGAGATGTGAACATCTCAGATAGGACAATGCAGACAAACCAAATAAATTATTCTACCAAAGTTAACTTAGTGAGCCAGTGAATGGATGGGGGTTACTTACAGGCACATGGGTGACAAGTCAAAATGCCTGCTCCGCCGCGGGTGACAGCTCACGAGAGCTGTGTTCCTGGCCCTCTCTCACAACGTGCAGGTGGCTCAGCACATGGGAGGGTCGCTTCCTCTCATCCACCAACACTGCTTATATAACCTCGGAGCTTCATAACCTTCAGGAGCTCCTGAGTTTTCTCCGTTTCACTTACTTTTGGGGTCTTGTGTGTTCCTTTTACTTTCTGAATCTTACAGCTCTCCTCCTTTCTCCAAGAGGAAATGATTCAATTCAGAAGCAATAGCTGCACAAGGACCAGTCAAAAGGCCTGGTGTTTCTGGGACTGCCCAAATCCCAACCCTTACTTTCTTTTCTAAAATGTAGCATGAGTCCTGAGTAGTTGGCTGAAATAATTTGTTCTTTCTTCCTTTGAGAAATTGCCTGTTGCTAACAAATGGAGCACAATCAAATGCAGGAGCAGCATCCTCCCCGGATTACAAAGGAGAACATTGTTTGATTTACTAAAATACTCCCTTGCTGGATTATCTCAGCAAATGAGACACCACAGAATCTTGACCCTTATCCACTTGTTATCTGTGTCTCTCTGTATGTCAGTCATTCCCACAAAGCTGAGGAACATTTTTTCAGGAGCAATGATCAGTGTAGAAGATTTTCAAATGTCATTTACAAGCAAGTCTGGGGCTGGAGAGATAGCTCAGAGGTTAAGGCACTTGCCTGCAAGCCAAAGGACCCAGGTTCCATTCCCCAGTACCCACGTAAAGTCAGATGTCCAAAGTGGCACATGTGTCTGGATGAAATGTCCTGGTCTTCACGTTCTTTGTGTCACAAAGGATAGTGTTCAACAGCCAGAGTGCTTGTCTAAAGAAATTCCATTTACTCAGAATGTAAGTCGTGGGTAAATACTGCAAGCCCGTGATATATCAGCATCATATCAGCATCTTGACTCTCTGCCTCCTTCAACCTGTGACTTTCACCTTCAGGTGGGTTACCTGTTGGTATGAGAAGGCTGTTCCGCCTCCAGACTCACACAAAGAAAGTAGGAAGGGCTGGACAGATGGCTCAGTGATTAAAATTACTAGCTTGCCAAGCCAAAGCCTGATGGCTTGGGTTCAATTCCCCAGTACCATAAAAATCCAGATGTAAAAAGTGGTACATGCATTCGGAACTCGTTTGCAATGGCAGGAGGCCCTGAATTGTCTATTCCATCTCTCTCATCCTCTTTTTGTCTGCTTAAAAATAAATAAATAAAAATATTTTTAAAGGCTGGACGTGGTAGCACATGCCATTAATCCCAGAACTTGGGAGGCAGAGGTAGGAGGATCACTGTGAGTTCAAGGCCAGCCTGAGACTACATAGTAAATTCCAGGTCAGCCTGGACCAGAGTAAGTCCCTCCTTCGAAAAACAAAACAAAAAAAAAAATATTTTTAAGAAAAAAACAGGGGAGAGCAGGGGAGGAAAACAAACTTCCTCTGAAACTGCACATTTCAGAGACCTGAACTGCATCCCTGGCTAATGTCTCTAGAAAAAGGAGCACTGAAAAGTGCATTTTCTCAAGCAGTATATTACAACCTTAAATAAAATAAAAGTTTCATTGGTAAGGAAAAAGAAAAAGACATGTGCTTGGCCAGCAGACACCATGTCCACTACATAAATAGCATGATATGAAGCTTCTTGATGCTCCATTCTGTGTTAGCATGCTGGTCGAGTGCATGCCAGGCCCTGGGTTCACGTCCTAGCCTCAAAACAACTCCCACAAATATACGCCTATCATCTCTAGTGACTCTTCCAGGTGCCAGGAATACAACATGAACATAATTGATAGAACTAGAAGACTGAAGGCTGGAGAGATGGCTTAATGGTTAAGGCATTTGCCTGCAAAGCCTAAGGACCCCCGTTCAAGGCTCAATTCCCCAGGACTCACGTAAGCCAGATGCACAAGGTGGTACATGTGTCTGGAGTTCGTTTGCAGTGGCTGGAGGCCCTGGTATGCCCATTTTCTCTCTCTCTTTCTCACCAATAAATAAATAAAATATTTTTTTAAAAAAGAGCAAGAAGATTGATTGCCTTAAACCAATAACGAAGGTGGTCCTAACAGAGAGGTTCCAGGAGACCATGCCCACAAGAGAAAGCGATGGGTAAGTACCTCGAGAGTGGAAGGAATCTCAACCTGAATTGTAACCACTGTGTGCTGGTTTCCTGACGTCTCTGACTTTGTGCTACCTGGATCAGGAGCCCCCGGCAGCCATCTTGGGGGACACACGGTAAGATTGTGATTCTAGAGTTCTGGCAATCTACCCTGTGGACTGAAACCCCTTATCTGTCTCCACAGGAGTCCTGGGGGCAATGGAGCTCTGGGCTACCATCCCAGGCAGTCTGTTTCCATATCACTGTTTAAATAAAAGCTCAGCTGAGAGCTCTGGAACCTTCTGAAACCACTGCTGTCAGGGTGAATTGGATCCAGCCTCTTGGAAGGCAGCTTGCCCTCCCTGATCAGGGCTCTGTTGTCGCTCCTGGGAACCAGGCATATGAAAAGCATTCTAGGTGCAGAAAACATCTGTGCAGCAAGAGGTTCAGTGTGGCATTTGGTATAATTACAAACCAGAGGAATAATCTAAATATTCATTAGCAAGAGGTTATATAAGTCAATTATGGTACATAACATTCAACAAAATGCAACACAACCACTAACTGTGAGGCTATAAAGTCTGTCTTATCAAACAAAATGCTTCTGTGAGTGTTTTAAAGTGAAAATGGCATGATACAAACATATAGGTAGACTGTCACCAGTGTTAAGTATATACCCAGAGGAACTCTCAGAAAGTGGTAGTGATGTGATAATGGGAGACTGGGTGACTTGTTTCTTGTCTCCAGATGTTTATGTCTCTTAATATGACACAAATGGAAAAATAAATTCATAGGTTGAAAAAGGGAAGGGAAGTTAACAGCTTTGTGGCATAGCTTAGCTTCTCTGGCAGGGCACATACATTCTGTGGGAAAACGGGAGCCTGCACCAGGCAAGGTAGCTAGCGCGCTCCTGCGACCTCAGCACTCACTACGCTGAGCAGAAACACTGCGAACTTGAGACCAGCCTCATCCTCACAAAAATATGTATGACACGAATGGAAAAATCAATTCCCAAGCAGAAGAGCACCCCATTTGCAAGCAAAGGTATTACTGCACCATGCTACCAGCTTGTCCCAACCTGCAGACAATCACCCAGAGAAAGAAAGGATAGTGCTTTTGCTATCGGAGGATGGAAGTGAGTGCAGCCACACACCAGGCCTTGTCTCTGAATGACCAGGATCTTCTCACAATCCTCTCAGCCTGGGCCACAGAGTGACCATGGACAAGGCTCCTGGGCACACTGCTTTAGTGAGGCCAGGTCTTTAGTTATTCTCCAGTGGTCTCCAGGGCATCTTTCCAGTTCAGAACACCACCCTGAGGAAGCCAGATCTCCCCTTACTCCCCCAGGGTCTCCAAGACATCTTCCTGGTTCAGAGATCTGTGCTCAGCCTCCTCTTTCCAAGACATCAGAAAGATGGAGTACTCTGCCCTTGGGGAGTTTGCAGCTTGGTCAGAAGTTCAGATAGCCATGCTATATAACAGACACATAAAGAAAAAGGGTGGCTGGGCGTGGTGGCGCACGCCTTTAATCCCAGCACTCAGGAGGCAGAGGTAGGAGGATAACCATGAGTTCGAGGCCACCCTGAGACTACATAGTGAATTCCAGGTCAGCCTGAGCTAGAGTGAGACCCTAGCTCCAAAAACAAAACAAACAGAAAGAAAGAAAGAAAGAAAGAAAGAAAGAAAGAAAGAAAGAAAGAAAGAAAGAAAGAAAGAAAGGAAGGAAGGAAGGAAGGAAGGAAGGAAGGAAGGAGAGAGAAGAAATAGGGGTCACAAGGGAACACAGTCTGAGAGGAGAGTCTGTCTCAGGGTTTAAAGTTCAAAGGAGAGTGTGCACGGATATGGAAATTTTCAAGCTTATTCTAGAAGTTGTATTTTGCATTCATGAGTTCTTCTTATCCAAGTTCTCAGCTTCAGGGAACATGAAGTGGGCTCTGTGAGAATCAGATGGGCATTGTGGAACTCTGACCCAGAAAAATGTGCACATGTCACTTACAGCAATACTTGCATGGACTCCCCAAAGGTTCATGGACTATACCTTGTCAAAGCCATCCAGGGCCTTCCTAGAGAACACATTAAGAATCTAATAGTTAGCAAAAACCGCTTGCATTTCATGTCCTGACTCCGTCTCTATGTTTCTATTCTTCCTTTAATCCTCACAGCAAAACCGCAGCATTGGACGCTTTGCTTCAACTGTACAGATAAAGAAGCAAGGCTCAGAGAAGCCACAAAACCAGGCTGCAAAGTGGATCCAAGCAACCAACCCTGATTTTTCAAATGCCAACTGGCAGAGACTCTCTCTCTCTTCTCTCTCTCTCTCTCCTCTCTCTCTCTTCCTCTCTCTCTCTCTCTTTCTCCTCCTCTCTCTCCCTCTCTCTCTTCTCTCTCTCTCTCATCACCCACCACCATTTCAGAGGTTAAAAAACAGACTTTGGGGGTTAAAGAAGTTTCCCAGACTAAAAGTCCTTGATGGGGGCTGGGCGTGGTGGCACACGCCTTTAATCCCAGCACTTGGGAGGCAGAGGTAGGAGGATCGCCGAGAGTTGAGACTACATAGTTAACCAGCCTGGAAATTAATTAATTAATTAATTAAAAAAATAAAAGTCCTTGATGAAGGCAAGAAAGAAAGCATGACAGGTATAGTAAACCTGTGTGTGTGTGTGTGTGTGTGTGTGTGTGCGCACGTGCACACACACACACGCTCACACATCCATCTGTGGGAGTGTAGGTATGCACATGCCATGGCTCACATGTGGAGGTCAAAGGACAACTTAGTGCTAATCCTGATTCCACCTTGTTTTGCTTTTTATGCATGTTGGGGGGGGCATGCATGTGTGTTTTTACACATGCACAGGCCTCATGCATACCCATGTGGAGACCATGGAAGAAAGTCAACTGTCCTGCTCTGTTGCTTTTCTGTGAGATTTTCTTGAGACGTATTCTCTCACTGAACTTAGAACTACCATTTCTGGTAGAATTGACTCCCCAACCAGCCTCAGCAAGTCTCCTGCCTCCGTCCTCCCCAGGCCAGGGTTACGGACATGCACAGCCATGCCTGGCTCTGTGCCTGGGTCCTGAAAGTCAAACTCAGGTCTTCCTGCCTGCGCAGTAAGCCCTCTTCCCTACCAGGCCATCGCCACATCCATCCACCTTGGTTTGATGCAGAATCTCTCGTTTGCCTCTGCATGTGCTACTCTGACCGGATGACAAGCACTGGGATTATAGTTGCGCCATACCAAATCCAGCTTGACGAGGGTTCTGGGGACCTAACTTAGCTCCTCACGCTTGCACCATGGAAGCTTTATCCCCTGAGCCATTCTTCCAGCCCCATGTGGAGCTTTTGAAGCAAAACATTTAAAGCCTGGCCGGGTGCTGGAGTAGTTGCTCCCCACCCCATGGGATGTGAGGAAAAGGTGCAGTTGGCAGCAGGTTTGTTTGGTTTGCTTGTTAGTTGGTTGGTTTGGGGGATGTTTTTATGGGTTTGTTTTGTTTGGGCATGACTGGAGCAAGAGCTCTAGAAGACGAGGAGGGAGCTAAAGGAGCTGCGGCTGTGAGACGTGCAGACCAACCTGGAAGTTCTGAAGCCTAGGCCAAAGCGGAATGTCAGGCCCCAAAAAGCCAAAGTTAGCAATGGTTCTGATGTATTGGTGACAGCAGTGTGTCCTGTGCAAACAACCACGGGCATACCATTATCACGCCCACTATGGGCTTATGCCAAGCACAGGGCTAGGTCATCGATATCCCAAGATCAGAGATTCAAAGGAGCTGTGACAAAATGATAGGATCATCATGGCCTAGCCAGGCACAAGCAAGTTCTCACAGTAACTGTTCCAGTCAACACTTCTCCCACCCTGGAGGAGAAGAGTGATCAGCACAAGGTCTCACCTTGTGTGAGCTCCACATTCTGGGGACCAAAGGTGCAGCACAGGACATGTGGTCACCAACACTGCGTACTTCAAATCACTAAGAGGGTAGATTTTACATGAACTGCTCTTATCTCAAAAAAAAGGACAGCAGGGCTGGAGAGATGGCTTAGCGGTTACGGCGCCTGCCTGCTAAGCCTAAAAACCCAGTTCCAATCTCCAGGTCCCACGTTTAGCCAGATGCAAAATGATGCAAGGGTGCAATGCCGCACTTGACCACAAAGGGGCGCACGCATCTGGATTTCGTTCACAGCAGCTGAGACACTGCTGGCATGCCCATCTCTATCTGTCTCCCTCTCCCTCTTTGTCTGTCTCTCTCTGTGTCTCTCTCCAAAAATAAATAAAATGATTTAAAAAAATTTTTTTTAAAGGGACAGCAAACACCTCAAGGACTGAGAGGAAACTTCTGGAAGTTGTGGATACATTTATGCATCGGATATGCCTATGGCTTCCTGGGTATACGTTGTCTGCATTAAACGTCTACAGCTCCTGTAGGGCCATTATGCCTTTCAAAGTGGTTGAAAACAGAACAAAGCAGAAGTTGGTCACAAAGGAGAGCCTAGGGAATGATTCTCTTATGCAAAGCCTCCAGAAGAGGTCTGCAAATAGAGACAGTAGACCAGCGGTGGTCCTGGTCTGCAAATAGAGATGGTGGACCAGTGGTGGTCCTGGTCTGCAAATAGAGATGGTGGACCAGCGGTGATCCTGGTCTGCAAATAGAGACAGTGGACCAGCAGTGGTCCTGGTCTGCAAATAGATATGATAGGCCAGTGGTTGCCCTGGTCTTGGAGTGAGCTAGAGGATTGAGAGGTGATGGCTAAGGATTGTAAGGTTTCCTTGGGATGTTATGAAACTGTTTTACAATGGACTGTGGTGTCTGCTTCACAATGATACATGTGCTGACGTCATTGAACTGTGTGTCTGAAGGAATGAACTGTGTGGTGTGTGGGTGATATCTCCAGGAAGTCGTTTCTAATAAAATAAAACAAACCACTTCTAAAAGTTTCATTCAAAAGTGTATTCAAACCAGTGACCATACTTTGGTCTCAGGATGCTTTGGAATGGAAGTGATATTTCCCATTACTCACCAGACTGGGTGCCAAGGATGAGATCTACCAACAACAAGGAGAGCTGGAAAGAGGGCTCTGAAAGCAAGATTCTGACAAGATCGCTCAGAAATGCTTTCTTTTTATTTCTGTAAGTAACACCTCTCATAATAAGCCTATAGAATATAGATAAGACAACAAATGAAGGTTGTTTCAGGAACACCCCAGTTCCAAGGATGGGATGCCTCTCTCAGTGAGGAGTTACCCCAAAACAGTGCAGGTCATTGCCAATGCTCCTGGTTGTGCAGAAGTCTGTATTGCTAAAGACACCACATACTTCAGGACACTGAGAAATCAAGCTGGAACTGAGCTAGAAACTTCTAACTGTTGGTGCTAGAAAGTTCTAGGTCAGAAAAAATCATCAGTGGTCTTACCAAGCAATTGACCAGCTAGGCAAGAGCTACCCACTGGTGAAATAGTGGCATAACTGTTATGGGGATGACCAGCTGCTCTCCAATTGGATTTGATGCCTGTGCCATGACAGGGAACTCATGACTAGGAAGATGACAGACTCTAGAGGAGAAGTTCCTACTGGTGTTTGGCTGAATGCATATACAGCACACATCAAATTGCCTTCTAAATTTGTTTCTGTTTATTCTCACGTTTGGACAGCAAAGCTTCTTTTGGCAGATGGTGGTGAGTACTGGGCCTGAGACTAAGGGATAGTTAAATGCTCAGAGCTAAATAAGTCATCTCTACCACACCATCCAAGGCTCAGGGGACACTGCAGAATGGGGGTGGTGGAAAGAATGCAAGGGCCAGAGGAAGGGAAGGAGTGCCTTGGAACACTGTCTTCTGGACATGAAGAGGCCATTGCGTTTATGATCTGGCAGCAGCTATCTCTGCCTGCCCCAGACCTGCACCATGTTGGGCACATCACCATTTCAACGTGAGCACAGAGGGAGAGACAGAACATACATAAGATAGAAAAAGGACTCGTCAGAAAGAAGGGGTCAGAGAAGGGAAATGGGGGCAGAGAGACAACAGAAGGTAATGGAGGTGATTATCATCAAAATATATTATGTACATGTTTGAAAATTGTCAATAAAAATGTCAAATAAAAAAGAATATAGGCTAAGGTTAAATTATAGGCTAGGTTAAATTATAAACTTTGGTGGCAAAATATTCCTGTCCAACCACTTGACATTTATGTGACCATAACAAGCTCTTCACATCATCTTGAAGCCTTGTTACTTCATCCACTTTATGAAATGGATAATATTGATTATTTCAAAAGGGTTGTTGGGATGATTTAAACCAAATTAAGTGACATGGGATAAGTCTTCAATAAAACAGGAGTTGTTATTGTTGGGGTTGAATTCAGATACTCAGGGTCTACACGCCTAAATGTCTAATGAGTAATGTCATCACTTCATGACGGTGTGGAGTGGCGCAGTTTCTCCCCTAAAGGCTCCACGGGCCACCCCTTCCAGCAGCAGCTCAGCATGCAGTTGTTGAAAGTCAAAGAAACTCAGGGGACTGTGGTTGCCTGCTTCCTGACCCTGCTATCAGTGAGGGAGGGGCCTCTGTGTGGTCCCAATTAACAGTCACTCCTACTGTATGTAAACAGAAATAAAACCAAATTCTTTCCTGTAGTAGAAAAACACTCAGAAATATAATAGCAATATCTATGCCACATCTTGAGCTCATAAAATACATAGAAAAGAATCACAAGCCAGGTGTGGTAGCACCACCTTTAATTCCAGCACTCGGGAGACAGAGATAGGAGGATCGCTGTAAGTTCTAGACCAGCCTGAGACTACAAAGTGAATTCCGGATGGGCTAGAGCGAGACACTACCTCGAAAAACGCCCCCCCAAAAAAAAAAAAGAAAGAAAGAAAGAAAGAAAGAAAGAAAGAAAGAAAGAAAGAAAGAAAGAGGAGAATGTCAACCAAAAACAAACCCATGGATGGATCTGGAAAGGATTATACTTAGTGAGGTAACCCAGGCCCAGAAAGCCAAGCATCACATGTTTTCTATCATATGTAGATCCTAGCTGCAAATGATTGGACTTCTATGTGAGTAGGAATAAAACTCAGTAGTAAGCTGGGTGTGGTGGCACACGCCTTTAATCCCAGCACTGAGGAGGCAGAGGTAGGAGGATCGCCGTGAGTTCGAGGCCACCCTGAGAATACAAAGTTAATTCCAGGTCAGCCTGAACCAGAGTGAGACCCTATCTCAAAAAACAAAAACAAACAAACAAACAAACAAAAAAACTCAGTAGTAGAAGCTAGTAAGCTAGAAAGGGGCTGTAAAGGAAATAGAAGGGGGGGTCTTAATAATATGGTATTTTATATATGTAAGTAGAAGAACAGATTAATGGGGGTTAAAGGCCTAAGTAAGGTCAGGGGAAGAGATTGAGTAAAGGAAAGGTGGAGGGAGGGCTAATCAAAATGTAAGAGGATATAAATAAGTCATATGGAAACCTACTTTTCTGGGCAATGGAACACTCAGAAGCCATAGATTGTTACAAGAAAATTTCAGTGCCAGGGATGGAATACCTTCCAGTGAGTTGTTGGCCAGGGAAGTCACAGATACCCCCAAAATATTATAGGCCATTGCTAAGGCCCTTAGTTTCCCACCAGAGCTAGATGGTAAGACCCTATTGCTGAAGACTCCACATACTTGGGCTGCAAGGTCACTGAGAAATCCTGCTGGAGCTGAGCTGAAAGCCTCCTCCATGTGGACCAGCTGACAGAAAGTTGGAAAAAGCTCTACTGCATGCACTTCAATGGGAGAGAGAAAACACCAGTGAAGATACTCAACAGTGGACACTGCAAGCCTTAAATTTGTCCAGCCAGGCCAAATGAGCCAATGGGTGCAATAGTGACATGTCTGTTATGGGGAACACCAACTGCTTTCTAATTGGACTGGAGTCCAACTCCATGGGAAGGAACACATCCCTGATACTGAAAACCTACAACAGGGGTAGTCATGAGCTCTAAGGGTGTAATGTCTGCTGGTGTCTGGCTAAATGTATATACTATGCTCACCAAACTGCCCAGTAAGCACTTCTCTTAATGTCCACACCCATATATCAATGCTACTCTCACTTTCAGTTAGAGAAGTTTCTCTTTTCAGATGGTGACCTTGGGATGACTCAGAAGGCACCATGGTGCTGAGAAGAAATGACAGAGGAGTGCTCAGCACTGAAACATCTCTAACACACCTTCCAAAGCTCAGGGTCCATTGTGGAAGAGGTGGCAGAAAGAATGTAAGAGCCAAAGGAAGAGTAGGACTCCTTACAACATGCTCCTCCAGACACAAAATGGCCTGGATATCCATGACCTCACAGTGCCTGACACTACCTACACAAGACCATCATAATAGGAGGAAAAGATGATGACATCAAAATGAAAATAGAGACTGATTGAGAGGGAGGGTACACGATGGAGAGTAGAGTTTCAAAGTGGGAAGAGGGAGGGAAGTACCACTAGATATTGTCTACAATTAAGGAAATTGTCAATAAAAAAAACCCATTCAGCTGTTCCATTGCTATGAACTCTGATTATGTTAAAGAACTGAGTTGAAGAGACAGTGTGGCCTCCTCTGTTTGTCTCTCTTCACTGTAGCATGTAACTAAGCACATAACACGGAAACCAAAAATCATGGAGTTAGTGTAACTTTCGATGCTTAGCACAGGGATGCAGTAGTTCTCTGGTGGTTGATAATAAAATCATTATTTCATGACAAGTTGTAAAAAACCAAGCATGGTGGTGCGTGCCTTTGATCCCAGCACTCAGGAGGCAGTGGTAGGAGGATTGCTGTGAGTTCAAGGCCAGCCTGAGACTACATAGTGAATTCCAGGTCAGCCTGGGCTAGAGTAAGAACTACCTCAAAAAACCAAGCACACATACATGCACAAAACATATTACCATGATCTCTGAGAAGGACAGGTTAGCTTCCTTCTTCTCCCCAAAGCATTCTACACCCACAGCTGGGCCGCGGACAGCTCTCACCACCACAGGGGCTATCATGTAGAAAATGGCAGAATTTTCCCTTAAAAGTAGCCAGCTCGCCGGGCGTGGTGGCGCACGCCTTTAATCCCAGCACTCGGGAGGCAGAGGTAGGAGGATTGCCGTGAGTTCGAGGCCGCCCTGAGACTACATAGTTAATTCCAGGTCAGCCTGGACCAGAGTGAGACCCTACCTCACAAAACCAAAAAAAAAAAAAAAAAAAGTAGCCAGCTCCTGCTGTTTAGATTGTCTGCTCTTATCTCATCACAAGCATGTGGGTAGTCTCCAAAAACCCAGCCTGTTATTATGTCACCATGCAAAGGACCCAGCCTACATTAAAAGTTGACACCATTGGGCTGGAGAGATGGCTTAGTGGTTAAAGCACCTGCCTCTTAAGCCTAAGAACGCTGGTTCCAATCTCCAGGTCCCACGTTTAGCCAGATGCAAAGTGACGCATGGGTGCAATGCTGCACTTGCCCACAAGGGGGCGCACACATCTGGAGTTTGTTCACAGTGGCTGAGAGGCTGCTAGTGTGCCCATTCTCTCTCTCTCTCTCTCTCTCTATCTATCTATCTATCTATCTCTTACAATCTCCAAAAAAAAAAAGTTGACATCATCATCTGGAAGCCTGAGTTTCTCTGGTTGTTATAATGTGTGGCACTATCTGTGCACAAAGCACATAAATGAACATCCTACCAATACACCGTGAATCACATTACATAGCTACAGCTATCCAAGTTGTCCGCTGGTTTGATTCAGGTGATTCAGGTGTTCCCCATAAACTCATGTTCTAGATCCGTAGCTGATGGCAGTTGGGGAATTGGAGCCTTGTTGCAGGAGGTGTGTCCTTGGGGTGGAATTATGGGTATGATAGCCAGCTTCTGGCCAGTGTTTGGCACACTCTCCTGCTGATATTGGCCAGGACGTGATGTTCAGTCTCTGCTCATGGCACATTTTTTCCTTGCCATTGTGGAGCTTCCCCTCGAGTGTATAAGCCAAAATAAACCCTCTCCTCCCACACTTTGGTCAAGTGCTTTGTTCCAGCAGTGTGAAGCTGACAACAACATCAATCAAATAAAAACCCATCAGAGAGAGATTCTGTAAAGAACATTGGTATTTGTTGGGGAGTTGACTGTTGCCAAGGGAACATGCGTGTCACAGTAAACTATGGGTGTGTTCAGAGGTGGAGGCAAGCGGAAATGTTTGCAGACAAAAATGTGGAAGGCTACAACAGATATTTTGAAACCAGGGTCCTTGGCCTCAAGGATGAATAATGAGAGGGGCATCCACTGAAGGTTAGGCAGAGCAGGGCTGGGCAGGGGTCCTTGCAGAAGTTCTTTTGCATGAGACTATGGTGTCTCCATGTAAGCTTGGGCTTCTGGCAGATTCTGTGATAGCCAGTGACATGCCTAAGAACCCTTTCTTTATAACCTGCCTTTCTTTCTTTCTCTTTCTTTCTTTCTTTCTTTCTTCCTTTCTTTCTTTCTTCTTTCTTTTTTTTGGTATGGTTGACAAAAACAACTCTTTTGATTCCAACAATGCTCATGTTCCTTTCCCATGTTAATTCCATGAAGCATCTATTTTATAGAACTCGTCCAATTAAAAAGGGTCCTACAGTACAATTCTTTGTAACTGGTGAAATCCCCACGCTGTGGCTGGCACTGTCTCTAGGGCTTGCCCTCCACCTGGCTCTCTCAGGGTTTTGGACCAGTTTACATCAGAGCTGTCACTCTTAACCTGGGGCCTGAGTGCAGGCACAGCCAGGGCTTGGTCTCTGCACTTGTTGGCCGACAAGGCTTTTTAGAACTTGTGCCAGTTGCCAGTTTCTCTTCCAGCCTGGAAAAACCTTACCGAAGTATGATTGACACATTCCTCAATGCATTTAGAGAGACATGCACACCAACAAAACCATCTTCCCAAATGGTATCGGTGCCATGAACTTAACCATGACCCTCCTCTTGTTGGTTTTGGGTTGGCTGGTTTTTGTCTTAGATCATTTTGCCTTGTGTGGCTGTAACACATATTTACCTTCTTAGAAAATTGTTAAGTAGGGCTGGGGAGATTGCTCAGTGATTAAAGGCACTTGTTTGCAAAGCCTGACAGCCTGGGTTTGATTCCCCAGTATCCACATAAAGCCAGATGCAAAGTGAGACAAGCATCTCCCAGTTCATTTGCAGTGACAAGAAGCCCTGACGCAGCTCCTCTCTCTCACTCTTCCCTGCCCGTCTCTCTGCTTGCAAATGAGTAAATAAAATATTAAGAATTATTTCAAAAAGAAAATTGTTTAAGATACAATAAAGCATTGTTCATCATAGGCCCTCTATTGTATAGTCAATCTCTAGAACTTATTTATTTTGCACAAATGAAACTTTCACCCCTTAGTCAATGTTTTCCCATTCCCCTCCCTCCTCATCTCCTGCACACCAGTATTCTCACCTCTGATTCTATATATTTGACTATTTTAGCTTCCACAGATAAGTGAGACCAGGTAGCTTTTGTCGTTTGTGTCTGGCTTGTTTCACTGACAATGTCCCCCAGCTCCATTCATGTCCTTGAGCATGCTGGCTGAGTGACAGTCCATTGTGTGATATATCACACTTCCCCTGTCTACCTGTCTAGCTGCCCCTCAGATCTCAGCCGTGGTGCAGTGAACACCACATCTCCTCCAGACACAGGCATATAAACACTAAGGAGAGGGACTGCAGATCATAGCCAGACACAGGAATATGTGTACTCAAGAGAGGGGCTGCCGAATCATACCCAGACACAGATGTATATGTACTCAGGAGAGGGACTGCCGGACCATATGGTTCTATTTTTCAATTTTTTTATTATGATAAAATACACATAACATAAAACTTATCTTCTCAGCCATTTTAAGTATTTAGCTCAGTGATGTTAACTAGACCAGTACGATTGTGCAAACGTTAGCCCCATGAATCCCCCAAACTTTTCATCTGGCAAAACTGGAACTGTGATCATTACACAACATCTCCCTCCCATCAGCCCCTGGCAACCACCATTCTATTTTCTGTCTCTATGATTTTATATCTTATATAAGTGAGATCATGTGTGTTTATCTTTTTGTGACTGGTTTATTTCAGTAAGTATAATGTCCTCAAGATTCATCTATATTGTAGAACATGCCAGAATTTTTTTTTACCTTTTCAGACTGAGAAAATATTCCATTGTGTGAGTGCAGTGTATTTTGCTTGCTCACTCATCCATCAATGGAAACTGCCCATACATCTCAAAGTAAGGAGATATGCAATAAATACCCATATGACGGCCGGAGATCTCAAAACATAAGGCCTCATTCTTGAATCACTTGGGTCTAAGCTGCTTCTCTCCTCATCAGAAGGAGTTCTCCAGTCCCACCAGGCTTTGCTTCTCTCCCATGTATATTGAGTATCTCACCCATGGATATTGCCTTCTGGACCCTTGTGTGTATTCAAACATAGATAAGACCACTTGAAGAAGCTCCTACTGTCCAGGAAACAGGGCCAGATGAGCCCCTGTTGCCAGGGAAACCCAGAGCTACCGGAGTTATGGCCTTGGGTCTTATCTAAGAGCAGGTGGCAGCAGAACAGTCCCCCAGCCCCACGGAGACCTTGAAGAACAGAGTCCTTCTGTATCTCCTACTCTCTTCTCATTGTCTGCTTATGACTGTTCTCAGGTAGACTATAGACAAACCCTGTACCACCAGAAACTCATTAAAAAAGACCCCCTCACTTTGTTCTTCAGGATTTCTAGTGTCTCTTCCCCAACCCCATCTGGTTTTAGATCCCACCATGACACTTGTAATAAGGTACTTCCAATTTTCTTGGTAAAGCTTCAATTCTAAAAGGGAATTTCATCTCACCTGCCTCTTAGTGAACCATCTCCCCCCCACCACCACCACACGTCATCTACCAATGTGGATAGGGATCACGGTCCCTGCTCTGTGCACATCCTGCACGAGAGTTTCATTCTGCTCAGGCCCCCCAGGCCCGTAGAGAATCTGCTGTGCTCCTGCAGGGCTGTTCCCACATTCCAAGGGAACCAGAGCAGGCAGAGAGGTGAAGTGTCCGGACTCCACTGCAGACACCCGCAGGCTCTGCCTCATCCGATGCACCCAGCAGGCTCAGAGCTCCAAATGACCTGCTGAGATGCCTAGAAGGAAAGTGACCACTTTTCCATTCTTATATCTGGTCCTCAGAGGCCTGGAGTGGCACAGGTGGACAGAGCTCATGATTTTAGCTATGTCTTCCAGTTGGACTTCACTCAATCTTCGGGTACAAACCTTCCAGCATGGCTAGATTTTAGGAATTTTCCTTGGTAGCATATGCAGATGCTAAACAGTCCTCTGCACCAGAAGGTTTTTCACATCCACCAAAATCAGTCCTGGAGCAGTTGAAGGAAATCTCACAGGCTGGCAAGGAAGTGGGGAAAGAGGACCCTCGTCCACTGCTGGTGGGGGTGTCAACGTGTACAACCGCTATGGAAATCTATATGGAGACTCCTGAAAAGGATGAACATAGAGCTACCAATTCCCTTACTGGGCCTTTATCCTAAATGCTCCATGAATCACTACAGAGACATTTGCTCAACCATGTTTATAGCTGCTCAATTCACTATTGCTAAGAACTGGAATCAACTCAGGTGCCCACCATTGGATGAATGGATAATGAACTTGTGGTACATTTACACAATGAAATTCTACTCGGCAGTAAGAAAAGAACAATACAATGAAATTTGTAGAAAAATGGACAGACTTGGAACAGATCATCCTCAGCGAGCTCACACAATCACAGAAAGACAAACGTCACATGGTGTCACTTATCTGTGGTTCCTGACCTGGACCAGCTCCAGTTGCTGACATTCCTGATAGACAACTCAAAGCCCAGATAACAGGGATGGAAGGGTTTGGGGGAGGAGGGGAACAAACACAAAACTAAATCCAAAATGAAGGAGAGACTACATGATATAACCCTCACAAGGTGTAAGGGGGAAGCACCTGAAAAGAAGGGCCCTGGAGAAATTTGCAGAAGAGGGGCAGAAAGAGTGTTAGAGCCACAAGCTGGGTCATTATGCACAGAGACTTTGCCTCTCCCCCATAACTGTTGGCTACCCCCAAAATGCACGGCCCACATTTCTCAATGAGGAGGGTCCCTTCTGAGGAGGGAGGACAGGGAGGAGGCTACCAGAGGCACCAACATGAATGTAAAATTAAAATAAATAAATAAGTAAAAACCTTCTTAAAAGTTCAAATGCTGTTAAGAAAAAATATTTATGGTACATTGTTTGTAAGACACACATTTTTATTTTCTGTTGCCTTTCTCCCTCTTTGTAGCTCTGTGGAGGGACATGATAAGTCACAGCTGCCTCTCTTCAGCTGTGCCATCTCAAGAGTGTCACCACACTTCAGCGTCCTCGTCCTGCAGACCTCGGAGAGAATTTGACTCGCCACAGAAAAGCCAGTCTTCTTCTAAACTTTAATTTTTGTCTTGAGAATACTACCAAAATAAACCATGCCTGTTTTTTCTTAAAAAAAGAAAAAGAAAAAGAAAGAAAGAAAAAGAAAAAAAAAAAGAAGGGCCCTGGAAAGGGTGGGATGAAGACTAAGCTTAAAAGAAATTTTTTTTCCCTGGCCTGTAACTTCCAGTACCAGAAATTGGTTGCTACCCACATTAAGCTGTTGATGGGAGAAACCTACAAGGTCCCCAAATCAAGACAGCTTTCTGTCAAAACACTTGATTACCCACTGAGGCAAAAGGTAAGACCCTATTGCTGAAGACACCATATGCTGCTGACACAGAGCATGGAGAGACCTGGCTGGAATCCACAAGTCAGTCCCAGAGAGTCAGCCCGTCTAGTGCTGGAAAGCGCTACATGAGCCACAGGGGGAAAGTGGCGGTCTGAGCAACCAGAGGTCTCAGCTACTCAGAAGCAAACACCCTGACACGATGTACACACCAGTACAAAAGCAGCACACAGCCTTGGTGAGTAACCAATAGCTTTCTGGTTGGCTAAGAGATCCTCTCAGTGTAAAAGAACCCATATCTGGAATTGGGACCCAGATCAGAATCCTATGAAGACAAAGATTATGCTCTCCAGTGTGAAGCTCTCACTAGTTTTTGGCTAAAAGAGGGGTTACAAACATCAAATTCTCCCTAAATTAATAATGCTTATCTCGTTTAAAGTATGCTGACTTCACTCTCCATTGGAGAATCTGTTCTTCTTTTTCAGAAGGTGGTGAGACCAGAGGAGATAAACCACCCCTCGCATTTCAGCCAAGCCACAGCTGAATCCACAGAGGAAGTGGGGAGATGAGCAAGAGAGCTGCTTCCATGCTGAACCTGATAATCAGCACCAGGGTGAAGGAGACAGACCCTGAGGACACTCAACACCTACCAAAGCAGAGATCCAGAGGCTCCTAAGAGCTCATCACCAAAGTAGACTTAAAACTCACCCACCACAGCGCAGGGAATTTTACAGAAGAGGGGACAGAAAGATTGTAGGAGCCACAGCTTGAGACATCATGCCCAGAGGCATTCCCTCCTCTCCCCCCCCAATAACTGCTGGTCCCACAATGCATAACCCACAACCCCATGGGGAATACCTGCAACCCCAGTGAGGAGGGCCCCAAAGGAATGGGGACAGAGATGAGAGAAAAGAGGGTACCAAACTCATGATGTATCCATACAAAATATGTAGTTGATAATAATAATAATAAAAGATTTTTTAAAAGAATATTCATTTCAATAAAAAAGAGTTGTCATCTGAAAAGAAAGAGAGAAACATGGAAGAGGCATGCTTATGGTCTCCTGCAAAACATGCCTTATGAACGACATCTTATTACATCCCAGTGCAGCCTTCCCTCCTGACCAGTCACTCTGATCCCACAAGCTTTAATTATGACCCCCTTACTTAAATCTCTTTCAATGTCTCCGCATCTTTGTGGATTCATTGAACCCAAAACTAGATGCAAAATTCTACCAAGGTTCCGAGCAGTGCTAAAGGTAACCCCAGCCTCTGATTCCAGACTAGAGCCACCATCTGCTTACTCACGAGCACTGTACTGCTGACTCACGGGCACCTGTACTGCTGACTCATGGGCACCTGAACTGCTGACTCACAAGCACTGTACTGCTGACTCACGGCACCTGTACTGCTGACTCACGGGCACCTGTACTGCTGACTCCACGAGCACTGTACTGCTGACTCACGAGCAGCAAAAGGCATGTAGGATGTTCAGGTATGTTTCAGTTCTCTATGCATCTACCTTTTCATGACTCACTGTAGACCTGAAAGGTTGGTTTGTCCTCTGTAAGCGCCGTGCTCTATACATCGGTCAACTTTGCATCGCCAGAACAAAATACCTGGAGTGATCAAGCTATAGAGAAAAGCTCGTTTGGGCTCATGGTTCTGGAGACTCCAGTGTGAAATCCAATCTTGCTTTTGGCTTGCAATGAGGACTGCCCATCATGGCAGGAACACATGGGTCATAGTACATACATGGTGGACGACATCACTCATATTATGGGCCAGAGAACAGACTGGCCAGGTTTGCACAATCCTCTTGGAAACCCTGCCCTGTGACATAAGGATCTTCTATATGGTCTCACCTTCACATCACCTCTCAATGGCACACCCTGGAGACCAAGCCTTTAGCGCATGGACCCATGGGGACAGTTACCCAAAACAAATCAGTTTGTCTCTTCTGAACCTCTTTTGTTGGTCTGTCTTCACCTCTTTCATTTACCAAAGGCATTTTGATTTCTGAATGGATGGCAAGACCCTGATCTCTATTGTCCCCTGAGTTGATGAAGTCGTGTGGCCATGTTGCGGGTGCTTTCTTTCCATCTCTGCCTCCTCCACCCAAGAACTCCTTCTCACCTTCAGCTATGACCTTGACCATTCTTTTTAGACTTAGTCATTTGTGCAACTGCATCTTTTGTAGACCTTGCTAGTCACACTGGTTTGCAGACCAAGAGCATTACCATTACCTGGGAGCCTTGGGGAAATGCCTCACTCCCACCTACTGAGTCTGAGTCTCATGCTAACCAACTGATTTGCCTGGAGACTAGAGAACTAGAGCTAGTGATTTTCATTACCCAGTTTTAAGGGTAAGGTGTTGCTGAAAAAAATTAAAATATTTCTCCAAATCATAGCAATAATATATCTATTTCTATGTCAACCAACTTACTAGTCCACTTTTTAGTTCTAGGAGACTTGCTAGCTTCAGGAGGGAAATTCTTCAGAAAGTAAAAATCTTGATGAAACTTTATATCAATTCATTATTTACTGAGCACTAATTATGGACTGACACAGATGTGCACAAGGCAGTTCCCATCCTCAAATGTCACAGCATGGAAGCTGTGGTGCTTTGTGGCACAGGGGAGTGACAATAACTAACAGTATATGTTGTGCATTTCAAATGCCAGAAGAGAAGATTTTGAATGTTCGCATTGTAAAAAATAATATGATCAATGTTTAAGTTGACAGATTCAGTAATTAACCTGATTTGATCATTGCACAATGAACACATATAATAAAACATCACCCATGTGCTCTTTATGTACAATTATGTGTCAGTATGAATTTTTAAAAAAGAAATAATTCTAGAGAGGGGAGTCAGGGAGCTTGTTAGGCAGTTGGGTGACTGGTCCCTGAAAGTCCAAAGGCAGGAAGGTCTGCCCTCGCAGTCTGCACTGGCCAGAGATCAAAGGATGCTCTGAGTTCTGATCTCTAGCCTGGTTCCCTAGACCTGTTTTTCCATACCTGAGCCCCTCCCTGGGAGGGAGGTTTCTTTTTCTAGAGTTCAAAGCGAATCCTGACATTGTGGTTGGTCAAGCTTAGACCCGGACCTTGAAGTCACAGCTGACCTCTTCCTTAACCAGCCTCTAGCCCAAAACAGTCAGCTGTCTCTCTAGCTCCCGTGAGCCAGGAGTTAAAACCCAAATAGATGTGTGAGAGGGCATGAGCCTTTCCGTGGGCTGCCTGACCATCATTCCTGAACCTCCAGGTTCTGGTGAATTTCCCCTTATATGAGCCAGGCTGAGCTGCGCCGAGGGGAGAGCTTTCTAACCCTACTTTCACATGGGCTCCTTACGCCCTCCTGGAATTCGTTTGCAGTGGCTAGAGTCCCTGGTGCATCCATTTTCTCTCTTTATCTGCCTGTCTCTTCCTCTCTCTCTCTCTCTCTTCCAAATAAATGAAATATATTTTTTTAAATATTTATTTATTTATTTATTTATTTAAAGGGCAATGCATTGTATGGTTCTATTTTGGGGACATTCCCATGAAAGACATGTCTATCAAGACAAAAAGTAGATTAGTGTTTGCCTGAGGCAGGGGTGGAAACTGGATTAGCTATAAATGAGTGCAAAGAACTTCACTGGAGTGATGGAAATGTCCCAGAACTGGTTTATAACAACAGTTGCACAATTTGGTAAATCACTGAATTGTACACTAAAAGTGGTTGGCTTTATGGTGTATGTGGTACATTGTAATCAAGGTGTTTAAAATGAAGTATTAAATTCAATTAAAAAGATGTTTTTCAAAAGTATCTTCAAATATCTCCCTCACTTTTCCTCTCCAATTTCCAGCAACTTCCTAGCTCCCTTCAATAGCGAAACTCCTCCCAAGTATGCCCAAGTGAGCTCACCCACATTCTCACCACCTCCCTCTTCTCGCCAGCCCACTCCAACAGGCTTTGCCTACTGACATTTGTCTCATCAAATCATAAAACTTTGACATTGCCAAACATGATGGGCAAAGCTCACGCCCTGTCATATTATCCTCAGCACTTCCCACAACCTAGACTCCTCCCAGCTCTGTCTGCACTCACCACCACCCCCTCCCCTGTTGTCTCAGCCTTCTTTCCATGGCTCTCCCTCTCCATTCCTTACTGGGAACCACAGGAACTGGAGGCAAAACATCAGTCTTGTTGCTTCCCATGGCTTCAGACACCACCCCCACATAAAAGGTCCCCAGTTGTACCCCCATTTCACTTGTCACATCACCCAGCACATTCATCCCATCATTCAGTGGGCCTCCAGGGGTCTCCAACTTGCACCATGCAGGCCTGGCCATCTGAGGAGCAGGGACTCCCAGCTGGTAATGAACATGAGTCTAGGTTGATCTTGGCAGGGCACTGGGGACTGCAACAAGGCCGGTAAAGCCAGAGAGACCTGAGCCAGCACTGATGCCCACAGGGAAGGAGGGGCTCCGAGATGGGGACTCAGGTCACCCCCAAGCCCTCTTCCTGTTGCTGCTCTACCAGTTGAGCACCTCTCCTCCAGCCTACCCCAGAGATGACATGAAACAACCTGGGCCCAGCTCAGAGGCACAGAGCCCTGCACGACTCCCAAATCTAGGGAATGTTCTGCCTCGAAGTAACAGACCCCAGTGGATGGCCAGGGTTCCAGGTATCTGTCAACCAGACATCCCAGAGAGATCATAACTAGAATCCCACTAAAGCATGGCCAAATCAAGAGGCTGTGGGGCCAGACTGGGGCAAGTTCCAGAAGAGACATCCCAACTTTCTCAGCACAAACCCAAGCAAGGATGGTCAGTGACCACACAGTGGCTTCCATGAGGTCACTGTGCTGCAGCCAGAGTCCTCATTCACCAGCCATAGTTTGTACAGTACAACCTGCCATGAGTTTCCCCGACCACTCCTCCATCTTCTCCTCCTTCCCCTCCTCCTCTTCCCCCAGGACCCGGAGCACAGATAGACTTCACTCCCAACCACAGACCAAACAGGGCAGGATCCAGCTCCCTGAGGATGGGAAGGGAGGAAGGAGGGATGCATCTGGTTTTGCTGACCAATTTTGGGAATTCTGTCACATGGATGTGACACTATCAGAGGTATGTGAACTAGAGAAACACTCACATGTGCTCCAGGACAAGAGAAAGAATGATCACAGCCAAAGCGTGTGCAGCACCAAATCCTGAGAGCAGTCACATGGCTGAAAGGAGGAGTCAAGGGAGGCTGTGTGCATGGCGGGGCACAGGAGGGAAGATGGGCTCAGCGACGCACCCACGCTGCACAGTGCTGCTGCCCAGGAGAGCCAGGGAAGACAGAATGTCCAGAGTAGTGCAAAGTGAGGCCAGTGGTGTCTGCTGAAGGAAGTTGTGAGTAAAAAAATAAATTAAAAAAAAAAGAAAAGACAAAGAAGGTCTCTTCTTACTTATCAAGGGAATGATCCCACAAGAGAATATCACAATCATCAATCTTTATGCACCAAACGCAGGTGCACCACAATTCATTAAACAAAACCTACTTGATAACAAAACAGAAATAACCACCAACACCATCATAGGTGGGGACTTCAGTGCTCCATTATCAGCAATAGATAGATCATCCAAACAGAAAATTAACAGGGAAGTAAGAGAGCTCAACAAAGCCATAGACCAACTAGATCTAATGGACATCTACAGAACATTCTACCCCAAATCCACAGATTATTCATTCTTCTTAGCAGCCCATGGAACCTTCTCTAAAATAGATCATATACTGGGTCATTAAGCCTGCCTCCATATATTTAGGAAGATCAACATAATCTCCTGCATGATATCAGATCACAATGCTGTATTGCTAGAAATTAACAACAAAAAAATGGGTCAGGAATCCCACCAGTTCCTGGAAACTGAACAACACACATTTAAACAATAAATGGATAGTGGATAAAACAAAAAAAGAAATTGCAAAATTTCTAGAAATTAATGACAATGAGAATACATCATACCAAAACTTATGGGACACAATGAAGGCAGTTGTCAGGGGAAAATTCATAGCACTAAATGTCTTCATAACAAAGACAGAGAGATCCCAAATCAATAACCTAACCATCCACCTAAAGGCATTGGAAAAACAAGAAGAATCTGACCCGAAAAGTTCCAGACAGAAAGAAATAATTAAAATCAGAGCAAAAATTAATGAATTGGAAACTAAGAAAGCAATTAAGAAAATTGATGAAACAAAGAGCTGGTTCTTTGAAAAAATAAACAAAATTAATAAACCCCTGGCTAATTTGATCAAGTGAAAAAAAGAGACGCTTCAAATTAACAAAATTAGAAATGAAAAAGGAGCGATCACAACAGGTATAAGTGAAGTTGGGAAAATCATCAGGACTTATTTCAAAAATCTCTATTCTTCAAAACTGGAAATTTGGAGGAAATGGATGAATTCCTGGACATATACCACCTAAAGTCAGAACAGATTAATCTCCTAAACAAAGTTGCCACATCCACCAAGACTGAAAAGGTAATTAAAAACCTCCCCAAAAAGAAGAGTCCAGGACCAGATGGCTTCTCAGCTGAATTCTATCAAACCTTCATGGAAGAACTGAAACCAATTTTCTCAAACTGTACCACACAATTGGAGAACAGGGAAAGCTCCCCAACTCCTTCTAAGAAGCTAGTATCACCCTAATACCAAAACCAGGCAGAGATGCCACAAGGAAAGAAAACTATAGGCCTATTTCCCTTGATGTACACAGATGCAAAGATCCTGAACAAAATCCTTGCAAACCGAATTCAACATCACATCAAAAGCAACATTGTCCCATTTTCAATAGCAACAAAAAATAAAATAAAATAAAATACCTTGGAATAACATTAACCAAGGATGTGAAAGACCTTTACAATGAAACATGAAAACACTCAAGAAAGAAATTGAGGAGGACTTGAGAAAATGGAAAGACCTCCCATGCTCCTGGATAGGCAGAATTAACATTCTGAAAATGGCAACCTTACCAAAAGCAATATACAGATTTAATGCAATACCAATAAAAATCACAACATTTTTCTTCACAGAGATAGAAAAATTGGTCTCAAGAGTCATATGGAAAGGCAGAAGGCCTCAGATATCCAAGCATACCTCAGCAAAAGAAACACCTCTGGAGGCATCACCATACCTGATCTAAAGCTATACTACAAAGATATAGTAATAAAAACAACATGGTACTGGCATAAAAACAGGATTATAGACCAATGGAACAGAATAGAAGACCCGGACTTTGGGTCAAGTAACTACAGCTACTTGATATTTGACAAAGGCCCTAACAAAGTAGACTGGAAAAAAGACAGCATCTTCAACAAATGGTGCTGGACAAACTGGACAACCATATGCAAAAAAATGAAATTCGATCCACACATCTCACCACGCACAAAACTCAAATCCCAATGGATCAAAGACGTCAATATAAGACCAGAAATGCTGCTACTACTGGAAGAAAAAATAGGAGGAACCTTCCATGATATAGGAGTGGGAAAAGACTTCCTGAACAAAACCCTAGTAGCACGGGAAATTAAACAATCACTCAACCATTGGGATCTCATGAAGCTGAAAAGTTTTTTCACAGACAAACATGCAATAAGCAGAGCCAATAGATTACCCACAGAATAGGAGAAAATTTTGCCGGCTGCACAAGTGACAGAGGCCTAATTTCTAGAACTTACAAAGAACTCAAAAACCTAAACAATAAAAAGTCAAACAACCCACTCACAAAATGGGGCAGAGAACTGTACAGGGAGTTCTCAGAGGAAGAAATACAAATGGCAAACACACACTTAAGAAAATGTTCTGGGGGTTAAGTGTGCATCTTTTGAGAATAAAAATTGGTGTTTTCAAAAAAAAAAAAAAAGAAAGAAAGAAAATGTTCTGGGGAGAGGGAAGAGAAATATCATGTGTTTTTTGTATGTAAGTATAGAAGTTGTCAATAAAAATAATAATAATTTTTTAAAAAGAGAAAATGTTCAACATCCCTAGTCATCAGGAAAATGCAAATTAAAACAACTATGAGATTCCACTTTACCCAGTAAGGATGGCAAACATTTAAAAAAATCTAATGAAAACAAATGCTGGTGAGGGTGTGGAAAAATAGGAACCCTCATTCACTGTTGGTGGGAATGTAAGCTGGTACAAACACTATGGAAAGCAATATGGAGATTCCTAAAAAGGATGACTATAGAGTTACCAACAGACCCAGTAATTCCCTTACTGGACACTTACCTTAAAACCTCCATGCTTCCATTCAGAGATATTTGCTCAAACATGTTTATAGCTGCTCAATTCATAATAGCTAAGAGCTGGAATCAACCCAGATGTCCATCATTAGAAGAATGGATAACTAAGATGTGATATATCTACATGATGGAATTCTACACAGCAGTAAGGAAAAATGACACAATGAAATTCGAAGAAAAATGGTTAAACCTGGAACAGATCATTCTCAGTGAACTCACCCAATCACAGAAAGATAATTGTCACATAGTCTCACTTATCAGTGGCTCCTAACCTGAATCTGCCTGAGATGCTGACATACTTAACAAACATCTCGAGGACCAGACAATGGGGGGGGGTGGCAGGAGGGGAAGGTAAGGGGGGGACACAAAACTGGACCCAAAAGGAAATGGCACCATAACATCCTATATCCTGAAAGACTAAAAGTTTGAACCTTCATCAAGTCCTGAGAGGGAACACCTGAATCACAGGGCCTGGAAAAGGTATGATGAAGACTAACCTTAAGCCTCTCCTGCTTCTCTCTCTACCTCTTCTCTCTCTTCTCTCGTTCTGTTTTATACTACCTTTTTCTTCCTTCTTTTCCTTTGGCGCTGGCCTGTAACTCCCACTTCCAGCATGTGGTTAACATCCACAATGAGCTGTTGATCAGAGAGACCTACAATGTTTCCCAAACGAAGACAGATTTCTGTCAGAGTACTTGATGACCCACCACAGGTTAATGGTAAGACCCTCCTGCCAAAGACATCATATGCTGTTAGTAAGGAATAGGGAGAGACCTGGCTGGAATCTGGAAGAGAGCCAGTCCCCAGACAGTTAGCTTGTCTAGTGCCAGAAGGTGCTACATGAGCGACTGGGGATCCAAGCTTCTCAGCAGCAAAAAACCTGACATGATGCTCACACAAGTGCAGTAGTGGCACACAGCCATGGTGGGTAACCAACTGCTCTTGATTTGGCTAACAGATCTGCTCAGTGGAACGAACCCATAGCTGGAACTGGGAAAAAAGTCAGAATCATATCCAAAAAATGAGCCCACTCTCTAATATCAAGCTCCCATCAATAGTGGGTTACAAGAGGGCCTACATCAATGAAATTCTCTGTAAAACAATAATGGTTATCCCATTTATCCAGTGCTGACCTCTCTCTCTCTGTTGGAGAATTTGCTTCTCTTTTTCAGATGGACACAGAACCTGAGGAGAGAATCAGCCCATTGCACCTCACCAGGGCCCCAGATGAAACCACAGAGTAATGGAGGAAATGAGCAAGAGTTCTTAGTGAACCTGGTACCAGCACAAGGGTGAAGTAGATAGACACAGAGAACACTCAACTCCTACCAAACCAGAGATCCAGAGACACAGAGGCTCCCAAGACCTCATCACTGAAGCAGACCTAAAACTATCCCAACATGGCTCAGGGAAATTTGCAGAAGAGGGGGCGGAAAGATTGTTAGAACCACAAGTCTTTGGGACATTATGCACAGAGACATTGCCTCCTCCCCACAACTGATGGCTCCCCCCACAATGCACGACCCACAGTCCCCAATGAGGAGAGTCCCTTCGGATGGAGGGAGGACAGAGAGGACGCTAACGATGGTACCAGCATACACACTGTCTACATAACTAATAAAGTAAATAAATAAAATAAATTTTAAAAAGTAAAAAAAAAGGGCTGGAGAGATGGCTTAGTGGTTAAGGTGCCTGCCTGCCAAGCCTAAGAACGCCCGTTCGATCTCCAGGTCCCACATTTAGCCAGATGCAAGTGACACAAGCATGCAATGCCGTGCTTGCCCACAAGGGGGTGCATGTGTCTGGAGTTCATTCACAGCAGCTGAAATGGCCCTGGTGTGCCCATTCTCTCTCTCTCTCTCTCTCTCTCTCTCTCTGTTTCTCTCTCTCAAAAAAAAAAAATTCTAAGTGAAAAGACAAAGCAAAAGTCAGATCACACCACTTTCCTGCTCAGAATGCAACACTGCCATTACCCATAGCCTGGAGTGCTGGTTGATCCAGGTTGCTAACTTGACAAGATATAGAATCACCATGGAAACAAATCTCTTGGCATGCCTATAAAGGATTTCTAGATTTAATTCAATTTAATTGAGGTGACCTACTGATGCACAGGCTTGGGGTCCTGGACTGTACAAAAAGGAGAGAGCTGGCAGAGCCCCAGCATTCACGTCCCTCTGCTTCCTGTCTGTGGACTGAATGTCACCAGCTGCTGCATGCTCCTGCCACCATGCCTTGCCCCCAGTGCTGGACTGTGCCTCCAGAACTGTGGGCTGAAACAGACCCTTCCTTCTTTAGGTTGCTTTGTCCAGGCACGTGTCACAGCAATGAGAAGAGGAACTAATCCATTGGAATCCCGTTCTCCATGCGTGCCATGACTTCAGCTCCTGCCTCCGCTTGGATCTCACAGCTGGCCCTTCCCTGCGGATGAGCTTCAGCCCTGGCTTCCTTGCCCTTTTCCAGCTGTGTGCTGCCGGGGACTTTCCACTTGTTTCCACTTGCCTGGAATGCCCTTCCCACGAATATTCCACTTATCAAATGATCCCCTCAATGGTCTCAGAGCCACTGGGTGTTAATAGCAGTGTCTCCCAGGGAGGGAACTAGGGTGGAACAGCAAACGCACTTTAGTGGACCGTCTCACTTCTCAACCATGAGCAAAGCCATGAACTTCAAAACTGATTTCTTGACTAAACTTAGCGCCACAAGGAGCGTGTCTGGCAGGAGAGACTCGCGGTGGAGTCTAGAGAACTTACAGTGCCACCTTCAAGATATTGTTACCAAAAAAAATGTTTTCTGAGACTATATTCATGAAGAAATGGGACAAAATATTAACTGGTGAATCTCAGTAAAATGTGTGTGTGTGTGTGTGTAAGCAAGCCAGAGGACAACCTTGGGTGTCATTCCTCAGGCACCATTCATCTTTTTTTTTAATATATTTTATTTATTTGTTTATTTGAGAGATAGAAGGACAGAGAATGGCCACTCCAAGGCCTCCAGCTACTGCAAACGAACTCCAGAGGCATGCACCCCTTTGTGCATCTGGCTTACGTGGGTCCTGGAGAGTTGAACCAGGATCCTTTGGCTTTGCAGGCAAATGCCTTAACTGCTACACCATCTCTCCAGCCCACCATTCATCTTTTTTGATATAGGATTTCTCACTGGCCTGGAGCTCACCTAACTAGGCTGGCATGGCTGACCAGTGACCCCAAGGATCCTCCCATCTCCACTTCCCCAGCACTGAGATTACAAACACATGTCACTGTGACTGGTATATGTGGAATCTGTCTGAGGATCCAACTCTGGTCTTCGTGCTTGCAAGACAAGCACTTTATCAACTGAGCTCCCTCCCCTGCCCCTGGCCCACTGTTTCTTGTTCTCACAAAAGCAATTAATTGTTATTAGCCCTGGTTACTTTGAGACAAGAAGCAATAAACAGCCAGGCATGGTGGTGGCGCATGCCTTTAATCCCAGCACTCAGGAGGCAGAGGTAGGAGGATCATTGTGAGTTCGAGGCCAGCCTGGGACTACAGAGTAAGTTCCATGTCATCCTGGACTAGAGCAAAATCCGACCTCAAAAAAAATTTTTTTAAAGAAGAAGAAGCAATAAACAGTGGTAGGGTGAAAGATGATGGCACAAGTCAAACAAAGGAATAAAAATACTAATAACAGAATAATAAGCCTGAGTCCAAGTTGTTGGCATATTGGTGACCATTTTCTAAATCAAGTACCATAAATCTAAATCAAGCAATATTTGAAACACTGCTTACTGTTTAAAGTGATGAATATTCAAATTACCCTGATTCAATGAGTATACAGTATACACATGTATCAAAACGTCACATTCCACCCCATAAATACATACAATTAATATGTGTCAATTAAAAACCAAATGAAATTGAAATATTGTTTGGAGTCTGTAAATCAGTTAACATAACCAAACATAACCAAATGCACCTGGTAATATTAGATTTGTAAACATCTAAATTAAATTTGCTATCGATTTTTAAATTTGCAAGAAATCAAATTTGTTAAATTCATTAGCTCATTTTTATTTAATCACTACATAGCTGCTGTCAGAATATTTATATGAGTGTTGATGACTTCAAAATCAATAAGCTGAACATTAAACAAAGCCGAAATGGTACAGTGTCTCTCCAGGTATAAGCATTTCTGACAAATTGCAGATTCTGCCAAGATCAACCTCTCCCCACGCAGGAACTAATGTGTGGACCATATATAGAGGACATAATGAGAACCCTGCCCAAGAAGGTCATTTCATCCTCCACAAGACCAGCTATGGCAGACATATCGCCATCCTAGAGTCTGAATATAAGATAAGCAGAGCCAGCCACGCGTGGTGTAAACACAGACAGAAGCAGAGCAGGGCCGCCTGTTTGGTGTAGACAGTACCACAGCACCGCCCTCTGGGAGCATCAAAGGACCAGCAGTAACGGGTGGGAGGGGCTCCAGAGTCGCCCTGGGTCCTGAGCATTATTGAGTGATGGTCCTCTGTTCTATGAGCATGCCTGTCAGTCTTCCAGTTCTTTCCCAAACCCGGGGAGGTCAAAGAGGGCTTTGGCCTCAGAGCAATGGTCAAATAGAAAGTGTTATATTTTGGGTACAAAATGTCCCTCATAGGCTCGTGTGTTTGAACACTTGGTCCCCAGCTGGAAGCACAGTTTGGGGAGGTTCAAGAACCTTGAGGAAGTAGGTCCTCTCTGGAGGAAGTGGCTCACTAGCAGGGGCACCTTGAGGCTTATAGCCCAGCCTGCCCTCCTGCCCTTTCTCTGCTTCCTGGTCCACATGGAGGTGAGCAAGTAGCTTCACGTTCCTGCTGCCATGAGGATGTGTGACTCATCTTCCTTTAAGTAGCCTCCGGCGAGGTGTTTGGTAGTAGTGACAAGGTAGTGAATGCTGGGAGAGAAAGACACAGGGAGAGGTAAGGCATGGGGAAAGGGGAGTGGGGTCAGTAGTCTGCGGGTACGTAATGATCTTCAGACTTCATGGGAGGCACACTCAAAGTGGGGACAACAGCTTCATCTGCAGGTGGAGGTGTCAGCCCCTTGACGTCAAAGACGTCATCCATCGTGTGTGTGTGCAGGTCCAACTGAGGGACAAGTGGTTCCAACCACTTTGACCTGGACAACAGTGGCCTCCAGTTCCCAAAGAGCCACCCACACAGTCGGCTGTGTTCATTTTCATGGAACAAGAGCTGCAGTAGTTCTCTCTGGAAGATCATCTTCAGAGAGAAGGGAATGTTGACAACAGTGTTCCTCCAAGGCTCCTTTCCCAGGACTCCCTTTTTTTTGTGATAAGCAAAACAATAGAAGGGGAATCCTCTGTGGACCCACCAGGGACCTCAGGGGACAAGAGAAAAGCTGTGGAGTGACTGGACAAGGGCTCTACCTTCTCCTTTCTTCTCTCCTCACACCCTCACCCCCAGTATAAAGAGTCCCTCACTTTGCTCAGCTTTCTGTCATGGTTACACATATGCCCAGAAAAAGGTCTGAGAAAATCATTGGTTTCCAGACTTGGATGAAAAAGAATGCAAGAGGAGTTAGCTCCGTTGATAAAGTGCTTGCCTGGCAAGCCTGAGCACCTGGGTTTAATCCCCAGAAGCAATGTAACATGCCAGGCACGGCAGTGCACATGGATAATCCCAGCACTGGGGTGGTAGAGATAGGCAGCTCCCTGGATCTCATGGGCAGATAATTTAATCTAACAGGAGAGCTCCTGGCCCACGAAAGGCCCTGTCTCAAAGGAGGTGGATAGTATCCCTGACAATCGGTCATCAAGGTTATCTCCCGGACTCAACATGCACATGTACACGTGTGTCACCATACACATAAGAACACACACAGAGCATATATATACATACACCACACACACACACACACCACAGAACACAAGATTCTCAGGAATATTTGCATTGGAGCAGATGGGCAAAGCTAAAAACCAAAAGGTCTACATAAGGAATTGGAGGCCTGGGCAATGCCAGGAAGAAAAACAGTGTTGTGAAGCGAGGAGACGTTCTCAGAGCTGCTGTAATTACACCACATGAGGCCGCTCCCAGGTGGGGTGGTCCACTGGTTAGAGCAGGAGGCAAAAAATGAAGGTGATTCCTCATTGCTCGTTAAATCAAAATGCAAAACACAGGTGAAACTGCTTTGAAAAAGAATGAGGTGAGTGCATGCGAGCTGATACAGAAAGAGACAACATGTGGAAAAAGCAAGGCGCAGGCCAGTACATGAGGTGAATTTTATATATGTATGTGTATGTATATGTGTGTGTGTATATATATATATATACTCCTATGTAAGGGAAGATGCCAGGAAGATACAAAGCAAACAGGTTACAATGGCTACCTCAGAAAAGTAAAGCTGACAAGGCTAGAAGTCCAGGATGGAAGAAAGACTTGTGTCTGTTCTCAGTTGTATTCCTTTATACTGTGCTTTTTAAAGCATATATATAATTTCTTTCTATTAAAAAATAGTTTTGAAAAGACAGCATGAATAAATTCAGTGAGCTGTGAAATCTTTTGATAAAAACAAAAGTGTGAGATATTGCTTTTGAAAGCTGATGAAAGACTACAGTTAGCAAGAAAACAGTAAGCCATAAATCAGACCCACAGCCAAACTACTTCACTGGGCTTCAGAATTCAGGTTATGAATGCCGACCGGAAAGACACACCCTGGTGCCTGTGCTTGCTTGCTTTCCTTCTTTCTTTTTTGGCAAGCTCAAGAGACTAACTGGACTTTTTATTTTTTAATTTGAGAGAGAGAATTGGTGCACCAGGGCCTCCAGCCACTGTAATTGAACTCGTGGGCCATCATTTGCATCACCTTGTGCGCCTGGCTTACATGGAATCTGAAGAGTTGAACATGGGTCCTTGGGCTTTGCAGGCAAGCACCTTAACTGCTGAGCCATCTCTCCAGCCCTGCGCTGGCTTTCTTAATGATGAGGGTCTTTGAAAACATCCACTACCTCCCGTGCCTATTTTTGAGCAAGGAGCCAGGATTTCAGGAAGTGTCTTCAGCCCAAGCCCATACTTGCTTTGGTTCTGAGCTTGAGAACAGTTTCTGCAGGCATCAGCTGCCCTGCTGCTTATAAATAGGATTCCCCAACGTTTGTGTAGTGATGAGATGAGGGTGGGTCACAATCCGCAGCCACGGAACATACCACCGTAGAAGGATGCGCACAGCCAATTCACGGGACTGCTTGGTGCACCTACGAGGCGGCCCACCATCAGAATGTCTGCTCAGTCCCCTGTGCTTCTGCTCTGGGTACCTAGTGCTTGTATTTGTGGGTGAAGAAAAACAAAACAAAATCTTCACAAGGGAAGAAATTAGAAAATCTCCCAGTGGAGCACCCTATTTAGAGGGAGGCGGAAGGACAACGCCTCACATCTCCACCAGCCACCATGAATCCCCAAAGGTGGTGAGAACGGTAAGAGAAAATGCTCGTGGGGGGACACAACTTAGAAGTGCTCTGCTTCCAGACGCCACGTGCCAGGACCAACACGAAACCAGAAAACACACTAGCTTTAGAAAGATCCACGGAAGTAGCAAATCCATTTGTGAGCTCAAAAGGCAGCTGAGGGGCTGGAGAGATGGCTTAGTGGTTAAGGCGCTTGCCTGTGAAGCCTAAGGACCCAGATTCAATTCTCCAGGTCCCACATAAGCCAGATGCACATGGTGGCGCATGTGACTGGAGTTCATTTGCAGTGACTAGAGGTCTTGGCATGCCCATTCTCTCTCTCTCTCTCAAACCCTCTCTGTCTCTAATGAATAAATAAATTTTTTTTTTTAAAAAAAGGAAGCTGAAGGCTGGAGGGATGGCTTAGCGGTTAAGGTATTTGCCTGCAAAGCCAAAGGACCCAGGTTTGATTCTCCAGGACCCACATTAGCCAGATGCACAAGGGGGTGCACACATCTGGAGTTCGTTTGCAGTGGCTAGAGGCCCTGGCACGCCCATTCTCTCTCTCTCTCTGCCTCTTTCTCTGTCAAATAAATAAATAAATAAATAAATAAATAAATAAATAAATAAATAAATAAATACAAATAAAATATTTTTTTAAGAAAGGAAGCTGAGAAACTGAAAAGGGCAAGTGGCAAACCTTTGAAGGCAGAGGGTTGTATGAAATCAGACTGCAAACGTCATGTTACGGGCAGCTTCCTCGGGAGCTCTTGAAGCCCATGGGCTTAACCATGCCAGGGGCATTCATGATGTTGGTCCTGAGACCCAAGTTCACTACCATCTACTGAACTTGGCACCGCAGGACACTGCCATCCATGATGCTTAAGGAGTTAGTCTTTGCAGACAGATGCATTGCCACACCACGTGGGAAAGATGCAAGTGAGGCATTCCAATTTTTGCTCAAATTAACATCTAGAAACAGTTACACTATGTGCCAGGCTCAATGCTTGGAATGCAGCATCTGACTTCTCACCCCATGTCTGTGAGGTAGGGGCTGTAGCTGCCCCTATTTCTAAATGATCAAACAGACACTCAGCAAGATTAGGTAATTGCCATGCCCAAAGCCCCTGCTCTTAGCCACTAGCTTAGCTGTCTGTGAGATTTTAACAGCAGCATTCAAAGCTATCAGATAGCTGAGTCCACACTACCCTGCACTGAATCTGCACCCAGTGTCCAACCAACATTAAAGGCAAGCTCCCTAAGCCATGCCAGTTCCTGTTTGAGTCAGGTGTCCCCCATAAACTTAGGTGTTCTGAATTCTGGGTTCCCAGCTGATGGAGATTTGGGAACTAACACCTCCTGGATGCAGTGTATTGTTGGGGCGGGCTTATGGGAATTATAGCCAGTGTCCTCTTGTCAGTGTTTGGCACAGTCTCCTGTTGCTATTGTCCACCTTATGTTAGCCACGCAGTGATGTCCACCCTCTGCTCATGCCATCATTTTCCCTGCCATTATGGAGCTTCCCCTCGAGTCTCTAAGCCAAAATAAACCTTTTTTCCCACAAGTTGCTCTTAGTCAGGTGATTTCTGCCAGCAGTGCGAACCTGGCTGCAATAGCAGTAGGGCTACAACCCATTAGAGACACACACATGCATACACACACACACACACACACACACACACACACACTGGACCAAAACAATGGTAAGTATCAGCTGAGTTGTTGAGGCTGCCTTGTATAAACAGTCCTTTGCCAGTCTTGGCCAACAACGTGAAACTCACCAGACATGCTGGTCAGAAATGAAAAGAAGTAGGTTGCTGCAGGTTATCAAATACATTATTCTGTTAGCAGAAGGAGAGTAGATGAGATTTTTTTTTCTTCCTTTAAAATGCTTTGTTACTTATTTTAAAAAGGTGAAATCAAAATATGTTTCTGATCCAGGCATGGTGGCGTACGCCTTTAATTCCAGCACTTAAGAGACAGAGGTAGGAGGATTGCCATGAGTTCAAGGCCACTCTGAGTCTACATAATGAATTCCTGGTCAGCCTGAGCTAGAGAGAGACCCTACCTCAAAAAACTTATATATGTATTTATGTATGTATGTATGTATGTATGTATGTATGTATGTATGTATGTATATGTATGTATGTATATATATATTTTTCCCATACAATAAATGTGTTTTTGTAAAGTGACATATAAACAGAATACTATGTTGCATGCACTGGGGAGGCTAGTTATTGGCGAGAAAAGATCAATGAATCATTTTGCAATGTAAATAAATCTTTTCTGAGAATTTACTTACCATCCACAGTGTACCAAAACCAATTGCAAGTATTTTAGGAAGATATATAATCCCAGATAAAACACGTACTGAAAACAAATAATGGACTAAAATAATGGTGGTGTACAGAAGGTAAGGATTGACGTGAGCATGGGAAATTAATGAAGGCTTATACACTTCACAGATGTGGGCTCCTCATTTAGCTGTCAGTCATCTGGCAGTCCCTACATCCAGGCACAAGCAAGGAGAGTTACACAATTACAGGCTGAGAAACCCCCAAAGCTGTTCATTTCCAATTTCCCAGTGCTCTTGACCTCAGGCAGATGTTAGATCTGCTGCCTGCAGCCACCTCAGCTGGAGGCCGCTGTCTCTACTGAGCCATGTGCTGGGTGACTAGCCCAGAGTCACAGTCATCTGTCCCCCAAGTTCACTGCTGCTTACAGGCCTTTTCTTACCTAATGTTCACCCCAACCTCCTGGATTCTGTTTTGTGTGTGAGTGTTCACACGTGCATAGGCACACGTGCATGTGTGCACGCCTGCATGTGGAGACCAGATGTCCATGGCAGGTGTCTCCACCTTAATTTTTGAAACAGAGTCTGTCACTGAATCTGGATCTCATCAGTTTGGTTAGATGAGCCAGCCAGCAAGCTCCAGGCATGCTCCTGCCTCCGCCTTCCCAGTGCTGGGATGACAGGCACATGCTGTGGCACTTGGCTGTAACACGGACGCTCAAGATATGGATTCAGCTCCTCGCGCTGGCATGACCAGCACTTCACCCACTGAGTCCTCACACTGGCCCTAGATCGAATTTAATTGGCCCAAGCACCTTCCATTGTTGAAGACTCTCCCCTAAGATGGGAACCACATGCAGCCAAAGTTGAAAACTTCTGCTCTGCTCCCTGACTGCCTCACCCGTTCCTCACACATGCTTCTTTTATTCCAGCTGGGCTGGTCTTCAACCTCCCCAGGTCCTCTGACACGCAGACCCCTCTCTCTCCCTGCGCACCCACGCTTGCTGAACTCCTCATTCCTCCTGGTTCATGCTGCTCTTCTGTCAGTATCCTATGCCCGCCTTTTCCAACTTCTAGAACAACTGCCCAAAGCTCCAAACTAAAATAATCCAGCTGGCCGTCTCCATGAGCACAGCGAGGCTTCTGGCCAGTGTCCAGGGAATAATCAACATTCTTTGTGTAAATTTAAAAGACTTTAGCAAATGAAAAGCAAAAGGGAACTTTTTCTAATTTGAAAAATTGAATTTGTGGCAAATATTTGCATACATAAAAAATCCCAGGTGAGGGCTGGGGAGATGGCCTAGCAGTAAAGGTGCTTGCCTGTGAAGCCTAAGGACCCATGTTCAGCATTCCAGACCCCACTAAGCCTGACGCACAAGGTGACACAGGCACACAAGGTCGCACATGCACACAAGGTGGCACACGCATCTGCAGTTTGATTTACAGTGGCTGAAGGTCCTGGTGTGCCGATTCTCTCTGTCTCTCTCTCACATATAAATAAAGGCCAGTTTGTTGGGCTTGCCTCAAAAAATACATTTAAAAAGCCCCAGGTGAATTTTTGCAAAATTATTAGAATTACATGCCAAACACAGCAAGTTTTCTAAATAGTTGTCAATCACAGAACTCATTCTGTCTTTATCCAGTAAGAATTTTGGGGATGGCATATGTCAGTTTTCTGTTCCTGTTCCTGTGAGATGATCAACTTATAGGGAAGAAAGTAAAAAGTTTTTTAGTTTAAAAGGTGATTTTTATTATTATTTTGAGACCAACTATCATGTAGGCCAGACTAGACTCAAATTTACTATAACATCCAAAGATGGCCTTGAACTCTTGCTTCCACCTCCCAAATGCTGCAGTTGTAGGTCTGCACCACCATATAAAGGCAAAAGATCTACTTTGACTTACAATTTCAGAAGTCTCAGTCTATGATTACTTACCCCCACTGTCAGGGGCCTAGGGCAGGCAGAACATGATCGTGGGAGCTGGTATTAAACCAAAGCTGCTTACCTCCTGCAAGTGGGAAGCAAAGAGAGCCACACAAGAGCCAGGTTCCCCAGCATCCTCTTTAAGGACATGCCCCCAGTGACCTCACTTCCTTCCATTAAGCCCCACTTCCTTCAGGTTGCCTCCCTATAGTGCCTGGTGACCAACCTTTTGTATATTTATTTTTTGGACAGGGTCTCACTATGTGGCCTTGAACAGCTGATCCTCCTGCACCCTAATGCTGATTCATAGGATTCACGCATAGCCTTTAAGAAGACATTTCAGATCCAAACCATATCAAGTATGAAAAAAATTAAAGATACCATTTACTTCATCAAAAAAGTCTCAGGTACTTAGGAATAAATCTGACACTGTGTACAATTGCCCCGGGTAAAATTAAAAGCTGAAAGGCACACAGGAACCCATGTGAAATTTTTAGTAGCTTTATTCCTACTTGCCAAAACTCAACGATGTCTTACCCGGAGAGTGGAAATTAACTGAGGGAGTATTACTCAGGAACGTAGAGAAATCGTTATTGACATACTCCAAAGCATAGATAGATCTCCAACACACTCGAAGTGAAAGCCAGACTCCAAAGGTTTCATGCTGTGTGATGCCATTTATGACATTCTGCAAAAAGAAAACCTACAGGGACAGAAAATCTATTGCCCGAGCAGAGATGGGAGGAATCTCCACCATAGCAGGGTAGGTAGGGAGACTGCTGGAATTTGTTCATTGTGGGGCACCACAGGGAAGCATTTATCAGGATTCTCAAACCTCTACTATAGAGAGGGGATTTTGCTATACATAGATTATACCTTAACTTTTTAAATTTAAAGATGTGAAAATCAGTTCAAAGAAATCTCAGCAAGAGAGTTGTTTCAAGGGTAAGTTGGTAAGTGTTAAAATTGCTGTTTGCATTTCCTAGGGCTCTGCATATCCCTGTGTTTAAAGAGTGGATCAAAATAAACAGTGATGATACAGTAACTGTAGGACAAAGAAACAGAAGTTCAATTATTTAAATTTTGCCTTTCCATGAGATCGCTTGGAAATTGGGATTGCTGTTTAACTTTGCAAAGCAGTGAAAGGGAGGAGTGAAAATGATGAGGTTTCTTTGTTTGCTGAATGCAAATTGCAGTGAATACTATTGTAGCATATTCTACAATATTATGTTAATATTCTTAGAGCAGAATTTTATTCTTCTTTTAAAACTTGATTTAAACCAGGAGTGGTGGAGCATGCCTTTAGTCCCACCACTTGGGAGGCAGAGGTAAGAGGATCACTATGAGTTCAAGACTACCCTGAGGCTACATAGTGAATTCCAGGTCAGCCTGGACTAGAGTGAGACCCTACCTTGGGGAAAAAAAAAAAAAAAACTTGGGCTGGGGAGATGGCTTAGTGGTTAAGGTGCTTGCCTGCAAAGCCAAAGGACCTCAGTTCAATTTCCCTGGACCCACATAAGCTGGCTGCACAAGATGGTGCATGTGTCTGGAGTTCATTTGCAGTGGCTGGAGGCCCTGGCACACCCATTCTCTCTCTCTCTCTCTCTCTCTCTCTCTCTCTCTCTCTCCATCGCTCTCTCTATCTATCTCTCTCTTTCTCTATATCTCTCAAATAAATAAATAATTAAATAATTTTTAAAACTTGATTTAAAACCCATTTTAAGAGCTTAGGCTCAGTGTGGTTGAAGGAATTTGCTTGCAAAGCCTGCCAGCTTGGGTTGTTTCTCCACTACCCACATAAAAGCAGACCGACTTTCAATTGCAGCAGCAAAAGACCCTGGTGCACCCATGTGTGCAAACACACACACACGTTTTTTAAAAAAACTATTGAAAACTGAAGAACAAGCTTTAAAAAGATAGTATCACGTCAACGGAAAAATTTAGTACCTTGAGATTTTCCACTTCATTAAAAGTTATTTATTAGTTAAAAGACAGTTTTGAAAGATTCCTATAACCTACAAGCCTTCGTGTGAAAGAAAAATTTGAAATTAAAGTTAATTTTAAAAGACTTCAATCAATGATAAAAGATGATGGATTGGAAATCCAGCTATATCCACTTGAATATGCGAATCAGAAGATCAATTTGACAGTCATTGACCAATACACAGAAGAAAGGTTTCAAAGCAGAAGTAGTGGAGAAAAGATTTTTTTTTAATTCATTTATTTATTTATTTGGATCAACAGACAGAGAGAGACAGAGAAGCAGATAGAGAGAGAGAGAATGGACGCACCAGGGTCTCCAGCCACTGCAAACAAACTCCAGATGCACGTGCCACCTTGTTCATCTGGCTTACGTGGGTACTGGGGAATGGAGCCTCGAATGGGGGTTCTTAGGTTTCACAGGCAAGCGCTTAACCACTAAGCCATCTCTCCAGGCCCCAAAAAGATGTTGTTAAAAATAAATTATCTTTAAAAATATTTTTATTTGCCGGGCGTGGTGGCGCACGCCTTTAATCCCAGCACTTGGGAGGCAGAGGTAGGAGGATCACCGAGAGTTCAAGGCCACCCTGAGAAGACATAGTGACTTCCAGGTCAGCCTGAGCCAGAGTGAGACCCTACCTCGCAAAAACCAAAAAACCAAAACAAAAAAAAATTTTATTTATTTATTTGCAAGCAGAAAGAGAGGGAAATAGAGAAGAGAGACAGACAGAGAATATGCTGCAAACAAACTCCAGATGCATGCATCACTTTGTGCATCTGGCTTTACATGAGTAATGGGGAATCAAATCCAGGTAGTTAGGCTTTCCAGGCAAGCGCCTTAACCACCAAGCCATCTCTCCAGCCCATTACCTTTTTTAAATTATTGTTTTACTTTAAAATTTCATACATGTGTATAATGTATTTTGATCATATTCACCCCCATTATCCTACCTTCATCCCCTTCCTATTCCTGCTAAACCCCTTCTTCCCAACTAGCCCCCCTTCCTAGTGTGTGCGTAGGGGGGTGAGTGTACGGGTGTGGATGTGTGTGACTCACTGAATTGAAATACGGTTTCTTTCAAGAGCATGGATTGAGGTTATTTACTGGATCATGGGCAATTTACCAGTAGCTCCACCAATGAAGCACATGACTCCCCTCCCCTTACCAACCATGAAGGGCTACTAACTTCCTGGGAGGGGTGAGGGGAGGGGTGAGGGCCTCAAGCACCCCTCCCTGATCCGTGAGCAAATAAAGTAATTAACGGGGTGTCTACGTAGACAGAGAAAGAAAGAAAATCCTTCACGTCAAAAACATTGCAGGTAGACTGAGAGAAGCCTAAACGTGATTAACAGAATAACACAGATTTTGGAAGACAGTAGCAGAGTATCGTGTGGGCAGAAATCACCCGTGAAAAGGAAAATACAGATTCCTGAGTCTTCACATTTAAACCCATTCATCTAAGGACAGCATCAGGTGCATGAAAAGGTCAGTAAAGGGTGAATTGCAGACTGATAAAGGCTTGCTGAAATCGTGTGCTGGCAAGGCTGTGGAGCAATGGGGAGCCTCGTTGTCTGCTACAGGAGGATAACTTGGTCAAAGTGCTTTGGAAAACAGCTTGGCATCATCTAACAGGGATGGACATAATACGTCCTAGGAGGAGGCAGAACTTCTCAATACAGCAGTGAGTCCAGCAAACAAAAATAAAACTGACAAAATGATTGAAAAGGGTAACTGAAATTTTACCAAAGTCAACCGATAAATGCAGGTGTTTAGTCATGTAAACATATGAAGATTGGGGGTGGCGGATAGTAGGTATCTACAGACCTTGCTGATCAGTCCTACTGTTCTGGTCAGCCAGGTATGGTTGTCAGGCACTAGAAGTGACTGACAGCTTTACTTCAAACTATTAAGAGGTCTAAAACATGCATAGATTATTTATATATAATATAATCTATTAAATGAATGACTGCATATAACACGCATAAATTATATGCAATGTAACATATTATCTATTGAGTAAATAATACGTGTCTGCATATGAGAACTCAGAGGGTGTGTCAGAATTCTGTCACCATGAAAAATACCTGAGACTGAACACCTTCAGAGAGGAAAGGGTTATTCTGGCTCATGGTTTCGGAGCTCTCAGCCCATGGTGAGTTGGCATCTGTGTTTTGGGGCCAGTGGCAAGGCAGAATATCACAGAAGAGAGTATGTGATCAAACAAAGCTGGTCATTTACTCATAGTGGCCAAGAAGCAAAGCCAAGGAGAAGGGGCCAGGGTTCAAATAGCCCCTTTGAGGGCAAACTCCGGTGACCTAATTTCCTTTTCCTGGGCCTCCTAAAGGTGCCACCACCTCCCAATAGCACCACAGTCTAAGAACATGAGCCCTTGGGAAAGGTTTAATGTTTAGTGTGTGTGTGTGTGTGTGTGTGTAAACACAAATATATATGCAACAGAGAAAGAAATGAATGTAAATAGACTTATAACAAAACAAAGCTGCTGCATAGTATTAATACAGAATCAAAGGGGTATAGTAGTTCAGACCTGTAATCCTAGCACTTAGCAGGCCAAGGCAAAAGTACTGCCACAAGTTCAAGGCCGATATGAGCTAGATAATTCCAGAACATTCTGCACTATATGAGAGACTTTGTCACAAAAAAAGAAAAAGAGAGAAGCCGAGTGAGTGGATGTACTAGGTGTATATTCTAATCACAAAGAAATGAGAAAATAACTCATAAAAGATAGCCTGAAGGTCAGCAGAAGTATTGTAAAGAGGACATGACTTCCAGACCTCTTCTCTTTCGTAAAAACCCTAAGAACAGGAGCAAAAGTGTCAAAGCCAACTTCTCGTAGCTCTGGCTCAAAGCACTCTGGGATGGCTCCTGTCTCAGTAGAAGAGTGAGCTTTCTGACACTGTCATGTTCCCTGTGGCCACCATCCCCTCCCAGAAATGCAGAACTCACTGGAAGGACTGGCCCTCTTTCTCTCAAAATCCCATTCCCAGAAAACTGTCACTGCTGGCCTGTCTGGTGATTTCCTGAAAGATCTTCCCTGCAAGACTTGTCTCACTCACCGTGATCCGGGTCTTGCCTGGTGGAGGGCCTCTGCTCCAGGAGCATGCGCTGCAGACCTAACACCGCACTGGCCTGCGGCGATGTTGAGAGCTGGGACAATAAGAACGAAAAACTAATACAATTCTTGGGAAGAAAAGTCAAGTTGCAGGGAGCTTTTCAAACCCACAGTAAGTTCCCAGTAATCTAGAGGTCCATGGCTGGGAATAGGGCTCTGCTCATGCCCAGGGCTGAGCACATCACCAGGAAAGGGCCAAGAAGGCTCTGGAATGTCACCCTTGGTTGACTTTTAGCCTCTACAGAGCCAAACGTCAAGGCCTAAGCAGAATTATAGCCTGAATGGATGAGCATGCAGCCCTCAGCAAAAAAGGAAGAAAAAAAAAGGAAACTTTTAGGTGTTCGTGAGCCCTGCCTGATTTAACTAGCCAAGAGGACACTTCAGGTGCTCAGATGTGTATTTACAGAATTAACTCCTAAGAGTTGCTCAACAGATCAGCAACAACTACATGTACAAAAGCAGCAATAACATCAAAGACTGAGAATGAAGAAAAATTCAATGTCCAGAGTTACTACATTATATTAGTTAAGTTGTCCAGCTTTCAAAAACTATAACATGTAGGGCTGGAGAGATGGCTTGCAGTTAAGGCGCTTGCCTGCAAAGTCAGAGGACCCAGGTTCAACTCCCCAGGACCCATGTAAGCCAGATGCACAAGGGGGCACACACATCTGGAATTTGTTTGCAGTGGCTGGAGGCCCTGGCATGCCCATTCTTTCTCTCTCTCTCTCTCTCTCTCTCCTATCTCTTTATCTCTCTCTCTCAAACAAATAAATAAAAATAAAATATTTTAAAAATATGTAAACATGTAAACAAATAAGAAAGTATGGGGGCTGGAGAATGACTTAGTAGTGGTTAAAGCACTTGCCTGCAAAGCCACAGGACCCAGGCTCAACTCCCCAGGACCCGTGTAAGCCAGATGCACAAGGGGGCACATGCATCTGGAGTTTGTTTGCAATGGCTGGAGGCCCTGGTGCGCCCATTCTCTCTCTTTCTCTCCCTCTCTCTCTCTCCTCTCTCCCTGCCTATCTCTTTATCTCTCTCTCTCAAACAAATAAATAAAAATAAATATTTAAAATATTAAAAAATATGTAAACATGTAAACAAATATGAAAGTATGGGGGCTGGAGAATGACTCACTGGTTAAAGAACTTGCCTGCAAAGCCACAGGACCCAGGCCCAATTCCCCAGGACCCACATAAGCTAGATGCACAAGGTGTAGCATGTATCTAGAGCTCATTTGCAGCAGCTGGAGGCCCTGGCATGCCCATTCTCTCTCTCTCTCTCTCTCTCTCTCTCTCTCTCTCTCTCTTTCTCTTAAATAAGAAAAAAGAAAGAAAGCATTGTTCTGGACTGGGCTGGGGGTGTGTATGTAGTTCAGGGATAGAGTGTTTGCTTAATATGCACCAGGCCCTAAATTCAGTCCCCAGTACCAAAAAGAAAACAGAATGGCTCATTCACAGACTAAAAAGCAAGCAACAGAAGCTGTCTTTGAGGAGGCACAGATAGAGACTTACTAATCAACGTTTTTTATTTTTAACTGAATTATGAAGTTTACTGTATGAACAAATCTTGTGCTGGTCCCATTCCCTTTATGTTTCCCATTGGTCTTCCCTGCCCCCACTCACTATGGGGTTATAAATATATCAGTTAGACTCTGTGGGAAGGGGCAGTGTCTCAGGATCCTCCTTCTCACCCCATGGCTCTTCCAATCTTTCCACTCCCTCTTCTGCAATGTTCCCTGATCTTTGGCAGGTGTGTTATAAGTCTACTTTAGTGTTGAGCTCTCTGTAACCTCTGGATTTTGGCTTTGGTGAGTTCTGAGTGTCCTCAGAGTCTATCTCCATCTCCCTGGAGCAGGTTGTCAGGAAAGCAGTGAGGGCAGCACACATGTTTAAATTTTCCTCTGTGCTGTCTTCTGGTCCCTTGCAGCTGTGCTAGAGGTAGCTCATCTCATGCTAAGCAGTTGGCTATCTTTTATATCATATAGTATCTTGGTTCTCCCTGGTTTTTGCTGCCATCTGTTAAAAAAAAAATAAAGTTTCTGCAACTAAGAGTAAAAACAGGATGGATTATTAAAGGGGATAAACATAGTTAACTGAGAGACTTTTTGATGAGTGTAGCCACTCTCCTTGGCCAAAGACTAGTGGGATCTTCTCTCTGGAGTCTATGATCACCCTTTCTATAGAATTCTGACTTGGTTCTCACTAACAGGTATGAGTTCTCTCCCACTGAATGAGCCTCTTATCCAGTCAGAGAACCACTGATTGTCCAATAGGCTGTGTGCAACTATTGCACAAGTGTGTCTTGTCCAGCTGGTTAATTTCATAGCTTGCAAGATTCCCTGCTTGTTCACACTATTGGTGATCATTATCCCCCATCAGCTCACATAGCACTTTCCAGCACTCTGAGCGCTAGCTACCAGGGAGCTGGCTTCTTTCTAAGTTCCATGATCTCTTGATGTCCTATGTCTTCGGCAGTAGGGTCTTACCATTTAGCTCTAGTGGGTAACCAAGTGCTTTGATGATAGCCTATATTAAACAACAACTTTAAATCAGAATTTTTTTTTTTTCTCACTCTAGCCCAAGGTGACCTGGAATTCACTATGTAGTCTCAGGCTGGCCTGGAGCTCACAGCAATCCTCCTACCTCTGCCTCCCGAGTGCTGGGATTAAAGGCATGTGTCATTATGCCTAACTAAATCAGATCTTTTAAAATATGTTTAAAGAACTAAAGTATGTAAGAACAGTATTTACCATATAGAAAAAAACAAATCATTTAAATAAACAAATACAAACTCAAGAGTTGAAAAGTATGATGACTGAAATGAAAATTTTACTACAGAGACTCACCAGCAAATTTGAGAAGGCAGAAGAATTAGGAAACTCAAAAAGGTCAAAAACTATTTAATCTGAGAAATGAAAATAAAGAAGAAATAGGAAGAATGTACAGACTGTCAGATACCTGTGGGGCACCATCAAAAAACCAAAATATGTTCAATGGGAGTCCCAGCAAGTAAGGAAAGAAGAAATGGGTCAAAAAAATTGAAGAAATAATGGCCTAAGCTCCCAATTTTGGGGGAAAACATGATCCAACACACCCTGAGAATCTCCACATATAAAAACTCAGGATAAGTAAAAAGAGATCCACATTTAGATCTGCAATGACCAAGTTTTATGAAAGACAACCTTTCAACTCCCCAGGACCCGTGTAAGCCAGATGCACAAGGGGGCACATGCATCTGGAGTTTGTTTGCAATGGCTGGAGGCCCTGATGCCCATTCCATCTCTCTTCTCTCTCCTCTCTCTCTCTCTCTCTCTCTCCCTGCCTATCTCTTTATCTCTCTCTCTCAAACAAATAAATAAAAATAAATATTTAAGATATTAAAAAATATGTAAACATGTAAACAAATATGAAAGTATGGGGGCTGGAGAATGACTCAATGGTTAAAGAACTTGCCTGCAAAGCCACAGGACCCAGGCCCAATTCCCCAGGACCCACATAAGCTAGATGCACAAGTTGTCGCATGTATCTAGAGCTCATTTGCAGCAGCTGGAGGCCCTGGCATGCCCATTTTCTCTCTCTCTCTCTCTCTCTCTCTCTCTCTCTCTCTCTCTTTCTCTTAAATAAGAAAAAATAAGAAAAAAGAAAGAAAGCATTGTTCTGGACTGGGCTGGGGGTGTGTATGTAGTTCAGGGATAGAGTGTTTGCTTAATATGCACCAGGCCCTAAATTCAGTCCCCAGTACCAAAAAGAAAACAGAATGGCTCATTCACAGACTAAAAAGCAAGCAACAGAAGCTGTCTTTGAGGAGGCACAGATAGAGACTTATTAATCATCGTTTTTTATTTTTAACTAAATTATGAACTTTACTGTATGAACAAATCTTGTGCTGGTCCCATTCCCTTTATGTTTCCCATTGGTCTTCCCTGCCCCCACTCACTATGGGGTTATAAATATATCAGTTAGACTCTGTGGGAAGGGGCAGTGTCTCAGGATCCTCCTTCTCACCCCATGGCTCTTCCAATCTTTCCACTCCCTCTTCTGCAATGTTCCCTGATCTTTGGCAGGTGTGTTATAAGTCTACTTTAGTGTTGAGCTCTCTGTAACCTCTGGATTTTGGCTTTGGTGAGTTCTGAGTGTCCTCAGAGTCTATCTCCATCTCCCTGGAGCAGGTTGTCAGGAAAGCAGTGAGGGCAGCACACATGTTTAAATTTTCCTCTGTGCTGTCTTCTGGTCCCTTGCAGCTGTGCTAGAGGTAGCTCATCTCATACTAAGCAATTGGCTATCTTTTATGTCATATAGTATCTTGGTTCTCCCTGGTTTTTGCTGCCATCTGTTAAAAATAAAGTTTCTTCAACTAAGAGTAAAAACAGGATGGATTATTAAAGGGGATAAACATAGTTAACTGAGAGACTTTTTGATGAGTGTAGCCACTCTCCTTGGCCAAAGACTAGTGGGATCTTCTCTCTGGAGTCTATGATCACCCTTTCTATAGAATTCTGACTTGGTTCTCACTACCAGGTATGAGTTCTCTCCCACTGAATGAGCCTCTTATCCAGTCAGAGAACCACTGATTGTCCAATAGGCTGTGTGCAACTATTGCACAAGTGTGTCTTGTCCAGCTGGTTAATTTCATAGCTTGCAAGATTCCCTGCTTGTTCACACTATTGGTGATCATTATCCCCCATCAGCTCACATAGCACTTTCCAGCACTCTGAGCGCTAGCTACCAGGGAGCTGGCTTCTTTCTAAGTTCCATGATCTCTTGATGTCCTATGTCTTCGGCAGTAGGGTCTTACCATTTAGCTCTAGTGGGTAACCAAGTGCTTTGATGATAGCCTATATTAAACAACAACTTTAAATCAGAATTTTTTTTTTTTTTTGGTCTCACTCTAGCCCAAGGTGACCTGGAATTCACTATGTAGTCTCAGGCTGGCCTGGAGCTCACAGCAATCCTCCTACCTCTGCCTCCCGAGTGCTGGGATTAAAGGCATGTGTCATTACGCCTAACTAAATCAGATCTTTTAAAATATGTTTAAAGAACTAAAGTATGTAAGAACAGTATTTACCATATAGAAAAAAAACAAATCATTTAAATAAGCAAATACAAATTCAAGAGTTGAAAAGTATGATGACTGAAATGAAAATTTTACTACAGAGACTCACCAGCAAATTTGAGAAGGCAGAAGAATTAGGAAACTCAAAAAGGTCAAAAACTATTTAATCTGAAAAATGAAAATAAAGGAGAAATAGGAAGAATGTACAGACTGTCAGATACCTGTGGGGCACCATCAAAAAAACAAAATATGTTCAATGGGAGTCCCAGCAAGTAAGGAAAGAAGAAATGGGTCAAAAAAATTGAAGAAATAATGGCCTAAGCTCCCAATTTTGGGGGAAAACATGATCCAACACACCCTGAGAATCTCCACATATAAAAACTCAGGATAAGTAAAAAGAGATCCACATTTAGATCTGCAATGACCAAGTTTTATGAAAGACAACCTTAAAAACAACACAAGAGGGGCTTGAGAGATGACTCCACAGTTTAAGGAGCTTGCCTGCAAAGCCTAACAACCTGGACTCTATTTCCCAGGACCCATGTACAGCCAGATGCACAAAGTGGCTCATGTAGCTTGAGTTCATTTGCAGTGGCTGGAGGCCCTGTGTATCCATTCTTTCTGTCTCTCTTCTCTCTATCTCTCTCTGTTTGCAAATAAATAAATAATAAATAAATAAACATTTTTTAAACCGACAGAGTACTTGATTTATCATGTCTGAAGGAGCCTCTGTAAGATTAACTCTTTCTTATCAGAAAAAGATAAAGAGTCGGAGTTAGTGGAATGACAAATTCCAAGTGCTGAAGAAAAAGGCTCGGGAGTTACATGTAGAGTTAAGCTATCCTTCAAAGTGCAGGATAAATAAGGTACAAGTAATAAACACTGAAATAGTGCATCACAATTTACCTACCAATGCGAAATTTGTCTTTAAGACTATAGTGAAATATACTAGCAAGCATTAGCTTGAATCCATATATACAAATAGTGTTGGCAAGCTACATAGGAAACACAAGGAGAACTATAAATGGGGATTTGTTTGCAACACTTTGATCTTACTGATAAGATAACCGCATTATACAGTAGTTTAATATTGTGTCAACAAGTATACAGTGCATAAAAACATATAAATGAAGGTTTGGAACTATACAGAAGCATCTTATTATACTATTAAACCTGAGCTCACAATAATCTAAGCTAGATTGTCATAAATTAAGATATTAAATGTGAGCTCAGAATGTAGATCAGTGGTAGAACATGTATAAACTTGCCTAGCACGTCTAAACAGGAATTCCATCTACAACCTCTCCCTTCCTCACTCACTTGCTCACTCTCTCTCTGTCACACACACACACACACACACACACAGAAAGAAAGACTGTATGTGTGTATATATAAAGTGTACTCCCCCATGGCAACAAAACTAACAAATCTTTAGTTAGATGCAACAAGAATATAAAACCCTCAATTACTAAAATCAAGGGTGCCAGTGTTGGTAATTTACTCAAGGAATTATTTTAGTAATTCAAATTTGAAAGAGGAAACATTACTGTAAAACCTATATAAATAAAAATAATTTAAGAGAATAATATGAACAATTATACATCTGAAAATAACAGGTGAAATGGAAAAATTCCAAGAAAAACACAGACTTCTAAATAAAGGGAGGGGAGCTGGAGAGATGGCTCAGTGGTTAAGATGCTGGCCTGTGAAGCCTAAGAACCCATGTTCTACTCTCCAGATCCCACATTAGCCAGACACACAAAGGTGAAGCAAGAGCAAAGTTGCAGTGGCACAAGCATCTGGAGTTTGATTGAAGTGGCTGAGGCCCTAGCATTCCAATTCTGTTTCCCTCTCTCTCTCTCTGTGTGTGTGTGTGTGTGTGTCTCTCTCTCTCTAAAACAAATACATGTGGTGTAACACCAAGTGGTGTAAACGTTAGTATATCTACTTTCAGGACATTTTCGTTGACACGTGTGCATGCACACATACTCACACACTCACACACACATATAAATGCACACATAGACACACACATGCACTCACACACAGGTGCACTTGGTAGGAGAAAATTCTTTTCTATTCCTATGGAGAAGTTTCTTTTTTTTAAATCATGATTTAGTATAGGATTTTATTGGATCCTTTATCTGTGTCTATTCATAAAATCATGCTATTATGCCCTTCATTCTATTAATATGCTATATCAAATAAATTGCTTTTGGGATCTTTAATATACCCTTATTCCTAGGATGTCTTCCCTTAACCATGGCATGCATTCCTTTTTAAATATTGCTAGATTTTGTTCACTGGTTTTTCTCATGGACTTTTTTGTGCTAGTACTTATGCTGGCTTAAAATTCTGTTTTCCTGTGCCATGCTTTAAAAAAAAAAAAAAAAGAAAGAAACCTCACAATAGGAATAGATAAGAATTTTCTCCTACAAAATTCACGTATGGTATATAAAAATACTGCCTCTAAAATGGTGCACAATTGTGAATGACTGATTAAGAGCTGGAACAGGAAAAATAAGAATGTTGTCTCACTTGTTTCATTCAACCCTTTATAGACTTTCTGGTCACTGCCATAAGATAGGAGGAAGACATCAAAGGCACATGAACTAGAAAGGAAGAAGTGAAAGTCTGTTCATATAATCAACTAAGACATTAAATCCCAGTGAATGTAAAAAAAACTATCAGAATTAATAAACAAACCTACAAATATTGCAGCATACAAGATCAATAGTTTAAAATAAACTTTTATAAATGAAAGGAATTCATTCCATTTGTGAAAGCATCAAAGAGAACAACAGAGCACATTCAACAAATGAATTGTAATATCTATGAAATGTTGCAGAGAAATATTAAGGAAAACTAAAATAAATGGAGATTTCACGTGTATAAGTTAAAAAATTAATATTACCAAGATACTAATACTCTTTAAAAGTATCTAAAAATTCAGTGAAACTTCTATCAAAGTCACAGTTGGGTTTTTAGTAGAGATTGAGAGGCTTATTCTAAAATTTACAATTAATTTAAAAGAACCAGAATACCTGGAACAGTTTTAAAAATAGAAAAATCGTGGTGCTCACACTTGCAGATCTGAAAGCTATCTACAGTAAGCAGTGGCTAAGATCTGTCCTCCCAAACTCATGCCAGAGGGAAACTCCGCTAGACCATTGTGTTTAGAGGTTTGGTTTTTGAGAAGTGGTTAGAAAAAGTTATATCATTAGGGTGGAGCTCCATGATTAAGTTCTGGTGCCTTCAGAAGGAGAGAGATAGAAAGATACACAGAGAATGCACACACTCCTTTCATGACGTGATGTAGCCCAGACACTCTCACAAGATTCAGCCTTATACTTTTTGGACCTTTTATCTTCACAGCCATGAGCCAAAATAAGCTCCATTTCCCTTTAAAGCGACTTGTCTCAGGTCTTTAATTATAGTAATGAAAAGATGACTCATATGTCATGGCAGTGTAGCATGTATGCTTAGAAATAGATGCAAAGTAGACTACAGAAAAACTTTCATATTTATAATCAGTTGACTGTTTATTAAAGAAAATCTTCAATGTGATTCAATAGGTAAAGTATAATATTTTTCAATTTTCTTAGCAGTTGGATATTCAACACATACGCACACATCAGTCTTAATCATATTTCACAGTTCACATGCATAAATATTAACTCAAAATGTGTCATAGACAAAAATATAAATGCTGTAATCAAAATTTCTAGAAAAATATAAGAAGGAATCACCAGGTGTGGTGGCGCACGCCTTTAATCCCAGCACTCGGGAGGCAGAGGTAGGAGGATCGCGGAGAGTTCGAGGCCACCCTGAGACTACATAGTTAATTCCAGGTCAGCCTGGACCAGAGTGAGACCCTACCTTGCAAAACCAAAAATAAATAAATAAATAAATAAATAAATAATCTTTGTGATATTGGGTTATGCAAACCACCACCCACCCATAAATATAAAAATTGATGCATTTGACATTATCAAAATTTATAACTTTTGTTCTTCAAAAATCACCATCAACTGAATGAAATGACGACCTAAAGATGAATAAAAATGTTTACAAATCAGACAGATGTCAAAGACCTTGAATTTAGAATGCCTAACAAACTTTTGAAAAGATATTTTTAGTTATTTATTATTACTTGTTTAGGAGATGGGGGGGTATAGGCACACCAGCACTTCTTGGTGCTCAAATGAACTCCAGCTTCATGCACCACTTTACACATCTGAGTACTAGGGGATTGAACTCAGGCCATCAGGCTTTGCAAGCAAGTTCTTTAACCACTAAGCCATCTCTCCTACCCCATAATAAACTCTTGTAACTCAATAATAAAGTAAATCAAACCAGGTTTTTTTTTTTGTTTTTGTTTTTGTTTTTGTTTTGTTTTTTTTTTTGTTTTTGTTTGGAGAGAGACAGAGAGGGAGAGGAAGGCAGATAGAAATGGGCTACTGCGAACGAAATCCAGATGCGTGCGCCCTCTTGTGGGCAAGTGTGGCATTGTGCCCTTGCATCACTTTGCATCTTGCTAAGCGTGGGACCTGGAGATTGGAACGGGTTCTTAGGCTTAGCAGGCAGGCGCCTTAACCACTAAGCCATCTCTCCAGCCCTCAAACCAGGTTTTTAAATGGCAGATGTGAACAAATGCCATCACTAACAACATGGCAAATAAGCATTTGATGTCATTCAGGAATATTTAAAGCCTCCATGAGATCTCGTCACGCTGCTGTCAGGATGCCTGAAATAACACTATTGGCAGAACCATGGTGTGCTGTGGGAGTCGTGCACAGCCAGATCTCTCCCACCCTGCTGGAAGGAGAGCAGAATGAAAAGCCACTGTGGAAAGGAGGTTGGCAGGATCTTCTAGAGAGAAACATACATGTCTCACGTGTTCCACAACCGCACCGCGAGGTATTTACTCTGGAGAAATGGAAGCGTAGGTTCCTAGGAGTCTTTGTGTATCAATAGTGCACCCATAACCATTACAAACTGGAAATAATTCTTACGTCTCTCTACCAAAGAATGGATTAAAACCTGTGATAAGTCCCTTGAATGGAGCATGACTCACAATACAAGGAAGAAAATACCTATTCAAAACACAACAGATGAGTGGTGAAGGCATTTTGAGTGAAACCAGCAAGAACCAAAGGGTTGGGGTCACATGCTATGGTTTGAGTATGGATGGCGTTGTCCTAACTTTCCCTAGGGAGGTGAGGAACACGTCTACTCACCCCACACAGCACACCATCAACATAGCAAAGAAACCGCTTCACCCAAATCTAGCTTGGTAAAACAATTAATTTAATTGGGATTACTTTCAGGGGCATGGGTGAAGGTTACTTACTGGGTCTGAACAACCTGTGGGGGCTATAACCACTAAAGGAAAATTGTGCCCCAGAAGCCATCCCCCCCACTCCATGACAACATCAATGGCATCTTGTGCAGGTCTCCTGTGGGCAATCAGTCGCTGAGAGGTTATAAGAACAATGGTCACGCCTTGCCCAGAGGCCAGCGTTCTATAACATGGAGGTCCCGGTTAGTGCTGACACTCAACAGTCACTTATTCTCTGCACTTTGATCAGTTATAAATCTCGACAATAACCATGGCCCACAGCAAAAAGAAGCTTCTCTGATCAAGGCTTTAGGCAGCAATAATCTATTGGTATAAACTTAAGTATTTAAAAGGCATTTTGACAGGATTATAATAACATGTCAATGTAACAAAACAATAGCAATGGCTTCCCTGCTAGGGCCTATGACCTCCCAGCCCTTTGGACCTATCTTAGAGTACCAAACCTGAATTTATTCCTGTGGAGGGAGCCTTAAAATCCAGCTGGAAAGTAATTAGTTATACCAGTTGTACCGTTATTGCACCAGCAGGCATGTCTTGCCTGGCAGGCAGGGTCCACAGTCTAATAAGACTATTGGCAACAATGCCCCCCAGTAGCCTGCATAGCATCTTCCAGCACTGTGACAGCTGGCCAGCAGGAAGCTTCCAACACATTCCCAGCTTTATTTCTCCATGTGATATCCTACATGTGATATCCTTAGCACCACCATCCTGTCCTGGTGGGCAACCCACAGCAATGGCCATAGCCTGTGTTGTTTGGGGGGCATCAAGTACCACATTGGCTGGCTACTTGTAAAGAGATAGCAAACTTCTAGTACTGGGTTGTTCATTTAATAACCTTCACAGCTTCTGGAGGCATCTTTTCTCACTTGTACAGGGTACCTTTGATCACACTCTGTAACCATCATATATATATATATATGGAGAGAGAGAGAGAACAAGAAGGAGAGAGTAAGAGGCAGATATATACAGAGAATGGGCATGCTAGGGCCTCCAGCCTCTGCAAATGAACTCCAGATGCATGCACCACCTTGTGCATCTGGCATACGTGAGTCCTGAGGAGTTGAACCTGGGTCCTTTGGCTTTGCAGGCAAACACCTTCACCACTAAGCCATCTCTCCAGTCCAACTATTTTTTTAATGTTTGCAGTCTTACACTGTTGAGGATTTTCCTCTTCTGTCTTCCATCCAGGTACTAAGCAGGCCTGGCCTGCTTAGCTTCCCAGATCAGACAAGATCAGGCATGTTCAGGGTGGTATGGTCTTAGACTTGCCATATCTTCTGTGCCTTTCCAAATCTCAACACTTCCAAGGATTTTACAGCTGTTCCTGGCCCTTTCAGCCTGTGGGGACTGGTTTCCCATCTCCATTCCCCTAGGTATGCTTATAAATCTTTCAGATGCTTTTTAAACCTGTAAAAACACCCTGAGATTCGAACTGTATCATCTATATAAAGAAGCCTTTAGGGGATGGAGATGTGGCTCAGTGGTTAAACACACTTGCTTGCAAAGCCCGATGGCATGGGTTTGATTTCCCAGTACCCATGTAAAGCCAGATGCACAAAGTGTACATGTGTATGGAGTTTGATTGCAGTAGCAGAAGGCCCTGGCGTATCAATTTCCTCTCTCTCTCTCTCTCTCTCTTTCTCACACACACACACACACACACAAAGGTTTTTTTTTTAAGAGGCCTTTGCAGAGTATGGACAAATCTCTGAAAGTTCATTACCCATCATTCCAAGCAAATGCCCGTTCATTTCAGGCTCCAGCAGCTAAGACCCACTGAAGAAAAGGTTAGCCAGGCCCAGTACTGCAGGGAAAGATTCCATCACTTGTATCAGTTGTTTCCTCAAAAGAGCAATGCTGGCTACAATCACACAGATGGTAGGTATTCTTTTAGTTAATCTTCCACACTCATTCTCCATGAGTCATCCCACCTCCTCTTCCTGAGGCATTGCCACCTCTGACAGGCTCAGTGGAGCCATCAACTTGAGCTACTCAGTCCAGCCCGGGGCCAGGGGGTGGAGCAGATTATGCCTGCTTACATAAGCTGGCTCCCCCAGTCAGACAGGATCTGAGCCTGTACTGGGGTTGGGGCTCCTGCCTCTCTGTCATCCACACATGGCTTTGGGGAGAGCCCCAGGCTGTGAGAACAATTCCCACCACCAGTATACTTTCTTATAGGGGAGGAATATACTCACAGGTTCCTCTAGGAAAATGACCGCCCACTGCGAGAGTAAGCTTAGTCCTTCTCAGGAGCTCCCACTCAGCACAGACCTTGTCACATTTGCTTCTGAATGGCCCAGATTTGCCTGTTTTTTTTTTTTTTTTCCTCATCCCTTCTTGATTGCTTCAGCACTTTATGAGCCCAATTTATATGCCATTCAGACCTGTTGGAGCTGCTCCTGTCTCAGAATGAACTGGAGAGATGGCTTAGCAGTTAAGGTGCTTGACTGCAAAGCCAAAGGATCCAGGTTCAATTTCCCAGGACATACATAAGCCAGAAGTACTAGGTGGCGCATGCACCTGGGTTTGTTTCCAGTGGATAGATGCCCTGGTGCATCCATTTTTCTCTCTCTGTCCCTCTCTTACTGTCTCTGCCTCTTTCTTTCTCTTTTTCCCTCTCTCTCTCTCAAATAAATAAATAAAAATTTAAAAAGAAAGACTATGTTCCTCCAAAGTCTCAGCAAAGTCACTAAAGCCCCACACCTGTTGTATCACTTACTTCCTTGTTTCCATGGACAAATAAATACCTGACCAGAAGCAACTATGGAAATAAGATGATTTAACTCAGCTTACAGTTTCAAGGGGAAAGTTTCATGGCTGGAAAGGCATGGCAGCAGGAGTGAGACCCAGCTGGTGACATCATAGGCAAGAAGCAGAGAGCAAAAAGTAAGTAGGGACGAGCTATAAAACCTCAAGACCTGCCCCCAGTGACCCTCTTTTATCAGCAAGGCTCCACCTCCTAAAGGTTCAATAACCTTCCCCCAAAGCACCACTTTGCTGAAGACCAAATGTTCAAACACATGAGTCTATGGGGGGACATTTTACATGAAAATCACAACGTGAGTCTCAAGGTCCCTAATGAACTAAATTCTTTCTTAACTCTCCTGTGAACACAGTTCAATGCAGCCCAGAGAACTGGGCACCAAACACTGGCCCTCACACACTCAGTTCCTTCAGTGACGTCCATCCCTGTGCTATTGTTCAGTCCCTGATGGTCATGAAGCCCTCAGCCACTGATGGCCAAGTGTTCCCAAGGCCTCACATGAGCCGGTCCCTCAGAGGTTTATTTCCCTTGTTTTATGTACTGTATTACATTGTCTCCGGGATGGATGGGTAGTTGTATTACTTAGTTTCTGTGCTTTCACAGCATTCAGAATGATCCCATCTGTCCCAGTGCCCCGTAGTTTCATGAGCCAGGCTAGAGGAGATTTTCATTTCTTATTTAAAAGTCTTCCCAGGGCTGGGGAGATGACTCAGCTTTCCATGTCAGCATGAGGACCTGAGTTCGAATCCACAGCATCCATGTAAATGCTAAGCATGACAGCCTGTGACCATGACCTGGTGCTAGGGAAGAGGAGATGGAGGGTCCCTGAAGCTTGCTGGGTAGCTAGCCAGATCAGTGAGCTCTAAGTTCAGTGAGAGGCCCTTTCTCAAAAAATAAGTTAGAGGGGCTGGAGAGATGGCTTGGCGGTTAAGGCACCTGCCTGCCAAGCCTAAGAACCCCCATTCGATCTCCAGGTCCCACGTTTAGCCAGAGGCAAAAGTGATACAAGCACGCAGTGCCAGGCTTGCCCACAAGGAGTTCATTCACAGTGGCTGAAAGGCTACTGGTGCGCCCGTTCTCTCTCTCTCTCTCTCTCTCTCTCTCTTCTTCTCTGTCTCTGTCTCTCTGTGTGTCTCTCTCAAATAATAATTAAAAATAAGAGGAACTGAGGCGATGGCTTATTGGTCAAAGGTGCTTGCTTGCAAAGCCTACCAGCTGTTTATATAGCTTCTGGGAAGAATGAAGCCTTGTGACCCAGCCCCATGAGAGAATGTGGATAGACAGTCTTGTACATTCTCGTGAGGGTCATCCAGAGCCACATCATGCACAAAGGACAGCATTCCACAACAGCAGTGTTCCCCAAAAGTTAAAGGCTTGATATGCAGGTGGCTTTATTGGGAGGTATGCCTTTAGAAAGTAAAACTTAATGAGAAGTCCTCTCTCTCTCTCTCTCTCTCTCTCTCTCTCTCTCTCTCAGATGAGCCCTTCCTCCAACACACTCCTGTCACAATGTGCTACTCACACCACAGACCAAACCAGCAAGCCCTCCTGAATGTGGACTTGAACCTTCTGGAACCATTAACCTCTTTATACATTGTAAGAGTCTATGTAGGGTATTTCACTGTAGCAATGTACAACTAACCAGCACTCCACCAAGATGACCACTTAGAAAGGCAAAACTGTGTGCCTAGAACACAGATCAATGGTTTCAAAGGCTGGGCATGGGGTAGGGTAGGGAAACTACAAAGAAGGTCAATAGATGACAATTTTGGAAGTGACAGGACCATTCTAAGTCAGGATGTAAAGATAGCTACAGAACATTTTTGATTTGTCAGAACCCACAAAATTCTCCACACTAGTTAATTTTACTATAGATAATTTTAAAAAAACAAATAAAAAACAATGTGTAGTAAATGGGTTGAATTATATTGCAAATGAATAAAATAAAGACATGGACTAGAATGGGGAAGAAGAAAACCAAACTGAGTTTCTTGGGGAAACAGCATTTTGTGTGTAAAATGTAAGGCAAAACCCTGTTCTGGTATGTGTTTGAGGTAGTAAGTTCGCTTCTCACAAGAGCTTGCATTAGTGGTCATGGCATGCATTTAGACACATCCTCAGGCTAAGTACATATGCTAAGTATATTTTAATTAAGGAGAGACAGGTCTCTACTGGAAAAAGACATTATAAATAAGGAAAGGCATATCAGAATAAAGCAGATTACAGAAGGATTGCAATGAACTTGGAACTTTAAAATAAATACCAGTGTTTGCATGAGTGAGCACACACACATATATGTCCTAGATCTTTGCCCTAGAACCCATGGAATGAACAGTATCCAGAGACTTGTGAGTACACCTCCCACAAGAAAGAACCAGAACTTGTGTAAGAAGCTGTTGACCCCTGGACAGGAGAGGAGATGAGCCTGAACGTCTATGGCAACCATGTTGTCGGGACACAGGAGCCACCTGGAAGTTATCCCCTTGCTGCAAACCAGAAAGCTGAGCAACAGAATGAGCAATGACGCTACTGGGTTATAAGCCATAGAGTAAAGTAAGAGTCCACGATCGGGCTGCAAACAGGATTTCTGCCTGAAGAGCAGGGCATTCTATTGAACTGTCAGGGTATGGCCATCCTATGTCCCCAAGGTGGACACTGCCTTTTTTTACTTGGAAAAAAAAAAGTAAGTCACAGTCACCTCTCACTTACAACAATTTTAATAGCTAGCTCACTTTAGAATATCCAGCTACCAGAGTATCCTTTCCAGATTCAAAGGCTGCAAAATGTGTGCCTTTGATGGTGTTTTATAAAGGATTCTAACACAGACAAAAGTTAAGGCAAAATTACTGCAGAAAATGACTTTGGTTTTTAAAATGCATATTGTGTAACTGATGTGTCTGAAAGTAATTACACAGCAGGACCAACATCTTTGTGCAATCTAAGAACTCACTGCCTAACTGATCTTCTCAGCAGCGCCTATCTCGGTGGGTTTGATTCTTAACATGGAGTCCAACATGTGAGTGGAGAGAGTGACTTACTATGACTCATGTTGCTACTTGCCTGCCTACGCTTACTGTAACAGTACTGGGCAAAGGCTCAATGGGGTGTGGGGTGGACAGGCAGCTTGCCAGATCCTGGGAAGAAAATGGGAACTGAAGGAGCCGACATTGATTCTTTCACTGAATACCAAAAATGCAAACAACTGGATTCAAAAATAAAGGACTTGAATATACATTTCCCCTGAGAAAACATGTAAATACCAGCAAGCAACGGGAACAGCTCATGAACTGCAAAGCAAGCGTAGAGTGAGATGCCGCCTCACACACCGGCATGGATGGCTATCCATGCCAGAGAAAAGCAAGTGTTGACAAGGGTGCTGAGAAGCCACAGATCTGTGCTCTGCTTGTGATGACAGAAAGTGGTGAAGCCAAAACCCAACCCCAAGTTGATCAAGAACCTCAGTGTAGGACCTGCAACTCTGACAACTGCTAGAAGAAAACGTATGGAGCACACATCAAGATGCAGGCATGGGTAAGGACTTTCTGAGGAGGACTCCAGTCACGCAGGGAACAAGACCAACAACAGACAAGTAGGACCCCAGGAAACTGAAAAGCTCTGAACAGCAAAGGGAATGGCCAGTCGAGTGAAGAGGCAGCCCACATTGTGGGAGAAAAAATTTGCCCACTATACATCTGACAAAGGTTTAATATACAGAACACACAAGGAACTCAAAAAGTGTCGAGGAAACAGACAAACCAGTTTTAAAAACGGGCTATGGAACTCTGGTGGTTTGGATGTAAAATGTGCCCCATAGACTCGTGTATCTGCGTACTTAATCCGCAGCCAATGGTGCTGTTTGAGACGCTGTGGATCCTTTAGGAAGGTAGAGAGCTCTGCTGGAGAAGTGTGTCTCCGGGCTCCAGCCCAGCTAGATTCGTCTCTCACGTTCTTCTCCTTGCTGACGTGATTATTTGACACCAGTTTCCTGCTCCTGCCATGGTTTGCCCACCATGATAAACTCCCTCCAAAACTTCAAGGTTAATTAAACCCTTTTCCCTCCATATATTTTGTTTCTTTTGTTTCTGGTCCCAGCAACAAGCCTGGAACTGATGCAGGAACTGAACCAAGCATTCTCAAAAGAAGAAATAGCCGGGTGTGGTGGTGCACGCCTTTAATCCCAGCACTCAGGAGGTAGAGGTAGGAGGATCACTGTGAGTTCGAGGCTGCCCTGAGACTACATAGTTAATTCCAGGTCAGCCTGGACCAGAGTGAGACCCTACCTCGAAAACCCCAAAAAAAAAAAAAAAAAAAAAAAAAAAAAGAAATAAAAATGTTTCCATATGGTAGTGAAAAAGTTCACTACCATTAGGGAAATACAAATGTAAAGTACTTTGAGATTCCATTTCACTCCAGACAGGATGACTGTCATTACAAAATCAATGACAACAAATGCTGCTGAGAGTGTGGGGAAAGAGGACCCTTTATTCACTATCGGGGGGATGTAAACCCCTGCCACTCTTCAGGGCATAGGCCACTTCTCCATGTTGATGTAGAGAGCCACATGAGATGAGACACCGCATTCATGGAAAGGCCCCTGCCTTGGGCAGAGCCGAAACTAGTAGGAGCCATTGACATAGGGACAGCCATGTCTACCTCTAGTGAACCCACAGAGACAGGAGCAGGGCACAGCCTCTCCTTACTTCCTCCTTACAGGTGGTTTGGGGAAACCTGACCTTGTTCAGAGAACATTGCATTCGGAGCATCAGACCACTTCCTGTACAGCTGGCCGCTCCCCCACTCCCACCACAACTAATGAATTTGCCCATGTTTGGTAGAAAGCTCAAACTCAACTGATGACACGTGAAGCCTTCTTGCTTGTGTATAAAATAAGCCAGTGCTGGTTAGGCTGCAGTGTCTCCATCAGACCACCCAATCCCAGCTTTTACTCTATTGCTTGTGTCTGTCTGTCTTCTTTCTAATCCTCAGGTCGCCCTGACAGGCCATGGCTGCCCTGGTCATGGCAAGCTGGCAATAGGGAAGCAAGAGGACACTGATCATCTACTGGAAACGCAAAGCCAACACCACCGGGATGCACAGAAGCCTTCTTGGGTTGAGTTTGGGGGCATGCAGAGGACCATGGAGAAGGACTTGTCCCTGGAGAAGTGTGTGAACCAGCTCCTCTTGGACTTCACTCGCTGGGTTTTACCTCCAGCTCTGGGACATCCTGGATAAGACCCATCAAGAAGACGGGCCACATCCATCAGTGCCGCCCTCTTCTTTTGTCCAAGAAGTTTCTTTTTGTAGAAAACTCAAAACCCATCAAAATGCTGAGAAACAAGTAAGAGTTGAGTGCCGAGTACTACGAGAGATGGCAGCCTCACCCTCGCCAGGGCTCATGGAACGTTAGAGAAGATGGAGCGGGAGGAAAGCTCGAGCCAGAGGATGCGGAGGAGTGCGTTGGAAAGCTGTCTCCAGGACATAAAGTGGATGGCATTCATGACCTGACAGCATGTGTCATTCATTATTGCACAAGTCCAGCACAATATTGGGCCCATCAACATTCTATTATGTTTGATGAAGGAGAAAAACAACAAAAAAAAAAGCTATAAGAGGAGTAGTTGGAAAGAAGAAAGAGACAGTAGAAGGGTGAGGGACCAAAGAAGGTAGTGGGCGGGATTTTGATCAAAATACATTACATACGTGAATACCAGCCAATCCAAAGAAGAAGGGCAGTCACCTGATTGTCTTGTGCATTCTGGGGGACCCCAGCCAAAGCTGGGCGGGTAGCTCTCCAAGTCTGCCTTCAAACAGGACTAGGCTGTCTTGAATCTTCAGGGGCTCTTCCGATCAGCGCTCGCTGTCCTCAGGACCTCCACTCAAGCCTCTCCAGCGACTAGGCAGTTTTATGACCACTCTGGAGCCCCTCCAAAGCCTTGGACCAAATGAAATAAGCTTTTTGCCACCTATATATGTGAGAGAGACTATATATATTTTTTAAAGAGACAGGGATGGGGAGATGCCTTAGTGGTTAAATGCACTTGTTTTGCAAAGCCTGTCAACCAAGTTGTATTTCCCAGCACCCACATACACTAAATCCAGACACAAAATGGCACATGATGCTTTGATCCCAATGCCCCATGACAATGGGAGACAGAACTGGGACAACCTGGAGCTCAAAGGCCAGCTAGAATGGCTGCTGTCCACAGGGTGTATCTATGAGAAGGACCATCTCTTCCAATATGGAGAAACCAGAAACAAGAGAATAAAAATGGAGCATGGGAAGGGGTTGGAGAGATGGCTTAGCAGTGAAGGCACTTGCCTGCAAAGCCAAAGGACCTAGGTTTGATTCTCCAGTGCCCACATAAGCCAGATGCACAAGGTGGAGCATGTGTCTGGAGTTTATTTGCAGTGGCTGGAGGACCTGACATGCACATTCTTTCATATATCTCTCTCTCTTTTTTCTCTCTCTCTCTCTCAAATAAATAAATAAATAAATAAAAATAAAAATTATAAAATAATTAACAGAATAAATTGTGAACACTTCAGAAGTACCTATCTGCATGCCAGCCTCTAGTGTGGTAACTTCTGATCATTTCTCCTCTTATTCCATATTAGTCGCACCTGGGAGGGCAAGGAGCAGTCTGTCAGCCATGAGCCATGGGGAATCTCGCCAGAGGCACTTTCAACTGACACAGGACAGCACCCATGTGCCCACCTCCCAGGCCTGCCTGAAACACTGGGGTGGGGGGAGGGGAGGCTGGGCAGCCAAGGAGCTGGTGAACCCACAAGCATGAATGGGGCTTTTCTTAAAGGACAATCCGGGATCTCATGGGGGTTCACCCTCCTGGGGCTCCTTCCGGCTGGTGCTCCACCTACAGGAAGTGCTGCTTCTAAACCATCCCCAGAGGCTCCTAAGCGTCCTAACCAGCGGCTCCAGTAGACACAGTCTGGCAAGCCTAAGTCTTCTCTGCCTCTCCAGCACCTTCAAGATAAGTCCCTGTTCTCTCAGAATGACATGCTGAGCCCTGCCCTGGCCCCACTGAGATTCAGCACCCAGGCAGCCTAAGGCGGGCCCTGTTGCCCATCTTCCCACCAGTGTCCTAGTGGTACCCACATCAGGAGTGAGATGTGCAGCTCTCCTGGGTAGGCCTGACAAACTTCCTTTCCTGTTGTGAAGATCACTTCCTCCTTATGTCTCAACCTCCAAGCTTGGCTGCACCATCTAGGCCTTCACGGCAGCTGCACCCACATCTTGGAACCTACATGTCAAAAAGCTCTGGCTTTGAATTGTGGATCTGTTCGCATCCACTGAGTGGTCTGGGGCACATAATCCTAGCAAGACCTCCTGTCCCCGCTGGTCAGGCCCAGGTGGTCAAATGTGCTGCACAGAGCTGTCTGGGAAGAGTTAACGGGTGTACTACCTCCAGCCTCTCCCAAACCATAAAGAGGGAGGCCGGCACTGACAGAAAAGGGCAGGAAGAGGCCAAGAAGTAGATGTGGTGGCATACACCTTTAGTTCCAGCAGACATAGCATGATCACAGTGAGCTCAAGTCCAGCCTGGTCTACAGAGTGAGGACTAAGTCAGCCTGGGCTAGAGAGAGAGAGAGAGATAGGAAGAAAGGAAGGGAGGGAAAGAGGGAGGGGAAAGAAAAGAAAGAAAGAAAGAAAGAAAGAAAGAAAGAAAGAAAGAAAGAAAGGAGAAAGCGAAGAGAGAAAGAGAGAGAAGGGAAGAAAGAAGAAGGAAGAGAAGAAAATGAGAGAAGGGTGGGAAGGCAGAGGAGTAGCCTGGCAGCACTCTGCAGTCCCAGGATACGGGCAGTGAACAGAGTGTTAATCACATCATATATATATATATATATCTCCAAGCTTGTGCAGGGGCCTTTTCCCCTTGGGAATGAATGGTGCAACTGGCTGGAGCACTTATACCTCGAATTTCCTTGGCAAGCCAGAGTGCTGGCAAACCTCTGCCATTTGTATCTTCATAATGAAGCCTTGGAGAGCTGTAGAAAGAAGCTCGTGCTCTGCTTCGTTTGGCTTCAGAGGGAGAAAGTGTCCAGGGGTGGTCTTGGCGACAGGCCCCACCTTTCTCCATCCTTGCCTGCCTTCCCTCCCCCACCTCCTCCTGGGTTTATACACATAAAGATCCCACCTTTAAGGCACGGTCAGAAGTAGGCCGGGAGGGGGGCACAGGAGCAATTCTTTATCTGCAACTGCAAGAGAAGAGCAGGGCTTGCTGGGTGGAGGAGGGGCGCAGGCCAGCCTTCAGCAGAGGGGCAGCTGAGCCATCTCTCCATGCTTTCTGCGCCAACACGGGCACCACGACTCCTCTTCCAACCCACTCCCCTTCCGTGCTTCCTCAGCTGGAGGGCCCCCTTCCGCCCTCCTTGGCTGGGATTGGCAGGACTCCAATCTTGGGAGTCCACCAGCCCAGGGCTTTTTTCCCCTTTCAGTTCTGGCCTGTTGGAGACACAAGCTTCGCCTTATCTGACTCCAGTGACATCTCCACGTGTCCTGGGGCTTTCTCCTACGGTTAGACTACAGTTGAGCTCTGTCCTTTATTGAACATGTAAGGCACATAGCTGAGGAAGAGATCAACAGGACAGGAATTGTGCAGGGAAAGCAGCCCCTCCAAAATCAGAAAGGCCCTTGGTGCTTTAGTTTTCACTGACCCAGACTGACCGAGCAAGGCGGAGAAAGCTTCCTGTTATAAGGCAGCCCCATCTGTCTTCCCCGCTCCAGGAAGCAGTGAGTCTGCTAGTCACTGCAGGCAGGTGGCTGTCACATGCATGGAGGGAAAACTCATCCCCCCCCCCCAATCACAGTATGGGAATTTAAGGTATGGAGAGGGAACTGTGGATGGGAAGTGGAGCTGATGGGGCTTGCATCTGCCCTGCATGAAGCACTACACGTGCAGGAGAGGGACATGAGGGGTGGACTGTTCGGTCATAGCAGACATCAGTCCCACCAGCAGTCACATTAGAGAAATTGCAAAGGTGATTGCAAGAATGTTAGGTTAATTAATAAAGCTCTGAACTTCTTTTTTTTTTAATTTTTTTATTGACAACTTCTATACTTACAGGCAAAAAAAAAAAACATATTTCCCTCCCCTCCCCCCATTCCCCTTCAGAACTCCGTTCTCCTTCATATCCCCTCCCTCTCTCCATTAGTCACTCTTTTAATTTGATGTCATCATCTTTTTCTTCTATTATGAGGGTCTTGTGAAGGTATTGCTAGGCACTGCAAGGTCATGCATATCTAGGCCAGTTTCTGTCTGGACAGTTGCAATGTAAGGAGTCGTACCCTTCCTTTGGCTCTTACATTCTTTCCGCCCCCTCTTCTGCAATGGACCCTGAGCCTTGGAGGGTGTGACAGAGATGTTTCAGTGCTGGGCACTCCTCCGTCCCTTCTTCTCAGCACTATTGGGTCATGCCAGTGGTCATTGCCATCTGAAAAGAGAAGCTTCTCTAACCAGAAGTAAGAGTAGCATTAATATGTGAGTATGAACATTAAGTGTAGTGCTTTCAGGGCAGCTTGGTGAGAATAATATATATAGTTAGCCAGACAAGAGCAAGCTTTATACCCCTAAGGCAAGGGATGGTGAGGGTAAAAATAAATCCGAAGAGCCTGGGGTGACAGGCAGAGAAGTCCAGCATCTTCCAGAAATTTTGAGGCAGGTCTTTTTTTATGTAGTATAAATTTTATCCACAGTTTTCACATATGTACATGTTTTGATCATAATTCCCTCCCATTATTTCCGTTTACCCCTCCCCCACTCTCCTTCCACATGACCCCTTCTTTTCCAGCAAGTTCATCTGGTTTGATCTCTTTTTTCCCCTTCCTCCTTCATCCATAATGACAGTACTGTGTGGGTAACAGTTGCGTGAGGTCGTGAGTCCCATGGCCACTTTGAGTGCAGGAGCCAGTACTCCAAAGCATACTTTCCTTGTCCTCTGGCTTTTGCAGTCTTTCTCTCTCTTCTACAATATTCTCTGAGCTCTGATGAGTGTGATAAAACATCTTATTCGATGTTGAGCACTTTACTGTCGCTTCTCTACATTGTAGTGAGTCTCACTCAGGTCTCTGCAGTAGTTACCCCATCTACAAAAAGAGCCTGCTCTAGGCCGGGCGTGGTGGCGCACGCCTTTAATCCCAGCACTCGGGAGGCAGAGGTAGGAGGATCACTGTGAGTTCGGGGCCACCCTGAGACTACATAGTTAATTCCAGGTCAGCCTGAGCTAGAGTGAGACCCTACTTGGAAAAACCAAAAAATAAATAAATAAATAAAAGAGCCTGCTCTGACTGAAAGTGACAGCAGCACTAATCTATGGTCATAAACATACATATTTTGAGGACAGTTTGATGAGGACAACATAGCCATTTAGCCAAACAACAGCAGTAACTTCCACCTTGGGCCTATCTATCGCCTTCCCACCCATGGGTTTTTGACCAGGTTTTCAGTACCTGGGACTGATTCCTTCCCATATTGCTCCTCAAATCCAATTGCATAGCAGATGGTTACCCGCATAATAGTCATGCCCACTAATGTGCCAATCTCGTTTCATTCTTAAGGGTCAGGGTAACCCAACTGCCACTATCTGGCTGTGTCCCTGAAGTCCATTTGCTAGAGGCGGTGATGCTCCTGAGGGGGTCAGAAGCTTTTTATTTTTGTATGTTGTGTGTGTGTGTGGACATGGACATGTCATGGCACGCATGTGGAGGTCAGAGGACAACTTTCGGGTCAGTCCCCACCTGTCAACCTCATTTGAGGCAGGATTTCTCACTCTGGATTCTCGCTCTGCTGCTATTTGCTACCCTCACCACAAGCTTCTGAGTTTCTGGGAGATTCTCCTGCCTGCACCTCCTATCTCTCTGAGCATGTCCGTGTGCTGGGATTACAGACGTCCACCACGGCTTCCAGCATTTACATAGTGTCTGGGGACTGCACTCATGTACTCCAGCTTGAGTGGAAAGTGCTTTATCCACAGAGCCATCTCCCCAAGCCCTGGATGTGGAACTTCTAAGAGACGAGGCCTAGTGGGAAGAAGTGGGGACCCTGGGCATGTGCACTTGAAGGGGATTCTGAAATCCCAGAACTTCTTTGTTTCACTTTCCAGCCATCAGGTGAGCAACTTGATCAACTGCCTAACATGGGCCCAAAGCGAGCAGGCCAAGTGACCACGGACTGAGCCTCTATAACTGTGTGCCCAAACAAACCATTCCTCTCTTTTTTATTTTTTTTAATATTTTAATTTTATTTATTTATTTGAGACTGAGAGAAAGAAGCAGAGAGACAGAGGGAGGGAGATAGAGAGAGAATGGGCACCCAGGGCCTCCAGCCATTGCAAACAAACTCTAGATGCATGAGCCACCTTGTGCATCTGGCTTACATGGGTCCTGGGGAATAAAGCTAGGTTCTTTGGCTTTGCAGTCAAATGCCTTAACCGCTAAGCCATCCCTCCAGCCCCAAACCTTTCCTCTCTTTAAGTCGATTACCTCAAGTGCTTTGTTTCAGTGGCAGAAAGCTGACTAACATGCCAGATGACATGACAGTTACATACATCAAATGACTTAATTTAGCTGAACATGGTGGTTCACACTTTTAATCCCAGCACTTGGGAAACAGAGGTAGGAGGATTGCTGTGAGTTCAAGGCCACCCTGAGACTACAGAATGAATTCCAGGTCAGCCTGGGCTACAGTGAGACCCTACCTCGAAAAAAAAAAAAAAAGGAAAAAAATGATTTAAATTAGCACTGACTCTGTGTTGAAGTTCTGACTTTCCATCAAGGATAGAAAAGAAAAACAAGACTATGAAAATGTTCAAATCTCCAGTGTTCATCACTCTACAAGCACCCAGAGGCCCTTTCGGTGTGAAGGATGCAATGCAGACGCCCTGAGGTAGCCCTTTACAAATGATGGACAGCCAGCCACTGTCACCACGTGTGGTCCTGGAGACCAGACTCTCATGCAGTTCACACAGTACAGCACTGAACGAACATGGGAGCTGACTATACCCAATCCTGCCTATTTCTGTTCAGTAAAATGGGCCCCTTCCATGCTTGGCAGATGTGGCAATAGCATGCTGCTAAGAAAGTTCCAAGCCTCTTTCTTTCAGCGCTGTGCTCACCTGGTTCCAGAGCTGTTCCCCACTGTCATCCACTCTGGCCTGTAATCGCAGTTTGAATAATAAACTGCTCCAGGGCTAGAGAGATGGCTTAGCCGTTAAGAGGTGCTTGCCTGTGAAGCCTAAGGACCCATGTTCAACTCTCCAGGTCCCACGTAGGCCAGACACACAAAGGATGCAAGCATACAAGGTCGCACAGGCACACAAGGTGGTACATGCATCTGGAGTTTGCTTACAGTGGCTGAAGGCCCTAGAACGCCAACTCTCTCCCTCTTTCTTATGCACATAAAGAATAATAATAATAATAATCTTCTTTTAAAAATCAGCAGAAAGAATATTCTAGAAAGATAGTGAAAGAACTCTGAAATAATAGGAGGCAGGATGGGGTCAACAATGGCAGATCAACACTAGAAGATTTGAAAAATGAAGAACTCAGTGTTGTAGGCCGAGGGACCACAGTAAAAGGGGAAAACAAGATGACTTCATTCATTTACTGCTAAAAGAGGACAGTGGAGGAATTAGAGGAGTTATGAGGCCCAGAACAGCTGGGGCTTTTGAGGCAGGCCCAGGGAGCCTGCCCTGCTGGTATGAAGGAAGGCTGGACCAAGGGCACTTTCTACAGGATACAAAGACCCCGTCACACGGTCACATTCACTGGACTGAACCCCTCGCCATGCCAGCTGATTTCCCTGTGGCGTGTGAGCCCAGCACCCAGTTGGTGGGAGGGATAATTCATCTTCAAACAGACTGGCCACCTGCCAGGATGGGGCCAAGCATTCAGAGGAGCTAAGCAGAGAGACTCTGAAGTCTGCTAATGAGACCCTTTCTAAACACACAACCGGTCTTGCGAGGGGTGGCTGTAGTCTGCCAAGAAGAGTTCTGGACAGTGTCCCCTAGCCAGCTCTGCTCTGGCCAGCTGCAAGACCCAGAGCAGATGATCACCGACTCAGCCCCCAGGGTCCCGTAAGTAAGTGAAGAGATTGAGTGACGGGCTCCAAACAGCAGCAGCTAGCTCCTAGGCACTGAACCAAAGCCAAAGCCCCTCATTTTCTTCAGACGGCTTCAGGGAGGCGCAGTCACCACCTTTGTTTGCAGAGCAGACTCTGCTTCCTGCCTCGGGGCACGGTCCCACCCAGAGCCCATGGCCACTCGCCCAACGTCTGGCTGCCTGCCTGTGATGAGCTATCAGCCCTGGGGAGGGGCGCAGAGGCCAGGCCAGAATCCCCAGGCACCGAAGACAAGTGACCACATGATGCAGGCTGACACGCTGGCCAAGCGGAGCCTCAGTTGCTGGGATTCAGGAAGGCAGCTGGCCCAGGCAGGATCTTCAAGCAGAGTCAGGACAAGGCAGAAGACTGGAGAGTCTGGACCAAGCTGAGCTGAGCTGCGCTCCGGGGAGCGGCAAGGAGCAGGAATGCTACGGGGGTTCTCTGAGGACAGCAGCAATAGTCAGGGGTTCCCTGGACCCATGTTGTAGACATCTTCGTGATGCTGGGGAAAACACCAGCAAAACACAGCTTTACAAGAGGAAGGGATTTATTTCAGCTTGCAGATCCAGGATTCCAGCAAACACACACACACACACACACACACACACACACACACACACAAAACCAGCAAGCACAAACCTGAAGCAAGAAGGACCCCCAGTCAACCTTTGGGCTGGAATTCAGATCCGCCCCCAGTGACACCTCTTCCAGCCAGGTGGCTGGAGACCCAAATTAAAAGCTTTAATAAAACCCTCACGTCTATGGGGGTCGTACATTCAAACTACCACAGGAGCTTCTTTCCTGATAGGTAGTTAGCTAGGGATGGGCCCACGGAGACAGAGACGCCATCTTGCCTGCCCTGGCAGGACTAGAACCCAGGTCTGATCCATTCTCATCCAAGATGGCTGCATGTGACGTCTCCTGAGCATCAACTTCCTGTTTGTTCCTCAGCTTCTCCCAGGCTTAGCACCTGTGGGCTGGCCCTCCCTCCCTGAGTCAGTATCTGGGCACTCAACCAGTCAGGTTCCTTCCTGAGCCTATGCTTTCTTCATATAAATGGGCCTGAGGCACATGTGTGAGCCCCTGCCCCAGAGTCCTCTTTCCAGGGGAGAGACCTCTATGTAAGGGAGATTTTCTCCGTTCTCTCATGGCCTCTTCCGAATCACCTTGGGCAAGGGTCCACACTCCCACTTGGCACTACCAACTTTGCCACACCTGCCTTGAAAGGCTTAATGTCCAGTGGTGGGAAGTGTGACCAGAGCACAGCCTTGTCAGGTCTGGCCCAGCTGCTGGCTTCTAGGGAGCCCACTTCCTGAGACTGCCCAGCTGCCCCAGCCCCATGTGGGGCAGCTCTGAAGCTCTGCAGGACAGTGCCCTGGCTTAGCTTCTCTTTCGCCAAGTGCTGCTACCCCCCAAACTCCACGTTGGAGCCTGCCTCCAGAGAACCCAGCCTGTGAATCCCGAGACTCCCAGGCTCCACTGTGACCCAGGCTCCAGCTGGAACCCTGAACTTCCCTGGTCTCTTCAAATGGCATGTTCCTGGTGTGCTGGTAGCAGCTGCAGAGGCTCCCAAGAGTCAGTCAGATGCGTCTCTTCCTAACTCTGTCCAGTGACGTTACTAGCTGGTAGCCTGACGCTGGTCTTGTGTGGGAGAGTTCACTGACCATGGGCCTGCCATTTTTAGGTTAGACTGGTTGAGCAGCGGGCTCCAGCAATTCTTCTGTCTCCAGCCCCCTCAGCACTAGGCTGCAGGCACGTGTGGCCATGTTCTTGAACTCAGGCTCTCGTGCTTGTGCGGTAAGCACCCTTACCTTCTGAACCATCTGTACACACCTCCCCTTTCCCCTGCCACCACCAACTAAAATCTTGGTGAGGGAGCTGGAGAGATGGCTTAGGGGTTAAGGCGCCTGCCTGCTAAGCCTAAGAACACTGGTTCCAATCTCCAGTGGTTCCAATCTCCAGGTCCCATATTTAGCCAAATGCAAAGTGACGCAAGGGCGCAATGCCGCACTTGACCACAAGGGGGCGCATACATCTGGATTTCGTTCACAGCAGCTGAGACACTGCTGGCGCGCCCATCTCTGTCTTCCTCTCCCTCTCTCTCTGTCTCTCTGTCTCTGTCTCTCTCTCTCTCTCTCTCTCTCTGTCTGTCTCTCTCCAAAAAATAATTTAAAAAAAAATTTAAATCTTGGTGAGGAACTCACTCTTACTTGACAAGCAGGCACCCAGTGCCAGGCGTTTCCTAGCTGTCATCGTGCAGGAAGAGTGATGGAAACCACTGTGGAAAGAGTACAGCTGGTCGGGTCCAAATACAGAAAAGCAAGGGACTTCTGTGCCCTGAGGAAGGCTATTCTTCCCTTAAGTGTGGAGAGAAGGTTCCCGTGAAGCTAGGACACTTGCTTCTAAAAGATTGACTCAAAGGGAAAGGATTCACCCTCTTCCCCATGTCCTAATGACCTTCAGAGAGCTCAGAGAAGAAACAGCACACACTTGTTAAATGAACAAATGAGCCAGGCTTGACTTTCAGTGATCAGGGATGGTTAATCCTGCCGTAAGCTATGTGAAATGGGCAAACATTTGAAGGATCATCATATGTATGAACTGTGAGCTCAGGACAGAAAGAATATGTCAAGAAAAATAGGCCGGGGAGGGATCCACACTTGTAATTAGAGGCAGGAAGACTGCCATGAGTTTGAGGCTAGTGTGTGAAACCTTGTCTCAGGAAAAAAAAAAAAAGAAGGAGAAGGGGCAACAATCAACCAAAGCTAAGGATATACGGAAAAGCCACGTGGACACCAATGACTTTGTAAGCTAATGAAAAATATAAAGAAACAAGTTTGAATGGAGATACCAGCATTTATGGAGCCATGGGCTAGTAAACAAACATCCCAGCGCCAGGTAGGGGGTAACTGTCTATGAGCTGGCCAGGGAGGCCACTACGGCCTCCAAAACAATGTCAGTGCTCTTGAGTGCTCATCAGAACTAGATGGTGGGTCCCTGTTGCTGAAGGCACCATATGCTTTGGTTGCAGGAAATGGAGAAATCAAGCTGAAATTGAACTGGCAGCTTCCTCTGGTGGGTCCTTTTCATGGTGCCAAATAATGTGATGTAATTTGCCTAGGAGACAACTGACATCAACACTTCTACCCATCCGTGAAGTCTGTGAGCTCCACAACTGACCAAGGGGAAGATGTGCCCATTGGTGCAATAGTGACATGACTGTTGTGGGGTAACCAACTGCTTTCTGCTCGAAGATGAGATCCACACCATGAGAGGGAATTCCTGCTCGGTATTGTAAACCTGCTCAGAATCCCATGGCTGGGAAAGAGATAGGCCTTAGGGAGGCCTATGCGATACTAAATGGACATCTTGTGTCCCCCAAACTGCCTTCTAAACATTTACATTTGCAAGCACAAATTGCTGCTGCTCGCAGTCCTGGTCAGAGAAGCTTCTTTTTGCATTGGGCAGTGGTTAATGCAGAGACTCATAACGGATCAAAGTGCTAAGAATAAGTGACTGTTGAGTGTTCCGCCCTGAATGGGACATCTATACCACCTCCCCCAAGGCTCAGGTGACATTCAGACGAGGGCAGAAGCCATAGGAGCAGCGTTATGACTCACTGTTCTGGACGTAACCTGGCTTTTGCACAAGACTGGACCCATCCATGTTGCACCATGGACAGGGGAGGTGGACCCGTCCACGTTGCCCCATGGCGGGGGAGGTGGACCTATCCACGTTGTGCCCTGGACAGGGGAGATGGACCCGTCCACGTTGCGCCATGGCGGGGGAGGTGGACCCATCCACGTTGCGCCATGGCGGGGGAGGTGGACCCATCCACGTTGCACCATGGACGGGGGAGATGGACCAGTCCATGTTGCTCCATGGACCGGTGGACCCCCAAGGAGTTATGGGCAGTTAAAGGTCGCCAGAGGAAGAATCCTTTTCTTAAGTGGCGTTGCCCATGCTCTACTAAATAACCCCCATCCATTCTTACGTGAGCAACCCTAATCAAACTCAGGGGGGTCACCAAAACTAAAAGCTACGTAGGGACTATTTGGACCCAAGAAGGATTTTAACAGGAGTAGGAAGGGGCAAGTGAGGGTTAATAGGGGGTGAATATGGTCAAAATGCATTATATCCATATACAAAATTATAAAAAAATAAAATATTTATTAGAAAAAAAATCTACTGCCATACTGCCCTGAACACGCCCGATCTCGTCTGATCTCAGAAGCTAAGCAGGGTCAGGCCTAGTTTGTACTTGGGTGGAAGAAAAAAAGAAAGAAAACAAACAAGCAAGAATAAAAGAAAAATAGTAGCTCAGTGGGTAGAGTGCTTGACTAGTATGTACAAGGCCACAACTTCTGTCCCCAGCACCTCAACAAACTTTTCTCTAGACAAGGTGGTATATACCATTATCCCAGCATGCAGAAAGCTGAGACAGGAAGATCACAAGCTTGAGTCCAGCCTGGCCTATATAACAAGACCCTCACTCAAAAAATACCAACCCCCACCCAAAAAGGAAAGAAAATCAGGAATATTGCCAGTGAACCAACTGGAAAGAAAATATTCCTCCCGGCTTAGGTTAAAGGGGCTTCTTCTGTTTTCAGTTATTTTCCATGATAACCTGAGGGCTAAGGAAACGAAACCTCCTTCAAGATGGGAAGATGAATGTTACAAATGAGTGCCTCCCATCATGACATTGAAATCTTTCCAAAAAACCCAGGACTAATAACTTTATTTCAAAAACTGACACAGAGGGCTGGAGAGATGGCTTAGCAGTTAAGGCGCCTGCCTGCTAAGCCTAAGAACCCTGTTCCAATTTCCAGGTCCCACATTTAGCCAGATGCAAAATGACACAAGGGCGCAATGCCGCACTTGACCACAAGGAGGCGCACGCATCTGGATTTCGTTCACAGCAGCTGAGAGTGCTGGTGTGCCCATTCTCTATCTGTCTCCCTCTCCCTCTCTCTCTATCTGTCTCCAAAAATAAAAAAATAAAATAAATACTGTTATTAAAAAAAAAGCTGACACAGAGTTGGATGGAAGTAGCATTTAGTTGAGAAACAAAGAATTGCAACTCAGCTACAATGATCTGGGCATCTGTCATCCCACAGGGCGGGGAAGGAGAGTTTGTGCTGTTGCTACTGTTGTTTTTGTTGTTGTTTAATAGTGAATTCCCACAGCGGCTGTTTTCAGAGACAGTTCATTGGCTGGGCAGAAATCCTATACAGCAAACCCATTCTGATTGGTCAGCTGAGAGGTGAACACTGGATAGGGACTTGAATTACCAGTCCAGATCACACAACATGCTCCCAGGCTGTGCCTAACCTTTCCTCCGGGTGCCATGATCTTCCCACAGAGCCCAGCTTCACTCTATAGATCCTCAGTGACTCCATTTTCTCTCACAGACCCCCAGGCAACCAAGAGCGCCCCATCGTCCATCAGAGGTGAGCAGCAGGCTAGAAAGTGAACCTGCTCATTCATGCCAGAGATGGCGTTTCCCAGACAAGGCTGGGGCGGCCCACAGTGACAGATGCTAACCTCTTTAGAAGTGGCATCTTCCTTTTGGAAGACAGAGAGGAGAGGCTCAGCCTGGCCTTCTCTGAGAACTCTCCAAAGGCCCCAGTGGAGGGGTGCATGTGGCCTCCTGTCCTGTAAGCATCCAGATGCACCCAGCTGTCCTGTCTGTGTCTTTCCACCCGGCAGGACTGTTGCAACTGTCATGTTCAGTTCCACGAAGAAAAACCTTTGCCTAGCTGAGTGCTTCTTTATTTTGTTGTATTTTATTTTACTTTATTTATTTTATTATTTACTTATTAGAGAGAAAGGCAAAGAGAAAAGAGAGAGAGAATGGGTGTGCCAGGGCCTCTAGCCACCTCAAACAAACTCCAGATGCATGCACCACCTTGTGTATCTGGCTTACGTGGGCACTGGGGAATTGAACCTGGGTCCTTAGGTTTAGCAGGCAAGTGCCTTAACCGCTAACCCTGAGCACTCTTGAACTCCTAGGACAAAGCTCCGGAGAGAAACAGGAAAAGAAAAACATTCTAAGCTGGGCATGGTGGCACACACCTTTAATCCCAGCACTCGGGAGGCAGAGGTAGGAGGATCCCCATGACTTCAAGGTCACCCTGGGACTACAGAGTGAATTCCAGGTCAGCCTGGGCTACAGTGAGACCCTACCTTGGGGGGAAAAAAATACATTCTAGACTCGCATGGAGAAGGGGATGGATTAGTGTGGAGTAAAGTGTAGGAGCAAGCGTTGCACAAACAGTGTCTGGACAAGCACTGTCAGGCTCGTGAACTACACGGCCACCAGGTCTGTCCTGGGACAGGGCCAAGGCAGCAGGAGGTCCAATCTCTCCAGCCTTGGGGCATGTTGTGGGTGTGCCCAGCCCAAAGACAAGGTTTCATATGACAGTGGGACCTCCTGGTGGGGGAGAAGTCATTATACCAGTTCATTAAGTTTAGTTGTGTGCCCCTCGCCAACGCTCCCATCAGCAATGGATCATCTAGGTGACAGGGGACCATTAACTATGATTAGATATGCAACTTCCTTGCCATTGTATTACAGTTGCCACATACTCAGTAACATACTATCCAGGTTTGGAGCCAGGAAGCCACAGGCTACCTCACATAGCCTAATTATGCAAGAGGTTAGACCGTCCATCTAGGTGGTGGAAATGCACCCTGTGATGTTTGTACAATGACCTGATCTTCCAGCCATGCGTTTCTCAGAACACAGCTTCATCATTAAGGAATGTATGACTATATCTCTCTGCCCAGAGGAAGCCAGAGCCGTGAGTGGTTAGCGGGGACATTCTGAGTGCCCCAGAGTGGAGAGAACCTCAGCGCTTGCAGTTATCCACCAGGGCAGCTGGGTGCTGAGGCAGGGGTTGGCAGATGCAACTCCCTTGAGGCCAAGCTTTCCAGGCTGGCTCTTATTCCAGAGACTTGGATTTTGAGCTGATAGGGGGAAATACTTGGTTAAAACAATAGGTACAAGGTAAGAAATATTGAGGCTGTTTGTGAAAGGTTAGAATAAAAGCTCTCTTGAAATGTTTAAACCTTTAAAATAGAACTATTATGTTAAAAGCCAGCCTTTGAAATAACAAAGTAAAGCTGACATCATGGTACGTGCCTGTTGTCCCAGCACTCTGGAGGCTGAGGCTGAGGCAGGAGGATTGAGAGTTCAAGGCCAACCTATAGAGCAAGATCCCATCTCCAAAAAGAAGGGAGGAAAAGGAAAAAGAAAGAGGGTAGGAGGGAGAGAAGGTTAGACATCAATGAGGTCTAAGTGCGATAAACACAAACGAAGCAAGTGAAAGCCGAAACCACTGAGGTGGAAAGTTGTCCCATGAAAGTGGAAAGTGAAAGGCAAAGTACGAAAGCCATAAAAGGGAAGCCGGTAACTGGGAAACATTTTTCAAGCAAAATAGAAGCAAAAAAAACTAAATATTGGCGAGTGGAGGAGAGGAAGGGGAAATCGTAAGAGGAACTGTTTCTGTGTTTAAGTCGTGGTAATAAAAGACACTCGTTGGCACGCAGGTGGAAGCCACAAGCCTTCCCTCGGGATTTCTGTTGTGACTCTTCTTTAATCTAAAGCCACTTTAGAAACAGCTGGCCAGCTTGCAAATACATGGGTTGATCCCATCTTTAAATTGTGGATTCTAACTTAACTGCATTATAGTGAAGGATATGAATGTGTTATTAACAGGATCAGAGCTTATGAAGGCTCAGTGTGCTTGGAGGAGGCACGAGCTCTCTGCTGGGTGCAGGCTTCGGTCCAACTAGAACAACTTTTCTTTTTTAAGACTTCCGGTAGTCTTTATCTTATTTTATTTATTTATTTGAGAGAGAGAGAATGGGCATGCCAGGGCCTCTAGCCACTGCAAATGAACTCCAGACACATGTGCCACCTTGTGCATCTGACTTACATGGGTCCTGGGGAATTGAACCTGGGTCCTTAGGCCTCACAGGCAAATGCCTTAACCGCTAAGCCATCCCTCCAGCCCTAGACCAACTTTTTAATTGTGACATTGACTTTTTTTATTTGCCCGTGTGTGTGTGTGTGTGTGTGTGCGTGCGCGCGCGTGTGTGTGAAGTCTGTGCTCTGGTCCCATCTTCTCTGACACTGGGTCTCTGGCCACTGCAAACAAACATCGGTCTAGCTGCCTGGGAGCTGTGGCTCTCCCGGCTCTGCCTCCTGTACTTGCCCACAGGGATCACAGACACGTGAGCCGCTTTGCATCTGACTTTCCGGTGCTGGGGAGGACCAAACTTTAGCTGCAGAACCATCTCCCCAGCCCCAGGCATTTGATTTTTTTATTTTTGTTTTTTATTTGGGGGGGGGGTAGGATCTCGCTCTAGTCCAAGCTGACCTGGAATTCACTATGTAGTCTCAGGGTGGCCTTGAACTCACGGCGATCCTCCTACCTCCTACCTCTGTCTCCCAAGTGCTGGGATTAAAGGCACACGCCACCATCCTTATGTTTTACCAGTTCAATATTTCAATTTCCTTACAAACTTTCATTGTAACTCAATCAGTTTTGCTTTATAACTATAAAGTCTGTGCTAAGAACAAATTTGACTATGACTAATGGTTGTGACACTGTTCTTCTTTCATTATGAACATCACCCTAAGGGTGAGCTTTGCCCTAAAGCTTATTTTGTCTTTCGTTCAGTTTTCGAACCCTATTCTTTTCAGTAGTGGATTTTTTTCCTGACATAGCTTTTCCTGTTCCATTTTGGACCATTTGATGCCATTTCTTAAGTATGTCTCTTATAAATAATACAAAGTTGAATTTTATTTTAAAAACTAAATCTGGATGCCTATCAATTTTAAAAATCTCTTATCTAGGGGCTGGAGAGATGGCTTAGCAGTTAAGGCACTTGCTTGTGAAGCATAAGGACCCAGGTTCAATTCTCCAGTAAGCCAGATGCACATGGTAATGCATGTGTCTGAAGTTTGTTTGCAGTAGTGCTCTCTCTCTCTCTCTCTCTCTCTCTCTCTCCTTCTCATTTCTCTCTGCTTGCAAATAAATTTTTTAAAAAATCAAGTCTTTTATCTATTTAAACTTATGATGATACTTGCCTATAAGGAAATATTTGTACCATCTCATTCTTGTGATTTTGTTTTATCTTGTTTCTCCTTGCCTAACTTCTCAAATTTTGAACTTTTCTCATTTCTTAATTCTTTTGCTGCACTGTAAGAATATAGTATTGTGCAGTTCTTTAGCTCTTATATTTCAAAATTTAAGAATCACAAGATATGCAGTATGCTTCCACTGCCCACTGAATGTTCCCCTCCTTATGAATGTTATCCACATTTTCAGTTTTCTCCCTCGCTCCCTTCCTTCCCCCCTTCCTTCCTTCCTTCCTTCCTTCCTTCCTTCCTTCCTTCCTTCCTTCCTTCCTTTTCCTCATTTCTTCCTTCCTTTTCCTCCTTCTTTCTTTCTTTCTTTCCAAGCAGAGAGAGAAAAGGAGGGGAAATGGACATACCAGGGGCTTCCTGCCACTGCAAAAAAAAAAAAAGCCATACACATGTGCCACTTTGTAGCATCTGGCTTTATGTGGGTACTGGGATATTGAACCTGGGCCAGCTGACTTTGCAAGCAAGCACCTTTCACCAATAAGCCATTTCTTCACTCCTTGAGTTACATTTCTTATTTAAACATGCACACACATGCACAGACAAAATCATATATATTCCCCATTGATTACATTTGGTAAAATATATGTCTACAGATTCATATGCACCACTGTTCTCCGATTCTGTAGTTTCCTCTTAGTTCTCTTTTCTTTTCATTGAAACATGTCTCTGATTTGTTCTTTCTGTGAAAATTGATAGGTGTCTCACTCCATCATTCTTCACCAAAAATAACTTACTTTGGCTTCATTCAAAAATAATTCCTTGGGCTGGAGAGATGGCTTAGCGGTTAAGCGCTTGCCTGTGAAGCCTAAGGACCCCGGTTCAAGGCTCGATTTTCCAGGACCCACGTAAGCCAGATGGACAAGGGGGCGCATGCATCTGGAGTTCGTTTGCAGTGGCTGGAGGCCCTGGCGCACCTATTCTCTCTCTCTCTCTACCTGCCTATTTCTGTATCTCTCTCTCTCTCTCTCTCAAATAAATAAATAAAATATTTAAAAAAAAATAATAATTCCTTAAGGGGCTATAAAGTTCTAGGTTGTACTCTTTTTTGGGGGGGGGGGTTGAGGTAAGGTCTCACTCTAGCCCAGGCTGACCTGGAATTCACTATGTAGTCTCAGGGTGGCCTCGAACTCACAATGATCTGCCTACCTCTTCTTCTACCTCCCAAGTGCTGAGATTAAAGGCATATACCACCACACCAGGCCCAAACTGAATTTTATAGCTAGAAATAACCCATTAACTCTTAAGCCATGAAATGGTTAATGTATTCATTTTTATTTCTTCCTTTACTGGTTTGTGTACCATTCTGTTAGGCTTAAACTTGGTAGCTATATTAAAAATATGGTGAATGGAACCACCTTTTCTGATTTTATTTTTCCCATTAAGCATTATGTGTTTTTTGCCAAAATTTTGTTGAGAAATTTTATATTTCTGTTTTTTCTACTTCTGAATAAGATTGCTAAATGCCTTTTCTTTTTGATCCATGTCTTGTCCTTGCAGACCATTTAGGTATCATTTATGGTATTGTGCATATAGCAGGAATAAAACATGGTTTATGCAAGTATTTTATGGAAAAGTTTGAGAAGTCCTTTGATATATTGTGTCGATCCTTCAGATGCTGGCTTCATAGAAAGGTTTTATAAGAAGGCTTCTATTTTATGGAAAAGTTTGAGATCCATTTGGATCCTGGAATGTTTGTTGTTACATTAGAAAATTGGGAGTAGAACTTTTTATGACTTTATCTCTGTGGTTGTTAAACTATTTAAATGGTTTATCTCATGTCTAATTTAATTTTTTGTAGGTCATATAAATCAAGGAAATCATGGCATTTTTTTCAGGTTTTCAAACTTAGAGGCATATATATTCTTAAAGTATGTCTGGATGATTTTCTGACTTTCTTTGGCTATCTGTTGTGATGTTGCCTTTTTAGATCTCCCTTTTATCAATTTTTGTCTCTTCTCTCTCTTTCTTTGGTCAGATTTCCTAATGGGTTTGTCAATCTTGTTAATCCTTTCAAAGAACCAACTTTTGTTTCATTGATTTTTTTAAATTGTTTTTTGGTTTCTGTTTCATTAATTTCTGCCCTAACCTTTATTATTTCTTCCACGTCTACTGATTTTTGGTTTGCCTTGTTCTTCTCTTTCCAAGGCCTTAAGGTGAAGCATTAAATTGTTTAGTTGTGAACTCTAGTTTTCTTAATTGGCACTTAGAGCTATAAATTTCCCTCGTAGGAATGCCTTCATTTTGTCCTTCAGGTTTTTATATGTTGTATTCTCATTCATTTGATTCTATTTGCATTGCTGATTTCCTTCCCTTAATTTCTTCAATGACCCATGCGTCATTCAATTATTTTTTAGTCTCCATAATTTTCTTGTATTCTCTGAGTTTTCTTGTTGTTGATTTGAATTTAATCCCATTGTGGTGGGGATAGCATACAAGGGTCTATTTTTATCTTTTCTGTATTTGAGATTTGTTTTGTCCGTCCTAATAATAATGGTTAATTTTAGAGAATGATTTTGTGCTGCTGAGAAGAATGTATATTCTGCAGTATTTGGATGGAATATTCTGTATATATCTGTTAGTCCATTTGTTCCATGATATCATTTAATGCAGTTGTTTCTCCTCTTTATTTTTTGTTGGGTAGACCTGTCCAGAGACTTTTTATTAGCGGGTATTGAAGTCACCCACTACTATTGTGTTAGGTCTTGTTATTTCTGACCTTAAGTCCCGATAGTGTTTGTAATTTTGTAGGTAAATGTTTAGGATTGTGATACCTCCTGTTGGGAGTTCCTTTTTAAAAAAAATTGTGATATCCTCCATTTGATGTTTTCATAAGTATATTTTGCATATGTTTTATCTGTCCTCATTTTCTAATGTTGGTTTTTTAAGTCTATCCTGTCAGAAATTAAAATGGCAACAATTTTTTGTTTTCTGATTTTGGTTGATATATCTTTTCCAGCCTTTAACTTCAGGAGCAAGAATGTTTCTATCTTTTATTCAGGATGTGAGTTTCCTGAATTTTTATAGATGTAGAGATCCTGCTTTTTTTAATCCAGTCTGCAAGTCTATGTCTTTGATTGGGGCATTGAGGCCATTGATATTAAGGCCTTAATCCTTGAAAGATATGTATTTGATCTGTCCATTTTTCTGTTTTGTAGTTCTTCCTGGTTTCTTTACTCATTTGTTCTAACAGTTGAATAACATGATTTCTTTTTCCTTTTTCCTGCTGTGTCTGTTTTGCTTTTCTTCAGCATGAATGATTCCTGCAAATATTTTAATTTGCTGGTTTAGTTGTCATTTGTATTCCTTTAGCCTGTCTTTGTTGTTGAATGTGCCTTATTTTAACATCAATTTGGATAGAAAGCATTGCAGGATAATTAGTAATCTTGGTGTACAGTTTTTGTCTTTTCCAGAACTTAGAAAACATCACCCAGGCCCTCCTGGCTTTTTAATGGGTTTGTGTTGAGTAATCTGCTGTGACCCTGATGGGTTTTTAAATGTCATTTGATCTTTTCTCTCTAACTGCTTTCAATGAATTTTTCTTTGGTTTGTCATTTGTAGAGCATATAACATGGCGACCCATGTTCTTTCTTAGGTTTTGTCTGTTTGCGTTCTAAATGCTGTTGTGATTGGCATTTCTTTCCCTAATTTGGGGAATTTTTTTCTTCTATCTTTTTATGGAAAACACCCTACTAATCAGTATGGATTGAAATTCTTCCTTCTGCTATACCTTGAATTCTTATGTTTGATCTTTTCATAGTGTCCTGATTGTTTTGAATGTTCCCATTCATACCTTTCTATTAGCTTGTCTTTCTCTTCCAGGACTGTGATTTTTTATCTTTATCATGTGAGTCTCTTCTAGGCAGATATTCTGTCCTCTCCTTCATCCATTCTACTAGAAAGACTTTCTAGTGTTTTATTTCACTGGCTGTGATCTTCAGGGCCAGGATTTCAAGCCTGGTTTTGATCTTCAGTAGTTCTATTTCCTTATTTGTCTTCTAATGACCTTTTTATTTCTGGGTTCTAACTGTTTCTATGAATCTCCTTCAACAGTTTGTTTTAGGTCAATAATTGCTTTTTTTCTTAGATTGCTTTCATTTTTTCTTTCATTTCTTTGAGCATAGATAACATCATTCCCTTGAAATCTTTGTCAGGAATTTCATCCATTTCTCCTCTAAAGGCATATACCACCACACCAGGCCCAAACTGAATTTTATAGCTAGAAATAACCCATTAACTCTTAAGCCATGAAATGGTTAATGTATTCATTTTTATTTTTATTTATTTGAGAGAGAGAAATAGGCAGGGAGAGAAAGAATGTGCACACCAGAGCCTCCAGACATTGCAAACGAACTCCAGATGCATGCACCCCCTTGTGCACCTGGCTTACGTGGGTCCTGGAGAATTGAACATGGGTCCTTTGACTTTGCAGGCAAGCACCTTAACTGCTAAGCCATCTCTCCAGCCCTAGGCTATACATTTTAAAGATACTATTTCAATGTCTCCTCACACCTATTCTTAGAACATCTGCTATCATCATTATTTGACATTTGTAGGCTTGTATTTATTTTTTTTGTCACCCCTAATGTATTGTCATCATTCTTTATATTCACAGTTTCCTTACAGTGCATCAAAGTGTGGGTTTACTTCATTAATTCAACGGTACACTTTTAATCTGAGAACCCATGGTATTCTCCAACTGAAAATTCTCTTTAGCATGTCTTTACGTATGACCTTTGACATCTGAACCAAATCTTGTCTCTTGGTGTGATTTCTGTGACACAAATAATGTGACTGTTAACCTTCCATGATTATTGTTTTCCCCCTCTGTTTACATTCTACTGACATTTCGTTCATCAGTGCTCTCTTCAACTGTGTCTGTCTAAAGTTTACTCCACATATTAAAGTTCAAAATTTCATTTATTGTTATGACTTGTGTTTCTAGTTGGTTCTTTCCCATGTTCAACTATGGATATTTTATTTCTGCTTCTTTAGTCATCATTTCTTCTTCTTCTTCTTTTTTTTTTTTTTTTTTGGTTTTGCGAGGTAGGGTCTGGTCCAGGCTGACCTGGAATTCATTGTGTAGTCTCAGGGTGGCCTCGAACTCTCGGCAATCCTCCTACCTCTGCCTCCCGAGCGCTGGGATTAAAGGCATGCGCCACCACGCCCGGCTCCATTTCTTCTTTTTATAATATTTTGTTTATTTATTCATGAGAAAGAGAAAGAGAGAATGGGCGCCCCAGGGCCTCCAGCCACTGCAAACAAACTCTAGACGCATGTGCCACCTTGTGCATCTGGCTTTATGTGGGTAGTGAGGAACTGAACGTGGGTCCTTTGGCTTTGCAGGCAAGTGCCTTAACCACTAAGCCATCTCTCCAGCTCCCCCCCCCCGCCCCATTTCTTCTTTTTGTGAGTTTTCTTGAGGACATTTACCCCAAGTTTAATGGCTCAAGGCAATAACAGATATTTGGGGGTCACATGAGAATTCTAGGCAAGCAACTTCCTGTCCTCCAAAGCATAACAGAAGGACCTAAGTTGATGGGGGCCCTTTCCTTTCCTGCATGTGCTCTGAGGTTACAAGGATGTTAGCTCACAAATGGAGGAAGAGTTTGTAGGAGGGCGTGCTGTCCACTCCCATTTCCCTGGCTATGACTTAACCATATGGTCAGACCTAATCTGTAAGGAAAGCTAAGGTACACAGGAGAGCTGTGCTCACCCTAAGAAAAGGTGCACTGTGCAACTAGCTCGCCAGTCTTACTACCGCTTAGCCTAGAGGGGATTCAACTCTCAACCATTTATTACTCTCAAGAAGGTAGACTGCCTTAGGGTTTATTTTCTATGTGGTTTAGAATATTAGCTTATAGGATGGTTTAGTCAGTCTCTCTCTCTCTCTCTCCTCTCTCTTCTCAAATTTTCCCTCCTCTCTTGTGCTTCTCACTTACCCCAACCCCTTGCCTAGCAGCTTTTGTAGTCACCTACACCTCCCCCCCCGCCCCCTTAGATCTCCCAGTCTTAAATTGGATCTTATGTGCTGGCTGTGGCAGTGAGCAAGTTCTAATGCAGTTGAGGTGACAGCAAGGTTGACCCAGCAAGGGCCCACTGATAAGGCTGAGTCTCCTTCCTCCAGCCTCCCTGGATATGTGTGTAAGCCAGGAGTCTAAAGCTAAATAACTATAAATAAAAGAATAAAATACCAGACCTAGTAAGCAGCCGATGGCCTTTTTTAGCCTCCGCCCATGCGTGGGAAGTTCTGCTCCATGTTCGATTGGCCTGGTTGCTTTGGGCACATAGTGGGGCAGAGCATCGTGTCAGGGGTCTGTTGAAGAACAAAACCATCACCTCATGGCCAGAGAGCAAAAGAGAAGAGAACAGGGACAGTGTGGATCCCACCAGTTCCTTCAAGAACACAGCCCCAAGGGCTGGAGAGATTGCTCAGTTGTTAAAGGTGCTTACATGCAAAGCCTGATGGCCTGGTTTGCCTGAAAAGCCAAAGGACCTAGATTCAATTCCTTAGGAGCCACATAAGCCAGATACACAAGTTAGTGCATGTGTCTGGAGTTCGTTTGCAGCGGCTGAACGCCCTGGCGTACCCATTCTCTCTCTTTTCTCTATCTATCTGCCTTTCTCTGTCTCAAAATAAATAAAAATTTTTTTGATTTCCTAGAATCTGAAAAAAAACACGCTCCCATGACCTAAAGACCTCCACTGTGTCCATTTCCTTTTTTAACTTTTTATTTATGTGTGTGTGAGAGAAAATGGGCATTCTAGGGCCTTCAGCCACTGCAAATGAACTCTAGATGCATGTGCCACCTTGTGTATCTGGCTTACTTGGCTCCTAGGGAATCGAACCCGAGTCCTCTGGCTTCACAGACAAGTGCCATAACCGCTAAGCCATCTCTCCAGCCCGAGGTAGTTATTCTTACTCCTAAGAACATCCTGACCATCAATATCGTGTTATATGGAGGTGAGAGTCCCTGGCTTTGGGCCTGAGAGCCTCCTCACTTGCAGTTGTATGCAATGCAAATGATCACACATGTGTATAGTGAGGAGGGGAAGTGGGGGACGGGGACCAGGCTTCTCAGGCAGGGTGATGGGAGGGACAGGTATCACACCAGCAATATTCTTTACACAGATTTTAATTCTTCAGATCATGAAGCCTTCATCAAGAAGACATAAAACTAAAACATCAAAAATAAAAACAGTGTCTTTTATGCCACAGAAACAAAATGTGCGATCTAGTTTTAAAAAAGTACTACTGATAGATGCACAAAATATTTGCAATTTATGTCACAAAATCATATCCTAATTTTCCTCTGTATGCAAAGTACCTTGACAGATCACTGAGAAAAATTAAATGATAAAAAGTGGACAAACACATGCCCCAGTTTGATTGGCTAAATGGACATGTTGTGCCCACCAGATTGTCCAAACCATGCCCATGCCCACAAATCAGTACTGCTCTGCGCTTCAGTCAAAGAAGCTTCTTTTTGCTGTTGGCAGCGATGACAGGGAGACTCAACACTCATAAAAGTGCCAAGAAGTGACAGTTGAATGTTCCGTGCTAAATGAGACATCCGTGTCACACTGTCCAAGGTTCAGGAGACACTGCAGAAGAGGAGGCAGAAAGAATGCGAGAGCCAGAGCCTGGCTCGGAATTGTCTTCCAGGCATTCGTGCCATCACAGCAATGGTCATTGTCTGCACAAGACTTGTGCAGTACTGGAGCCAACAGCACATCCTCACGGATGCGGAGGAGGGCTGAGAAATGATGTCAAAGTAGAAGACAGACTAGTTGAACAAAATGGGTTCAGGGAATAGGGACAAGGAAGAGGGGACAAGAGAAGATATGGGAAGGGATTATGCTCAAAATACATTATATACATATATAAAAGATGTCAAGATGCCGGGCATCTTGGCACTTGGAAGGCAGAGGTAGGAGGATCACTGTGAGTTCAAGGCCACCCTGAGACTACATAGTGAATTCCAGGTCAGCCTGGACCAGAGTGAGACTCTACCTCAAAAAAAAAAAAAAAAGTCAATAAAATATTTTACAGTTAGGGCTAGAGAGAGAGTTTAGCAGTTAAGGCCTGCAAAGCCTAAGGACCTAGGTTTGATTCCCCCGTACCTACATAAGCAGATGGACAAGGTGGTGCATGCATCTGGTATTCATTTGCAGTGACTAGAGGCCCTGGCATGTGCACTCTCTCTCTCTCTCTCTCTCTCTCTTTTTTACTGTCTCTGTCTTTCTCACTCTCTGCCTCTTTCCCTGCCTCTCAAATAAATTAATTTTAAAAAATGCTTTTAAATGAACAGGCTATAAATACACTTTTATGAAAAAAATACAAATGATTTTAACCATAATGAAAAAATGTTCACATTTAGTAATGATTAAAGAAATGTACATCAAAACAAAGAGTGCCAACTTCAGACTGACAAAAATTCCTACTTCCACTAATACCAGTGTTGGGTACTTTCCACACCAGGTGGCCGGGGCGCAGAGGAGCTGGCATCTATCAACACTTCAGTAAGAGTAAAAATGTATGCAAATTTTCCATAGAGAGATTTCCCAAGGTCTTTAACATGTTCTACTTGCATGGCCTCTAAGGCAAACAGTGATTCAAGGAAGGGAAGAGGGAGGAGCACAGAACAAGGAAGCCTGGGCTGTGATTTCAGAATGCATTTACTGGGCCATGACTTCAGCCCTGGGCTCTGCTCCAAAACCCTTGTGTGAATAGTTTGCTGTTTGGCGTGGCTGTGTACACTATTGGTGCTACTCTCAGCAGTCAGAGGTCACCAGTCATTGGCTCAGCACCAAGGAGCCACACTTCCCGTCATGAGAAAGGTGAGGCAAGAGAGCTCTGTCGTGCCAGTGGGACACGGCTGTCGGGACGAGAGCTGGAGTCTTTGTTTGGTTTTGCTTTTTAATTTTTGTTTGTATGGCAGTTTTAGGTTTCATTTTTTCCCAATAATGGGAACATGTGTGTGTGTGTGTCTTATAAATGAGCAGGGTTCTTGCTAAATCAACATTCCTTCTCCCTTCTTCCTTCTACCTCTCCTACCCAGAGACCACCAGAGACCATGTACCCTAACTAAAGATAACCCCAGTCTAGCCACGGAGGTGGTTTGGACAGGTTGAGAGAGAGGTTATCATATCTGCCTTGCAAGGAACTGATAAGCTACAAGAGACAGGCAGTCATGAAGCACAAGGCCTACAGGGAGGAGGTAGTGACTATAGACGGGGGAGGCTAATCAAATAAACAAATGGTGAGAATGATAGAAGTCAGGTTTGTCACCACCAGAATACTGAACTACAAGATTTGGGTATTACTCATCTGAATTGAGTGGTATTATAGTGGAATCAGGACCCTGGTGGGAATTCACGGCTTTCTGTATAACCTTAGACCAAGCAGAACTGTGGATTAGAACCGCAGGGCCACACAAGCGCACTGAGAACCCAGCAAAGACAGCGGCTGTGAGTGCTCAGCATCTCCAAGCTGGCTTCTGAACACCTCACTACACTTCTTAGAGAAATGGCCAGTCCTGTGATTTTAACAGGAAAAGGACAAAATGAACATGGAGGAAGAAAAACCAACAACAAAAAGCCAATGAACATGGAGCAATCTTATTCTATCAGAAAGTAAGAATGTGTCCAAAGATGTGGGGAACATTTTAAAAAGACGCAGAAGCCAGCTTGAAGGAGTTCTCACTAGCCCACCAGCGATCGCCTGAGCTTCAAAAGAAACAATGATGATTACAACTCATGACCTACTGGGTTTGGCAGCCCATGCTGCTACTGGCATAAAATAAACGTAGTGAAAGTCTGATGAGGAAGTGTTCTTTGCCTATACAGGGACCATGTATTTCAGCTAAAGAGAACCCCACCCTAGTCACAGGGCAGCTTTGAGACACAGATGGTTCAAAGTGCCTCCCTGCAAAGCCATCACCCCTGGATACCAGTGCGTCCATGGATCAACCAACCTTGATCAAGAATATTCAAAGTAGGGCCTGGAGAGATGGCTTAGTGGCTAAACGCTTGCCTGTAAAGCCTAAGGACCCCGGTTCAAGGCTCCATTCCCCAGGATGCACGTAAGCCAAATGCACAAGGTAGAGCATGCATCTGGAGTTCGTTTGCAGTGGCTGGAGGCCCTGGCATGCCCATTCTCTATCTATCTGCCTCTTTCTCTCTCTGTCTGTCGCTCTCAAATAAATAATAAACAAGAATATTCAAAGTAGCCGGGTGTGGTAGTGCCCACCTTTAATCCCAGCACTCGGGAGGCTGAGGTAGGAGGATCGCTGTGAGTTCGAGGCCAACCTGAGACTACACAGTGAATTCCAGGTCAGCCTGGGTTAGAGTGAGAGCCTACCTCAAAAAATACAACAACAACAAAAAAATTCACAGCAGGGCATGATGGTGACACTTGTCATCTCTGCTGCTCAGGAGACTGAAAGCCAGCCAGCAGAGGGGGCTTCCCGCTCAGTCCCTGCCTGGTTTCTCCACGTCTTGAAACCCGAGCATCTTCAGCAATTGGGAGTATTCTCAGGTTCTGACGTGCAACAGCATCAGCGACAATAGCTTTTATGGTTTGTAGGCCTTCGCCCCACCCCACCCCCCACCCCCGGCTGACAACTCATAGGGAAGTGACCTACCCCCGACACTGGGAAGTTCACTTAACATGCTTATGGCCTTTTGGGCTGCCTTTTTCTCAACCATGAAAGGAACAGTTTTATAGAGGGTGGGCAGGATCCCCGGAGGCCCACCGCCTTCTATTCCAAACAGGCACCAGGTTCGTTAGCAAGGTCCGATACAGCATGAAAAGATGGTGTATCAACTGTTTCCTCATAAAAGGCATGTTGGGTAAAGTGGCACAGAGAGGAGACACTACTTAACTTTCTATAAACCAAAATCGTTTTCCATGAGTGTTACATGGCCTTGTCCTCCATATATCTCCTCACTCCCAGTGGGCTTGGTAGGGCAGCTCAACCTCTGTGCCCAGCCCAGGGCCAAGGAGTAATGAGGTTGCTCTCCCACCTACCATACCTACCGCTCAGGTTGGGCCCCCGACGACGGGCTCCAGGGGACTGACCTCTTGTCATTAGCTCTTTTCAAGCCACCTCTGTCTGCTTTGAGAGCCTCAATCTAGGCAAACAGTGTTTCCCTCCAGTGTAGCATTTTGTAGGAGACAAATGTGCATGGCTTACCCTGGGGGCATGACTGCCCAGCCCTGAAACAAGCTTAGTCATTTTCATTTATTTTATTTCTTGTCATTTATGCCTCTTATGAACTGTTCTCCGGGCTTTAAAGCCTCCCGGAAGCTCACTAGCATAGCGTTTGGCTTTTCTCAATGTTTTTCCTTAAGAACCCTGACTGTACAAAAATCTTACCACATTTGCCTTCAAGTGGCCCAGGGAGACGCTTCTGTCTCCTTTCTCTCATCCCCTGTTGATTGCTTTACCATTTTATGGACTCAATTTACATTTTGGAGCAAATCTACATCTGACCTGGGTCACTCAGCCAAAGCCTCTCCTACCTGAGAAGGATCATGTCCAGCTAAGGGGACTAGCAAAGCCACCAAAGCCTCCTGCCAGCTCCAAGGTCCATGTTGAAGTAACCTCTTGATTCACTTCTCGGTGTACACTGCTCCCTGGCCCAGAGATGCAGACATCAGGCTCAGACTCTCTCAGACCCAGTTCCTCCAGTAATGTCTGTCCTTCCTGGGTTGTCTGTCAGTCCCTGATATCCACAGGGACCTCACTGGATGACAACCAAGTGTCCTAAACGGCTCCTATGAGCCAGTCCATAAGAACTGAGTTTCCTCCCACTGCCCCAGGCTATGCAGCCTTTGTCTCTAGGAGGGGTGGAGAGTTTTGTTACTCAGTTTCTCTGCTTCCACAGCACTCGGACTGATTTCATCTGCTCTCCCCCACCCCTCTGGTCACACATCTCATGAGCCAGGCTGTGACCGGATCTCTCATTGTTTGTTTAAAAGTCCAACTCAAGCAGTTAAGAAGCTGAGTTCTCCCTACCATTTACTTCCCCATCTGCATATTAGTTATGGATTTTTCCCTTCCTTTCTATTAAAAGTTAGACAAGGGGCTGGAGAAATGGCTTAGTGGTTAAGGCACTTGCCTACAAAGCCAAAGGACCTAGGTTCGATTCCCCAGGACCCACATAAGCCAGATGCACAAGGGGGTGCACACATCTGGAGTTTGTTTGCAGGGCTGGAGGCCCTGGTGAGCCCATTCTGTCTCTCTCTCTCTCTCTCTCTCCCCCCCCACCTATTTCTCGCTCTCTCAAATAAAGAAAAATAATAATAAATAATAAATAAATAAATAAAAGTTACAGCTGGAGAGATGGCTTGGCGATTAAGGCGCCTGCCTGCCAAGCCTAAGAATGCCAGTTCCAATCTCCAGGTCCCATGTTTAGCCAGACGCAAAAAGTAACACAAGGGAGCAATGCTGAACTTGACCACAAGAGGGCGCATGTGTCTGGAGTTTGTTCACAGCATCTGGGAGGCTTCTGGTATGCCCATTCTCTCTCTCTCTCTTTCTACCTCTCTAGTTCTCTCTCTTTCTGTCTCTCTCAAATAAAAAAATTAAATAAATAAATAAATAAAAGTCAGACAAGGGAATCTTCTTTGTCTTGTTTCTCCTTTAGTTTCTTTTCTTTTTTAATCCAATTTACTTGTCAAATCAGAGATTACTGCAGTGACACCCCCAGCCCTATGTCCTTTCCTGTTGGGATTTAAAGTTAACTTTTAACCCATACCACACCTGCCTTAGTGGCAGAGTGCAAATCTCCAGCAGTAGATATCTTCTACATGCTGTCTCCATATATTCTCTGCTGTTTGTTTTCTTCTCAGTAAGGCAACATCACTTTATGCCACCTCCATACACCATGTCAGCAGCTCTAACTCCTCCCTGCTCTTTCCTAAATAGGATAAGCTCAATGCTCTCGTTAATGTGTAAACTCCTTTGAGGACTAGCCTTTGTAACCAGTCTCCAGGTGTGCTCTCCTTAAGTTCCTTAGTCAGTTACCTACAACTTGATCTTTTTACCTATAACCTGGACAATAAACATCCAGGTGTGCTCTCCTTAAGTTCCTTAGTCAGTTACCTACAACTTGATCTTTTTACCTATAACCTGGACAATCAACAGATGTCCTTTCTCTAATAAAAGACTTTTCAACTGTGCACAGCTCCAGCTGGAGCTTGTCCTGTGAAGTCACTCAAAACACAATTTGTCTGAGGTCATGTTCTTGTGTCACAGTCCCATAAGTCACTCCTGGTCCAATGCTGGGAGTCCCACTTCTACATCTTCCTATTGTAATGCCTCAGTTTCATGTTTGAACACACATAGCAGGGGCCAAGGAACCACCATGATGGCTTGTTGGCAATCCTTTCCCACACATGCTACTCTTAAAGACTTGCTCTAGTCCTTCACCTGTTTTCAGGGTGTCCCCATATCCACATGGCAGGCCTCACTCATCAAAGACGCCTGCCACCCCATACCACCAGGAAGACAATAGCCACCCTTGGACACCACTGCCCCCACAGCCACTTTGAGACAGCTCAGCCTTGGCCGCATCTCCTATCAATGTGGGAGAGAGCTCTGTGGGATTAGAACACCCACACCAACAGCTGTCAAACCTTGGGTTCTTGCCCATATTAGCAAAGAGTTGAGAATACAGGCATATGCAAAGGGTGAATTATGATACTTGTGTTAGGGAGAGTTAGGATTTATGATAGCAGGAAAGCCCAAGCCAAAAGAAGTTCACCACCAATACCCTGGCCGGGAAAAGGGCCGGGAGACTGAGAAAGTGTCTCTCATATAAAGGTCTCTCTCTGGGAAAGAAGCCTCTGGGGAAAGGGGAAGGATGACCTAAGAGAGGTTAAACATGTGTTTCAGGCCCATTTATATGAATCAGGCATGTAATTAGAATGAGCCTTATATCCAGAGTCAGGTGTGTAGGGCGAAACCCGATTGTTTGGTGGGCCCGAGAGGAACACTGGCTCAGGAAGGGACCATCCAGGAGGCGAGTTCCGTGAAGCTGAAAAAGAAACTGGACGCTGTGGCTGGGGAGGACTAGGAGATTGCTGCTTGTGGCCATCTTGGATGAGTCTGAATCAGACACGAGTTCGAGTCCTGCTGATGCAGGGCCCTCTGGTGAGGTCTAGCCTTCTAGAGGTTTCAGGACCATTCCTCAGGACAAAGAACTAGATGCCCCATGACAAACAGAAAGAAATTCAAAGATGCAGAGAAAACAAAGAAAACTGGTTTATTATGAACAAAAGCACCTGACAGATGGGAGGATCCCAGAGCTGGGAACGCGTCTAAGCAAGCTCCAGATCTGGGACTTCTAGAAACATGTTTTATTTATTTGAAAAAGGCAGACAGACTAAAAGAGTGAGCATAGGTGTGCCAAGGTTTTATACACATGATGAATCTGGTTCTGAAAGGTTAATAACTCACCAGAAGCACCAGGACATGCTGACCTGAACAGACAAGCCTAAGCTCAAGGACTGTTGTCACCAGGCCCACTTGGAAAAAGAGACAGCAAGGGATACGAGCCTGTTTCCATTTTTAACTGCCCCATTCTTCTCCTGCCTATGTTCCTTTAAAAATCCAACCCAGCTGGGCTTGGTGGTGCACGCCTTTAATCTCAGCACTCGGGAGGCAGGGGTAGGAGGATCGCCATGAGTTCGAGGCCACCCTGAGACTACATAGTGAATTCCACATCAGCTTGAGCTAGAGTGAGACCCTACCTCAAAAAAAATCCAACCCAGCTAAGTCTGGACACAGCAGCCTCCCAGTCCCGTGGAGAGAGGTTGTTGTCCTTCACTGTCCCTTATTGTCCGTCACTGTCCCTTACTCTGACAGAATCAAGAACAACCTGTGCTATAGAAGTCATCTTCTCCTTTCATTTCCACGTGACCTGAGTTGGTCCCAGTCCTGGTTCTGGTCCAGCAGGTTCCTCATCTTCTTATTGGTCCCTCTTGTCACAGAGCCTTTTCAGCAGTGGGTGTTTCCATCCTTTGGATCTGTCTGCTGTTGGGTTTGCAGATCTGCTTGGTGTAGGGGGGCTTCCTTGATCCCTTCCCATGTGCATCATGAGAATACAAAAAAAAGGCCAGCTTGCCTCAGGTGAGTCCAGCAACAGGATGCCCCTATCTCCACTTCCCCAATTCCCAGATGCTCAGCATGGCATCCCAGGAGGGTGGATATGAGCTTTACATGTGTGCCACACAAGCTTATCCTGTGGGCACTGGGCCATTCACCTGGGTGCCCAAGGCCATAGCCACTTGGTTATGGTACCTGTGTGCCCTCTTAGCAGGATGCTGAGCTCCAATGCAGCAGCAGACCTCCCATCAGGGCCGGGTAGGATCACCATCTGACTTGAGCAGCAATGAGCTCTGTCAGTTGCACATAATCACAGCACGGTTGGTGTGACAGCACCACGTGAGTCTCACAGCCAGAGCAAGCAAGGCGGCATCGGTGTGTCCGTGGGCCAGTCCCTAGATCACTCACTACCTACCAGAAAAAAAGTTCTAATCCATGTCATTTTGCTCCTAATCCATGTTACCTGTCTCAGGGACATGCCAAAAGGCACACTGTGTCACAGGGGTGGCTTCAGTGGACACGCACCCACCCGTGGATCAACCTCAGTTGCTTGTCTCAGCACCCACTGCAGGTGCCAGGCAGTCACTCCTCCCCAACTTCTGTCTTTTGCTGACCCCTGGGTGTCATTTGTGTAGTGTTAACTACTTTGTATAACAAAGGTCTATTCACTCTACATAGGGCACTGACAACAGACAAAAAAAAAAAAAAAACTTCCTGGCTGGAAAATGGCTTAGCAGTTAAGGCATTTGCCTACGAGGCCTAAGGACCCCAGATGAATTCCCCAGGACTCACGTAAGCCAGCTGCACAACGGAGCACACATGTCTGGAGTTTGTTTGCAGTGGCTGGAGGCCCTGGTGTGCCATTCTCTCTGCCTCTTCCTTTCTCTCTCAATCTCAATCTCAAATAAATAAATAAATAAAATATTCTTTTCAGCCATGCCTTTAATCCCAGCACTCAGGAGGCACAGGTATCACCATGAGTTCAAGGCTATCCTGAGACTACATAGTGAATTCCAGGTCAGCCTGGACCCTACCTCAAAAAAAAAAAAAAAAAAAAAAAAAAAAAAAAAAAAACAAAAAATATATAAAATATGTTTTTAAAAAAACTTCCTCTCAAGTCTAGCTTAGCAAACCAGTGAGTCAGTGAGTTTATTGTGGTTACTTACAGAAGCATGGATGGCTCAAAGGCAGCCATATCACTCAAATGCCCACCCGAGAGTCCCTAGAGTTCACTGTGTGATGTGTAGGCAGGCCTAGTGAATCTTGCAAGTTCCAGGAGCTTCCTGAACCTCGTGAGGTGTTCACGGCCTGAGCCTGGTTACTTCCTGAGCTTCACAAGCCTGTGTTTCAAGTTGGAACTTCCCAGTGAGTCCAGGATGGAATGTTTCCTTTGGAGGAAGTTGCTGTTCAACAGTAGGTATATAAACTAGGTATGCAAATCAAATGCTCACTGATAAGAAACCATAAAGAAATTTATTTTAAAACAATTCTTTGTCTGTATATATCATCCTGCTGTTGTAGAAATTTTCTGGAAAGATCACTCCAATGCCATTATGAGTGGAAGCAGAGGAGTTTATTTACCCAGAGACCAAAGAGCTTGAGATAGCTCTCCAAAGAGCTTGAGATAGCCCTGCAAAGAAGCTCTGGCCCCGAGCTGAGACTTTATTTCCATTTTATAGTTTTCATAGCCAAGAGGAGGGGTAAGTGAACAAACAAGATGTAGCAATTTGCATATCAATCATTTCTATAGTCAAGCCACCCTAACAATGAATTCCATTTTACATTGTTTTAGCCTAAATTTTCTTTTTTGTCGTCCCTCTGGGCCCTTTCTGGACCATTTCCTCTTTGGGATTTTTCCATCTGCTGACAAAGATAAGTTTAGCTCCTCAGCAATTAACTTTTACAGTAACTCAGTGAATCAGTTCAACTTTTAGCTTCTTTTCTACCATATTCTCTCCTCTTTATCATTATAACACCTTATGATTTTTGTATGTGATGGCTGGTACACCTCTATATCACCTGTATTTTAACACTAGGTATACAAATCAAACACTGACTGAAAACAAATCATAAAAAAATTTATTTAAAAACAATTCTTTAGTGTACATATCATTCTACCACTTATTAAAGACAAAAACAAATTTATATGCTAATGAGAATTAAGTCATGACTGACATTGAATACTGCAGGATGCAGTAGCTCACCTTGGGTGTCTTTCAAAGTTGATCAATATTTTGATTTTATAATCACCAATGCTGAGAACACTGCTTCACATAAACATATCACAAAAAAGATATTTAAAGCCATTTTAAAAAATTGTTGGAACTACTTTCTGAATCTGAAGCCAAAATTCATTTAATGATTTGTTATGAAGCTCAAGTTAGCGACTCAAAAACGCAGTTTTTAAAATCAAACATTCTAACACAATGCAATCTAAAGATATGCTAATTTGGTACTTAAATGCTGAGGAATGACATTAGGAAAATATTACAACTCTTTGTTTCCCATAATTAAACCATTATGCTCCTTTAGATGAGAAAATATGTGTGTACAGTCAGAGCCCTGTAAATCATAACATATGACCATCTAGAACAGTCTGAGCCCCTGTGCTTCGGGCAGTGCTCGCTGGCGTTGCATAGTGTGGTGGCATTTGCAGAGTAAAGGGTGAGTGTCAGTCTTATGTTCAGAACCAAGGCTGCAGAGAGAGTGCTGGTAGAAGCACCTTGGATCCTTTAACTTTTGATTTTGAATTAATTTCTGGTTGTTTCACATTCAGAAGTCTTTTACTGCTTGCAAACTTCTTTCGGTCCCACTGTTAATTTCATGTGACCCACCCTTTAAGAAGCTGTGCTCTAGAGAGGCAGGAAATCAAGACCAAGGAGGAAGTAAAATCCTGGAGTTTTGTCTCCAAGTAGAGCTGCTTGCAAAACCTTATCCTGTTTGCTAAACCTTATCTTGAAATGCAGCTGCTTACAAAAATCCCCCTTTGTCTAATTGCTCTTCCCCTTCTGTAAACCAGCTTGCTGCTAAAGCTGTTGCAGAAATTCTCTGGAAAGATCACTCCAATGCCAGTATGAGGAGTTTATTTACCCGGGGGCCAAAGAGCTTGAGATAGCTCTCCAAAGAAGCTCTGACCTGAAGCTGAGATTTTATTTTCATTTTATAGTTTTCATAGTCAAGGGAGGGGGTAAGTGAACAAACAAGATGTGGAAAATTTGCACATCAATCATTTCTGTAGACAGGCCACCCTACAATGAAGTCTATGTTACTTTGTTTTGGTCTAAACTGTCTGTCCTTCTTATCGTCCCTCTGGGTCCTTTCTGGACAGTTCTTTTTGGGATTTGTCCATCTGCTGACAAAGATAAGTTTAGCTCCTCAGCAATTAACTCTTAGTGAATCAGTTCAACTTTAGTTTCTTTTCTACCACAAAGTTTCCTGATCATGGCCTCAGTCATGTACACAGAAGATTTTAAACCCATCAATGACAGACAAGGTCAGAAAGGAGGCTGTCTAGACATCCCGAGTGACTGGGGATCTAGACTCAGGCTTTGGAAGTTATTCCCCGGAGTCTATGTCGACAGGAATAATCTGATTCCCTGCTCTGCCTCCAGTGCCTGTTTTGTTAGCGGCGGTTTTTTCTGACACTAGATAACACGAGGCATTGAGATGAGATGCAGACTCTGTGATCCTCTCACTGTCTCCTGGAAAGGAAAACAGAGCCAAATGAGCCCAGGCTAACAGACCCCGAGCTGCTGGACCACACCATTCCTTAACCTGAATCCTGCTAGTCAACTGCTCTGGATTTCCAGTCACATGAGCCATTAAGATTCCTTGTTCTTCAAGCTGATCATGTTGGGCTTTCAATTATTTGCCACCAAAAAACACAGCCTGACTTATTCATAATCACCGAAGGAGGACTAGGACCCTCGAATGATGACATCATGCCCATTATGACAAATGTTATGTTTAAAATGCTTAAGTAGAAATGTCACTGCAGGGGCTGGAGACATGGCTTAGCAGTTAAGGCGCATGCCTGTGAAGCCTAAGGACCCAGGTTTGATTCTCCAGGTCCCACATAAGCCAGATGCACATGCTGGCGCGTGTACCTGGAGTTCGTTTGCAGTGGCTAGAGGCCCTGACATGCCCATTCTCTCTGTCTTCCCCACACTCTAATAAATAAATTTTTAAAATAAAATAATATATTAAAAAATAAATGTCACTGCAGGAAAAATAAAATGGGTCTTTGTTGCTGGTATAGATAAGAAGTCAATGTGAGGACAGCACATCAAAGAAAATCTTCCCTGTGACTCAGAGTCTAGAGACGGAAAAGAGTGAAGAGATGCGCTAAGTCCATCACTCGGAACCTCACGTGAGGAGCCACACTGAGGAAGCATCTCACTGCCAAGTTGAACATAGTCCAACAAAACTGTCACAAGTCCACAAAACTATCCCAAAGCTTTCCCTTCCAGCTCAAAACCCTTACTTAGTCATACTTAGACATCCATTAACTTTACTCTTCAGAGTGAATCCTATTACTCTTTCCTCAAAAATCTTGAATAACTCACCAACAACCTTTTAAGATGTCTTTTATGAAAGGCCTTCTCAAACAAAGGCCAAACTACCTTTCACACCTCCCCTCTCTCAGTGTATGTATGATAGTCTACAGAAACACCATTCATGTGGAGCTACATGACCCTGCGGGAGGGGGGGTCACAGGTCTGGAAGAGAAAGCTAGAATGAATGTCAGAGTGTTGTTATAAATTGAAGGCATTAGTCTGAAATCATAGATTTAGATAGACGGGTGGCAAATGATGCATGGTAGATAGGTAGATAATATACAGATGATTGATAGATGGTAGATAAATGACAGATAATTGATAGATGTGTGTGTCAGAGAGAGGGTGAGAAAAGTGCAGGTATAACCATCTCTCCGTATCTGCAGTGTGTCGGTTCTAGGAGCCCCCTCCCATAAATACAAATTTTGGGGATTCTAAAGTTCCTCATACAAAATGTTATAATATTTGCATTGAACCTGTGTGTGTCCTGTACACTTTGTCATCTCTACATTTCTTACAACTCACACCCTAGGATGTATAAATGCTCTGTAAACAGTTGTAACACTGTGTTGTTTAGGAAGCAATGATGAGAAAAGGCCTATACATGTTCTGTACAGGTGCAACTTTTTAAATCAATTATTTTACATCTATGTTTGGTTGAATCTGCTGATTGCAACCCATGGACACAAAGAGCTGATTATGAATACAGCAGGATATATTCTCTGCTGACAGGAAGTAGTAACAATACCTGGTCTGCTGAAGATACCATAGACTCTCACATCATCATATTTATTTGTCCCTAGACCTTGGGTTTCCTACATTAAAATCTTGGTGGTACAACTTCCGCCAATGCCAGAGGTCAGAGGTAATGGGCAACATGTGGTGGAGACCTCCGGGACCTCCAGGCAGCGGTGGGCAGGAATGAGGTGTCTGCGCCAGAAATGCCCCACAGCACCCCAGGAAGCCTGGCAGGGCCAGGGAGCTCCATGGGGCCTGCTTCATGCCACCCACCAACCTAGAGCCCTCCAAAATGAACCGCAAAAGCCGGGCGTGGTGGCGCACGCCTTTAATCCCAGCACTCGGGAGGCAGAGGTAGGAGGATCGCCGGGAGTTCGAGGCCACCCTGAGACTACATAGTTAATTCCAGGTCAGCCTGGACCAGAGTGAGACCCTACCTCGCAAAACAAACAAACAAACAAACAAACAAAAAAAAAGTGAACAAAATGAACCACAAGAAAGGAAACAAGGACCTCGAAAGCCCCCGGCTGCACAAATGATAAGCTGTCTGCATCAACAGCATCAACGTCCACAGAAAAATCTGTTGTGGGATGTGTGCAGCTGACTGTATTTCCTAGTGCTGCAAACTTGAACAGGATCAAGTTGAAGGGCAAGCAGTGTAGAATATAGCGAGCAATGACCACGGACTTGGAAGCTGCTTTTATCTCTAATGACCCCACCTTAGAAGCGGGCCGCAGGGCATCAAAACAGAGACGTCACAAGGATTTTTCCAGTGCTCATATGGAGAACTTTGCAGTGAGGTTCCATCTGAGCTGTTGATGAGTTGAAGGTCCTGAAGATACACATTAATTTTTCCTCGGCTCAGTCAAAAGGAGGTCTTCATTCTGTGGTGTCCAGGGTAGCGGGGAGTATAGCAGAGAGAAGGGCTCGTGTCTTCTCTTGCGGCTATCAAAATTCCACAAGATTTTGGTTCCCATGTGTTGATTCCTACTCTGAGCTGTGAACATGGAAGTGAGAATTCACAGTAGATGTGACACTGGTGGCTGTTTTCAGTGCAGACTTGGAAAGACCTGTCACTACACGCTCAGCGGCCCCACAGCAGCAGCCAATGCTCAGTGGCCACTGGACCTTCAAAACACTTGTAGATCCACTCATGCGAGAGGTCACTCATTTCTGTTTACTCCAACTTCTTCCACTGCTTCAACATACCACATCATAGCCTCGTGAAGTGTTTGGATTTTAGGAAGAAGTTCTGACATGTAGATATCCGTAGTCCTGTTTTCAAACTGAATCATTGATGAGGCATATGTTGAAGTGACTGCTTACGCTTCAATGAGCTTTTTAGCACGAATCTTTGCACAGCTCCTTGATTATAAGATGAGACACCTTAGACAAGAAGGTGGTTAGCCCAATCCTTGGCTCAGCAGTTTTTGTTTGTTTGTTTGGTTGGTTGGTTGGTTGGTTGGTTGGTTTTGGTTGGTTTTCCGAGGAAGGGTCTCACTCTGGCTCAGGCTGACCTGGAATTCACTATGTATTCTCAGGGTGGCCTCGAACTCTTCGCAATCCTCATACCTCTGCCTCCCGAGTGCTGGGATTAAAGGCAGTTTTGTTTTGTTTTGTTTTGTTTTGTTTTGTTTTGTTTTGTTTTGTTTTGTTTTGTTTTGTTTGATGTTTCATATCTAGAATGTCTTGGTCAGATGAATGGGTGCTGAAGGGAATTTCAGGATGTATTTGTGGACCTTGGATGACAAAAAGTGTTGGTGTTAATGAGTATCGTGACTGGATTAAAGAGGAACTAGATAAAACAGTGGCCCATGAACTGAAAACTGGGGTGTTGTACTACATCCCATATTCAGTGGTTGGAAAAAAGAAGGTAACGCAGAGTCCACACACACCCTCCTGGGAATACTACGCCAGGCCTCAGCGGAGAGCTCATCTTGTCATGCAATTGATTGAAAATGAGAGCAGCATGGAATTTATGCTACTGTTGCAGAAGTTTTCTGGAAAGATCACTCCCATGCCAATATGAGTGAAAGTAGAGGAATTTATTTACCCAGAGGCCAAAGAAGCTCTGGCCCCGAGCTGAGATTTTATTTCCATTTTATAGTTTTCATAGCCAAGGGGTGGGTAAGTGAACAAACAAGATGTGACAATTTGCATCTCAATCATTTTATTTTGTTTTAGCCTAAACTGCCATTTTTTTTTTCAACGTCCCTCTGGGCCCTTTCTGGAAAGTTCCCTCTTTGGGATTTTTTCTGCTAACGAAGATAAGTTTAGTTCCTCAACAATTAACAGTTCTTACAGTTACTCAGTAAATCAATTTAACTTTTAGCTTCTGTTTTTTACCACACTACAGGTTTTCAATAAACTACGGAGTCTGGCTGGCACTGTGTCATCTCAGAAGTTCCAGTCGCATATGTGGAGTCAGATATTGGTTTCCACATACGGGTTTTTGAAATCCATTTCAAATGTCTCTTGCAAAGACCTCCGGCCTTTAATAAAGCAATGAGTATAACTACTACCGTGCAGAAATGATGGGTGGATGCCCTGGTCAACTCTGTTATACCTGCACTCAGCGTGAATAATGAAGGTGGAACACTGGAGAACTTAAATCCTGACGTGCGACTAATTCTTGAAGAAAGAACCTGGTTTTTGAACATGGAAAATCTTCTTCCAAGTCACAGACATGCTATGATTGTCAGTTGCTTAAGAGCCATAAGGGTTCTTCAGAAGAATGGACACGTGTCAAGTGACCCGACTCTTTTCAAGTCTCATGCTGAATATGGCCACTTTGTGGACATCAGGATAGCAGCTTTGGAAGCAGTCGTTGATCATACTAAAGTGGACAGGAGTTGTGAAGAACTTCAATGGCTACTTAATATGATTCAGACTGCTCCTGCACCCAGTGTAAGACATAAGATTCTAAACACGCTGACTGAGAACCCTTCATTTACAAAGAACATGGAGTCTCCCTTATGCATGAAGCCCTGGTGGACTCGCCCTGGAAGCTTGTGAATTCTGATACTTCACATGACTGGAGGTTACAGTGTGGTACTGTGGACTTGTACTTCAGTACAAGTAGACCTTCTATTTACCCTTGCCAGAGAGTCAGCTGGTTCTTAATTTAAAGGAGAAAAAAAGCCATCTTGAATCCTACCATAATGCCAGAGGCCGTAACAGGTGACCAAGAAGCTGCGAGTAATCCAAGGAGCCGTGCACAACTAGGTGGGTTACGGACGCTGTGCGTGAGAGCCAGGCCTTCATTTCCCATCATCTGAACATGCCAGAAAGGCCATCCACGCCAGGTAAGGAACAGTCACCTTTGGAAATGAGCAGGCACGGGACGCCTGTGGCTCCTGTCGGTGTTTGCTGAGGAGTCGGGAGTCCTTGAGCACGAGAAGAAGAAGCCCAAGCATAGATACCGCAGGACGCCAGGGAGAGGGACAGGGAGCCCTTGGCCTTCTCCACCCCACCCACCCCATCCCCAGCAGCCTCTCTACACACTCCTCTTCCCTCTCTGAGCATGTCAAGCCCAGCCGGCCTCGATGAGTAACTATAAACAGACAGGGACAAGATCTGACTTGTGTAGAACCCGGTAATGCGTTCCAGTTGTAGGCACCTGACTTACAGTATTTATGTACTGGCGGGTTCGGGATGAACTGTGGCAACCCTTGCTGCCTCCTTACTGCACGTGAACACAGCCGACTCAGTTTTGCGCAAGCCTTCATGTCCATTGGCAGCCACACCACGTCTCCATGTGTTCTACCACTCACATATGTGTGATGACATCATGGGGCAAAATTGTGTTTTAAACAGAGCAAACTGCCAGATCTGTGACACCTGTTCTTCCCCGTGAACTTGCTGAGGAGACAGGCTTTTCTGTAGAATGTCCCCTGTTCTTCTTCTGTGTTGCTGTGGAAACTAAGACCCATCGGTCATGAACAAAGAATAGATTTCCTTTTTCCCTAAAGTACCAAAAATTTTGGAAGACATTTCTTTATCATTAAAAATGACAAGATTCTTTATTATTTTTTTTTTTACTTTAGAGAGAGCAAGAGACAGAGAGAGAGAGAGAATTAGCATGCCAGGGCCTTGGTCAGTCAAACTCCAGTCACTTGCACCACCTCACGGTCATGGGAATCCTTGTGACTGTCTCACTTTTGTGCATCTGGCCTATGTGGGATCTGGAGAGTTGAACAAAGGTCCTTAGGCTTTGCAGACAAGCGCCTTAACTGCTAAGCCATTTCTCCAGCCTGTGACAAGATTCTTATTCCCAGAATAGATGCTGCAAAAGGGATCCAAAAATATTGGACTTTTAAGCCGGGCGTGGTGGCCCATGCCTTTAATTCCAGCACTTGGGAGGCAGAGTTAGGAGGATCACCGTGAGTTCAAGGCCACCCTGAGACTACACAGTGAATTCCAGGTCAGCCTGAGCTAGAGTGAGACCTTACCTCGGAAAAAAAAATTATATATATATATATGTATGTATGTATGTGGGGGGTGTGACTTTTAAATATACTGATAGTTGCATTTAACTTGTTTAATAAAGAACTTTTTAAATTCAAAAAAAAAAAAAAAAAAAAAAAAAAGCTCTTCGTGGCTCTCTTGGAGTTCTGCTAAGTAAAATGTCAAGCACCAAACGTGTCATCAACAGTGATTTATCTTTGCCTCTCCATCAGGGCTGGACCAACTCTTGTCTCTCCTGCAACACTTGGAATATGCAGGGAGAATTAACACCTCCCGCCTCGTATGCCCACGGAAGACCACCCACAACCTTGGGTAACATCCGTGCACTGTTCTTTGTGCTGGTGATAGTTGTCACAAGCCCATCTCACACCGTTGGGAGTCTTTGTGTGCAGGACCTCCACCGTCATCTAGCACAGGGACTGGAAAATATTAGGTGCTCATAGAAGTGTTTTAAATTGGAAGGACTACTTCTGCAGAGGCAGACCCTGGTCCTGACCTCATGAGCACTGGAGCTAGCCAATAAAGCCATGCTTTCCTCGGGAATCCAGGACAGACATGAGCCCTCTTTCTGCAGAATAGTCCATGCGGTTGGACAGGTGAGGTGATTCTCCTGCTCACGGGGTGCTGCTCAGAGGTGCTTTGCTTGATGCACTGTTTTTGCTGTACAACAGCCTCTCTTTGCTTTGTGCAGGAGGAAGGGAAGCAATGAAAATAACAGTCAAGCTGTGATGACAGCTTGGCATATAGCAATTTCATGGCTTTGAAACATTTCATCCTGCAGAGAGGCTGCATAAGAAGTTCCAAATTGAAACATAGTCCCAGAAAGTAAACAAGGCTCAGGAAATTACTGAAACTTACAAGATTCACCAGGCCCCTCCCAGAGGTGACGGGAGGAGTAAGGACTGCTTGGGAGAGGAGACGCTCCACCCAGCTGAGCTCAGGTGTGCAGTGAGCTCTGAAGATGCAGCTTCTGTGAGTCATCACCCATGCTAAGGTTGCTTTGTAGTGATGCAGCTGCCTTTGAGTCATCCACACTCCTGTACTCCTGTAAGTAACACCTCACACACACCCTTGTAAGTAGCCCCAGTAAACTCATTGGCTCTCCAAGTTGGACTACATTGCTCATCATTAGTTTGGTCTGTGGTCGGTGCCCTATCTGAGGATGAATAGACATTTGTTTGCATCTCCCTGGGAAAAATTAATGCAACCCAATTTTTGTGGAGTCTGGCCAAGGAAGTCTAAATAACAAGTGCTGGAATGAACATATACAGGCTCCCAGGGAACTGAGGGAAACTCCTGCCCTGGATGTGGGATGATTGGTTTGTCCAGCCATGGTCCCTGCTCAACCTGAGCTGTCAGGGAAACTACTGTATTCAACATACATGGTCTAAACCATAAAGCTACACTATGCAGTGCATTGTACCAAGTCCAGAATGTCAAGTGGCTGAAACATTTACAGACAGAAATGCTAAGATATACTAACCATCCACTCAGGGTAACACTCATTAGTGAAGAGAACTGTTGTAATATCACATCTTGTGCTGTTCTCTGGTAAAGATAGTGAGTGCCTTTGTCTGAACTCTTTACATGTGTGGAATTGTCTTGCCGAAGGCTGTCCAAGCATTGCCAATCCTACAGAGGACTAAAGGCAGACAGGAGTGATGACACAGCTTCACCACGTCACTGTGGGCTCTGCCTGCTTTCCCCTGTCTGGATTCACACCTGTGAAGCTGCCCCAGCTACGTTTCATTAGTCAGGAACATCCAGAGAAGCAAGCCAATATGGCATGCATGACTAGAGAGATAGGTATTTAAAGAATTAGTTGGATTATATAGCCCATCAAACCCAAAACTGACAGAGCCTTCAGGCTGGAGACACAAGAAAGCTGGTGTTGCAGTTCAAGTCCAAAGGCCATTTTCTGGCAGTGTTCCCTGCTGCTTGGGGATCAAGGGGTCTTCCTGCGGTTCTATTCAGGCCTTCATCTGATTGGCTATGGCCCATGCATGTTATGGAAAGCAATCTGCTTTGCATACTGTCCACCAGGTCAGGTGTTAGTCACATCTAAAACGATTCCAATAGAAGCACCCAGAATAATGCTTGACCATACATCTGCACACTTAGGGTCACAACAAGTTGACACATAGAATTAACATAGAAAACATTTTCCTCTTCTTGCAATGCCAGTGGCCCCAGAATCACATGGCTTTTCTCTCCTCTTGGCTGTGGTGCCCCCTCTTGGATCCTCTGATTTTTCTGCCCCCAAGTCGGGCAGAAGAGAGAACCAGTCTCCCCATCCCCCACTAAAAGCAGGAAAGCCAACAGTGCCATTTTATCCACAAGGTTTTCTACTAACTATAGCCAGAAACAAACAAGGTATAACAAATGCAACACCGGAGTTCAGAGGTTAGAAATCCATGCTGGGCTCTTCCCATCCTGCCTCACTGAGAGAGCAACAGGAAGTGTCAGGCAGCTTTTGTGTGTCTCTGTCCTCGGAGGTAAATCTTTTCTAAACATTGGTCTCTGAATACTGCAGGCCCCAACTGGGCCAGACAGAAGCCAATGCCAGGGTCTTTTATGCCAGAGGATTGTGTGCATTTTGGGGGAGCTTTTCAAGTGCCCTCTCCGGCCTCTTGCTTGTAAGAATATTCCCCTGGGACATATTCTACTTGAAGGCTTTCTCTAGAGAGGAATTTATAAAACTCTTTGGAACACTATGTATTTGAAAGATTTTTAACTGGGCAAAAAATGAAAGTCACCTTTTCTCCTCCATCACCCCTTACCCCATAGAAGAATAATCAAGAATTTCACCTCTTCTGAAAAAGAAAGAGCAGTGGTGTGCCCAGGTTGCCTGCTGGCCCAGCCCTTCCTCCTAGAGCCAGTGTGTTCAGTGTCCCCTGACTGCTGTCCCTGCTTGCACTGCTTTCCATGGCCAATCAGGTGAAGCTGTGGACATTATGGCTATCACGCTCCTCCCCTTTACTAGTTTGGAATCATTTAGGACTTTTATTGTTTGCATTTATTTTTCTTATATTAATCATTTAGTTCTTTTACTATTCATATTCCAGAGAGGGGAAGCACAGGATGGGAATGTTTGGAGAGTGCCTGCCGGGTCCATTTCTCAAGTGTTCCTTCTTTTGCATCATCTCATAGACGAGTCTAGTGTCTCCAGCATGCTCCACCCCTCTGATCTGCCAGCTCCCCCTGCCTCTCCCTCATCTTCTCTGTCTCCAGCATGTTCCAGGCCCTGGAGGGTGTGATTAGTGCTGGGGAAGCAAAAGGAAGAGCAGGCCCTCCTCGCCATCACAGCCACAAGCAGCTCTGAGAAACGGCTAAGTGAGGATGGAGTTGTGGGACTGTGTTTCTGCAAACACTGCACAAGGCATGGTTCTGATCACAGAGACACATGCAGTGAGTGAGTGAGTCCTGGATCCACCCTCTCTCGACCCCCAAGAACATTGGCAAGTCACCTCACCCATCTGAGCATCTGGTTTTTGCCCTGCAAAATAAGCATAGCTGTGATTTGTAATTATTATTGTGAGGTGGGCACAAGATCATGTGTCTAAAAGCGCTGTGCTCAGCTCCTGCCATGCAAACCTCCAGGAATGTGTGACACTTAATTCCTTCATGGGTAACAAAGAAACCAGAATACCTCCTACCTCATAAGCTTAATTAAATGAATGAGTGCATGTCTAACACATAGAACAGTCTCTCCCACAAGGAGGACTGAGGAGATACCTGCTCTGTGGAGGGATGATGATGCCAGGGCTGGGTTAGGAGGCAGCAAACTGGCAGCTTCCAGCTGCAATTCTCATGTGCATGAGCCTAACCTGACTACATTGTAAATGTGAGCACCAATGATGTAGTCATAAATACATTACCATATCTCCACATGTGACACGCTTAGTAACGGATGCCCTGCACCAGGAACCAGAAAACTTCTCGTAAAGAGCCAGGTAGCAAATATTTCAGGCCACGGTCTCTGTCTCAGCTATTCAACTTGACCATTAGAATACAGATGTAGCTGGGGACGATATGGAAATGAACAGGTGAGGCTGGGTTCCAACGTTGCTCTATTACAAGACGGGTGGCAGACCAGTTTGCCCATGTTCTTGGTTCTGTGCACATACTGGGCTGGTCACCTTCCCTGGGAGTCAGGAGAGCCCTGGACCAGCAACACCAGTGATGCCTGAGAGCTCACAGGAGGTGCAGAACCCCAGGCTCCATCCACATCACTGATGGGAGACTGGGGTTCTGTTTGCCCAAGCAATGACCCCTCCTCTTCTGTGATGCCAAGTTCATGTGAAAGCAGTATGTTCGTGTCATTATTCCAAAAGTCTGGATGAGAGTGGACACAGGCCTGGGTGAGAATGCCTGACCCTTTGGTTCACCCTTGAAGAACACGCTCAACAGCCCTGCCGTTTGGATAATAACAAAATACCCTTTCAGCCCCATCTCCCAGGTTTGGTAATGAGCTAAGAGGATCCTGCAGATTGGCATGACCCAGCCCCACACTTCCTGCCCCACATACCTGGCCCCTCTCCTGCAAAGGTCAGCATCCCTCTTGCCCCTCACACTCCCAGGACTGAGTCCTTTCATTTTTCTGCAAGATATATATATTTTTTTGAGCCCTGTTGCAAGAAGCTAATATTTCTGCGGGAGTTTGCCTATTTTCCCTAGAATCGCTTTGGAAATAGAGGCAAGATACTTGGATATTTCGTGAGATTACTTTCATTATGCTTTATATATTGTGATAAGATTATTTCTGAATCCAATTCCATTTTCTGCCTTCATTCAAATTACACCCCAAAATACCTAGAAAAGGTTTATTTTATACCCAAAGCAAAGACTGGTCCAGACAAATAACTTGACCAAACTGTCACCCAGAAGAAGAAAATGCATGAGATTTGTCACATCGTGGTTTAGGAAGTAAACAATGGGAAATGAAAAAGAGAATTGTTATTATAACTCTTCAGAACTTCTATTCTTAACCTTAATACAGCAATATTTCATTTTTATTGTGCTTTCCAGACGCCCCACATCTCATCCATCCAGCTTCCAACTGGCTTCTTGTCAGATTAACCACTTCTCCCAGTCTCCCAGAAGACATCCCCTGAGGGTCTTGGGAACCCAGGCAGGGCAGGCGAGTCACTGGCTCATGCACATACCTCTTTGCTCACGCTGAATGTGAATTACCACATTGAAATTGACATAACTATGTCAACTACATGAGCACCATCTACACAGAGCTCAGTGAACTCTGTCACCTGCTATATGTCATGTGACTGTCCCAGAGACAAATCCACCCTACCTCTTCTCCAAGGTTCCAGAAGCCGCCCCCTATGGCCTTCCCAGTGACAAGTCCACCCTATCCCATCTCCAGGGTCCCAAGACACTGAGGTCACCCTCAAGGTACTAAGAGCTTCCTGCATCTACACCCACACTCTACCCACCCTCACCAGCAGTGTCATCCAGCCTCACTTCCAACTGGCACATTGCAGGTCACCCTCACTCTTGGCAAGCTGACCCATACTTTTCTCTCCTGGCTATTGTGATGAAACTAATTTACATGTTATCAAACAGGCTGTTCTGTACAAAAATCAATTTCTTGTCCAACACCTCAAATGATCCCAACGAAGGTCCTTTAGAAATATGTGAGAAGATGAAAATACACATTTCATTGACAAGAGCATTGATACCCAGGAAAGTAAGGAACCTGCCCTGGAGCTACCACTGTAGAACTCCAGAGCTGGAAGCACTTCCGGGCTTTATCACAAGCTCTAAAGAAGAAATCAGCCGGACCTGGTGGCGCACGCCTTTAATCCCAGCACTCCATTGGCAGAAGTAGGAGGATCGCCATGAGTTCAAGGCCACCCTGAGGCTACAGAATGAATTCCAGGTCAGCCTGGGCTACAGTGAGACCCTACCTCAAAAAAAGGAGGAGGAGGAGGAGGAGGAGGAGAAGAAGAAGAAGAAGAAGAAGAAGAAGAAGAAGGAGAAGAAGAGGAAGAAGAAAAAGAAAAAGAAGAGGAAGGAGGAGAAGAAATCAGACAATAATGTGAACCATCACGGGCTGCAAACACCTTGGCACAGGACTCCTGATGATGTAACTGTTTGGCGAAGGAAACTTTGAGGATTTGGGATGACGAGTGGCATCCAACAGGAGGTTCCTTTCTGCAAAGCCTTTCTGGTCTCTAAGGCTCATAAGTCGGGGCCTTTCTCCAGGACACTGATCTCTGAGGATGCTCCTGGCCCCTGAGCAGGGCTTGTCCCAAGTGTCCCCGCAACAGTCGAGGCAAGAGTTCCAGAAGGCTGTGCTACAAAGAAAAGGCTCTCAGGGCAGGCGTGTGCTTGCAGGCTGTGGAATGGGGGCCTCCTGCTTCAGCGTTGTCCCTAAGAATGTGCACAACATGGAGGCTGCTGCTGTGAGATGAGAAGGGGGCAGTAGAGTCCCCCAGAGGAACAACAGATTCAATGGCTAATTTTCAAATAAACTTCCAGACAACAGCCAGATGGTCTCTCCCAGGTGCACATGGAGCTACATGGGATGAGTGGAACACTGCTGGCCAGGCCTCCCCAGGACTCTAATAACATCATGGGGGGTGATATGGAGTCTCAGCATCAGGTGGTCCCAGGCAGACCCAAGACTGACGACAAGGTCTTGTGTGAGATGAAAATACCAGTGTTTCCACTGGTCACTGGGAAATGGCTAATGTTACCTCATGAATGAAAGGAATGTTGAAGTTAAAGATTAATGGAAATAAAGCAGTATTTTTCTCATCTAAGACCATGTACTCTTTGTTATCAAGACAAGAACTCCTGACCTAAAGGTTGCCCTATACACAGATGGAGATTCTCCCAGGAACTCTTGACCTAAGGGATTCACTATATACAGGTGGAGATTCTCCCAGGAACTCCTGACCTAAGGGATTCACTATATACAGGTGGGGATTATCCCTGGAACTCCTGACCTAAGGGATTCACTATATACAGGTGGGGATTATCCCTGGAACTATGACCTGGGGAATATCCGTTGCCCAGACCTACACAGATGGAGATTCTCCCAGGAACTCTTGACCTAAGGGATTCACTATATACAGGTGGGGGTTCACTTCTCCCAGGAACATACAGGGGAATATCCTGACCCTGACCTAAGGGATTCACTATATACAGGTGGGGAATATCAGGTGGGGTTATCCCTGGAACTCCTGACCTAAGGGATTCACTATACACAGGTGGGGATTATCCCTGGAACTCCTGACCTAAGAGATTCACTATATACAGGTAGGGATTATCCCAGGAACTCCTGACCTAAGGGATTCACTATATACAGGTGGGGATTCTCCCAGGAACTCCTGACCTAAGGGATTCATTATAAACAGGTGGAGATTATCCCTGGAACTCCTGACCTAAAGGATTCACTATATACAGGTGATTCACTAAGGGATTCATATAGGGTGGGGAATCTCCCTGGAACTCCTGACCTAAGGGATTCACTATATACAGGTGGGGATTCTCCCAGGAAATCCTGACCTAAGGGGTTCACTATATACAGGTGGGGATTCTCCCAGGAAATCCTGACCTAAGGGATTCACTATATACAGGTGGGGACTATCCCTGGAACTCCTGACCTAAGGGATTCACTATATACAGGTGGGGATTCTCCCAGGAAATCCTGACCTAAGGGATTCACTATATACAGGTGGGGACTATCCCAGGAACTCCAGACCTGGGATTCACTATATACAGGTGGGATTCACCTAAAGGGGTTCACTATATACAGGTGGGGAATATCCCTGGAACTCCTGACCTAAGGGATTCACTATATACAGGTGGGGATTCTCCCAGGAACTCCTGACCTAAGGGATTCACTATATACAGGTGGGGATTATCCCTGGAACTCCTGACCTAAGGGATTCACTATATACAGGTGGGGATTATCCCAGGAACTCCTGACCTAAGGGATTCACTATATACAGGTGGGGATTATCCCAGGAACTCCTGACCTAAGGGATTCACTATATACAGGTGGAGATTATCCCTTGAACTCCTGACCTAAGGGATTCACTATATGCAGGTGGGGATTCTCCCAGGAACGCCTGACCTAAGGGATTCACTATTATACAGGTGGGGAATATCCCTGGAACTCCAGACCTAAGGGATTCACTATATACAGGTGGGGAATATCCGTGGAACTCCAGACCTAAGGGGTTCACTATATACAGGTGGGGAATATCCCTGGAACTCCTGACCTAAGGGATTCACTATATACAGGTGGGGAATATCCCTGGAACTCCTGACCTAAGGGATTCACTATATACAGGTGGGGATTCTCCCAGGAACTCCTGACCTAAGGGATTCACTATATACAGGTGGGGATTCTCCCAGGAACTCCTGACCTAAGGGGTTCACTATATACAGGTGGGGATTATCCCAGGAACTCCTGACCTAAGGGATTCACTATATACAGGTGGGGATTATCCCAGGAACTCCTGACCTAAGGGGTTCACTATATACAGGTGGGGATTCTCCCAGGAAATCCTGACCTAAGGGATTCACTATATACAGGTGGGGACTATCCCTGGAACTCCTGACCTAAGGGGTTCACTATATACAGGTGGGGATTCTCCCAGGAACCCCAGACCTAAGGGGTTCACTATATACAGGTGGAGATTATCCCAGGAACTTGTGACCCAAGGATGTTACTGTATACAAAACAAACATCCCTAATCCAAACATCTGAAATCTATGACCTGAAATCTGAAAGTTTCTGAGCATGATCCTAGCAGGAGGAAGATCCACACACACATAACCTCATGTGATGTGTCACAATCACAATCAAAATGCAAGTGCACTAATGGTGTTATGTATACAAGTTATACATGAAATCTAAGTGTAGTTTATGTTTACACTCTGGTCCCTTCCCCAAGATATTTCATGTATGTGTAAATATTCCAAACTTTTAAAAAATCAGAAATCTGAAACCTTTCTAGTCCCAGTTCCAAGCATCCTGGATAAGATACTCAACCTGTACAGATTGCAGTTCAAGTTTCTAGAATGTCATTTTCCAAAATGTATTCCTGAGAGTACCACTTTGAGGGAATGTTAATAGCTATCTGTTTTGGGTTGAGTCATGCTCTCCAAAGGCTGTGTTGAAGCCCCTCTTTTTCTTTCAAATAAATAAATAAAATTTTAAAACTGTGTTGTCTAGTAGACTAAGCCCTGCTGTTTGCATAGCTGGAAGAAGAATTTACTATTGGACATTTAATCTTCTAGTTGCAATCACAGAAATTTCTTTTGGAATAAACCCATCCCATGATCCTACAAAGCTACACAGTCTACAGGCTGGGCTCCACCTTCTTAACCTTGGAGCTGAGGTTTGCCTCTGGCACACAGGTGTTTTAAATTATGTGCAGACTCACTTGGGGAGGAATCTGAGCCTATTCCATCCATGCTCCTGCACATGGACAGGCTCTTGGTGGCTTCCCTCCAGGAGGTCAGCAGTGTAGTTCTCCAGCCATTCTGCCTGTCTGGCTGGAGCAGACCTCTGTGTAGCCTTGGCTGGCCAGCACTGTGAGGCATGCAGCAGTAGGCGGCGGGGAGGGGGCTCTCCAGAAACACACTGGGCTCTGGGTGCTTCCACCAGTTAGTGTATTTGGACCTCAAGCTTGGAACTAGGAAGGTCATGCATTGATGGGTTAGGAGAATGCTGCTCCCCTGAGGACTAACAAGCAAGAGAGGGAGGGGAGAGAGAAGGGGACAAGACCCTCCCAGAGACATTCGCTTCTGGCCCCAAGATTCTTACATTTTTACCTGTGTGATACATTTGTGTGTTTTAATGTTGAAGCTCCTGAGCTGGTGGTCTTTGGAGTCAACTCACGCAGGCTCTGGGAAGAAGATTATCTAACACCCAGAAATTTTCCAGGCCGATGGTTAAATTGGGCACTACAAAATTGGCCACAATGGGATTATTTTGGCCCTGGGGAAATCAGCAAAGGCCCCAGCTCAGGGCTGGCGTTTCTTCCTTCTGCAGGGCCGCCTTCCCGCTGCTCCCCTGCATCATTGGCTGGATGGGTTTGCTTGCCTCCCACGTTTTGCAAAGTTCTCACCTGCTCTGTGGCCCTGCTCCTTTGTAACATTAACCTAGAGTCTGCAGTCATTCGAGAGGGCAGGAAGCAGGGTTTTCTGCCCTGGCCTTCTGTGAGTTCTTTCCACTTGGAGTGCTAAGTGAAACTGAAGCCCCCGCTGCCAGCCCCAGGGTCACTGAGACCCACATTGGGGACACAACTCCCAGCATGATTTCATGCCTCACATCAAGTGGGTCACAAAAGGATCATGTAACCAGAAAACACAGACAGCGCCGTTCTCATTCCCCGTCCTTCTGCTGGAAGCAAGAGTCTCCACCGTCTTGTAGTGGGGGTCACATCCCTTTTACCAGGCAGCCCCCACTTGGAACTTGTCCACTCCTGGTCCACAGTGAGAGCATCCTGACTTCACAGCAGATGGTGGAAGCTGGAAACTCAAGCAGGATACCAGCTTCAGCCGCTAGACTCCTGCCATCACTTCTGATATACAGTCAAGACAGCCTCCTGAGTTTCAATAACCCCCCACCCACCACCATGGCCTCCGACACCCCCGCCCTCCCCCGCACACAGAGACATTCAGAGGGACATAGCAGTGAACTGATCAGATGCCTTTTTCGGGAGAACCAGAAACAAGCTAGACCTGTTGGAAATTCTTGAAAACTGCTCATCTGTGAGTCACATTTGCATCAGTCTGAGCGGCTGGGTCTGGGGTCAAGTGAAAGTTTGTCCAGCTGCCTCTGAAAATTGGCTCAATTAGTTATAGAGGCTGAAACAAGGGTCTGAGGTCACCGGTAGGCCGAGACCCTGGGGCGGTGACCTTGAAAATACAGCGAGTGGCCAAATTAACTGGAGGCGGGTGTGTGCACAATGTCACACACATAAAAAGTTTGAAATATGTGAACTGCTATTTGAATATCTTAACTTTCTGAAATGGCAATTTTATATAGTCCACCCTAATAGTATGACTTATTGATTTTCACGTAATCACTAATTTGACATTTCAAGATTTCTTGGACTGGAGGTGTATAAACAGCCCGTTAGTAAGAGAGGGAAATACAGACTATCTTGCATCTTTTTCTCCACTCTGACACGCTTCTCAGAGCACAGTTTAGTGGAAAGAGCTTTGGTTTAAGTCTCAGGAGACCTATATTTTAGCTGCAATTGACTTGCTACATGGCCTTCGATGAGCCATTTCTCCTTTAAGTTTCACTCTTTTCAACCGAAGCAATATCACAAGCATTCTTGTAATGCCAAAATGAGCTGATGGATAGCAACATGGTTTTTAAGGTGAAAATTAATACATGGGTAATTTATAAAGGCTACCCATATTACAGTGATCAGCCCCTATTGATATGTGCGTATGCACATCTCTCAAGAGAGAGCAAATTTTGAATGCAATCACAACTGATGGCTTTGTTCGGTGTCATTTCTGATAGCAAACAATGCCAAAAGAGTAACAAATGGCCATCGGATTTTCCATTAGTCATCAAAGTGTAAGAGATTTGATAAATAGTGAGAAAACATTAGCTCTTTGGGGGTGCGAAATCCATGTTATTGACAGCAGCAAATGATATTTCTTTGGAAAAGATGTTGTCACTTTTCTTAGAGATGATTTGCATTGCTGTGGGGACAGAAGAACCACCCCAGGCACTCTCAAAGGATGTGTCTGGGAGAAGGACAGCCTGGAGTCTCAAGCCAGCCCCCTCCCTCATTCCATCATCTGTGTGACAGGCCTGAGCAGCTGCCTAGATGTGGGCCCCGACTGTCCAACAGGAGACAGCAGAGAGGAGAGAGGGTTTCATAGTGCTTCCCTCCATGTGCAAAGCCCCACTAACAATGGGGAGGGCGACGCTGTTTTGAGGGGGCCTCACGGAGGTCTGGCATGCTGACGACACCCTCTGTTCCAATCCTCCTCTTTGCTTCCACAACAGCTGCCCCCTGCTCTTGGGCCCTGGCAGCAGGCCGGCACATACCTCCCCCCAGAGCTGTTGCCAGCCCCACTCCACTGGCAGCTGTTGCCACAGCCCGGAGAGAGCAGCGTGCCCGCTGGCACCAGTGTGAGCAAGGCACATCTGCAGAGCGTCCCCTGCCCCCAGCTCGGGGCCTGTGGGCTCCCTGCCCTGCTCCACGGGAGGTTCCCAGCTGGTGCCTCTTAACAGAATCCTCTTCTCCACAGGGTGGCTGAGACGTTCCACTCAGCTGGGAGTGACATGGTGTTTTCCAGATACATTCTTGTCTTGGAAATATTCAGGCTTAGGGAATCTTTTAAAAATTCCACTGGTGACTTTCCGTAGTTAAAGTGGGCTAGCCCTGGGGCAGTAAGAGGAAATGGTATTTTAGAGACCAGCTAGACCCAATGTCTGAGGACATTATGCTAAGTGACATAGGCCAGGCACAGAACAACAAATACTGCCATAATTCTACTTACACGCAGTGTCTAGATAAGGCACACTCATAGAACCAGCAAGTACAATGGCAGCTGCCAAGGCTGGAGAGGAAGGTGTTCAGGAGTTAGGGTTTAATGGGAACAACTCCAGTTCTACAAGATGCAACTTCACGGAGGAGAAGGTGCCCCTGGGTAGGGATCTTGTGATTAGGACAGCTGAACTACCCAATCAGGAAGGTGGTTATGAGTTATGCTGTCATAATTGAAATTTCTAGAAAATTTTAAGAATACCAAATCTTGTTACAATAACATTCATGGAGTGACATTTTTTGTAAGGGTTACAAGGAAGAGATCATGGAAAAAGAGCCCTTCAAAGAGAAACGCCAATGTTCATCTAAGCTAGACTGTTTTTTTTTTACCAATTAGAAGACCCTTCTCAGGAAATAGCTATTTCTAACTGCATTTATAAAATCATTACAAAAAGGTAATGCTGGGTTGGAGGGATGGCTTAGCAGTTAAAGCGTTTGCCTGCAAAGCCAAAGGACCCAGGTTTGATTCCCCAAGATCCATGTTAGCCAGATGCATAAGGGGCTGCATGCCTCTGGAGTTTGTTTGCAGTGGCTGGAGGCCCTGGCGTGCCCATTCTCTCATTCTTTCTAGCTATCTGTCTCTCTCTCTCTCTCAAAATAAATAAATAAATAAATAAATAAATAAATAAATAAATAAATAAATAATAAAAGGCAATGCTAAAAAGAAGGTAGACATCCTGGGCTGGAAGTATGGCTCAGTGGTAGGGGCACTAGCCTACCATGGTAAGGTGCTGGGTTCACCAGAATCACACCCTTCCCCCACCAAAGTACACAGCCAATACTTTTGGGTGAAAGATACATAAATCCACCTCTCAGTTGCTTCTTCTCACCTACAAGGCTTTGATTTTGGAAATGGGACACGAAGCAGAAGCTTAACTCACCATGCTCGTCCGGTTTGTAAGAACATGTCACACCTTTCATTCACAGACAGATTAGAGGTTAGGTAGGCCTCCCCTTGAACTAAAATTACAGCTTCCAGTGCTGGACTGAGTCCTGTCATCTCCATTGGGACAAAAACGGTGACCAGGTCTTGAGAAATTCCCAAGGCTGGTGTTGGAAGGACTTTTGCTGCTCTTGCCAGATTCCAGGAGTAGCCCCCGTCCGTGGGTGATTCCATATAACTGAAAAAATAGCACCTCCTATTGTTTCTTTTTAATACAGAAAAAGATCGACTAAAGAAAATCTAGATGGAAGCCAGTTCTTAACTCAGTGTCCCAAGGAAAGACTGCCTCGGATATCCTAAGCTCTCTAAAGTCATTCCAACCTGGAAGTCTTTAGAAGTTAACGGGATTTCCTGATGAGATCCACACACCAAGGAATAGAGCACAAAACGGAGTCCAGGCAGGCGTCAGACCCATCCTGATGTGTGCCTGGGACCCCTCAGAGCCCTCCTTTCCCTGCAGGTCTCATGGGAACCCTGTTCTTAGACCCTTTGTGCCAAGTAACATTGGTGAGAGGCAGGCCAACCCAGCCCACCTTGGTGTCCAGAAGGTCTTGTTGAAGTTGCATTTCTTGACCCTATTTCTACTCTTCTTCCCTCCACTGACCTCTTGCACTTCTGGGCTCCTCACGTCTGGCTAACCTCTGCTCCATGGCCACCTTTGGGCCCTGGCTTCCACGGTGCCCTGCTCAGAATCTGTCCCTTCTTCAACCTTCAGACTTGAGGTTTTCCAGACTCTGCCTTCTCCAAGCCTCTTGGAAGCCCGGGGTGTGTTCTGTCTTCATTTCTGACTCTAGGGACTAACCATGGAAAAGCTGATCTCTATACATAGGCTGCTGTTATAGAAAATAGAGAAAATGAAGGAAGCCAGAAAAGACAGAAACCCTGATGTTTTCCCAAAATTCGTAGTTAACTTAACTTACTGTGCAAAATACACAATCCCAAAGAATGGGCGCCAGTAGCAGACCACAGCTCACTACCGCCCCTCCCATAGTAAGGTGGCCATCGTCTGTTTGCTCAAAGAATGCTGCGAGCCACCCCACCCCCATCCTACCACCCATTCCACATCCATGGCTCATTATCTAGAGAGAAGTTTCTTGACAACAAGGACCTTCTTGTGTGTCCCCAGTGCCTTAATCAGACAGTGGCTCAGAGAAGCTATCTGTCAAACACCTGAATGAGTAAACAAGTTCATGGCCCATGGAGGCAGCACTGTGGGTGAGCTTGTGGGTCACGTACAACAGCAGAACCATGCACGATGAGGTGCAGGGACTAGCAGATCTGTGTGGCTGCCTAACGCAGTAGATTGACCAAACGCTCATTCGAACCTCCCCCTCGCCCCTTCCTCTCCCATCTCACTCAACTCCCAGGAGAGCAATCAGTCACACCAGGATCTGGCATGTCCTTCGTGGCCCAGCATGCACTGTGCCAAAGGAAGTGGAGTGTTCATAGAATGAAGCTATTCTCCAAGCACAGAGGCAGATTCCCAGGCACTCGTGGTGCTGGGTATAATTAATCAGGGATGTGCTGAGCCCAACCATCCAGTGGATGCGGTCACCAACTCCTCGCCAGCATCACTGAGCCCCACCATGGATGGTCTTTATTTGGTGAAGAACGAGGTTGTTCGATATCCTGCACGTCAGGGGGTACAGGCTGCAAGAGTCTAGGTACCATTTCTGATTCTCTTTTTTCTTTCAAGCCATTTCTTTTAAGAAAGTTTTCTGGGCATCCAGGTTAGGATCTTTGAGGCTCGCTCTTTCTTTCTTTTTTCTTTCTTTCTTTCTTTTCTCAAGTTTTTTTTGGAGGGGAGGAGTTCCGAGGTAGGGTCTCACTCTATCCCAGGCTGACCTGGAGCTCACTCTGTAGCTCAGGGTTGGCCTTGTTCTCACAGTGATCCTCCTGTCACAGCCTCCTGAGTGCTGGGACTAAAGGCATGCACTACCATGCCTAGCTCCATCCACCTTAATAGTTGCTCACAAAGATCTGAGAGTGGACATGAGCCTAAGATGCTAGGATAGAAATAAAATGGGTTTTGCCTCTCAAAGAACCAAGTGGAAATGGAAAAGGCTAGAGAAAGTAGCTTTGACCACTTAGTTGAAACATTGCAGAATTGTCACACAAGAATCCTACAGAAACCTCCCACAGAAACCAGCCCATGCAGTGAATACCAGGATAAACCTATGGATGACCTTCTAATGTTTTCAATGACCTTCAGACTATCCTGAGGTGCCATCTGTAAATCAGTCAGCACCTGAACGGGTGACCTCAGTGCTTGTCACTCAAGGGAAGCAGCCGGCTAGAAAACTGTTATGACGCAGAAATCACTCCAAGCCTCCAGAGGGTGTTGCTAATGAGGGAGACCCAACTGTGAATAAAAAAGGAAGTCATGGGCTGGAGAGATGGCTTAGCGGCTAAGGCGCCTGCCTGCTAAGCCTAAGAATGCTGGTTCCAACGTCCAGCGGTTCCAATCTCCAGGTCACACGTCTAGCCAGATGCAAAGTGAGGCAAGGGCGCAATGCCGCACTTGACCACAAGGGGGCGCACGCATCTGGATTTCGTTCACAGCAGCTGAGAGACTGCTGGCGTGCCCATTTCTGTCTCCCTCTCCCTCCCTGTCTCTCTCTCTCCAAAAATAAATAAAAAATAATAATAAAAAATTTTTAAAAAGGAAGTCAACAGGAAGACCCCACACGACTTGGAGATGGTCCTTTCCTTTGTCTTCCTGGAACACAGCCTGCTGACAAGGCAAATAGCACCGACAAGCCTCTGACTAATGCTGAGTGGAACACTGGCTGCCTCAGCTTTGAAATCTTGGTGTGACCCCAATGCTTCCCTCACTTTCTCCCTCATCGTCCACACCATAGCTGAAACCAACTTCCTCAGGTTTCGTGTGACTGGTCTTAAAATTCTGCTACTAGGAGTCCAGATTGGGTGAGGGACCGCTGGACAGATGTCACCTCTGATTTTGCATTGCTTTCTTGATTCTCTCCTATTTATGGGACCACCTTCCACTAAGGATGACTTCTTGACCTTTGATCCAGACCAAAAAGCTCAAATGGTTGCCAAGAAAGAGCACAGTTAGTGTACTGGCAGACACTCCCTTCATGTGGGGTGCTGGGCACCCATGCTGACCTGCGGCGAGTCTGAGAGGCTATGAAGCTAAGCCTGGAGCTCTAAAGCACATGAAACCCCCAGAACATGACCTTCTCAGCTCCACCTGGCCTGTCCAAGATCCCCAGGAAACCTCTTCCACAGAACAGCAGGCCCTGTTCCTCACCGTGGTGCTGCAGGACCCGGACCCTGTTCCTCGCCGTGGTGCTGCAGGACCCGGACCCTATCCTCTATATTGTACTGGAGACCCCAGATCCTATTGCTCACTATAGCACTGGGTTAGCCCACCTTCAAATGCCTTGCTGTGATTTTAAGCAGCTAGATGCACTTCACCTCTGATCCCCCAGCACCACCACGCAGAGATAACAGACATCTGCTAAACGCACCCAGCACTAGTGCGTTCCTAGCTGTGCTGGTCATCTGTCTGTCTGCCCTTAGATCTGTCTGGGCCCCGTCAATTTATTGATCTTCTTCACTTCCCAGGCCATGTGACTCTCTAGTACTTCACGTTATCAAAAGACAGTGGAGATGGAGAAGGGTCTCACACAGCACCTCGGTCAGTGACTCCAACTCCCAGCCTTGGATCTCCGCACCATCCCAGCTCCCTCACAGCAGGCCTGGCCTGGTTCTTATCTGAGAGCCTCTGGGCTCTGGCTAATCCCACCTGATGCTGCAGCTGGCAGCAGCTTCCTGCTCTGTCCATCTCTGGAGGCTCACCCCCCTCTCCTGCTTGCTTTCTCAGCTCTTCTCATGCAACAAAATCCCTGCATTAAATTCTCTCTGTTGAAACACCTTGAAAGAGTTGTGATTCTTGACAGAGCTATAAGAGATGGTGCCCATCAATGCCTTCTTCACACATCTATGAATTTCATTCACTAAGCACCCCAAAGCTCCTCAAGGCACTTTACATCTGAACTCCCTCACACATAGAGCATCCCCTTCACACTGTGATAGAAGACCACGCCCTCCACAACTGATGGACACCCCTCCAAACTCTTTCCTGCCCTCTCTGGCTAGGGAAGCCATAAATACCTATGAGAGAAAACAGTCCTGGGACCAGCCTCGTGGCACCGCGTTGGGGCATCTGGCTGCAGAAAATAGTCCTGGGTAAACAGATTTGTCTGGTGTGGTGGATGGAATGTATAATGTCCCCCACTGACTGATGTGCTTAACGACTTACTCCCCAGCCGGAACTGCTGTTCAGGAAGGTTGTGGAACCTTTACAATGTGGAGCCTTGTGGAGAAAGTGAGTCAGTATCCCAGGATGGGCCCTGAGGTGTTAGAGCCAGGCCCCATGTACATTCTACTTCTTCCTTGCTGATGTGACAATGTGACACCAGCTTCCTGCTCTTGCCCTGCTTTCCCCATTACGATGGGTTCTGCCCTCTGGAGCTGTAAACCAAAATAAATTCTTTCCTTCCCTATGCTGCTTCCGTTTGGGTATTTTGTCTCAGCAATGAGAAAGCACCTGATACACCCATGGAGATGGAGCAAATGAGCAGGTAAGGCAGTGCCATGCTTCAAAAAACAAACACCTGCCAGACATGGAGGTGCACGCCTTTAATCCCAGCATACGGGGCACTGAGGTAGGAGGATCACTGAGTTTGAGGCCAGCCTGAGACTACACAGTGAATTCCAGGTCAGCGTGGCCTTAAGCAAGACGCTACCTCGAAAACAAATGTGTGCTCCTTGTCAGCAAGGGCTTGCTGGGGTACACCTCACGGTAACTAGGAATTCTAGCTGGGAAGATGTCAGGATAGAGACCGACACACAAGACTCAATTCCCCGAGGGTTAACACACTCCATCTCTGACACCCTTGGCTTGGGAGGGTAAATGCTCTCCCGTGCGAAGTCTTCGCCCAGCTAATACTGTGGTTTTCTCTGAGGCGCGACTCGCTGACAGTGAATCCTGAGTGATGTCAGGGGTCCCCATGCATTGTAAAGACTCATTCCTCCCCAACGGGATTCAGCAACCTGTGGAGAGGATTCTGGGGTGTTTCCATGCCCATATTTCCCTGGTCACAGATCCCAGTACCAACTCACTATTGTTTGAGACTGCATTCAATACAGCCTCCTAATTTTTGCAAGAGTGTGGGATGGCTCCATAACCAGTCTGGGCACATTGCTACTCCAAGAGCCTCACCTTTAGAAACATCCCATCAAACATCAAAGAAGAAACAATCACTTACACCACCTCTAAGCAGTGGCAGCCTATGGCAGCTCACTCCTTTAGCATCAGGAATCGTCATCGCCCCACCCTCACTGTCATCAAACAAAGAGGCAGATGATGGGTGCACTGGCTACTGGGGACCAGAAAACTGGAAACTGGGTTCTTGCTTTTCTGACTCCAGGATGGATGGGGACAGAGGGGAAGCCACAAGTATCTTGGAATGGTTAACAAGAGACCATCATGATGTGAAGTTCAGAGAACGCACGGAAATCCATTCAAGGGCTTCTTTCTTTCTTTGTTTTCTTTTTTATTTATTCATTTTGTTTGTTTGTTTGTTTACTTTTTGAGTAGGGTCTCCCTCTAGCCCAGCTGACCTGGAATTCTCTACGAAGTCTCAGGCTGGCCTCTAACTCACAGCAATCATCATACCTCTGCCTCCTGAGTGCTGAGATGAAAGGGGTGTATCACCACGCCCAGCTAAATGCTTCTTTCTGTGTTTCGGGTTTTGTTTTGTTTTGTTTTGTTTTTCAACAATCTACTATAAGAAGAAGCTGTTGGAGCTCATCACTAAGTGAGACATCTCTGTCACGCCATCCAAGGCTCAGGGAACATTCCAGAAGAGGGAACAGGAAGAATGTAAGCGTTACAGGGTAGAAAGGAGTACTCTGGGGCACTGCCCTCTGGACATGAACTGACTGATGCATTCACGACCCCACAGTGGTTGTCATTACTCCCACAAGACCTTCAAAGCTCTGAGTCCATCAACATTTTGACATGGAGCATTTCAGAGGACAAAAGATAAAACAGAGGGCTGGAGAAATGGCTTTGGTTACTTTGCCTGTGAAGCCAGACCAGGTTCAAGGCCCACGTAAGAGATCCATCAACATTTTGACATGGAGCATTTCAGAAGACAAAAGATAAAACAGAGGACAGAAGACTTAGAAAGAGGAGGGTGCTCAATGGAATAGAGGTGGGAGAGGGTGAAAAGGGGGTAAAAAGACAGGAATATGATCAAATTATAGTAAGTTTATGTATTAAAATTCTCAATAAAAATGTTTTGAAGAAAGAATGTAGTACAGGACACAGTGGCTACCCAATAATGCTGAATCCTAAAGCCCATTCACAGAAGTTCATTCACGCTATGGCTTCTGGGAGAAGCGTGGCGTGGGAGCCACCCTCACTGACTGACGTTTGGGTACTTCACTTCTAACCCTGTGCTGCTTTCCCCTGTATCTTAGAATTTTCTCAAAATAGAGCCCTTAAATGATTACTTAGGGATAAAGACAGTCTTCAGAGAAGAAGTCTGAGGTCCAAAAAGCTTTAAATCCTGCCAAAATCTACATTAGTCTGCTAACGCCACCACAACAAAGTACCACGAGGGGGCTGGCTGCAACAGCGGAAACGCATCTTCCCAGGGTTCCCAAGGCTGGAGGTCTGGGGCCGAGGTGTCAGCAGGGTGTGACACGAGTCTGTCCTAGGCCTTTTTCAACTGCTGGTGCTTTGCAGGCGTGTGGGGCATTCCCTTGCCTGTAGGCACATCCCCCCAGTCTCTGGCTTCATCTTCTGTGTGTCTGGTCCAAATTCCCCCTTTCACGGGGACCCTGATCCCTCTAGTATGACTCCATCTTAACTAATTCCATTTACAACCATCCCATTCCCTGAGTGTGAAGGGTTAGGACAGCTACATATAACCCTGAGGAACACAAATCACAGTGTGGCCTCCTCAAATGCATGTCCTTCTCACAGGCAAAATATACTCACATCCCAGCACCCCCAAAGGTCATAACCCATTCCAACAGCAGTTATAAGTTCATCAACTCATACAAATATTCCTTAAGTTAGACATGCTGAAAGTCATTCCTCCATGAGCAAAATTCCTCTTGACCTGTGAACCCAAGAAACCAGACAAGTCATGTGCATTCAGGGTAGGAAGGTCCATCTTGTGTCTGTCCACATGGTGTAGATAAAAAGAGAGATATGGGACAAAAAAAAAAAAAAAAAGAGTTCCTGGGTCCCAAGCAAGTCTAAGACCAAGTAGGGTAAATATATTATTTTTTGTTTGTTTTCCGAGGTAGGGTCTCACTCTAGCCCAGGCTGACCTGGAAGTTACTCTGTAGTCTCAGGGTGGTCTTGAACTCACAGCAATCTTTCCACCTCTGCCTCCCGAGTGCTGGGATTAAAGGCATGTGCCACCACACCTGGCTTGGATTTTTCTTTGATTGGTTGGTTTGGTGTCTTTGAGACAAAATCTCACTATGTAGCCCAGGCTGACCTCCAACTTGCCTCAGCGTCCCTAATGCTAGGATTGCAAGCATGTGCTACTTAGCTCTATTGGATTTTAAAGCTTGAGAATAATCCTCATTGGTTCCATGCTGTGTGGATGATCTGACCAGTCCTCCTGGTCCTGCAAACTTTGGTCCACATCTGTTGAACCTGTCTCCACACCTGTACCGGGATCAATGGCTCCAGTGCTCAGCAGAAGCAACTCTAGGCTTAGATGCTACCAGTCTGCCACTGACTATTGTCACCTCCTATTAAAGCAGTTGGGGAAATCAGCAATAATCAAGGCTTTTCAAGGCATTTATAGATTTGGCCTTGACCAAGCTGTCAGAGCTCAAGGTGTATCCAATACTTTCCACACTCTTCAAAAAGTTGTTTCAGAACCCAGGTGGCAAGCTCTGGAGAGGCAGACGGCTGTGTCCAATGAAAGGAAGCAGCTCCATGGGTAGCTGCTGCTGCTGCTTCTTCTTCTTCTTCTTCTTCTTCTTCTTCTTCTTCTTTTTTTTTTTTTTTTTTTGTTTTTTTTGTTTTGTTTTGTTTTTCTTTTTATTGACAACTTCTTTAATTGTAGACAATATCCCATGGTCCTTCCCTCCCTCCCCCTACTTTCCCCTTTGAAACTTCACTCTCCATCATATCCCCTCCCCATGGGTGGCTTCTTGAATCCACACTCCAAGACCAGGACCTCGTTAGAACGAAACAGACGTGTTCACTCTTGCCACAGCAAAGAGCAAGGGAGTATCTTATTTGCGACAAAGTATGGGCCTGAAGGACATTACGCTTAGTGAAAGAAACCAGGCACAGAATGACAGAAACTGCATGATCTTGCTTAGAAAACTCATAAAAGTGGACAGTTCAGAAATGAGAGATGTTGGCCAAAGGGTAATGGACTTTGGTTAGGTAGGAGCAGTCAGAACTGGAGATCTATTGTACAGTACGATGACTACAGTTAATAGTTATTTAAGATTATTTTAAATTTTCTAAAAGGCAGGTTTTAAATGCTCTCATTTATGTGAAGTAATAGGCACAGTAATCAGCTTGACTTGTTTTACAAGGTACTTCAGGCACACCAGAGAGAGCCAGGCCACCACAACAAATTGAATATCTCAACAAAGTGAGTCACACAAAGTTTTTGTTTCCCAATGCTGATGAAAGTTGTACTTGAGGCTGGGTGTGGTGATATGCTCTTGTAAGCTCAGCACTTGGGAGGCGTGAGTTCAAAGAGAGCCTTCACTGCAAAGTGAGTTTGTGGCCAGCCTGAGCTACAAAACAAGATCCTGTCTCAAGAAACAAGGCTTGGACTGAAGAGATGGCTTAGCGGTTAAGGCACCTGCCTCCTAAGCCTAAGAACGCTGGTTCCAATCTCCAGCGGTTCCAATCTCCAGGTCCCACGTTTAGCCAGATGCAAAGTGATGCAAGGGCACAATGCCGCACTTGACCACAAGGGGGCCCATGCATCTGGATTTCGTTCGCAGCAGCTGAGAGGCTGCTGGCGTGCCCATCTCTATTTGTCTTCCTCTCCCTCACTCTCTCTGTCTGTCTCCAAAAAAAAAAAAAAAAAGAAAAGAAAGAAACAAGGCTATTTTTGTGCTATAAAATAGTCTTCTAAGTGTGCAATTATGCCTAAAAATGGATGCACCTTAATTTTTAAGTGCCTTACTTCTAAAACGTGCTATGAATTATTTGATCCCTCAGTATCTCCTAATCCTTTTGCTGGTGGAGGATCTTCAGTGCCAGCATCTGCTGAAAGAGCAGGGTGACAATTGCTGAGGGTGGAGGTGGCAATTTCTTAAAATAACAATGACGCTTGCCACATCAATTGACTTCCATTCACAAAAGATTTCTCTGCAGCATGTGATGCTGTTTGATAGCATTTTCCCCACAGGAGAACTTCTTTCAAAACTGGAGTCGGTTCTTTCAAACCCTGCTGTTGCTCTAGCAACCATGTTTATGCAATATTCTAAATCCTGTGGCGTTCCAACAGTGTTCCCAGCATCTTCACAGGGAGTAGATTGCATTTCAAGGAAACGCTGTCTTGCTCATCCATACGAAGATTATAGCAATGCAGTCACTCCTTCAGGCTCCTCCTCTGATGGCTGTTTCCACATCTGCAGCTCCTTCCTCCACTGAGGCCTCAGGATCCCTAATGTCATCCACAAGGTTGAATTCACCAGCTTCTAAATTCCTGTTTATGATGATATGTTGACCCCCAGTGGATCCTGAGTGTTCCTAATGACGTCTAGAGTGGAAAATCCCTTCTAAGTTTCCAATTTACTTTTCTCATATCCATCAGAGAAATACCACCTATGGCAACGAGAGCCTATTGAACATTTTTCTTAAATAATGAAATTTAAAAGTCAAAATTGGGGCTGGGGAGATTGCTCAGTGGTTAAACGCAAGCAAGCAAAGCCTGCTGGCCCAGGTTTGATTCCCCAGCATCCACTTAGAGCTGGATGAAAGGTGCCGATTTGCAGTGGCAGGAGACCCTGGTATACCCGTACACACCCATATACATATGCACAGAAATAATTAAAATTTTTTAAAAGTCAAAGTTGGGCTGGAGAGATGGCTTAGTGGTTAAGGCACTTGCCTGCCAAGCCAAAGGACCTCGGTTCAATTCCCCAGGATCCATGTAAGCCAGATGCACAAGGCGACGCAGGCATCTGCAGTTTGTTTGCAGTGGCAGGAGGCCATTTTCTCTCTCCCTCCCTCCCTCCCTCCCAGATAAATAAAAATAAAATATATTTTTTTAAAACGTCAAAGTTACTCCCTGTTGCAGTCAGGTTCACATGGTTACCATGAGAAGATGTCTGCCCTCTGCCCCAGTTGTCTGAAATTCTTCTTTTGATTGCAGCACAATGACGTGCAAACCCGCATCATCTATTAAAAGAGAAGTGAGAATGGTTACTGTAGAACATGCCACAAGTTAAAATGATACCAATCTTTTACATGGCTTGACAATGATCTCTAGGTAAATATTTGTGACTTACTTCCTCCCCAAGGTGCTTAATAATGTAGGGACACTCCTTCAGCATATGAAAAAGTCAGCCAACAAGAGCCCTGCTACCATAGTCACATGACTCACAAAGAAGTCCTCATTCTGTTTGGTGATGTGTCAGTGCTGGGGGACAGCTCCTGCCTTCAAAGCCCACAGACTGGCAAGGAAGACAGAGAGAAAAAGCTACAACCACAAAAAGGCAAGAGCCGGAGAGGCTTCTGGGAGAGTAGTGGAGTGATTGAGAAAGAAAGAGACTGTATGGCCAAGACATCCACCATCTGGCCATGTTACAGGGAAAGTTTGCCAGTGCCCACTTACAGGGTCAGTTTTCTTGAGGGCAGTCAGCAGCTAATTGACCCTCTCTCCTCTACAAGCTTCCTCAATGAACAAGGCCCAAGGAAGCTTTACCAGAAGGGTGAGGATTTGGAAGGTCAATTCTAAAGTGAATTCGTAGAAACAAAGTGTGCCTTTCAATACAGTTCGGTCTTTATTTATTTATTTATTTATTAATATTTTTAACCTTTTTTTTATTTATTTGCAAGCAGAGAGAGAGAGAGAAGAGAGGCAGACAGAGAGAGAATGGGCATGCCAGGACCTCTAGCCACTGCAAACGAACTCCAGATGCATGTGCCTCTCACACATCTGGCTTATGTGGGTCCTGGAGAATCGAACCGGGATCCTTTGGCTTTGCAGGCAAACGCCTTAACCACTAAGCCATTTCTCCAGCCCGACAGTTCAGTCTTTTAAAGGCTGTCCAATGGGGCTGGGGATAAAGCACTCACCATTCAAGCCTGAGTTCAGAGGCCCAAGCCCCATATAAACACTAGAAGCCATGGTGAGTTTCTGTCATCCCAGCATACTTAGTGAGATGGGAGAATTTGCTGGAAGCTCATGGACCAGTCCAGCAGTGAACAGCATCAATGAGAACAAGAGAGACCTTGCCTCAAACATGATGGAAAGGCAAGGACTGACACTCCACCTCCACCCATGCACCACAGCATGCATGTGCTCACGTGCACACACACACACACACACACACACACACACACAAACACAACTGGTACTTGCTGTAAAGGACACTCAAGTGAAATAAGCCAGAGAAAGGGCAGTATGAAGCAGCTAACCTAATTTTAGAGTGAGAAAATGAAATGGTGTGGCATCGGGGAGGTTTCATGGGAACAGTTTCAATGCAAGGTGAAAACAATGGAGATGCTTCACAACAAAATAAGTTTATCTAATGCCATTGAACTGCAGTTGTAAAATGGTAAGGCTGGTGTCATGTGAATTTTTAAAAATTCAAATTAAGAATATCTTCTAGCTGAGTGACATAGTGGGTGTCTGCAGTCCCAGCTACTCGTGGGGGTGAGATGGGAGAATTACTTAAACCCAGGAGTTCAAGGCCAGCCTGAACAACACAGTAAGCTGCCCATCTCAAATATTTTGAAATGAATTTTCAGAATCTGCATGATACAAAACCTTAAGGTTTCACATGAAACCTCCAACAGAATTTGATGTTTCTTAATGTTGCTGGGTTTTTGCTGGTGAAAATTGGATTGAGAAATAGTAATCTGAACCCTCTGCGTTCCTGCCAGAGCTGTGTGTAGCTGCATGGGAACTGAAGACACCTTCCAACAAAGCCCTCCCTTAGACAAGCTCAGGCCCCTTAGCAGTGGCCACACCAGCCCACAAAGTCAGTTCAAGTTCAGCCCTGGGCTCTGCTCCCTCCATAAGGACCTTCATGAGTCAACATCAGCCTGCATTTCCATCTATGGCCTGAGCTGAGCCTTCTGGCTCTCTTTGCCCATCTTTCCCAGATGTCCTTAAGGCTGTGTTCCAGAACCCTCCTCTCCCCGTTCTCTCACCTCCCTCTCTACGGTCTCATGCACACTCATGGCTTTCATTTCCAGAGCCCTCATGTGCTAGCCTACATTTCAACAATTTTCAAATTCCTGTCTCCTTGTCAAGCATGGGCTCTGGGTTCATATCTGGTATCCAAATGCCTGTTTGATGTCTCGTCTTTGATTGGATGAGCCGAGGTCCAAAGTAAGCTGGAGACAATAGGGAGGACGTGCCACCACAATACAAGTTTTGAATTCTAGGGCCCGGGTGGTCACTGCAATTCCCAGGCCCTTCTGCATCCCAGCCAGGGGGAAGTGGGGGTGGTTCAGAAGGCATAAGTTGCATCTTAAGGGTACTTCACCTTCTTTCACATACCACTAGCCATGAGTTAATTTCATGGACACAAGAATGTGTATGGAAGGTTGGGAAATACATTTTTTTTTTTTTTTTGGTTTTTCGAAGTAGGGTTTTGCTCTAGCTCAGGCTGACCTGGAATTCACTATGAAGCCTCAGGGTGGCCTCGAACTCATGGCAATCCTCCTACCTCTGCCTCACTAGTGCTGGGATTAAAGGCATGCACCACCACGCCTAGCGGGAAATACATTTCTAACTGAGCAGCCGTATGCATGCTTAAATTCAGGACTTCCTGATGGGAGAGTAAGGTAAGGGTGGCCATGGGTAGCTGAGTCAGGAATCTCAAAAGCACTTCAATCTGACACATCCAATATTAAAATAATGATCACCCTTCCAAGCCTATGCTTCCTTTTCCTTTAACGAGTGTGTGTATGTTCATGTGTATGCATGGGGCACTGTGTGTGTGAGTGTGTGCACTCACGTGAACATGTATGTGGAGGCCAGAGGACAGCCCCAGGTGTCATTGGGTTTCTTCCTGGTGAAGGAATCGCCGTTTAGCTTTCTACTGCTCTTCAGAAGCCTGGTCCCCATGTGCCACACTCCTCTCCCTGACCCATCACTAAGGCCTGCTCATCTTGACAGCGACGTTTCCTCTCTCCAACATCATGATGTCTCAACACAAGTACCCATTAACCCTTGCCTGGACCACAGCATTGGCCCCTAGTTGGGTTGTTACCTTCCTGCTGTGTGCTCCTTCGTGTTGTTGGTACCACATCCAGGGTCACTTTCCAATGCCAGTCAGATGCTACAGCCCTCCATCAGGCTCCCTTGCAAAAGCTAGACTGCCTGAAACTGCTTGATCCCAATGGTTCCCCTTGGCACTAAGGTCATATGTGCCCTCTCCCATTCTCTGTCTGCAGCCTTCTTCCAACATTATCTTCTTGAAGCAGTAAGTATCCACCACTGGTAAACTCCTGATTTCCTTATAAGTGTAGTACAAGGATCACTTATTCAGGAAAACATCCATCATCACCATCCAGTTCAAGGATCACTTTATCAGGAAAACATCCATCATCATCATCCAGTTCAAGGATCACTTTCTCAGGAAAACATCCATCATCATCATCCAGTTCAAGGATCACTTCCTCAGGAAAACATCCATCATCATCATCCAGTTCAAGGATCACTTCCTCAGGAAAACATCCATCATCATCCAGTTCAAGGATCACTTCCTCAGGAAAACATCCATCATCATCCAGTTCAAGGATCACTTCCTCAGGAAAACATCCATCATCATCCAGTTCAAGGATCACTTCCTCAGGAAAACATCCATCATCATCATCCAGTTCGAGGATCACTTCCTCAGGAAAACATCCATCACCATCCAGTTCAAGGATCACTTCCTCAGGAAAACATCCATCACCATCCAGTTCAAGGATCACTTCCTCAGGAAAACATCCATCACCATCCAGTTCGAGGATCACTTCCTCAGGAAAACATCCATCATCATCCAGTTCGAGGATCACTTCCTCAGGAAAACATCCATCATCATCATCCAGTTCAAGGATCACTTCCTCAGGAAAACATCCATCATCATCCAGTTCGAGGATCACTTCCTCAGGAAAACATCCATCACCATCCAGTTCGAGGATCACTTCCTCAGGAAAACATCCATCATCATCCAGTTCAAGGATTAATTCCTCAGGAAAACATCCATCATCATCATCCAGTTCAAGGATCACTTCCTCAGGAAAACATCCATCACCATCCAGTTCGAGGATCACTTCCTCAGGAAAACATCCATCACCATCCAGTTCGAGGATCACTTCCTCAGGAAAACATCCATCATCATCCAGTTGAGACAACTTCCTCTTCCATCACCATCTTCCAAAGCCACAAAACATCCATCACCATTAACCAGTGATCACTGACTCAGGAAAACATCCATCATCATCATCCAGTTCAAGGATCACTTCTTGAAAACATCCATCACTTTCCCCTTCAAGTGTTCACCTCCTGAGGCCAAGCACTTGGTGTGTTTTGCTGCCTGTTGTAATGAACCAAAGATTCACAGTTCCCCTCCTAATCACCCAGGTGATGGAATTAGAAAACATCCATCATGTCTCCAGTTCGTGGATCACTTCATGAAAACATCCATCATCAATGAGTTTAGTATCACTTCCTCAAAAAACATCCATCATCATCTCTTCTGTGCACTTTGTACCATGTGAGGACACAGTGAGAAGGTACCATCTATGAACCAAAAAGTCAATTCCCACCAGAAACTGAACCCACCTCCCTCTTGATTTTGGACTTTCCAACCTACAGTAAAATGTGAAGACACTAACCAGAAAACATCCATCATCATCCAGTTCTAGGATCAGTGCCTCAGCATCCATCACCATCCAGTTCGCAGGAACATCCCAAAAACATCAATCAACTGTCTGGACTAAAGACTGAGTTCAAGGCCAGTCTGGGGAACCTAGTGAGACCGTGTCTCAAAATAAAAGATCAAGAGGGCTATGAATGACCACTCAGTGGTAGAATACTTGCCTAGCATGTGTGGGGGTGGCCCTGTGTTTGATCACCAGTATTCTAGGAGAACGGGAAGGAGAAGAGAAGAAGAAGGAATAGAAATTTCTGTTGTTTCACAGCCATCTAGCTCATGGTATTGTCACTCCTAATTGGCTAAAACATCATTATGTCCCTGGCACATAGCACATTGACTTGCAAATAGCAAGTTCTGGAAACTAGTGGGTGAATACATGCAAAAATTCAGAACATCTGGGAGCAAGTGTCTCTAAATTACTTCATCTGAATTCTAGCACTTGAGTGAGGAAACTCAGTGTTGCTGCTGACAAATCCAGGAATGTACACTGATGAACCAGGTCTGTGTGGTGCTGCTTCCATGTGCCCAGGCTCACCACAGCACCAAGGTGTGGAGGGAGGCAGAACGTGCATCAGACATGGCAGAAAGGAGAAAGCAAAGCTTTCAACGCCGCAACTCCCCACCAGTGACACGATGTCATACCTGGGGAACCATGACACGGGTTCCAGTAACACACGATGTGACACCTGGGGAACTATCACACGGGTTCTAGTAACACACGATGTCACACCTGGGGAACCATCACACGGGTTCTAGTAACACATGATGTCTGTCACACCTGGGGAACCATCACAGGGGTTCCAGTAACACATGATGTCTGTCAGACCTGGGGAACCATCACAGGGGTACTAGTAACACATGATGTCATACCTGGGGAACCATCACACGGGTTCTAGTAACACATGATGTCACACCTGGGAAACCATCACACGGGTTCTAGTAACACATGATGTCACACCTGGGGAACCATCACAGGGGTTCTAGTAACACATTATGTCTGTCACAACTGGGGAACCATCACAGGGGTTCTAGTAACACATGATGTCACACCTGGGGAACCATCACACGGGTTCTAGTAACACACGATGTCTCACCTGGGCAACCATCACAGGGGTTCTAGTAACACATGATGTCACACCTGGGGAACCATCACACGGGTTCTAGTAACACATGATGTCACACCTGGGGAACCATCACAGGGGTTCTAGTAACACACGATGTCACACCTGGGGAACCATCACACGGGTTCTAGTAACACACGATGTCTCACCTGGGCAACCATCACAGGGGTTCTAGTAACACACAATGTGACACCTGGGGAACCATCACACGGGTTCTAGTAACACACGATGTCACACCTGGGGAACCATCACACGGGTTCTAGTAACACACGATGTCACACCTGGGGAACCATCACAGGGGTTCTAGTAACACATGATGTCACACCTGGGGAACCATCACATGGGTTCTAGTAACACACGATGTCACACCTGGGGAACCATCAAAGGAGTTCTAGTAACACATGATGTCATACCTGGGGAACCATCACACGGGTTCTAGTAACACACGATGTGACACCTGGGGAACCATCACACGGGTTCTAGTAACACACGATGTCACACCTGGGGAACCATCACATGCGTTCTAGTAATACATGACATCACACCTGGGGAACCATCACACGGGTTCTAGTAACATATGATGTCACACCTGGGGAACCATCACACGGGTTCTAGTAACACACGATGTGACACCTGGGGAACCATCACAGGGGTTCTAGTAACACACGATGTCACACCTGGGGAACCATCACACGGGTTCTAGTAACACATGATGTGACACCTGGGGAACCATCACACGGGTTCTAGTAATACATGACGTCACACCTGGGGAACCATCACACGGGTTCTAGTAACACATGACGTCACACCTGGGGAACCATCACACGGGTTCTAGTAAACACGATGTCACACCTGGGGAACCATCACACGGGTTCTAGTAACACACGATGTCACACCTGGGGAACCATCACAGGGGTTCTAGTAACACACGATGTCACACCTGGGGAACCATCACACGGGTTCTAGTAACACACAATGTCACACCTGGGGAACCATCACACGGGTTCTAGTAAACATGATGTCACACCTGGGGAACCATCACACGGGTTCTAGTAACACATGATGTCACACCTGGGGAACCATCACACGGGTTCTAGTAACACACGATGTCACACCTGGGGGACCATCACATGGGTTCTAGTAAACATGATGTCACACCTGGGGAACCATCACAGGGGTTCTAGTAACACATGATGTCACACCTGGGGAACCATCACACGGGTTCTAGTAATACATGATGTCACACCTGGGGAACCATCACACGGGTTCTAGTAACACAAGATGTCACACCTGGGGAACCATCACACGGGTTCTAGTAACACATGATGTCACACCTGGGGAACCATCACACGGGTTCTAGTAACACATGATGTCACACCTGGGGAACCATCACACGGGTTCTAGTAACACACGATGTCACACCTGGGGAACCATCACACGGGTTCTAGTAACACACGATGTCACACCTGGGGAACCATCACACGGGTTCTAGTAACACATGATGTCACACCTGGGGAACCATCACAGGGGTTCTAGTAACACATGATGTCACACCTGGGGAACCATCACACGGGTTCTAGTAACACATGATGTCACACCTGGGGAACCATCACACGGGTTCTAGTAACACATGATGTCACACCTGGGGAACCATCACATGGGTTCTAGTAACACATGATGTCACACCTGGGGAACCATCACACGGGGTTCTAGTAATACATGATGTCACACCTGGGGAACCATCACAGGGGTTCTAGTAACACATGATGTCACACCTGGGGAACCATCACACGGGTTCTAGTAACACATGATGTCACACCTGGGGAACCATCACAGGGGTTCTAGTAACACATGATGTCACACCTGGGGAACCATCACACAGGTTCAAGTAACACATGATGTCACACCTGGGGAACCATCACACAGGTTCCAGTAACACATGATGTCACACCTGGGGAACCATCACACGGGTTCTAGTAACACACGATGTCACACCTGGGGAACCATCACACAGGTTCTAGTAATACACGATGTCACACCTGGGGAACCATCACAGGGGTTCTAGTAAACATGATGTCACACCTGGGGAACCATCACACGGGTTCTAGTAACACACGATGTCACACCTGGGGAACCATCACACAGGTTCTAGTAACACATGATGTCACACCTGGGGAACCATCACACGGGTTCTAGTAACACATGATGTCACACCTGGGGAACCATCACAGGGGTTCTAGTAACACATGATGTCACACCTGGGGAACCATCACACGGGTTCTAGTAACACATGATGTCACACCTGGGGAACCATCACAGGGGTTCTAGTAACACACGATGTCACACCTGGGGAACCATCACACGGGTTCTAGTAACACACGATGTCACACCTGGGGAACCATCACACGGGTTCTAGTAACACATGATGTCACATCCTGGGGAACCATCACACGGGTTCTAGTAACACATGATGTCACACCTGGGGAACCATCACACGGGTTCTAGTAACACATGATGTCACACCTGGGGAACCATCACAGGGGTTCTAGTAACACACGATGTCACACCTGGGGAACCATCACAGGGGTTCTAGTAACACATGATGTCACACCTGGGGAACCATCACACGGGTTCTAGTAACACATGATGTCACACCTGGGGAACCATCACAGGGGTTCTAGTAACACACGATGTCACACCTGGGGAACCATCACACGGGTTCTAGTAACACACGATGTCACACCTGGGGAACCATCACAGGGGTTCTAGTAACACACGATGTCACACCTGGGGAACCATCACACGGGTTCTAGTAACACATGATGTCTCACCTGGGGAACCATCACAGGGGTTCTAGTAACACACGATGTCTCACCTGGGGAACCATCACAGGGGTTCTAGTAACACACGATGTCTCACCTGGGCAACCATCACAGGGGTTCTAGTAACACACGATGTCACACCTGGGGAACCATCACAGGGGTTCTAGTAACACACGATGTCTCACCTGGGGAACCATCACAGGGGTTCTAGTAACACATGATGTCACACCTGGGGAACCATCACACGGGTTCTAGTAACACATGATGTCACACCTGGGGAACCATCACAGGGGTTCTAGTAACACATGATGTCTGTCACACCTGGCTAAGCATCACACAGGTTCTAGTACAGTGCAGATGCAGGAGGGATCAACAGAGGCAGGAAGAGTGGGAAGCCTGTGAATGAGCTCACAGCTGAGCTAGACCTGGAAGGAGGGAGAGCAGAGCAGTTGGCAGGGGAAGAGGGAGCCTCCTGGCAGCATGTGAGGGAATAGGAAGGAGAACAGAATTGGAAGCGCTGAGGGAGCACTTTCTGATAAGCCCTAGGAAGCGCATGTGTTCCTTATCCAGGAGTCAGAAGGACCCTGCAAATTATTGAAGATGGAAGTAGTTGAGACGCAAAGTTAGGGAGCGACGGGTCCAGAAGAGTGTGCAAGGTGATCCGTGGTTAGTGCCTGGAGTTTCTTGTCATGAAATGTCACTCTATCCTGGAGGCACTGTGCCAGGCTGGCCTCATTGAGCCACAGGGGCAGGGAACCTGAAGTGGCTACACTCCACGGAGCTTTGCAGATGGCTCTTCCTCAGGGGCATTGTGTGGGTAGATGGAAAGGTCTCTCATACTGCAGTTGTCCAGCTTCCAAGCGCTGGGCCTGCAGCAGTCAAACCTGAGCCTGGCACAGGGAGCTTTCAGGGAAAAACCAGCCCCGCTCAGAGGAAGAACTGGGCTTCATAATCCTAAACGAATTCAGTGCTCAAAACAGTATAAATGCTGGTCTCTTTCTTCCAGTCTTGGGATGCATCTGCATCCCAGTGGGGTTTCCAGGGGACAATGATTCTATAAGCCACCAGGTTCTCTGGTGGGCTGGAGCACATTTTATGAAGCAACTGTCTCCGTGAATGAAGTTCCCAGGACCTGTCAATCCTCCCACGAAGACGTGCAAAGATTAAGCAGGTTTGAGAGTAGCAGAGGCAAAAGAAAAACCCACTGTAATGATGGAGCCTTCGTTCCATCATTAATGAATATATTTCCCCTAGACACAGTGAGTGACATTGGCACAGCACTGGCACCATATAGTAATGCCCTTTTAGTTTTCATTTCTAAAACAAAACAATATCTAATTTAATCAATTCTACTATTGGATGGAGTGTTTGACCTTTATAACTTGGATGGTACATTTTCACTTTTAGGTGAGTTATCAAAAATTTCATTAAAGTCAAAACGTGAGAGTTTTCTCTTCTGAAAACTCAAGTTTATAAATTTCCTATGGGGCTTTGTTACTAAAGAGTGCTCTGTCTCAGGGGTTATTTCACAGAGATTCTTCCAGTGACTACAGAGTTCCTTAAATAGCAAGAGAAGTGACAAAGGCAACTAGAAGAATTTTCCAACAATAAAATAGACAAAATACAAAGAGCTCTATGGTGTGGACAAGAAAATTGAATTTTTGTAAGAAACCCCATAAAAAGTTTGACAAAGGATATATAAACAGATAATTTACTGAAGATAAAAATCCAGGGCTGGAGAGATGATTTAGCAGTTAAGGCACTTGCCTACGAACCCTAAGGACCCAGGTTTGATTCCCTAGTACCCACATAAGCCAGATGCACATGTCTGGAATCCGTCTGCAGTGGCTAGAGGCCCTGGCATGCCCATTCTCTCTCTCTGTCAAATAAATAAATAAAATATATTTTTTAAAATCCAACCATCAGCAAAGAAAACAGAATACCATGAGCCTAGATTCAAAAGAAATACAAAGTAAGAGCCGGGCGTGGTGGCGCATGCCTTTAATCCCAGCACTCGGGAGGCAGAGGTAGGAGGATAGCTGTGAGTTCAAGGCCACCCTGAGACTACATAGGGAATTCCAGGTCAGCCTAGGCTAGAGCGAGACCCTACCTCGAAAAACCAAACAAATAAAAATAAAAAAAGAAATACAAAGTAAGATGATGGAATACAAGACAAAACCATCCTCATATGAAGTGCTGTCGAGGATGAAGAGAACAAGTGTTCTCATGTATGATGGATGAGAACAATGTCCTTTATGGAAAAGATCTAACATCATTGATTAAAAATTAAACTGCCCACATGCTCTTAAGGCAACAGTGCAATCACTGAAACTCTTCCCTTTCAGAAAATAAAAGTCCTAGTACACGAGAACATGCATGCCAATCACCATGACTTGGGCATTGTCTGCCCCTGAGTGCACATGTGTTGGTGTGTTGAAAGCCTGGCCCCTGGCCGGCAGTGTTGAGAGGGTGGGATTCAATACAGGCTGCTCAGTGGAAGGAATTAGGTCATTGGAAGCAATGAATGCTGATCTCATGGGGTGAGTTAATTCTTATGAGACAAAACTGTCATGAAAGAGCATGGCTGGCTCTCTCTCTCTCTCTCTTGCTTGTTCGGTCTTCTTCTCCCACATTCTCCCACCATGGTGCCATCTGCAATGACGTCATGCAGCCACTGAACTCCTTGCCAGAACCTGAATCACCGGGGCCCCCAGTCCTGGACTTTCAGCCTCCAAAACTTTGAACTAAACAAACTGTTTTTGTAAAAAATGGTTTCATTTATTTCTTTGCAAGAACAGAGAGAGAGAGAGAGAGAGAGAGAGAGAGAGAGAGAGAGAGTGAATGGGCACACCAGGGCCTCTAGCCACTGCAAACAAATTGTATCTGGCTTTACATGGGAATCAAACCTGAGCCATTACGCTTTGCAAGCAAGCACCTTAACTGCTGAGCCATCTCTCCAGCCCCCAAACCTCTTTTCTTTATGAAATACCAGCTTCAGGTATTTTGCTATAAACACACACACACACACACACACACACACACACACACACAAAATAACTTGAGGGGCTGGAGAGATGGCTTACTGTTAAGGCACTTGCCTACAAAGCCAAAGGACCCAAGTACAACTCTCCAGAACCCACATAAGCCAGATGCACAAGGGGGCACACACATCTGGAGTTCATTTGCAGTGGCTGGAGGCCCTGGCATGCCCATTCTCCCTCTCTCTCTCTTTCTCTCTACCTGCCTATTTCTGCATCTCTCAAATAAATTAATAAAAATAAAATGTTTTTTTAAATGACTTGAAATGGCCATTTTGTCCAAAAGGTTGAGGATTCTACATAATCCATCAAGACAATCTTATACAGGCTGGGCATGGTGGTACACACCTATACTGTCAGCACTTACAGGCTGAAGCAGGAAGGTCATGAGTTTGAGGGCAGCCTGGGCTCCAAAGCAAGGCCCTGTAAAAGAAGGAGGAGCAGAGAAAGAAGAGGAAGGAAAGAGAGGAGGAGGAGAAGAACTTATCCATACTATGAAATATTATGCAACAACTAAAAGGAGTCAGCAGAGGGGATGGCTCATTAGTTAAAGGCACTTGCTTGCAGAAGGAACGAGTTAGATCCCCATGTATGAAGCCACAGCAATGTCCATGATACACTGTGATGCAAGAAAAGTGCAATAGAATGTTTTACATACACACAACCTTAAGTTATTGTCAGCATACAATAAAATACACATATAAAAATATGCCATTCAGCCGGGCGTGGTGGTGCATGCCTTTAATCCCAGCACTTGGGAGGCAGAGATAGGAGGATTGCCGTGAGTTTGAGGGCACCCTGAGACTCTGAGACTATATAGTGAATTCCAGGTCAGCTTGAACTATAGCGAGACCCTACCTCGGAAAACCAAAAAAAAAAAAAATATATATATATATATATATGTTTTTACAAATAGATATGTCTGCTCACCACTACTACAGTTGTGGTATCAAACATTTCCATCACCCAAAAATGTTCCTTTGTGCACCTTTGTAGTTGTGGTGGTTTGATTCAGGTGTCCCCCATAAACTTAGGTGTTCTGAATGCTAGGTTCCCAGCTGATGGAGATTTGAGAATTAAGTCCTTCTGAAGGCAGTGTATTGTTGGGGGCAGGCTTATGGGTGTTATAGCCAGTATCCCCTTGCCAGTGTTTGGCACACTCTCCTGTTGCTATTGTCCACCTGATGTTGGGCATGGGGTGATGACCACCCTCTGCTCATGCCATTGTTTTCCCCTGCCATCATGGAGCTCCCCTTCCAGTCTGTAAGCCAAAATAAGCCCTTTTTTTTTTTATCCCAAAAGCTACTCTTGGTCGGGTGATTTCTGCCAGCCATGCGAACCTGTGTCCGTTATGAAATACCCAAAAAACAACTGAAAGGAAGAAGGATTTCTTTCGGTTCATGGTTTCAGTCAGTCATGGCTGCGGGGGTTGGGGATGGGGGGAGAGAAAGGCAGCTTGCATTGTAGTGACAAGAAGAAACAACGCCTAGGTTAAACAGGCTTCCTCCTCTTCCTTTTTTTTTTAGATTTTATTTATTTATTTATTTATTTATTTATTTATTTATTTATTTATTCATTTATTTTTTGAGACAGAGAGAGACAGACAGACAGACAGAGAGAACGGGCACTCCAGGGCCTCTAGCCACTGCAAATGAACTCCAGATGCATGTGCCACCATGTGCATCTAGCATACGTGGGACCTAGAGAATCGAACCTGGGTCCTTAGGCTTCACAGGCATGCAACTTAACCACTAAGCCATCTCTCCAGCCCCACCTCTTCCCTTTTTATTCTGTCCAGAACCCCAGCCTATGTGATGGTGCTGTGCCCATGCAGGGAATATCACACCCCCCTTAATTAATCCTCTCTGGAAATGTCCTCGCAGACACACCCACAGATAAGTCTCACGAATCTCCTAGTTGTTTCTCAATCCAGCACAGCTGACCATCATGGTCAGACATCATGCCTCCCTATTCATCACTGGTCATGGCAGAACTGCTCCGTTTGCCTGCTCTGAGATCTAGCATCAATGGGTCCTAGGCTGGGTTCTTCTGCATCTAGGCCCTGTTGCTCAGCACAGTACTCTATGCTCCTCCAGATTGTTGCCTGTATCAGTGACTCCTTCCTTCGTTTGCAGTAGTTAGAGGCCCCGGCGTGCCCATTCTCTCTCTCTCTCTCCCCTTTCTCTGTCTCTAATAAGTAAATAAATAAAAAAATTTTCTAAACTTAAAAAAATAAAAATGAATGAATGAATGAATTAATTAATTAATCACCTTATATACAAAAGCAAGTGCCCATTGGGACATATCTACTATTTCCACAAACATCTTTGAGTGCACCCCATGTACAGGCACCCACACAGGGTACCCAGTATTCAGAGGTAGTCATGGTGGGAGCTGCCCTGCAGCTCACAGAGGACAGAACTGAGTTCACCATGTAGTCAGTCAGCTGCGGTCACTAGGTCGTGAGTGGACATGAGCAGGGCAGAGCTCACAAACAAAACCTATAAAATAGTGCTGCTCAAATATTCAAGCATGCTTGGAAATGGCGCCCTTAATTATATTCAGCACTTTCGCAAGTCTTGTTTACACTATTAATTTATTTCACAAACCCTTTCTTAGCTAATGACACCAACAGATCCAGAGGGACATGCAAGAGTAAGTGGAATCTAAATTAGAGTAAGCTGCCACCATTAATTTTTATTTCTGCCTTTTTGGAGAACACAACAGAAGCTCATCAGACATATGAGAGCATATCAATCCACTTGGGATGTTGGAAAGAACTCACCTGATTTTCTTGGAGGGGAAGAATCAAGAAATTGTTCCCTGTTCACGAAGAGCTTAGGAAGAACCTCAGAATAAAATAGCAAGCTGGAAATCATGAAGGGTTTGTGAAGCAGTCACCTAAGTAATCCAGCAACATCACTGTACATAGGAGGGAGTGAGCGTGTGGACAGGTTCAGCATCTTGCCGGCCATCACCCAACTCACAGCTCAGAGTAGAAACCGGAGCGCAGGTCTGTCTGTCCATCTTCAGGCTAATGCTCTTAATCAAGTAAACAAAAAATAAGGTAACAAATATTAGCTACCACTTAGCTAAAACCTGTCCCCCAGGCTGGAGAGATGGCTTAGTGTTTAAGCGCTTGTCTGTGAAGCCTAAGGACCCCAGTTCGAGGCTCGATTCCCTAAGAACCCAAGTAAGCCAGATGCACAAGGTGGCACATGCATCTGGAGTTTGTTTGCAATGGCTGGAGGCTCTGATGTGCCCATTCTCTCTCTCTCTCTTTCTCTCTTTCTCTCTCTCTCTCTCTCTCTCTCTCTCTCTTTCTCTCTCTGTCTGTCACTCTCAAATAAATAAATAAAAATAAACAAAAATTTAAAAACAAAAAAGAAGCCAGCAGAAGTGGGCACATCAAGAAAGTAGACAGAGGTATGACCTCATGAATTTGATTAGGTTACAGGAGATGGGGGTCATTTTATTTTAGTTATATTAAAATGCTATGCCATAAGCCTGTATTTGAAGTCATGAGAGTGAAGAGATTAGTAACAGGAATAAACTGTTTAGTATCCATTAGACAAACAACTGGGTGGGTGATATGGCAAAAGCCACTCCCGTCTGACCCTCAGCTTCCTCATCTGTACTAAGGGAACAACTTCTACCTCCCCCCACTGAGAGATATTGCAAAAATCAAGTGGGAGGAATGTCTGCAAAATCACCTTGGACATTCTTTAAAAGCTAAGTGTGCTTGCCTCAGGCCAAATCTGGCTTAGCCCCACTGCAATATTTGCATGGATTTGCCCACTCAAAGGCTGTGAGCACTGTGGGGCAGAAGGAGGCATGAATAATGAAGGAGCCTGGTGCTGGCATACAAAGATACAGATGGAGCCACAGGAAGACTAAAATAGAGTGCCCACTCATGGGATCTTGGGCTATGATAAAGTAGAATTTTAAGTCACTGTGTCAGAAACTGGACAGCCCCATGGACTCACAATAAGTCTGCGGCTGACTTTATCACATATCTGACAGTGCCCAAGTGGTCCACATTCAAACAGAAAGATGACCAAACAATAACTCCCTAGGAGATAACACAGGAGGACTCACTTAGTTGTTTCAGAAATGATTACCTTGTTAAGTAAGACTTATAGGTACAAAAACCACAGGGAAAAGATTTCTAAATTTGACTCTACATAGATTAAAAATTCCTACAAGGGAGTAGTATGTTGCATAATAATCAAATTTGAGTAATTAGTATTTCCTTCAGCTCAAGCATTTATCATTTTTGACATGTTTCTCATAAATATGTACAACTATTGAAGATCAATTAGAAATAAATGACTAAACCTACTCAATGTAATGGGCTATATCCACTCAGCCACCATAAAAGGGGTGGGCTTGTGCTAGGTGTAAATGGCGCATGATTGTCACCCCACAACTTGTGAGCTAGAAGCAGGAGGTTCAGGAATTCAAGACCAGGCTCAGCTACATAGCAAGTTCCAAGTCAGGCTGGACTACATGAGACCTCATATCAAAAAATAAACAAAAACTGGGCTGGAGGGATGGCTTAGCAGTTAAGGCATTTGCCTGCAAAGCCAAAGGACCCCGGTTCAACTCTCCAGGACCCCACGTAAGCCAGATGCACAAGTGGGCACATGCATCTGGAGTTCGTTTGCAGTGGCTGGAGGCCCTGGTGTGCCCATTCTCTTTCTCTCTACCTGCCTATTTCTGTATCTCCCTCTCTCTCTCTCAAAATAAATAAATAAAAAATAATAAAATATTTTTTAAAAACTTTAAAAAAAATAAACAAAAACTAAGCCGGGCGTGATGGCACACACCTTTAATCCCAGCACTCAGGAGGCAGAGGTAGGAGGATAGCCATGAGTTCAAGGCCACCCAGAGACTACAGAGTGAATTCCAGGTCAGCTTGGGCTAGAGTGAGACCCTACCTCAAAAAACCAAAATAAATAAATAAATAAATAAACAAATCAAACCTAATTTAGCTCAATGGTGTTTTGTTTTGTTTTGTTAGGCATAAAAGTAAGATGGGGACTAATGGGGAAGAAGGGTGTTAATGGGTAGGGACTAAGAGAGGGTCATTGGGGGGGAAATAAGATCAAAATACATTATATACATGTGTGAAAATGTCAAAAAATATGAAAATAAGGTAGGCATGGTGGTGCACACCTTTAATCCCAGCACTCAGGAGGCAGAGGTAGGAGGATCACCATGAGTTCGAGGCCACCCTGAGATTACATAGTGAATTCCAGGTCAGCCTGGGCTAGAGTGAGACCCTACCTCAAAAAAAAAAAAAAAGAAAAAGAAAAGAAATAAAATTTTGAATAAATGACTAAAATAAAGCAAGGGGATGAGCCTCTTTACATTATCTTTGAGTGCCTATGCTATGTATCACATTTTGGTTTAATGCTTACTCAGTAATAAAACTATTTTCTTTCACTTAAAAAAGAGTGCAAGGAAAATATCATAAAAGGCAAATGACAAACTTTGAGAGAGTATGATGTCATAGATGACAGACAGGGGCTAAGTCTTTTAGTAATTAACTAATTAGCTAACAAAACTTTAATGAGCAACTGTGACGTATCGGGCACTGGTGCAAGCATTTGAAGATTCCAAACAACTAAAGGTCTCTGCCTTGTGGTGCTCACACTGTACTTTGAGACATAAATGGAATTTGCATGTTAGCCAAAAAAACTACTTTTCTAAAAATGAGCAAAGAATATAATAAGTTATTTGCACAGTTGAAAACATAAACAAAATTTACACATGAAAAAGTATACACTCTCAAGAAAAATGAAATGCAAATTAAATTTCATTAACAAAGAATTTCCATAAATCAGATTTTTTAAAATTATTATTGTTTTTTGGTGGGAGGAGTGTTGAGGTAGGCTGACCTGGAACTCACTCTGTAGTTCCAAGATGGCCTCAAACTCATGGTGATCCTCCTATCTCAGCCTTGTGAGTGCTGGAATTAAAATCATGCACCACCATGCTTAGTTCTAACCACCAGATTTTCTAACACTGGAAAACATGTGTTGTAGTCAGCACTTTCAAACTCTCACAAAAATAGTCCATAAAGTTTGGCTTACTCCTCTGTAAGGCTTCTGCAGTCCCAAGTACCAAGTTCATCAACACTCCTCCCGCAAACAAGCTCCAAAAGAACAAAATCCACATGGTCAGATTCAGCTCAGCAAGACCCCACTCCTGGTACCAAAAACTGCTGTAATCAGCTCCACACCACTGGGATGAACATCCAACCAAACACAGTTTTTGGGAGGAACAGATTTATTTCAGTCGGACAGAGTCTAGGGGGAAATCGTCAGTGATGGAAGAAGCTGGTTCCTGTACATAAATCCAAACAAAGAGAGAAATCACCAACAACCAGCACCACAAGCAAGCAGGAACTGCCAGAGCTCAAACTGCCCTCTCCACACCTTGAGCCAGAATCAGGATCTGCCCCCAAACACACCTTAGGCTGGACCCCAGGATCCTCCCCTAGTGACACTTCATCTAGCAGGGTGCTAAAAGCTTATGCAGGAAGCTTAACATTAATCAAAAGTAACTGAGGCTATGGGAGACATATGACATACATTCACATTCAAATCACCACAACATGAGGAACTTACGGGTATGAGTACTCAAGAGAGTACAAATTCAAGGACAACCTGGTCCATATAAGATCTGCCTCCCCAAAATTTAAAAGAGTGGTAATATACCAGGTAAACAAATACTCTCAAACATTTTGGGTGGGAGTATAGATCAGTTTGATATCTTTAAAAAATAATTTGTCAATATCAACTCAGAATAACAAATCCCTATGTTCCTGTTCCAATAAGTCTGCCTCTGAGAATCATGCTACAGATAAATTGAGATACAGGTATAGAGAGACTGGTTCAACAAGTCTGGAACCTGTCTAAATGGTGTGAGGTGTTCAAAAGAATAAAGTTACTGCAAAGAATGAGAAAGATGTGTATTGTGAAAAAATCCTAGGTGAACAAGAGCAAAGTTCTCATTAGTTACATGAGTGCTGTGCTGAAAGATGATTAATAGTGTAAAAGTATTGTAAGCATGTGTAAGTATACAAAATATTGGGTTGTTAGGTTTTGCAGGCAAGCGCCTTAACCATGGAGCAAATTCTCCAGCCCCCATACTGAAGTTTTTGAGCTCTGGACAGCATAAAAGAATCGGACACCACAGTTCCAACTTCAATCAACTTCATTGCTGTTTGTTGTTTTTTTTTTACCTCCACAACTTTAAGTCTAGACCAAGGGTCAACAAACCACGGGCCTCGGGTTTAGCCTGCTGTCTGGTTTTTGTAAGTCAACCTAGAACATGGCTGTGCTAACCCTCCTACAGGTTCCCTATGTGTGCCACTTTGAGACCAGACACATGACCCACAAAGCCTAAGACATTTACTACCTGGCCCTTTCTAGAAAAGTTTGCTGATCGCTGGTCTAAACAACCAATAAAATATTAATCAGCTGTGATTCACAGTGTCTGCTTACTTCCAAAGCATAAATGCTCCCACCTGTGCCACTTCAATACCACCAACACAGCCTCATGGCATACAAAGCTGGGAGAGTCACAAACAGCAACACCATGGAATGCTATGCCCACCCCATAGACATACCCCATGTCATAGAGCACATTTGTCCTGGAGTCATAAATAACCTGAAGAACACAGACAATGGAAAGATGTAGAAAAATAATTAGAAAGCCCTGGGTTTGAGCTATTTGTTTTTAATTATAGCAGATTTAATTAAAAGGTCATAGAATTTAGTTTTTAATAATGGTTATGTTTGATAACCAGCTTACAAAACTGAAAATTTAACAGTTGGCTCCTGTGAGCTGATGCAGCATCTCACTCACTGACTGAGTGTGCTATCCTGTGGTGAGGACCACATCCGGGAGGTCACTCCTTACATGGACAGGGACACGCACAGGATATCACAAGAAAGTGTGCAGGAGACAGAATAGCCCCATCTGTGGCTTCTACACGTACAATTACAGATCCAGGAATCACTGGAATGAAAATCTACTCTTCTGCTTTTCTTTTGTATTAAATATAAATCTGTGTGAATTATTTTTATTTCTTTTTTATTTTTTTTTTTTTTTTTTTTTTTTTTTTTTTGCGAGGTAGGGTCTCACTCTGGTCCAGGCTGACCTGGAATTAACTATGTAGTCTCAGGGTGGCCTCGAACTCTCAGCGATCCTCCTACCTCTGCCTCCCGAGTGCTGGGATTAAAGGCATGCGCCACCACGCCTGGCTTATTTCTTATTTTTTAAGTTTTATTTATTTGAAAGAGACAGACAGACAGACAGGCAGAGAGAGAGAATGGGTGTGCCAGGGTCTCCAGCCACTGCAAACAAACTCCAGATGCATATGCCACCTTGTGCATCTGGCTTACATGGGTCCTGGGGAATCAAACCAGGATCCTTTGGCTTTGCAGGCAAACCCCTTAACCGCTAAGCCATCCCTCCAGCCCTGTGTGAATTTTTTTTTTAATATGAGAGAGCGAGAGAGAGAATAGGCTCACCAGCGGCCTCTTGGCACCCCCTGTGTGACATTGCGTGCTTGTGTCACTTTTGTGTCTGTTTAAACATGGGACCTGGAGATTCGAAAGGGCGTTCTTAGGCTTTGCTTAAATGGCTAAGCCATCTCTCCAGCCCGCTGTGTGAATTTTTGTAATCCTATGTCTATAACACCTTTCCAACTCCCATAGATCAAGCCAGCTATTAAGTCAATTTTTCTTGCATCTCCCCTTGGCCCTGCATATTTGAGCAACACTAGTGGAGTGGCTTGGCACAGTGTCCAATGGCCTGGTCCACCTCCAGCTGGCCAGAGCTCCTGAGGCCACGGTTCATCAGGGCAAGGAGCTCTGCAGACTGAGCAAGGAGTCTGATTCCACAAACCTGGTGCTCGATCCTGACATACAATCTGCTTCATCCACCCAGCTGATGCTGACCTGGACCCTGGCCTCAGGGCAGCCCCTCACTCCCATACCCAGACTAGCTTGATCATCGTGTCCAGATACCTAGCTCCATCCAGCAGGGCCTCTACCAGTCCTTGGCCCTGCCCTCCAGTCTTCCCCATCTCAGCTCCTCTCTGCTTTCCCCTGGAATCCATAACCAGACGAGCCTACATCATTTTTCTTCTGCCCACAAATTCTGTGGGTCTGAAACTAGGACAAGGCAACAGAGGCAGCTTGTTCCTGTTCCACTGTGTCTGGAACTTTACTTTGGAGAGACTTTGAAGACAGGGTGGCTGTATGGCTGGGAGCTAGAACCATCTGGAAGCTTCTTCCCATGACTTTTGAGCTTAGATGTCTGCACATAGCCTTCCATGTAGCTGGGATTTTTTCAAATACTTGTTGAGAACCAATGTTCCAGGAGGCAGAGTCCGAGAACAGGATTCCAAAGGCCAAAGCTACAGGGCTTTTTCTGACCTATTTTCAGAAGCCAGCACTGAAGGGGCTGGAGAGATTGCTCAGCGGTTAAAGATGCTTGCTTATAAAGCTTGATGGCCCAGGTTTGATTCTCCAGTACCTATATAAAAGCCAGATGTACACAGTGGTGCATGCATCTGATGTGTGCCCATATTCTCTGTCTCTGTCTCTCTCTCTCAAATATATATTTTTCTATTTTTATTCTCAGAGAGAGAGAGACAGAGACAGAGACAAGAGAGAGAGAGAATTGGTGCACCAGGGCCTGAGCCATTGCAATCAAACTCCAGATGCTTGCACCATCTAGTGGGTATGTGCAACCTTGTGCTTGCCTCACCTTTGTGCATCTGGCTTACGTGGGATCTGGAGAATCCTTAGGCTTCGCAGGCAAGGGCCTTACTGCTGAGCCATCTCTTCAGCCCTAGCTCTAAATCTTGGCAGGTGTATTACAAAGAAAGAGCATGCATGATGGGCAGTTCTGTTTGACTACCTTTGAAACTATGACCTGCCATGTAAACAAAGTCCCATGGACAATATCTTTGTGAAAATGCCACATGGGTAGCTCCAGGGACTGAGCGTAGGTCATCCCTCAAAATTACTCCCATCAGGGGCAGAACATCTGGGCACTTTACAGCCACACACATTCCCACGCTTGACTATGCACAGGCTGCCCCAGGGAGGACATACATTTCCCATCCTTCAGGATCTTGGACTGCAGACAAAGCAGGCTCTGGCAGCCTGGGGCAGCCTGGAAAATAAACATAGTTTCTGGCCCCTGGACTTGGAGGCAACAGAAGAGCAGCTTTACATAAAACCGGAAAAAAGTCTCAGGAGCTAAGCACAGAGAGCTTGCACAGGGTTGAGAAACGAGCCAGTAGGCGTCTTACGCCTAGGCCAACTCACTCACTCATTCACTCATTCTGCTGGGCAGATGCCAAGACACAAAGTTTGGGAAAGACAGATCTGCACCATCCAGTAGCTCACAGCCAGCAGAGCCATAAATACGTGGTTACCATTGCCATCCACTGTTAGTAGAGGCTGGCATCTCTGTCTCTGCCTGTCTCTTAGGAGGCCATGCGGAATGATGGTTGTGCCCAGGCACTGCAGAGTTGGACAGATCCCGCCTGGCCCCATTTTGACCACTGTAGGACCTCTTTTGCAAATCAGAGATGACAGAGGACTTGCTCTTCAGGGCGGCAGTGAAGACCGAATGAAGCTGCTAAGGCAGTGCCTCAAGTTCACGTTAAGTGTTAAAAAAAAAAAAAGTGGCTGTTGTTTGTAAGAAGGAAACACTCACCAGCCTGGCCTGGGGGTACACAGAGGGACAGTTCACTGGACCTTCACCTGAAGACCTCATGCCTGAGCTGGACTCTGGCCCTCCACACCCGGCAGGAGGTGCCTGCTCTTGCCCAGCCCACTTCACACTCAGTGCAGTCAGCAGTGTTCCTACTTCCACTTCCTACTTCCGCTTCTCAGGCACTGCCCCTCCCTCTGCAACTCCTCACTCCTTAGCTGCTGAGAAATAGCTCCCAGGTCTCCTCTTACTTCTCGCTCAGGTCATACATTTCCTCAAGAGACAACTGATCACTAGACAGATGATGATGGTAGATAGCTAGATAGATAGAAGATAGATAGCTCCCAGGTCTGATAGATAGATAGATAGATGATAGATAGATAGATGATAGATAGATAGATAGATAGATAGATGATTAGATAGATCAAGAGATAGATAGATAGATAGATAGATGATAGATAGATGATAGATAGATAGATAGATAGATAGATAGATAGATAGATAGATAGATAGATAGATAGATAGATAGATAGATAGATGATAGATAGATAGATAGATAGATAGATAGATAGATAGATAGATAGATAGAAGATAAGAGACTGTGTATATATTACAGTTTTAAATTATTTATTCATTTGTGGGAGGGGGGCACACGTGCCACAGCATGCACATGGAAGGCAGAAGACAACGTGGAGGTGGCTATGCTGAACCTTCTTTGTGACAGAGTCTTTTGCCACTGCAAACTAACTGCCAGACTGCATAAACAAGCGTCACACTAGCTGGCCCATGAGCTCTGGATTCTCCCAGCTTCACCTCCCATTGTCGTAGGTGAGCTGAGATCATAGACACGCGGACCTCTTTGCGTGCATCGAGCTTGACATGGGTACTGGGGAACTGAACCTGGGCCTACAAGCTTTGCAAGCAAGTGCCTTTAACTGCTGAGCCATCTCCTCAGCCCTGTCATTACAGTTCTTAAAAGATAACAAAGTGAGTGTTCATATGTTTGCTAACCCACATTACAAATAACTTACCACCGGTGCCTTGGGGGGATCTGTGTTCCTGTGAAGATTGCGTCCTCTCCCATCCATCCAAGCAAATACCAGCAGCCTGACACTTAGGTTCTCGGGAATTCTATTAGTTATGCGATGCTATAACAACTCATCTCAAAATATAACAGCCTAAAACAGTGCACATGGACTACTTCACAAGTCCCAGGTCAGAAGTGTGTGACCCTGGGGAAGGCGTGCTCATGAGGTCGCAGTGGGGATGGGCAGAGACTGCAGTCATCTGAAGACTCACTGCGGGAGGCGATTCATTTCCTAGATGGGCACTCACATGGTTGTGGCCAAAAACAAAAAAAAAAATGGAGTTCTTCTATGAAGTTGTGTGAGTGTCTTTGGAACACGGCCCCTGGCCCCCCACGGAGCATGTGATGTTGGCTTGGAAACCACACTATCAGATACACTTCATTCCTTATGTGTCATTGAGAAAGTCTGGGGCACATTCAAAGGGAGGATGCAAAATCATCTTGTGAAATGGGCATAAGAATGGAAGAATTCATTGAAAGTATGTGTATGTGTGTCTAAACTATGTTTTCTTTAAAAAATATTTTTACTTGTTTATTTGAAAGAGAGAGAGAGAGAAAGTACGGGTGTTCCAGGGCCTCTTGCCACTTCAACAAACTCTAGACATCTGGCTTTATGTGGGTACTGGGGAATTGAACCTGGGCCATCAGGCTTTACAAGCAAAAGCCTTTAACCGCTGACCTTCTCTCCGGCCCTGTATGTCTTTTAAAAAGAAAAAAAAAAAGCTCTTTTTTTTTTTTTATTAGAGACAGACAGAGCAGGGGGGAAAGAATGGGCTGCCAGGGCCTCTAGCCACTGCAAACAAACTCTAGATGTACATGCCACCATGTGCATCTGGCTTATGTGGGTCCTGGAGAATCAAACCTGGGTCCTTAGGCTTCCCAAGCAAGTACCTTAACTGCTAAGCCATCTCTCCAATCTGCTGTATGTCTTTTTATAAAACCTTTACCGAGACGGAATCACCCTGTTCGAAGTCCTGTGGCTTCACCTAACATCCATTTGTGCTGGCATACTGTCCCAGTGTGCTCTGCTGCCATCACTAAGCACCACAGAACTTAAACAACAGAAATTTATTTTCTCAAACTTCTGGAATCTGAAGATCCAAGGCGTTGGCATGTTTAGTTTCTCCCGAGGCCTCTCTCCTTGGCTTGTACGTGGTCTTCTCTCTGGGTCCTCGTGTGCTCTCCCACAGGCGCCTATGTCCTGAGCACCCCTTCTTTTAAGAACATCAGTTACACAAGACTAAGGCCCACTTTAGTGACCTCTTCATTGAGCTTGTCCCCAATCCAGTCACATCCTGAGATACTGGGGATTAATATGCCAAGATACAGATTTTGAAGAAAAAGAGTTTAGTTTATAATATACATGTCATGACCAGTGCAGCTTTGACCTGTTGGGGCAACTTGAGGAAAGGAAAGGAAAGGAAAGGAAAGGAAAGGAAAGGAAAGGAAGGGAAGGGAAGGGAAGGGAAGGGAAGGGAAGGGAAGGGAAGGGAAGGGAAGGGAAGGGAAGGGAAGGGAAGGGAAGGAAAGAAAGAAAGAGAAAGAAAGAAAGAAAGAAAGAAAGAAAGAAAGAAAGAAAGAAAGAAAGAAAGAAAGAAAGAAAGAAAGAAAGAGAGAGAGAGAAAGAGAGAAAGAGAGAAAGAAAGAAAGAAAGAAAGAAAGAAAGAAAGAAAGAAAGAAAGAAAGAAAGAGGGGCGGGAGGGAGGGGAAGAAAGAAAGAGAGAGAGAAAGAGAAGGAAGGAAGGAAGGAGGAAGGAAGGAAGGAGGGAGGGAGGGAGGGAGGGAAGAAAGGAAGGAAGGAAGGAAGGAAGGAAGGAAGGAAGGAAGGAAGGAAGGAAGGAAGGAAGGGCACAGGCAAAAGAGTGAAAGCTGGGATCGGGTGATCTGCAGGCTCAGATGGATCACTGCAACACTGCCTAACCAGTGTTGACTTATTTCATACACACTCAGAAGAATTTTGACAACAACTTTCTTATCAAACATAGAAAACGCATGGGAACAGGGAGACAAGGTCAGACGGCGTAGGAATGAGGCAGCTGTAGGCCGTTTCTTTGCACATACTGTCTTCTGCACAAGGTCAGGCCTATACAAACAGTCCAAGAGGAGAAATTAGGGAGGGGCTGTGCCCCACTCCAGTCTCTGTGCTTTAACTACAGATAGACATGGCTGGGCCCATGTTAATGGCTTTTATTGGTTGTGGCTCTCTACACATACACATAATTGTACTTTGTTTATTTCCATTGTTCTAGCATACCCAATGTGAATACACACAAATAGATTATTGTGCTCTACCAACAAGAATATTTTAGTTAGTGCCAATTCCAAATACAATCACATGCCTCCTGACATGCCTTGAATGTGCAGGATATATGCACCTTCCTATTTCCTGCTTACAAATATTTTTACAAAGTAGTTTCTCTAATTTACACTCTCACAAGCATACCAGAGTTCTCATTGTTCCACATTCTAACCAATATTTGGTACCGTCAGACTTTTTAATTTGGCTAGTCTCAGGAGTATAAAACAGCCTAACTTTCACGGCTTTAATTCATATTTTTAAGAACACTCAGAAAAGCCAGGTGTGGTGGCGCATGCCTTTAATCCCAGCACTGGGGAGGCAGAGGTAGGAGGATCGCCATGAGTTTGAGAACAGCCTGGAACTACAGAGTGAGTTCCAGGTCAGCCTGGGCTAGAGTGAGACCCTACCTCAAAAAAGGGGGGGGGAGGCTGGAGACATGACTTAGCGGTTAAGACACATGCCTGCAAAACCTAAGGACCTGGGTTCGATTCTCCAGGTCCCAAGCAAGCCAGATGCACAAGGGGGCACACACGTCTGGAGTTCGTTTGCAGTGGCTAGAGGCCCTGGTACACCCATTTTCACTCTCCATCTCTCTCTTTCCCTCTCTCTGTCTCTAATAAATAAATAAAAATAAAACCTTAAAAAAAAAGAAGAAGAAGAATGCCCACAAGGTATAGTCTTCATTAGTTTAGGAAATATTTCTTACATGACTTCAGTCAATTTTTCCATTGGGTTCTTCCTCTTTTTCTTTTCCATTTTTTTATTTTTTCAAGGCAGAGTCTCACTCTGGCCCATATTGTCCTAGAACTCACTCTGTAATCCCAGGCTGGCCTTGAACTCATTGTGATCCTCCTACCTCAGCCTCTGGAGTGCTGGGACTAAAAGCTATATACCACCACACCCAGCTTCTTCCCTTTTTTCTTATTGATTAGGCAACGTCCACATATTTGTATTGCAAATATTTTCTACCAGTTATAGCTTGTCATTTTCCTTTATCTTGCCAATTTGTGTGTGGGGGGGTATGGGTGTGTGTGTTACAGTGATAAGGATTGAACCTATGGTCTTGAACCTGCTAGGCATGTGTTCTAGCTGAGCTACACTCTGGCCCAATTCTAATTTTTGCATGCTCCCATTTTATGTATTCTTCTTTGGTCCCATCCCCCCTCATCACTTTGCATCCTAACCCTAGTCGATTGGTCCAATGGCTGAACTTTTCACGGAGATGCTCCTGAACCCTAAGTCTGTATCTTCCAACCAGCTCTGCAGCACATTCTTCAAGTTCACTGGGTTCCCTATGCTGCCAATTTACAACCCTTGAATGTTGGCACATGTTTGTCACTCTTAGGGAATATTGCCTCCTGTTCCTTCCTGCACTCCCCACACAGCCTTGGAGTTTCAGGTCTCAGCTCAAGGGACCTCTTCTTGTTATGTTCCCAGGGCACCCTATAATAATTCCATCTTGGCACTTAGCACACAGTTCTGTAATTATCTGTCTCACACCTACCAGACTGCAAATTCTCATGGCATTGAACCTAGCTCCATGTCTGCCTAACATTGACATTCATCTTTGATGAATTAACAGATGTCATGAGTTAAAAGGTACGTTTACGCTGAGCATAGTGGTGTACACCTTTAATCTCTGCACTTGGGAGGCAGGGGTAGGAGGACTGCTGTGAGTTTGAGGCCACCCTGAGACTACATAGTTAATTCCAGGTCATCCTGGTCTAGAGCAGGACCCTACCTCGAAGAAAAAAAAAAGTGTGCTTACCTTTAAAACATGGGTGTGTAAATAATTTTTTTTAATTTTATTTATTCATTTATTAGTGAGAGAGAGGGAGAATGGGCATGCCAGGGCCTCCAGCCACTGCAAATGAGCATGTGCCACCATGTGCATCTGGCTTAAATGGGTCCTGGGGAGTCCAAGCTAGGTCCTTAGGCTTCACAAGCAAACGCCTTAATCCCAACACCCAGGAGGCAGAGGTAGGAGCATCACCATGAGTTTGAGGCCACCCTGAGAATACAGAGTGAATTCCAGGCCAGCCTGGGCTAGGGTGAGACCCTACCTTGAAAACAACAACAACAACAACAACAATACCTGGAGGGATGGCTTAGTGGTTAAGGCATTTGCCTGCAAAGCCAAAGGACCCAGGTTCAATTCCCACGGTACCAGGTTCAGGACCCACGTTAGCCAGATGCACAAGGTGGCATATGCATCTCGAGTTCATTTGCAGTGGCTGCAGGCCCTGGCAAGCCCATTCACTCTCTCTCTCTCCCTCTTTCTCTCTGTCAAATAAATAAATAAATAAAAACAAAAACAAAAATAAAAAATACCTGAGGTTATAGGGGAGATACATTCACATGCAAACCACCACAACATGCATATACACACATGACCATGTATGCACCACACATGCACACTATGCAAAAACAAAACATACACATAAATTCTGTGCATTGTTCTTCAAGATAAAGTTAAAATAACCTCTGAACTCTGATCCCCAAAATAAGTGTATTATATTCCAATATAATATTCACCAACAGCCTCCATCCAGCCAAGAAGAAAACCCAGTGACTGAAAACCCAGACAGAAGTTTCCAGGCCTCTGCGATTTCAAGATGGACTCCAGAGGGAAACAAGAACTAGAAAGAATGACCTAATCCAGTCATCTCTGGAAGGTGGGAGCGCCTGGCCGACCCACAGAGAAACTACAGCGTGATCACACTGCCTGGCGGTGAGTCGGTAGCATGTTCCTCTGAGGTCATTTGTTTGACATTTTGTTACATTCAGCTTCACACTCAGTGAACAGCTCCAGAAACAAAGAAAGAGTTGCAATGGGGCAGTTTAAAAATGAACCAACTTCATTTTCTGATTAAAATGTTGGAAGTGACGAGTGTGGTGGCACACGCACTCGGGAGGCAGAGGTAGGAAGATTGCCGTGAGTTCAAGGCCACCCTGAGAATACAGAATGAATTCCAGGTCAGCCTGGGCTAGAGTGAGACCCTACCTCAAAAAACAACAACAAAAAATGTTGGAAGTTAATCAGATTCACTCTTTGGTTTTCTTTTCCTCTGAGACGAACTGTTTGCGCAACTTTTTCTTCAATGAGAGTTGGTAATTCCTACATTCCACTTTCCTCTGGACACTGATGACGTTTTGGCAGACAACTGTCATGGGGGTCTTCGGTGTGGTGCAGGGTGTTTGGCAGCAGATCCGGTCTTTGCATCCCCTCCTGGGGTGCTGATGACCACGGCTGTCACCACATATTGTCCCTGGGCTCTAAGCTCTCTGAGATCTCATTTTCTGCCACTGCCTACAACTGCTTTGTCTTCAGTCCTTCTCAGAGGAAAGGCTGGAAAGAGAAATTCGTTCTCAGCCTTTCTCATTTACACCTGAGGAAACAAAACAAGGAGGCACGCATTCTACTAAAGAGAAGTCATCTCTCCTCATAGTCCTGACCGCCGTTGACGCTTACGTTTCACAGATCCACCCAAAGGGACGCAGTCATTTCCCTAAGTCCCCATCCCTAAAGCACCCCCTCAAGACCCAGGGACCTTCCTGGGAAGATGGTGCTAAGCAGAGAGGTGCCGCGTTGTCTCGCCAGTGACATTGGACAGGTGTGGCGAGAGGGGAGGAAGGGCCCATGATGGAGACAAGTGCTGGGCCAGAATTCAAAACTACAAGCTTTGGAGGCTGGAGAGACGGCTCGGCCATTAGGGCACTTGCTTGCAAAGCCTGGTGGACTGGGTTCAATCCCCCAGTACCCACATAAAGCCAGATGGACAAAGTGACGCATGCATCTGGAGTCTGCAGCAGCAAGAGGCCCTGACATGCCCATGTTCTCTCTCTCTCTCTCTCTCTGCAAATAAATTTTTAAAAGTACTAAAACAAACAAACAAACAAAAAAGCCAACAAGCTTTCTCCCTGTGGAGCCATATCTTCTGGGAGAAGAGGTTCCTTCATCTCACCAAGCCGTGGCATGATGCCTTTTGTTGGATTTCTCGCACCTTGTATTCCCCCATCTGCTGTCACTGTTAACTCACACTGCTTTGTGCTGTCGTGATTTCTTTTCTGTGACTATATTATCTCAGTGCCATGGTAAATTTCTAAAGGACAGCGACAACGTCTAATGTAAACATTTACACAGAGCAGGTGCTTGAAAGGAATGAATGGAGGCTTGCTCTTTGTGAGACAGAGACAGGAGAGCCTGCATCAAGTGTGGGGCTACGAAAAAGGCGGTGAGTCTGGCTGTAAGTCATTTGTGCTGAGTTACGGGGAAGTACGATAGGGTTTGTCAGCGTTACTCAAGATTTAATCTAAAAGCCATTCCATCAATGCATCGGTATTATACACAATGGTATATGCAATGGTATTATATGACGATTTACACCCAAGCTATTTCTTTTTAAATTTTATTTATCCATTTTGAGAGAGACAGAGAGAGAGAGAGAGAGCGAGAGGTATAGACAGAGAGAGAGAATGGGCACTCCAGGTCATCCGGCCACTGCAAACGAACTCCAGATGCATGGACCCCCTTGTGCATCTGGCTTATGTGGGTCCTGGAGAATAGAAGCTGGATCCTTATGCTTTGTGGGCAAATGCCTTAACTGCTAAGCCATCCCTCTAGCCCCACAAGCTATTTCTTGAAAGTCCTTTTTCCTATATAGAAGACTGGACCAAGAGCCGGGTGTGGTGGCACATGCCTTTTATCCCAGCACTTGAGAGGGAAAGATAGGAGGATCACCATGAGTTCGAGGCCACCCTGAGATTCCAGGTCAGCCTGAGCCAGAGCAAGACCCTACCTCAAAAAAAAAAAAAAAAAAAAAAAGCCTGGACCGAGCAAAGACCTGCAGCTGGTCACATACTCGTGTTAATTGACGAGATGCCAGGCTGAAGCCTACAGCACTTCCTCGAGGCTCTAATAGTCATTGCCACTTGTTCAATAGCACATAGGGCACACTTGTCTGGACTTGTTACTTTGTAATCTTCTAGCGACCTTTGGAATTGTTTCATTTCTTTCCATGAAGGCTGCTGTGAAGTAAGGAAACACTGCTGCACACACAACACTCCGGACTCAGGACCAGCTCGGTGTCCCCAGCGTCCTCTCATAACATCAGCAAAAACGAAACAATTGCTGTGTGCTGACTTACTATGAGAAGGGAGTGGGGTAGGAGGCCCGTGGAAGGAGACAAAGCTGCCTGCACTGACAAGCCCCACGGCTGCATCTATTCCAGGGCCTTCCCTGGAACGCAGGGTGGGCCTTTCCAGAAATTTCATTATCTCTGGCTTCAACTCCACCCAGACCAATCTCTCCTCACAACTATACCACCGCCTTAAGACACTGGCGAGGAAGCCTGGCTCCTTTAGAATAGCTTTTAAAGTAAATAAACATCAGAGTTTACATTGTGGAAAAAATTAACTAAAAGTAGTAAAGTAAGTGAAACAGAGATGGGGAAAAAGAATAAAGGGGCAGAATCTTTAAGGAAAATTCCACTGGAAACCTCAAGGTGGAAAATTACACTCATTCATTTATTTGTTTTTATGCTCAATGAAGATTTGGAAATGATATAATAAATTACATGTGGACTATAAAAATATTAATGGAAGGTAAATAAAAGAACAAGAGATAAGGCATGAAAGAGGAGTAAAACTTTGACCAGGAAGTCTACTGGAGAGAGACAAGGCTTTCTAATGGCAAACTCCCAGAGGAAGCGGGAAAAGCTGATGGAGTGGGCAGGGAGCATTAGCCATCCCTAACCCCAGCTATATTTGTGATTCAGGGAGAGAAGAAGCATGTTTAAATGCTTTAGGGCCGGGGACATGGCTCTGGGGACAAAGTGCCTGCCGTACACACATGAGGACTGAAGTTCATGTTCCCCAGCACCCACATAAAAGCTGGGCAGGCACCGTGGCATGCCTATGACCCCAGCATTGAGGGAAAGGAGACAGGTGATTCCCCAGGGCAAGATGGCTATCTAGACTAGCTGAATGGCAAGCTCTGGACCCAAATGAGAGACCTTACCTCAATCAATAAAGTGGAGAGTCAGCAAGGGAAACATCCAACATTAACCTCTGGTCTCCACACTGCAAGCACACCAGTACACATGTAAACCCACACACATGCCCAGACACGTATGCACACATGCACACCAGACACATACAAGCACAAAAATAAATTAAAAAGAAACAAAGCTTGCTGCTAAGGATTGGCTCAGAGGGAGAGCACGTTAGCAGACACATGGTCCTGGGCTCCACCCCCTACTACAAAATATAACACCAACAAAAAGGAGTTACTTGACCTTGACCCTACCAGAACCTAGGAATCTGAATCTCTAGTATAAGGCCCAGGCATGCATCTAAAAACAATGACCATCGTGAGGGGACAGAGGTACAGCTCCACGTTGTCACCCTGGACAGCCTATGGAGGTCCCTTCCTCTTTTAGGAAGGAACTTCAACAAACCCAAGATCTGTGGCTTCGTGACAGAAAGGAATTTTAGGGCCAGTCAGTAGGAAGCAGACTTGGGTTTTACTAAAGATATTTTCATACAGTTTTAAGCAGAAGGGTTAAGAGATAGAGCGGTCCTCAGAAGGCATCCCGCAAAGCACGGGTCACAGGCTTCTCTAAGACGCTGCGTTAAGTCAGACATACCCAAGCGTGGATGTGGGCTTCTCGAAGAAGGGTCACAATGGAGTGTCTTAACATCAGCCATAAACACTATATTGGTGGCTCTCAAGTCACATCTCAAAGGTTGCTAACGAGCCATTGGAGTTGAACATGAGGTTTCTGGGGAGATTCTTATAAAATTGTACGTTTACAGTGAGAAGGAGAAAAGCCTTAAGCAAATGTTTAACTGTGCTAGAATTCTTGTTTCCCAACCAGAAAAAGGCCATCTCCCAGGTGAGGAGGTTTATTTCCTTCTTGTATCCCCATAATTTCCCTGTCTCTGTCCTGCCTCAAAAGGAAATAAATCATCAAGAGTGCTGGAGAGATGGCTTTGTTATTAAGGTAGTTGCCTGAAAAGCCAAAGAATCCAGGTTCAATTCCCCAGCACCCACATAAAGCCAGATGCACAAGGTGGCAGTAGCTAGAGGTTCTGGCACACCCATTCTCTCTCTCTCTCAAATTAATAAATAAAATATGTTTTTAAAGAAGAAATAATGGGAGCTGGGCATGGTGGCACACGCCTTTAATCCCAGTACTTGGTAGGCAGAGGTAGGAGGACTGCCAAGAGTTCAAGGCCACCCTGAGAATACAGAGTGAATTCTAGGTCAGCCTGAGCTAGAGCAAGACCCTACCTTGAAAAACCAAAAAAAAAAGAAAAGAAGAAAAGAGAAAGAAAGAAAGAAAAAAAGAAAGAAAGAAAGAAAGAAAGAAAGAAAGAAAGAAAGAAAGAAAGAAAGAAAGAAAGAAAGAAAGAAAGGAAGGAAGGAAGGAAGGAAGGAAGGGGCTGGAGAGATGGCTTTATCAGTTAAGGGGCTTGCCTGCGAAGCCTAAGGACCCATGTTCAACTCTCCAGATCCCATGTAAGCCAAATACACAAGGTGATGCAAGCGCACAAGGTCACACATGAGCACAAGGTGGTGCATGCATCTGGAGTTAGATTACAGTGGCTGGAGACCCTGACACACCAATTCTCACTCTCACTCTCTCTTATAAAAAAAGACCAAAGCCAGGCGTGGTGGCACATGCCTTTAATCCCAGCACTCGGGAGGCAGAGGTAGGAGGATCGCCATGAGTTTGAGGCCACCCTGAGAATACAGTGTGAATTCCAGGTCAGCCTGAGCTAGAGTTAGACCCTACCTGAGACCCTAAAAATAAAAACTAAAAAAAAATAAAAAAGTTAATTAAAAATAATAATTTGCATATTTTACCAGTCTGTTGGGCTTGATTAAAATCAAAAAAAAAAACAAAAATAATAATAATAAAAGACCAGTGTGTTAGGAAGGAAAAACAAACAAAAAAGGAAGGAAGGAAGGAAAGAAGAAAAGAAGGAAAGAAGGAAGGAAGGGAGAGGACAAAAAGAAAGGCTTCTATTTTCAGGCCCACAGGGACCCCTTCCTTGCTCCGGCTAGAAGGAGTGTTTTTTTTTTTAATTTAATTTAATTTAATTTATTTATTTGCTGCCATTAGAGAATGAGATGTGTCGTGTTCAGCAATAGTTAAAGAACACCTCTGGTGGTGGCTACCACACAATGTTTTGCTCACTGACTTTTGACCATAGTTGAAGGTGTAATGTCCCCTCATAGTCTGTGAACAAGCTCTGTGCTAGCTTTCTGCACAGCTCATCTAAGCAGCATGAGCTGGAATAGGTGGGTTGATGGCACTCTGTCCTCTCCTGGGCTTGCGGTGGTCAAATGAGTAAGACATGAACACAGGAGGTGTTGTAGTTTGAATATATGGCCCCATAGATGCAGGCTTAAATTTTGAGTCTCCACTGGGTGGAACTGTTCTAGGTTGGTGCACTGAGGGTCCATTCTGAAGTCCAGCCCTAAGGTGTGCAGAGGTCAGTTTGAGCTCTGGTGCTTCGTGCTTGCTGGGGGTGGTGTTTGCCTGTTGCAGTGGTTTCTTTCTGCTTGGGTCTATGAAAGGGAACCAGCTTCTTCCACCATTGATGGTGTTCCCTGGATCTGTAAGCCTGAAATAAACCCCTTCCTTCCATTAACTGTGTCCACTTGGACGTTTGTCCAGCGATGTGGAGCTGGCTGCAATAGTAGGTGTCCAATAAACAGTAGCCATGATTACTGCCATTATTAGCAAAGAGCAGTGTTCCCACTTCGTTCAGCCAAACACTCAGGATCTTCACTAACACAAAAAAGAGCCAGAAAAAAAAAGAAAAAGAAAAAAAAAAGAGCCAGGTGTGGTGCGCATGCCTTTAATCCCAGCACTCAGGAGGCAGAGGTGGGAGGATCGCCTACCTCTTTACTGCAATTTACCAGTCATGTTAAGAGCTTCGTGCAGTGGCATCTCAGGACCTCCAGGCCAGGCACTCCAGCCCTGCCATGTGACTACCTGACCTCAGGGGCTCTCTGGAGCCCTGGCACAAGACTCCCTGACCTCAATCTTGCATCTTTCATGCTTCCAAAGCCAGTGTCACGGGGACAATGCTGCCAAGTTCTGCTGCCTGCTTGGGACGCAACCTGGCCCCCTTGAACCACAGCGGTAGAAGCCTCGTTACGTCCTTCGGGATGACCTTGGCAAATCACCTCTCTAAGGAATTGTGCTCCAGCCAGAAACCCTTCCGTTTAGACTTTTCTTCCTTCAAATGAATGCAGGTTTTTAGAAGATGGATGAGTGCAGGGGATTTTTCTCTACTGGTGCTGATCTCTAGTGATCACAGCTGCTTCCTCGGCATCAGCCTCAGCACCATCCTGGCTGGCGATTTCCTCCGCCAAACAAGCAAATGTGTCCGTTGTATTTGATTTCCACATCCATCAAGCCCTCAGGACATGGGCAGAATGCAGCCATTTTCTCTGACAGCACATAACATCAACCACCTCTAGCCCAGTTCCTGAAGCCCCTGTTCCTTTCGGAAATATCATCAGCTGTAAGCTCTGAATTTCTTTCAGACAAGAAAACATCGCTTGTCTTGACTTAAGCTGCCACGAGAACAGCCCATTAAGCTCTGCCTACAGTATTCAAGGGTTTTTTCTAGCCCAAAGTTCTACACTCTTCTACATTCCTCCCAAAAATCAGTCCCAAAGGCTGACAGACCACCCAGTCAGGGACATCACAGCAATGACCCCACTTCTCAGGACCAACTTTCTGTTGCTGCGACCAAATACCTGACCAGAAGCAACTGAAGGAAGACAGGGTTGATTCTGGCTCACAGTTCCTGGTCCTCACTCATTATGGCACAGAAGGAGTGGCGGCAGGAGCTTGAGGCAGCTGGTCACAGTGAGGATACAGAGAGAGATGAACGTTGGTGCTCAGCCAGCTCTGTCCTCTTTACACAGTCCTGGACCCCAGCCCATGGAATGGTGCCACCCACAGTCAAGGAAGGTCTTCCCACCTCAATGAACCTAATCAAGATACTCCCTCACAGACATGCCCAGAGACTCTTTTCGAGGTGATTCTAGGCCTATCGGGCTGACAATCAATATAAACCATCACATTACTTTACTTATTAAAAGTTTTTATTCATGTCTCTGGTGTAACTCAAAATGGTTTTATTCTTCACTTAGAAAAATGCTGCAAAGCCAGGCATGGTGGCACACACCTTTAATCTCCACACTCAGGAGGCAGAGGTAGGAGGATGGCTGTGAGTTCGAGGCTACCCTGAGACTACATAGTGAATTCCAGGTCAGCCTGAGCTACAGTGAGACCCTGCCTCAAAAAAGAAAAATGTTGCAAAACAGTACCAAGAGCTCCTGTGCACCTCACATTCCACTCCACCTGAAAGATCACTTTCCAACTTTGTAATTATCCCAGCAAATGTCCCCCATAGCAAGTCCACTCAGCTCACTGCCTGCCCTGCATGGGGTCTCCTTCTATCTAAATGCTTTCCCCCTTGGCCTGTGAGACACCTGTGGTGGCTCTTCCACCCATTCTTGCTTGAGTCTAAGTGTTTTACTGATCTCAGGGCTTGCCATATTTTCATGAGCCCCAGCAGTTCTCCAGTCTCTGCTCCTCAGGGGACTGGGGTTGTAGGTATGTATGGCCACACCCAGCTGTTTATGTGGATCCTCTCAGCCTCCTCAGGCCCTTATGTTAGCACAGGAAGTGCGTTTAATTGCTCAGCATCTCTCCAGCCCAAGATTAATTCTTTATAAATTAAATTTTATTTTAACTGATATATAAAAAATAAAACTTAAAGGTATGGTGGCACTCAGCACTCACGAGGCAGAAGTAGGAAGATCCCTATGAGTTCGAGGCCAGACTGAGACTACATAGTGAATTCCAGGTCAGCCTGGGATAGAGCAAATCCCTACCTTAAAAGACCAAAATAAACCAGGCATGGTGGCATGTGCCTTTAATCCCAGCACTTGGGAGGCAGAGGTAGGAGGATTGCCAAGAGTTTGAGGCCACCCTGAGACTACATAGTGAATTCCAGGTCAGCCTGAGCTAGAATGAGACCCTGCCTCGTAAAACCAAATAAATAAATAAATAAATAAAAGACCAAAACATAATAAAATAAAAAATACTGTACATATTTCTGTAGTACCAAGTGAAATCTCAATATATGTATATAATGTGTAAGGTTTAAATCAGGTTAAATTTATCTCTTTCTCCAAACATCAATCATTTCTTTATGACAAAAACTTCCAAACTCCTTCCTTCTAGCTTTTTAAAACACGCAGTACATTATCTTGCTCCCCAGAGCTTCTCACACCCTCGTCACTTTGTCCCCATTGAGTCACCCTCCCCATCCTCCTGCCTCTCTGTTCTTACCAGCCTCAGATAACTACCGTTCTACCATCAGAGTCCATAAAATCAGCAGTTTTAGATTTCACACGAGTGACATCACGTGACACTTGTTTTTCTGTGCCCATCTTATTTCACTTAGCAGAATGATCTCTGGTTCCATATCTGTTGTCATGAGTGACAGGAGTTCATGGGGGGGGGCACTGAGTAGTATCCCCTGGTGTGTATGTACCCCTTTTCTTGATCACTAATTTGGTGAACACTCTGGTCACTTCCATTTTCTAGGAGGGAGGACATCTCTTCAGCAGACGTCCAGTGGAGCATTGCTGGGCCAGGGAGATTCTATTTCTAGGCTTTCAAAACAATTTTCCAACAGTTTTTAAAAACTATTTTCTATAGTGATTGTACTAATTTACTGTCTCATAACAGTGAGCAAAAAGTATCTTTTTCTGTATCCTCACCAACACTTCTCATCTTTTGTCATTTTATGTATTTACTTACATAGATGGTTAGTTCGTTAGATTTTGTTTGTTTGTCTTTATTTATTTATTTTTTATTGACAACTTCCTTAATTGTAGACAATATCCCATGGTACTTCCCTCCCTCCCCCCACTTTCCCCATTGAAACTTCACTCTCCATCATATCCCCTCCACCTATAAATCAGTCTCTCTTTCCAGTTTGATGTCATGATCTTTTCCTCCTATTATGATGGTCTTGTGTAGGTAGTGTCAGGCACTGTGAGGTCATGGATATCCAGGTCATTTTATGTCTGGAGGAGCCCGTTGTAAGGAGTCCTACTCTTCCTTTGATTCTTACATTCTTTCCTCCCCCCTTCTGCAATGGACCCTGAGCCTTGGAAGGTGTGTTAGAGATGTTTCAGTGCTGAGCACTCCTCTGTCCCTTCTTCTCAGCACCATGGTGCCTTCTGAGTCATCCCAAGGTCACTGCCATCTGAAAAGAGAAGTTTCTCTAATCAAAAGTGAGAGTAGCATTAAAATATGGGTATAAAAATTAAGAGAAGTGCTTCCTGGGCAATTTGGTGAGCATAGTATATACATTTAACCAGACACCAGCAGACGTTACACCCCTAGGGCTCATGACTACCCCTGTTGTAAGTTTTCAGTATCAGGGATGTATTCCCTCCCATGGAGCAGGCCTCCAGTCCAATTAGAGAGCAGTTGGTTTCCCCTATAACAGACATACCACTATTGCACCCCTTGGCTCATTTGGCCTGGCTGGCCAAAGTTAAGGCTTGCAGTGTCCACTGTTGAGTATCTTCACTGGTGATCTCTCTCTCTCCCATTGAACTGCATGCAGCATAGCCTTTTCCAACTTTCTGTCAGCTGGTCTATGTGGAGGAGGCTTTCAGCTCAGCTCCAGCAGGTTTTCTCAGTGACCTTGCAGCCCAAGTATGTGGAGTCTTCAGCAATAGGGTCTTACCATCTATTCCTGGTGGAAAACCAAGTGCCTCGGCAATGGCCTGTAATGTTTTGGGGGTATCTGTGACCTCCCTGGCTAACAACTCTCTGGAAGGTATCCCATCCCTGGCACTGAAAATTTTCTAGTAACAATCTATGGCTTCCAAGTGTTCCATTGTCCAGAAAAGTAGATTTCCATATGACTTATTTATATCCTCTTAGGGTTTTTTTTTGTTGTTGTTGTTGTTTTGTTTTTGCTTTTTTGTTTTTGTTTTTTCGAGGTAGAGTCTCACTCTGCTCAGGCTGACCTGGAATTCACTATGTAGTCTCAGGGTGGCCTTGAACTCACGGCAATCCTCCTACCTCTGCCTGCCAAGTACTGGGATTAAAGGCGTGCGCCACCATTCCTGCCCTTATATCCTCTTAGATTTTGATTAGCCTTCCCTCCACCTTTCCTTTACTCAATCTAGATTTTACTTTATTTATTTTTTTTTTTAACTTTTGGTATTTGAGAGAGACACAGAGAGAGAGACAGGCAGAGAGAGAGAGAGAAAGAAGCAGAGAATGGGCCTGCCAGGGCCTTCTGAACCACTGTGAATGAACTCCAGACGTGTGCACCCCCTTGTGTGCGTGTACGACATTGCGCGCTTGTGTCATTTTTGCATCTGGCTAAACGTGGGACCTGGAGAATAAAATGGGCGTTCTTAGGCTTCGCAGGCAGGCACCTTAACCGCTAAGCCATCGCTCCAGCCCTAGATTTTGTTTTTTTGAGGCAAGGTCTCTGTAGTCCCAGGCTAGCCTCAAACTCATTGCAATCTTCCTACCTCAAACTCCCAAAGTGCTGTGACTAGAGGCGTGCACCACCACATCCAGCTCTTGTCATTTCAATAACAGCTGTTCTCAGTGGGGAGAACTATCTCACTGTGATTTGATTTACATTCTCCTGATGATCAGTCATGCTGAGGACTTTTCATACCTCTACGGGCCACTTGTATGCCTTCCTTGGAGAAATGTTTACTTAAGGCGATTGCCCTGTTTAATCAGGTAATGTGGTTTTTTGCTATTGAGCCTGTTCTAAATATGAATTCCTTGTTACTATCTCATGTTGTCCTGCTCTATGAGTTACCTCGTCACTCTGCTGGTCACTTCTTTTGCTGAGCAGCAGGCTTGGGGCTTGTCATCACATTTATCTGTTTTCGCTTTTGTTGCCTGAGCACTGGAGTTTTATCCAAGAACCTTTGCCCATTCTAACGTGCTGGATTCTTCCAGCACAACGCAGTAGAATCATCGTGCTGAAAACGGGCATCCCTGTCTCATTCTAGATCTCAGAAAAAGAAGTTTTCGGCTTTTCTCCTCTCAGGTACTAGTCGCATTTCTCATCACTGTGACACAGCAGCTGACACATGCAACCTAGGGTGAACAGGTTTATTTTCACTCACAATGGCAGGGTACATTCCATCATGATAGGAAAGGCATGGGGGCTGGAACAGCTTGATCTATGATGTTAAAAGTTTGAAATATGGGCCTGGAGGAATGGCTTAGCAGTTAAGGCGTTTGCCTGCAAAGCCAAAGGACCCAGGTTCGCTTCCCCAGGACCCACGTTAGCCTCTTGGTCCCCACAATGAATACCAGTAACCCCACGAGGTATGGTCTCATGCTAGCTCAGGCTGACCTGGAATTCACTTTGTTAGTCTCAGAGTGGCCTTGAACTCGATATTCTTCATGTATTGACATATCTAAGTTTTCCCCAGCATTCTTTAGTACTTGCCCCACATGCACAGGGCTGGAACTGGCGTCTCAAGAAATCCTTTTAAAAAGCTGTTTATTTATTTATTTATTTATTTATTTATTTATTTATTTATTTATTTATTTATGAGGAGAGAGAGATGCACACAGAAAGAGAAAGAAAAGGGGGCGTGGTCATATCAGGGCCTCTTGCTGCTGCAAATGAACTCCAGATACATGTGATATTTTGTGCATCGGGTTTTATGTGGGGACTGGGAAACAAGGGGAACGAACACAGGCCATCAGGCTTTGCAAGCAACCACCTTTAACCACTGAGCCATCTCTCAGCTCAGGAATCTTATTTACTTTGAATGGGGAGGGAGGAGCGAAGGAAAGAAGGGAGGGAGGGAGACAGAAAGAGAAAAAGAAATAAAAGAAGGAGGAAGGGAAAGGAAAGAAGGAAGGGAGGGAGGGAGGGAGGGAGGGAGGAAGGAAGGGAGGGAACTGTGGCCACTGCAAACAAACTCCAGACTGGTGAGCCACGTTGTGGGTCTGGCTTCAAATGGGTGCTGGGGAATCAAAATCAGTCCAGCAGGCTTTGCAAGCAAATGCCTTTGACTACTGAGCCACCTCCCCAGCCTTTTGGTCACTGTGTAAGAAAAGTAGCTCATACAGCTAACTCCTCAGAACCCGAGTCATTGGATATCCTGCAGCCTGTGACACCCTCTTCCAACCTTTTCTAACTCCTTTGAAAACGGAAGGTTTTCCCAGAGTCATCTCTTTGAGTTTCAAAATCAAGTGAGTGTTAAGCTTGAAAATGAAATAACACGCAGATGCAAAGCAGACAATGTGTCAATAAGGTCACCATGGAGACAGCAGGAGTGACAGTTTTGCCACCAGAGCTTCAGCCAGCTTTGGAGTGTTTGTGAGATAAAGTTGCAGCCAGGGCAGATTGTGGCTGTTAACACGCACTGCACTGTGAACTGGGCTCTTCTATTCAGTACCTGCCAAGCATCACCTTGAGTCTGGGGGGTGAGTCTGCATGGTTGGAACAGCAACAAGGTCAGCTCTAAAGGCATGTGAACTGCTGGCTGTCACACCAACGCCTAGAGCGCTTGACAGAAGTGAGGCATGAGGTGGACAGTGGGGGAGGCCCACGGATGCAGGACAGGCTATGGCCACTGCCACCTCCCTGGTTCTCCCAGGTTCCACACAGCTGTTGAGGCTCAAGCTTGCCTCTCTCACCCCCTCTCAGCTCTGAATAACCCTCAGAACCTGGGAGAAAGAAGCAGAGGGAAAACGTGGACTGATGGAATTCAGGAAGGGAGTTGGGGAGACAGCCTGGGCGGGCCTGAGAGACCAAAGTTTCAACTTGAGGGCGCTAATGCTCTGCCTGCACAAATATCATTAGGAATGATTGAAAATCAAAACTCAAATGCCCTCTTGGGGTGTGAGATAACAGCCACTGTCCCCTTTTTAATCTCCACTTATAAGTGTGTTTCATTAAAGTGACTTTGACAGCCACAGTGTCTAGGGCAGGTCATTGGAGGGCTGGGAAGGCCAGCAGAGGAATCGCTTCTGTCATGTGAATAAATTCTCTCGAATCCTGAATTGTTTTGACTACTGGGTTAAGGAGCCAGGACCACACCTCCTATATGGAAACCAGATGCAAATCCCTTGACACAAGAGGCTCACCGGCGCTTACAGCAACCCCAGGACTAAAGCCCCTTCAGTCAGGAAGGTCTCTGTGCACTTGACACGGAATGACTGCTGGGATCCAGGCGGGGGGGGGTGGATGGGAGGGGAAAGTCATGCCAAACTTATCATTTCAGGAAGGCTTGTTTTTCGCATAATTATTCTTTTTTAAAAAATAGGCGGTGTCCCTCCCAGCACAACCTCATCCTTACCTGTTACCTACAGTCTGTTTGTCACATTGTCTCTCTTTAACACCTGTCTTCCGAAAGGAAGGGTCTACACAAACAGCCTGACTCTTAGTGACTCATCGCATTGGAAAAGTGATCTTCAAAAAGTAAATTAATATCAAAATAGTTTCATCTTTGCTTTGATGTTTATGTACAAATGTCCCATTTTTCTTTCTTTTTTTGGGGGGGAGACAAGATGGCATGACGTAGCCCTGGCTGGCATGACATTCACTATGTAGACCAAGTTAGTCTCAAATTCAGAGATCTGCCTGCTTCTGCCTGGGGAGGGTTTTTTTTTTTTTTTTTTTTTTTTTTTTTTTTGGTTTTTCGAGGTAGGGTCTCACGCTAGCTCAGGCTGATCTAGAATTCACTATGTAGTCTCAGGGTGGCCTCGAACTCATGGCAATCCTCCTACCTCTGCCTCCTGACTGCTGGGATTAAAGGCGTGCGCCACCACACCCGGCCTAAATATTTTATTTACTTTTTGTTTTTGCTTTGTTTTTTGAGGTAGGGTCTCACGCTAGCTCAGGCTGATCTGGAATTCACTATGTAGTCTCAGGATGGCCTTGAACTCTCGGAGATCCTCCTACCTCTGCCTCCCAAGTGCTGGGATTAAAGGCGTGTGCCACCACGCCCAGCAGTCTCATTTCTTTTTAACCTCATTTCAGTAGAATTGAATATTGTCATTTTATTAGTGGGCCAATATTGCTATTCTACACCAAAAAAAGAAAAAGCCCACATGAGTTATTAAATGACTTCAGTTCTCTGTGTCATTAATCATATAACAAAATGATTGCCATATTAAGCAACTGGTAAGTCCATCCTGACGTCAGGACTCATCCGCATCTTCCAGGTGTTAACCCTTGAGAACAACGCTGTGAGCATAGGAGTGACATCTGGCTTCAAGTGTGGAAAAGAGGCTGAGATAGATTGTCATGTTCTTGAAGTCATATAGCAAGTAATTATGGCAGAGTCTCTATGCAAGCTGGTTCAAACCAAAATCAAAATATGTTCCATTTGCAACCAACCGTTCAAGTAATCAGGTTATCATGATGGAAATATGCAAATGAGCAAGTCAATATGTTTACAATTATTTGTGATTTGCTTGTGTGTTACAGTTTTTACTAGTGGAAATAATGAGTTTGGAGCCCACCCTCCTCAGCACCACCAATGTGAGTAAAAAGAGCTCTTTTTTGCGGGGGGATGTTGAAGTAGGGTCTCACTATAACCCAGGCTGACTTGGAACGCACTATGTTCTCAAACTCACAGCGATCCTCCTACCTCTGCCTCCTGAGTGCTGGGATCACAGGCGTGCGCCACCACTCCCGGCCTGAGCTCATCTTTGAACTCAGCGACAAAGTGAGTTAAAATATTATCAATGGGCTGAAGAGATAACTCGGTAGTTAAAGGCGCTTGCTTGCAAAGCCTGATGGCCTGGGTTTGATGCCCAGCACCCATGTAAAGCCAGATGTACAAAGTGGTACATGCGTCTGTAGTCAGTTTTCAGTGGCTAGAAGCCCTGGCTCACCCATATTCATATTCTCTCTCTCTCTCTTTCTGTTTGCTTCTCTCTCTCTCTCTTTCTCAAACAAATAAAAAGTATTTTTTTAAATATCAATAATGATACTGTCCTGCAGGGCTAAAGAGAGGATGAAACGAGGCAGTCATGTGAAAACTCTCCATGTAGGCTACAAAGATCTGGCTAATATGATGTTAAGGACATATTTATGTGGCAATCCTAAGTGAGGTCACAACAAGCTTTGTAATTTCACCTTTATAAAAATTCCATTTCTTTCCCATCTAAATGGCATTGTGTAAAAATTATATAATATATTTTAGTTCACAAAGCTAGGGAAAAATAATTAAAGAATTCGCATGGAACTACAAAAGACAACACAGAGCCAGAGCAGCCATAAGGAGAAAGAACAGAGCAGGAGGAATGACAAAACCTGATCTCAGATTATACTACGGAGCAATAGTGAAAGACAGCATGTGGGAAAAAAGACAGCTTATTCAACAATTGTGCTGGCAAAACTGGATATCCATCTGAAGAAGAATAAAATTAGATCCATATCTCCCTGTACAAATAGCAAGTCAAAGTGGATCAAAGACCTCGATCTAAAACCTCAAACGCTGAAACTGCTAGAGAAAAACACACTCAGGACATAGGTTGGCATAGGCAGGAGCTTTCTGAACAGAACTCCAATAGCACAGGAAATAGCTCCAAGAATCAACAAACGAGACTACATGAAATTAAAAAGTTTCTGCACAGCAAAGAAACCATCATCAAGGAGAACAGAGCTCCTAAAGAATGGGAGAGGGGGGACTGGAGAGATGGCTTAGCGGCTAAGGCGCCTGCCTGCTAAGCCTAAGAATGCTGGTTCCAATCCCCAGGTCCCACGTTTAGCCAGATGCAAAGTGAGGCAAGGGCGCAATGCTGCACTTGCCCACAGGGGGGCGCACACATCTGGATTTCGTTCACAGCAGCTGAGAGACTGCTGGCGCGCCCATTTCTGTCTCCCTCTCCCTCTCTGTCTATCTCTCTCTGTCTCTCTTTCTAAAAATAAAATAAAATAAATAATAATAATAAATTTAAGAATGGGAGAGGGCAGGAGAAATGCCTTTGTGGTTAAGGCACTTGCCTGCAAAGCCAAAGAACCCAGGTTCAATTCCCCAGGACCTACATAAGCCAGATGCACAAAGTGGCACATGCATCTGGAGTTCATTTGCAGTGGCTAAAGGCCCTGGTGTGCCCATTCTTTCTCTCTCTAAAATAAATAAATAAAAATATTTAAAAAAAAAAAAAAAAGAATGGGCCAGGCGTAGTAGGGCACGTCTTTAATCCCAGCACTTGGGAGGCAGAGGTAGGAGGATTGCCAGCCTGAGAGTACATAGTGAATTTGCTAAAGAGAGACCCTACTTCAAAAAACAAACAAGGGCTCGGGAAATGGCTTAGCAGTTAAGGCGTTTGCCTGTGAAGCCTAAGGACCCAGGTTCAACTCTCCAGGACCTACGTAAGCCAGATGCACAAGGGAGCATATGTGTCTGGAGTTCGTTTGCAGTGGCTGAAGGCCCTGGTGTGCTCATTCTCTCTTTCTCTCTGCCTCTTTCTCTCTTTCTCTCTCTCAAATAAATAAATAAATAAATAAATAAATAAATAAATAAATAATCCTTTAAAAAAAAAACAAACAACAACAAAAAAAGAATGGGAGAAAGTCTGACACCTATACTTCGGACAGGGAACCAATAACCAGAGTTTACAAAGAACTATAAAACTTAAACACCAAAAAAAGAACTTAATCTTAAACACCAAAAAAATTAATCTGCTCGTCACAAAATGGGTTATTAAAGTGAAGACAGCTCACAAAAGAAGAAACACAAGTGGCTAATAAGTGCTCTGAAAAATGGACAACATCCCTAGCCATCAGGGAAAAGCAAATCAAAACAACTTTGGGATACCATCTTGCCCCAGTCAGAAGAGCTGTTATAAAGAAAACACGGCAAATGCTGGTGAGGATGCAAGCAAAGAGGAAGCCATATCCGCTGCTGGTGAGAGCGCAAACTAGCGTGGCCATTATGTAAATCAGCACGGAGCTTTCACAGTTAGAGGACTCCCAAGTGACCCAGCTACACCACACCTGTATGTTTGCTCTGGTTGTGTTTTGTTTGGTGGGCAGGGTCCCACACCAGTACAGGCTGAATTCAAACGCACAGCAATCCTCCTGCCTCGGCCTCCTGGGTAATGGGATTATAACCGTGAGCCCTCAACCTTGGCTTCTATACATTTGTGTTGATGTTAACATTCTGCATTATGACTAACATTGTTCTCTGCTGAGACAAGCGATATGATATCACTGTTCTTTCCTTTCTTGAAAATCAAAACAGAAAATTGCAAAAAAAAAAAATAGAGAAAATTAATGAATGAGAGAAAGGGTGAGCTATCACTATTTCCTCTCTTGAAACAAATGGAAAATGGTAAAAAAATAAATAAATAAATAAATAAAATAAAATAACAAATCAATGAAACTGAAGACGGTTCCCTGCAAAGATTAATAAAATCAATTTGAGTGTAACTAATGTGGCCAGCAAAGCCCTAATTCCCACTATCAGGACTAGTTGAGGAAAGATCACCTCATAAACAAAAAACAAGAAGAGGAAAAAATAAAAAATCAAACAATAAATAAACAAATAAATAATGAGACGAGGGGGCTAGAGAGATGGCTTAGTGGTTAAGGGACTTGCCTGTGAAGCCTAAGGACCCAGGTTTGATTCCCCAGTACCCACATAAGCCAGATGCAAATGTTGGCGCACCTGTCTGGAGTTCATTAGCAGTGGCTGGAGGCCCTGGTGTGCCTATTCTCTTACTCTCTCTCTCTTTGTCTCTCTCTCTTTATCTAAAAAAAAAATTTAAAAAAAAAAAAAGTTTAATTTAAAAATAAGAAGAGCCGGGCGTGGTCTTTAATCCCAGTCTCTCTCAAATAAAAAAAAAAGTTTAATTTAAAAAATAAGAAGAGTATGAACAATTATATGACAACAAATTTGTTTGACAAATCAGATGGTCACATTACTTAAAAGATGCTGATTCTTTTTTTAAAAATATTTTTTTATTTATTTGTAAGCAGAGAGAGAGAGAGAGAGAAGAGAGGCAGACACAGAGAGAATGGGCACACCAGGGCCTCTAGCCACTGCAAATGAACTCCAGATGCATGTGTCCCTTGTGCATCTGGCTTACGTGGGTCCTGGAGAATCAAACCGGGATCCTGTGGCTTGGCAGGCAAACGCCTTAACCACTAAGCCATTTCTCCAGCCCAAAGATGCTGATTCTTAAACCTGGTGTGGTGGTACACGCCTTTAATCCCAGTACTCCAGAGAATGAGGTAGAAGGATTGATATGGGCTTCAGGCCAACCTGGGGCTATAAAGTGAGTTCCAGCTGAGTTTGGACTAAAGTGAAACCCCACTTCACAAAAATTTTTTTTTAATTTAAAATAAATTAAAAAAAAAAAAGATATAGATTTCAGGGCCTGGAGAGATGGCCCAGCAGCCCTTGCTTGTAAAGTCTGACAGCCTGAGTTCAATTCCTCAGTACCCACATAAAGCCAGGTGCACAAAGTGACACTTATGCCTGGAGTTCATTTGTAGTGGCAGGATTCCCTGGTGCACCCACACTCTGTCTCTCTCAAATAAATAAATAAAAATATTTTGCCAGGCATGGTGGCACACAGCTTTAATCCCAACACTCAGGAGGCCAGCCTGAGACTACATAGTGAATCCCAGGTCGGCTGGGCTACAGTGAGACCCTACCTTGAAAAGTGTGTGTGTGTGTGTGTGTGTGTGTGTGTGTGTGTATCCCATACTAGCACAAGATAAAATATAAAATATAAATAAGCCTTCATCTATTAAATAAAGTCTACTGTAATAGAAACCTTCCCAGATAGCCAAGTCCAGTTCTGAAGCAGTTTCTCTGATGAATTCTATCAAACAATTAAGGAAGAGGTTACATGTGAGTCATCTTTAAACAAACAAACACTTCCAAAGAAACAGCCATCCCTTTCTCGGTTTGTCCTTCAGTGACATAAGGAAATGACACTGTAGCTAATACTCCTCACGAACGTGAAAGCAAAAACCATAACAAGATACCAGCAAGATGAATCAGGCAGAATTTCAAAAGAATGACTCATCACAGCCAAGTGAGATTTACCCCAGGAATTCAAGATGAAACATTTGAAAAGCATTCAGTATGGTGCACCATTTGAGCAGGATAAATATCACCTCCAGAAATAAAGAAAACCATCTAAGGAGCTTAGTTCTCACCAGTGATTAAAAGCTCTTGTGGAGGGCTGGAGAGATGGCTGAGTGGTTAAGCCCAAGAATGCATGTTCGAATCTCCAGGTCCTTCGTAAGCCAGATGCACAGTGACACAAGTGCGAAATTTCGCACATGTGCACAAGGGGGCACACATGTCTGAAGTTTGTGCCCATTCTCTCTCTATATATATATATATGCCTCCCTTAGATAAATATTTTTTAAAAAATATATGAAGAGGGCTGGAGGGATGGCTTAGCAGTTAAGGCATTTGCTGTAAAGCCAAAGAAAGGATCCTGGTTCAATTCCCCAAGACCCATGTTAGCCAGATGCACAAGGTGGTGCATGCATCTGGAGTTCATTTGCAGTGGTTGGAGGCCCAGGCACACCCATTCTCTCTCTTTCTCTTTCTCTCTCTCCCTCTCTAATAAATTTTAAAAACTTTAAAAATTAAATACATATATATATAAAAATAAAAAACTAAAAAAGTTCGTGTGGAAAAATGGAACTTTCAGCTAGGTGTGGTAGAATTCATCTGTGACCCTGGCAACTCAGGAAGCTGAGACAAGAGGATTTCATATTCAAAGCGAGCCTGGCACATCCAGAAGCCATAGATTGTTACTAGAAAAATTTCAGTGCCAGGGATGGGATACCTTCCAGTGAGTTGTTGGCCAGGGAGGTCCCTGATGCCTCCAAACATTACAAACATTACAGGCCATTGCCAAGGCTCTTGGTTTCCCACTAGGAATAGATGCTAAGACCCTATTGCTGAAGACTCCACATGCTTGGGCTGCAGGTCACTGATAAATCCTGCCAGAGCTGAGCTGAAAACATCCTCCATGTAGACCAGCTCACAGAAAGCTGATGACTTCTGGAGAGAAGTCATCAATGGTGATGAATAGCAGTGGCCACTGCAAGACTTAAGATTGACCAGCCAGGCCAAATGTGCCAACTGGTGCAAGAGTGGCATGTGTGTTATGGGGGAAACCAACCACTCTCTAATTGGACTGGAGGCTTACTGCACTGGAGGGAACACATGCCTGGTACTGAAAACCTAGTCAAAAGCCTATGGTGGGGGAGGTCATGAGCTCTAGGGGTATAACACCTGCTCTTGTCTGGCTAAATGCACTGCCCTGTAAGGACTACACTTAATGTTCATTCCCATATATTAATGCTACTCTCGCTTTGGGTTAGAGAAGCTTCTCTTTTCAGATGGCAGTGACCTCTGGGATGATGACCCAAAGCACTATAAGGCTGAGAAGAAATGACAGTGGAGTGTTCAGTACTGAAACATTTCTATGACATCTTCCAAGGCTCAAGGTCCATTGTGGAAGAGGTGGCAGACAGACTGAAAGAGCCAAAGGAAGGGTAGGACTGCTTATAATCTTCCAGACACAGAATGGCCTGGATATCCATGACCTCACAGTGCCTGGTACTACCTACACAGGACCCTCATAATAGGAGAAAAAGATGGTAACATTATAATGAAAGAGAAACTAATTTAGAAGGAGAGTGGATATGATGGAGGGTGGATTTGTGAGGGGGGAGGGGGGAAGGAGACAGAATTATCATGATTTATTATCTACAATTATGGAAGCTGTCAATAAAATGTTTTTTGTTGTTTTTTTTTTTAAAAAAAAAAAAAGCTAGCCTGGGAACAACGGCAAAACTCTCCCCACAAAATAAAATGAACAACACAAACAAACTAAAAAGAACTTCCTCTGATAAAGGACATCTACAGACACAGCTGAAAGGATACGCGGGTGACATCACACTCAGTGGTGAGACTGAGCGTGTTCACCTTCCCTTCAGGAAGAGAGCCCGGATGTCCACTTTCACCACTCCTACTCAGCACCGTCCTGGAAGATACAGCATCTATAGATTTTGAATAAAGAAAAATGTATTTACATGTGGGCATGATTATCTACGTAGAAAATCCTAAGGAAAGTATGAGAACAGGAATTACTAGAACTAGTAAGTAATTGAGAAATCTGCAAGATAAATCAATATTTAAAAAACAGGAGTATAGGCATATACCATCAACAAAAATTTGAAAGTAAAAAATTTTAACTTCACACTTACCATTTAAAAAAAAACCAGGAAGTACCTGTAATAGCTAAGGACAAACTTAGAAAATCTGATCAAGATGTGTATGATAAAAACCATGAAACACAGCACAGATCAACAGTAAGACAGAAAAAGAAGCCATATTACAGAGAAAAAAACTCAATAGTGAGAAAATGTTAGTTGTCACCAAGCTGCCTCAACACAATCATTCCTCTATAGAAATTGACAAACTAAACCTAACATTCCAAAATTTATAAGTAAATTCCAAGGACTTCTTAGTCCTAAGCATTACATAAAAGAAAACCAATTCTCATTGTTTAACACCCCGACCGCAAAGCTTTCTAATGTACCATATACAGCACAGAAGACTTGAGCCATCCACGTGAGGACAGAGACACGACCAAAGAGACGGCTAGACTCTGACACAGAAATGCTCACTCAGCTTTCAAAGTTCAATGACAAGGTTGAGTGGCACAGGATGCTCTTCTCAAATACATGGTAATGAAACAACTGGACATCCAAACAGCCCTGCCCTCAAGTCATGCTCAAATGTTAACTCGTAGAGCTAAACAGAAATGAAACCGGGCAAGGCGGCCACCCTATAATCCCAGCACTTGGGAGGATGGCATGAGTTTGAGGCCAGCCTGATCTACAGAGTTAGATCCTGTCTCTAAAACAAACAAACAAAAACTAAACCAAAGCTCTACACCTTTTAAGAGAAAGTAGAAACAGTATATTAAATCATGGGTGGAAAAAATTCATACATAGAGCACAACAAACAGTAACTATAAGAGGAATACTAATGCATGAAGCTACATTAGAGTTAAATCCACTGTCTCAAGGGCTGGAGAGATGCCTTAGCACTTAAGGTGCTTGCCTACAAAGCCAAAGGACCCAGGTTCAATTCCCCAGGACCCAAGAAAACCAGAAGCACAAGGTGGCACTTCATCTGGAGTTTGCAGTGGCTGGAGACCCTGGCATGCTCATTCTCACTCTATCTCCCTCTTTCTCTTTCTCTCTCTCAAATAATTAAATATAAAAAAACACTGACTATCTTAAGAAAATAGTGCAGGCCATAAACTGGGAGATATTTTTATAATGTATACATTTGAGGAAAAATATATATAGTCAGAATATATAAAGAATTCTTACAATTCAACCAGTGTTGTAAACAACATAATTGTTTTTACATGGCAGGAAGATTGCAGCAGATACTTCAAAAAAGACACACAAGAGGCTGGAAAGATGGCTTAGTGGGTAAGGCATTTGCCTGCAAAGCCAAAAGATCCTGGTTCAATTCTCCAGGCCCCACATAAGCCAGGTGCACAAGGGGGCGCATGCATCTGGAGTTCTTTGCAGTGGCTGGAGGCCCTGACGTGCCCATTCTCTCCCTTTCTCTTTCTCTCTGCCTCTTTCTGTCTCTCAAATAAATAAAATATTTTTTTAAAGGGAGATTTTGTTTTAAAAAAAAAAGACACACAAAAGGGTGAAGAGATGATGTAAGCACGAGTACCTGAGTTTAGGTCCTCAGAGCCCACTTAAAAGCTGGACACAGCAACAGGTGTATTAATATGAGTCCTCCTAAGACAGAGACAGTGGAATCCCAGAAGCTGGCTGGCTAGCTAGCCTGATGTCTGCAGCAGTGAACAACAAAGGCCTTGCTTCAAACAAGGGGAGACATGAGGACCAACAGCCAGGGGTGTCCGCTGACCTCCACATACATGCTCTCGTATTCACACACACGTGCACGCACATGTGGGTACACATGCACAGGTGCACGCACACACACACAAATAACTATAAAAAGTGCTAGGGTATATGAATGGTCAACAGGGCTGGGGATGTAGCTCATTGGCAGAACACCTTCCTGGCAGACATGAGGTTCTGGATTCAGCCCTCTGCATTACAGAAAAACAAGTTCAATAAATTCATCATAAAAACATGAATTTAAAGGTACAGGGAGGGCTGGAGAGATGGCTTAGGGGTTAAGGCGCCTGCCTCCTAACCCTCAGAACACTGGTTCCAATCTCCAGCTGTTCCAATCTCCAGGTCCCACGTTTAGCCAGATGCAAATTGATGCAAGGGTGCAATGCTGCACTTGACCACAAGGGGGCGCACACATCTGGATTTCGTTCTCAGCAGCTGAGAGGCTGCTGGCGCACCCATCTCTGTCTTCCTCTCTCTCTCTCTCTCTCTCTCTCTCTCTCTCTCTCTCTCTCTCTGTTTCTCTCTCCAAAAAAAAAAAAAGATAAAATAAAAAGTTTAAAGGTACAGGGACAATGAGATATCAGAACTGTCTCATTGCCTTAGCTGCTATGGTTTGGACATGGTTTGTCCCTCGGAGGTTCCTGGGGGGAAGCTTGGTCCGCAGTGTGGCGATGTTGAAATGGTGGGACCTTTAGGAGGAGGGAGGACCTGGTGGAAGGTGATTAGGTCAGGGGTCATTTCCCCTGGAGGGGAATGGACAGAGTTAGTGCTTATGAAACCAGCTTACTATGAAGTAAGGCCATCGTCCGTGCTGATTCCCTTCAGCTCCCTTCCACTCTCTGCTATGTGATGACGCCGTCGGAGGCCTCGCAGGGCACCAGCACCACACTGTTTGAACTTCGCCACAACCAGGGTCATGAGGCAAATCAAGCTGTTCTCTTTATGGAAAACCCAGCGTGAGGGATCTTGTTAAAGCAATGCAAACGAACAAGACATTGCCTAGAGTTCGCGCTGGACAGCAGTCAGTGAGAAGACTACGGAGAGACTGGAACTCTCGGGGACTTTGGATTGGCACACACAGGACCAACTCTTCTGGGTAACCGCTGGCAGCTTCTAACAGTACTAAACCTATATTTGTCATAATCTCTGACAGCCATAACAGCTTTATCCTTAATAATCCCAAGCTGAAAACAAACCACCAAATTTCCTTCAATGGATAAATAATTAAACAATGGCACTGTCATGCCAAATTCTACAAAACAATTTTAAAAAGGAATCACTTGACTCCAGTCCGGGACTGTGGCCTGGGAGAGGACAGACCAGCTGAAGGTTAGCTGCAAAGAGGGCCGATAGCCATTATGGCAAAGACAATGGAAGACAGCCTAGATCCGTAGATCAGACAAGATAGCTGACTGCCCACCATGAGATATGCCGCCTCCACCACATCAGCCAGGGCCCAGAAGAAAGCGCACAGGAAGTGACATCATGCACACGGCTCTTACTGCTAAACTGACAATGGGCCCCAGGTAATAGCGACAGTCACGATGATCAATCAAAACCTATCAAAGCAGAAATGCAGAGGCTACAGAGAACTCAGCACTAAATCAGACGCCAACAGGCCTGCCATGGCTCAGGGAACATTGTGCAAGAGGGGCGGAAAGACTGTAAGAGCCACGTAGTGGGTAGGAATATCCTGAGGCACAGCCCCCAGCTACCGCACAGGGACTGACTGAGGCCTTCATGACCCCACAGTGAATCCCACAACCCCACTGAGGAGAGCTCCCAAGGTCAGGGGGGAGGGGACAAAAGAATATAACCTGTTATAATATATATATAATAAAATTTTAAAAAAGAATCACTGATCTATAAAATAAAAACATTATGCTGGGCACAAAAGGCTAGATGCAAAGACCACAAATACAGGATTCCATTTACATGAAATTCTAGACAGAGCAAAAATGAAAGTGGTAATATGCAGGTCAATGGTTGCCAGGGGCAGGAAGCGAAGGAAGAGGTCACTCCACTCCTCCTGCTGGGAAGGGCGAGGGAAACTTCAGTATTCTGTATCTAGTTAAGGCATGGTTACACGGCTGGATAACTTCAAAATCAGCATTTCTCAGTTTGGCATTATCAACATCCTGGGCAAGATAGTCTGTGGGAGACTGGTGTACATAGTAGGATGTTGAAAAACACCCCAGACCTAGATTCCAGGAACGTACCCCACATACATCCCAGTGGTGTTGGCCAAATGGTCACCAAACACTGCCACGTATCTCCTGAGGGTACAACGCCACTTCTGGATAAGAACCCCTGGTGAAAATTCATCAAACAGTAGATTGAAGCTGGAGAGAGGGCTCAGCAGTCAAGGTGCTTGCCTGCAAAGCCTGATGACCTGGGTTCAATTCCCCAGTACCCACATAAGCCAGACACACAAAGTGGTGCATGCATCTAGAGCTTGTAGTAGCTACAGGCCCTGGCATGCCCATACCTCTCTCTTTCTCCCTGTCTGTATTTTAAAAATATTTATTAAACAGTAGATTGGTAGAAATGAGTGAACTTATTGCAGATTAATTCAATGCCAGTGGAACTAACCTTGGACGTAAGAAGCAGCTTAGGATGGCAGCTTTATACCCAGGAGACAAGCTTTCACATTTTGCTGTCCTGTGAAAACATTTAGGAAGCCCCATGTTTACTGAAACTATTTCTTTGGGAATTTTAAAAATATTATTCTATTATTGTTAATATTCACCATTACGCCTGGGAAATCTGATGCAAGCTCCGTTGCTGAATCTCAGTGGCCTGTTTTACCCCCTGAACATTTTGCCATTTCTTTGCACCAGAAGACATTCATTCTTCCAGCCCATCCGAACCCGACCATGACGTCCCCCACTACCAGGAAAGTGTCACATAGGATTGATCCAAAAAGTCCTCTTTCATCTCTCTTCTTTTTCCCCCCAACAATTGGAGAAGAAAATGCTAGATCTCCTAAACACAATCTCGGATTGGCCAGCTCATCTCACAATTGTCCATCACACTCTCTCCCTGTCCTGCTTCTGGAAGAATCTTTGTCTCCTAAACTCTTCTGAAACTTTTGTTTAGGCTTCCACCTTTTTAATTTCAAAGCTTTCATTTTAATTCTCACATTGTTTCTTTTTCTCCAAGGACATCATTGTAACTCAATTTCTTTTTTTTTTTTTTTTTTTTTTGTCTTGTTTTTCAATTTCTTTTTCTTTTTTTTTAAAAAATATTTTGCCGGGCGTGGTGGTGCACGCCTTTAATCCCAGCACTTGGGAGGTAGAGTTAGGATAATCACTGTGAGTTCGAGGCCACCCTGAGACTACATAGTGAATTCCTGGTAAGCCTGGGCTAGAGTGAGACCCTATCTCGAAAACCAATATATGTGTATATATATATTAGGTAGATAGATGATAGATAGATAGATAGATAGATAGATGATAGATTTGAGAGAGAGAGAAAAATACATAGAAAGAGAGAGAGAATGAGCAAACCAGGGCCTCTGGCCACTGCATATTCCAGACACATGCACCACCTTGAGCATCTGGCTTTACATCGGTACTGGGAAATCAAACTGAATCCTTTGGCTTTGCTGGCAAGCACCTTAACCACTAAGCCATCTCTCCAGCCCTCTTTTTTCTTCTAATGTGTGTATTCATGTCTTCTATAAATAATGCCAGCTTAGGTCTCTCATAATAAAAGCTGCTCTCTGATGTGTGCTGATCCTGTGCTAGTGGGCCACACTTAACTAATCATATGGTCTTAAAATTGGCTTTCCTGGAAACGTGGGTAGAACTTTTTGAACTGGTAGGCTCCAGGAAATGATTATGCAACAAGTAGAAAGCTAGATTTTCCTTTGGGAAAAATGAAGGTTTCTGAAGGCATTTTCTCTGGGGACTGATTGTTTTCCAGAGATGGACTTTCTGTTCCGTATTGACTTCCAGTGTTGGAGGCTGAGGGCTAAAAGAAGGAGTGTGGTAGAGTTTCGTCAAGTTTTCAAACATTCGTTGTGACTGCGATGTTAAGCACATAGCTCACCCTTGCCTGACAATGCACTGTGTCCGTGAGTCTGAAGTCTCTCCAACCCAGACTTGGAGGCAATAGGTTCATCTAAAGAGGCCAGCTGTGGTGGCTCACATCTCTAATTCCAGCTGGGGAAGCTGAGGTAGGTGGATAGGCCAGCCTGGGCTACAAAGTGAATTCCAGGTCCGCCCGGACTAGAGTAAGATCCTACCTCAAAAAAAAAAAAAAAATTTTTTTTTTAAGTAACAGGAAAAGGACTGTCACCCAGGGCAGTGCCATGGAGATGGGTGCTAGGGGAGGGGACCGCCACACTCCATTCATGGACTCACTGTCCTGTTACACACAGCCACTGCTTAGCGCTGCACAGAGGGCCATGGAGTATGACTCTGGGCTAAGATGGTGCGTTCTGCAAAAATCAATGAACTGAGCAGAACGTGGCTTTCCAAAATAAGGAGAAAGCTACTGAAGAAAAAAAAAAAAAAAAGAGCCAACCAAGGAATAGCCAGAGAGACACAGCTCAAAGCTGTGGTCAGAGCTGCTGGCGAAAGCCAACTGTTACCCTGAAGACTGTGGGCAGGAACTGTCCATAAGAAAAAGTGGCCCCTAGGGGTCATTTCAAGACACTAACAGTCCACCATGGGCGCTGGGAACTGAGAAGATGTGTCCTGAGACCCCGGAAGAAACCTGGGAATGCAAGGAGGGGTGCCTGCCGGAAGGGGTGCTGGTGTCCGCGGAAGGTGGGCTTTGGCTGAGGGAGAGACGAGCTGCAGGACATGGGTAATCGGCAGGGATCTGACCTTCCGCCAAGCCTCTAAAGGTGCATTTGCCCTCCAGAATAAAATCGGACGAGCTGAAAATCATGTAGTAAAGGCTAAAACCCCTCAGAGAGCGGCCTCCTCTACTCTCAGCCCCCCAGAGGGGGGAAATCACAGTCTTACAGCATTTCCTCCTTTTGCTTTTCTCTGTAGATCAAGAAACACACCTTGCATTTAGTTGTTTTTCAGAATGAAGAGCGCAGCAGCACCCAAGGGCTCACCAGGAGCTCTTTGGGACCAAGCTCTCCTCCCTGAGCCCGGAAGCCATGCCCTCCTCCCTCTGCCCTGCAGACGCGCCCTCCTCCCTCTGCCCTGCAGATGCGCCCTCCTCCCTGTGCCCCTGTTGACATTCATTACTTTTTTTAAAAATTATTTTATTTTATTTATTTGAGAGAGAAAGAGGCAGAGAGAGAGAATGGGCACACCAGGGTCTCCAGCCGCTGCAAACGAACTCGAGATGCTTGTGCCCCCTTGCGCATCTGGCTTACGTGGGTCCTGGGGAATTGAACTGGGGTCCTTAGGCTTCGCAGGCAAATGCCTTAACCGCTAAGCCATTTCTTCAGCCCTCCATTACTTTTTTGAAAGCAAAACATCTGGCATGGTGGCACACACCTTTTAGTCCCAGCACTAAAATTTGAGGACAGCCTAGGGCTACAGAGTTCCAGGTCATTTTGGGCTAGAGTGAGACCCTATCTCAAAACCAATATATGTGTATATATATATTAGGTAGATAGATGATAGATAGATAGATAGATAGATAGATGATAGATTTGAGAGAGAGAGAAAAAAAATACATAGAAAGAGAGAGAGAATGAGCAAACCAGGGCCTCTGGCCACTGCATATTCCAGACACATGCACCACCTTGAGCATCTGGCTTTACATCGGTACTGGGAAATCAAACTGAATCCTTTGGCTTTGCTGGCAAGCACCTTAACCACTAAGCCATCTCTCCAGCCCTCTTTTTTTTTCTAATGTGTGTATTCATGTCTTCTATAAATAATGCCAGCTTAGGTCTCCATAATAAAAGCTGCTCTCTGATGTGTGCTGATCCTGTGCTAGTGGGCCACACTTAACTAATCATATGGTCTTAAAATTGGCTTTCCTGGAAACGTGGGTAGAACTTTTTGAACTGGTAGGCTCCAGGAAATGATTATGCAACAAGTAGAAAGCTAGATTTTCCTTTGGGAAAAATGAAGGTTTCTGAAGGCATTTTCTCTGGGGACTGATTGTTTTCCAGAGATGGACTTTCTGTTCCGTATTGACTTCCAGTGTTGGAGGCTGAGGGCTAAAAGAAGGAGTGTGGTAGAGTTTCACAAGTTTTCAAACATTCGTTGTGACTGCGATGTTAAGCACATAGCTCGCCCTTGCCTGACAATGCACTGTGTCCGTGAGTCTGAAGTCTCTCCAACCCAGACTTGGAGGCAATAGGTTCATCTAAAGAGGCCAGCTGTGGTGGCTCACGTCTCTAATTCCAGCTGGGGAAGCTGAGGTAGGTGGATAGGCCAGCCTGGGCTACAAAGTGAATTCCAGGTCCGCCCGGACTAGAGTAAGATCCTACCTCAAAAAATAAAAAAAAAATTTTTTTAAAGTAACAGGAAAAGGACTGTCACCCAGGGCAGTGCCATGGAGATGGGTGCTAGGGGAGGGGACCGCCACACTCCATTCATGGACTCACTGTCCTGTTACACACAGCCACTGCTTAGCGCTGCACAGAGGGCCATGGAGTATGACTCTGGGCTAAGATGGTGCGTTCTGCAAAAATCAATGAACTGAGCAGAACGTGGCTTTCCAAAATAAGGAGAAAGCTACTGAAGAAAAAAAAAAAAGTGGAGCCAACCAAGGAATAGCCAGAGAGACACAGCTCAAAGCTGTGGTCAGAGCTGCTGGAGAAAGCCAACTGTTACCCTGAAGACTGCGGGCAGGAAAAAAGGAACTGTCCATAAGAAAAAGTGGCCCCTAGGGGTCATTTCAAGACACTAACAGTCCACCATGAGCGCTGGGAACTGAGAAGATGTGTCCTGAGACCCCGGAAGAAACCTGGGAATGCAAGGAGGGGTGCCTGCCGGAAGGGGTGCTGGTGTCCGCGGAAGGTGGGCTTTGGCTGAGGGAGAGACGAGCTGCAGGACATGGGTAATCGGCAGGGATCTGACCTTCCCCCAAGCCTCTAAAGGTGCATTTGCCCTCCAGAATAAAATCGGACGAGCTGAAAATCATGTAGTAAAGGCTAAAACCCCTCAGAGAGCGGCCTCCTCTACTCTCAGCCCCCCAGAGGGGGGAAATCACAGTCTTACAGCATTTCCTCCTTTTGCTTTTCTCTGTAGATCAAGAAACACACCTTGCATTTAGTTGTTTTTCAGAATGAAGAGCGCAGCAGCACCCAAGGGCTCACCAGGAGCTCTTTGGGACCAAGCTCTCCTCCCTGAGCCCGGAAGCCATGCCCTCCTCCCTCTGCCCTGCAGACGCGCCCTCCTCCCTCTGCCCTGCAGACGCGCCCTCCTCCCTGTGCCCCTGTTGACATTCATTACTTTTTTAAAAAATTATTTTATTTTATTTATTTGAGAGAGAAAGAGGCAGAGAGAGAGAATGGGCACACCAGGGTCTCCAGCCGCTGCAAACGAACTCGAGATGCTTGTGCCCCCTTGCGCATCTGGTTTACGTGGGTCCTGGGGAATTGAACTGGGGTCCTTAGGCTTCGCAGGCAAACGCCTTAACCGCTAAGCCATTTCTTCAGCCCTCCATTACTTTTTTGAAAGCAAAACATCTGGCATGGTGGCACACACCTTTTAGTCCCAGCACTAAAATTTGAGGACAGCCTAGGGCTACAGAGTTCCAGGTCATTTTGGGCTAGAGTGAGATCCTACCTCAAATAAAAGAAAAAGTAGGCTGGAGAGATGGCTTAGCAGTTAAGGTGTTTGCCTGCAACCCCTAACACTGGGTTCAATTCCCCGTACCCAAGGCAAAGCCAGATGCACAAAGTGGCACATGCATCTGGCATTCCTTTTGACTGAAGGCCCTGGTGTGTCCATTCTCTGTCTCTCTTCCCTCTATCTCTCTTGGCTTGCAAATAAATAAATAAAAATTTTAAAAATAAAGAAACTAAGAAAAGAGAAAAAAGAAACAAATCTTGAGACAACAAAAGTCAGAGTAACTCCAATGTATCATCATTAAAATTAATGGATTTGGATGAAACTCATGACACAAATCATTAACAGGCAGAATTTCAGACATGTGCTGTTTACAAGAGAAACTCATTAAAAATAAAGACATGCAAAGGTTGAAAGCACATCAATGAAAGGTGGCATGTTAACAAAATGAGTCAAAATTGCTCTTCAGCATATCAGTATCATTAAAATATATTCAGAGACAAGCATTACTGGAGAATTGGCAGTAACTTCAAAATAATAAAATGCTTCAGATGGGGGTGACCTCTAGGATAACTCAGAAGGCACCAGGGTGCTGAGAAGAAGTGACAGAGGAGTGCTCAGCACTGAAACATCTCCATCACACCTTCCAAGCTCAGGGTCCAATCAGGAATTGGTGGTAGAAAGAATGTAAGATCCAAAAGAAGAGTAGGGCCGGGTGTGGTGGCACATGCCCTTAATCCCAGCACTCGGGAGGCAGAGGTAGGAGGATTTCTGTGAGTTCGAGGCCACCCTGAGACTACATAGTGAATTCCAGGTCAGCCTAGGCCAGAGTGAGACCCTACCTCGAAAAAAAGAAGAAGAAGAAGAAGAGGAGGAGGAGGAGGAGGAGGGGGAGGAGGAGAAAGAGGAAGAGGAAGAAGAGCAGGACTCCTTACAGTAACTCGTTCAGATACAAAATGGCCTGGATATCCATGACCTCCAAGTGCCTGACCTACACAAGACCATCATAATAGGAGGAAAAGATGATGACATCAAAATAAAAGACCGACTGAGAGGGGGAGGAGGTATGATGGAGAATAGAGTTGTGAAGGGGAAAGGGGAGAGGGAATTATCATGATTTATTGTCTATAATTATGGAAGTTGTCAATAATAAAAAAAAATACCGGCTGGGTATGATGGTGCACGTCTTTAATCCCAGCACTCAGGAGGCAGAAGTAGGACGATTGCCACGAGTTCCAGGCCACCCTGAGACTACATAGTGAATTTCAGGTCAGCCTGGGCTGGATTGAAACCCTACCTTGAAAAACCAAAAAGAAAAAAGGGGGCGGGGGCTGGAGAGATGGCTCAGCAGTTAAGATGCTTGCCTGCAAAGCCTAAAGATCCCAGTTCGATTCTTCTGGTCTCACATAAGCCAGATGCACAAGGTAGAGAGCATGCATCTGGAGTTCATTTGCAGTGGCTAGAAGCCCTGGCGCGCCCATTCTCTCTCATCTCCCTCCCCCCCATCTGTAATAAACAAGAAAGCCAGGCGTGGTGGCGCACGCCTTTAATCCCAGCACTCGGGAGACAGAGGTAGGAGGATCGCCGTGAGTTCAAGGCCACCCTGAGACTACAGAGTGAATTCCAGGTCAGCCTGAGCTAGAGGGAGACTCTACCTCGAAAAACCAAAATTAAATAAAATTAAATTACGTGTGTGTGTGTGTGTGTGTGTGTGTGTGTGTGTGTGTGTGTGTGTTAAGCCTCAAATGGAGGTTGGTAGAGAGCAATTGCCTAACAGGGACAGGCTCTGGCTTCCATCCCCAGTAGGTCAAGATGGGGGAAGAGAGTTGGGAGGGAAAAGTCTCAGGAGTACTAAGTACAATTTTATAGAACCTCAAACAACTCAACAGAAAACAATAACAGTTACCCAAGTAAACAACGGACAAGTGATCTGAATGCCTGAGGATGTACAAACGGCACCTGAGAAAACCCTGCGCACCACCAATCACCAGGAAGATGCAAAGCAGCAGCAGTGAGGAGTCCCTGCATCCTATCAGAACAGCTGTTATCCAAACCAGAAGGATAGAGAGAGCTGGCAAGGACGTGGAGAAAGGGAAGTCTCTTGCTCATTACTGCTGGGAATGAAAATTAGTACCTCCACTACAGAGAAATTCCTCAAACAAACCAAAAATAGCACTGCCATGTGATCCAACCATCCCACCACTAGATTCAAACCCCAAGAAAACTGAGTCAGTATGTCGAATAGATAACTGCACTCTGCATTTATTACAGCGTATTCAAAATGACCAAGCTATGGAATCGATCAAGATGCTGCTCAACAGATGATTGGATAAATAACATGTACTGTGGATACACACTGATATAATAGTATTCAGCCTTAAAAAGAAATTCTGTCAACTGCAGCCACACAGATAGAGCTTGAGAACAGCATGAGAAGCGAGATAAATACGGCACACAAAGACAGATATCACATGTTCTCACTTCTGTGGAGAGAACTGAAAATGATCTCAGAATTCGAGAGAATATGGTGGTGGATAACAGACCGTGAGACAGCGAGGAGCAGGAAGAAGATGGTAAGTGGGGACCAGGGTCCAGTTGGAGCAGAGCAGTATTCCCAACAAAAAGAAATTATAAGACTTCAATGTAACAAAAGTCATGTATAAGCCAGGCATGGTGGCGCACACCTTTAATCCTAGCACTCGGGAGGCAGAGGTAGGAGGATCGCCGAGAGTTCGAGGCCACCCTGAGACTACATAGTGAATTCCAGGTCAGCCTGAGCCAGTGTGAGACCCTACCTCGGAAAACCAAAAAAAAAAAAAAAAAAAAAAGCCATGTATAGCCAACATTATACTGGACTGGAAAAACTGAAAATATTTAAATTGTGTGTGTGTGTGGGTGTTTGTGTGGGTGTGGGCAGAGCCAAAGGTTGACACTGGGTGTCGGCTTCAGTCTCTCTCTACTTATTTATAGAGGCACAGGCCCCCACTTGAACCCCAGCTAGGATGGCGAGCCGGCTTGATTTGGAAGGTTGTGAAACCTTTAGGAAGTGGAGTCTTGTTGGAGGAAGTAGGTCACTGTGGTTGGGCCCTCAGTTTTTATAACCTGTCTCGTTTCCTGTTAACCCTCTGCTTGCTGGCTGTGGATGAAAGGTGACTAGCTCACTTCCCGCTCTTGCTGCCATCTCCCCATTCCCCACTGTGAACTGAATCCCTTGGGATTCCTTCCTTAAACTGCTTGTCAGGTGTTTGGTCACAGCAGTGAGTAACTAACACAACGTCTCTTCTTGCCATGCACTGGATGACACCTACCTAGCATTTCTATGGGCGCTGGCCAGCTGGGCTCTGGTCCCCACACTTGCACACAGGCACTTTATCCACAGAGCCATCTCCACAGACCCACATTTCTTCCTAAGTCAGGAATAAGGAAAGGGTGTTCACTCTCTCTTTAATATAGTACTGGAAGTCTTAGCTGAAGCAATAAGACAATGGAAAGACATGGAAGAGATACAAATAAGAAGGGAAGAAATCAAACTATCCTCATTTGCAGATGACATGATCTCATACTTTAAAAAGCCCTAAAGACATCACCAGAAAGCTCTTATGTCTGATAAACACTTTTTAGAAAGTGGCAAGATATAAAATCAATGTACAAAAATCAGTGGCTTTCCTATTTACTAATAATGAACTTGCTGAGAAAGAAACCAGGAAAAAAATAGAAAAATCCACTCACAAAAGCAATCTACAAATTCAACACAATATTCATCAAAATTCCAATTACATTCTTCATAGAACTAGGAAAAAAATCCTAAAATACATATGAAATACATGTGAAAGCACAAAAGTCCCCAAACAGCCAAAGCAGAAAGAGCAATGCCAGAGGCATCATAACACCCACCCTCAGATTATACTACAGAGCCATAGTGACAAAAATAGCATGGTACTGCACAAAAACAGACCTGGAGGGCTGGAGAAATGGCTTAGTGGTTAAGGCGCCTGCCTCCTAAGCCTAAGAACGCTGGTTCCAATCTCCAGTGATTCCAATCTCCAGGTCCCACGTTTAGCCAGATGCAAAGTGACGCAAGGGTGCAATGCCGCACTTGACCACAAGCATCTGGATTTCGTTCACAGCAGCTGAGAGGCTGCTGGTGCGCCCATCTCTGTCTCCCTCTTCCTATCTCTCTCTGTCTCTCTCTGTGTCTCTCTCCAGAGACCAGTGGAATAGAGAACCCAGAAGTAAGCCCACATAGCAACAGTCACCGTATCTTTGACAAAAGTGTCAAAAACAGGGCTGGAGAGATGGCTAAGTAGTTAAGGTGCTTGCTGGCAAAGCCAAAAGACCCAAGTTCAATTACCCAGTACCTATGTAAAGCCAGATGCACGAGGTGGCGCATGCATCTGGAGTTTATTTGCAATGGCTAAACACCCATGTTCTTTCTATCTGCTTCTCTCTCTCTCTCTTTCTCTCTCAAATAAATAAAGTATTTTTTAATGTGAAAAACATGTATCGGATAAAAGACAGCCACTTCAAGAAATAGGCTGGACTTCTGGGGAAGACGCAAAACTCATCAAAGTGCTGAGAAATGACAGTGGAATGTTTAGCACTAAGCAAGACGTCTCTCTCACACCCTCTAAAGCTCAGGGACTATTGCAGAAGTGGCTGAAAAAATGTAGGAGCCAAAGGAGTGGAGGAGCACTTACAATGCTGTCTTCCACACAGAACGCAGTCATTGCATTCACAACTTCACAGTGGCTGATGCCAGCTGCACAGACCTGCACAATGAGGAGATGATGACATCAAAATAAAACAGGACTGACTAGCTGGAAAGAAGAAAGGACTCAGTGGAGAGAGGATGGGGAGGGGGACAAAGGAGGGTGGTAGGAGGAGACTGTGATCATGGTATACTGTGGATATGTATGGAAGTTGTCAATAAAAAGTTTAAAAATGGAAAGAGTGGTGGGAAGCCAAGGATCGTGGCGCACGCCTTTACTCCCAGCACTCGGGAGGCAGAGGTAGGAGGATCGCCATGAGTTTAAGGCCACCCTGAGACTACAGAGTGAATTCCAGGTCAGACTGAGCCAGAGTGAGACCCTACCTCGAAAAAACAAAAAACAACAACAAAAAAAAAAAAAAACATACAAAGGACAGTAAATGCTGGTGAAGACATAAGGAAAGAGGGACATTCATTCATTTCTAGTGGAAATGTCAACTAGTGCAGCCACCATGAAAATCAGAATGCAGACTCTTCAAAAAACTAAAAACAGGGCTGGAGAGATGGCTTAGTGGTTAAGGTGTTTGCTTACAAAGCCAAAGGACCCAGGTTTGATTCCCCAGTACCCACATAAAGCCAGATGCACAAAGTGATGCATGTGTCTGGAGTTCATTTGCAGTGGCTAGAGGCCCTGACGGGCCCATTCTCCCTCTCTATATATCTGCCTCTCCCTCTCTTAAGTACATAAATAAATGAAATATTTAAAAACACTAAAAACAGAACCACCATGTGCTGCAGCTGTCCTCCTGAGCACGAGCATACGAGAGGGACCCAGTAAGCCCAGCAGAGCCCTCCTGCACGTCCACTGCCAGTGAGACACTGCTCACCACAGCTGAGATGAGTGTGCAGCCAGCCCAGAGAGTTCTGTACATATGTGGATGAAGAAAATGTGAAAACACACACGCACACACTGGAGTTTAATTTACTTATAACCAAGAATGAAATTATGTTATGTGCAGAAAAATGGATGGAACTGGAGCACTGTGTTAAGTGAAATGAGCCAGACTCAGAAAACAAATGTTGCATGTTTCTGTCATATGTAGTATCTAGAGTTAAAAATTTTTTTTAAAGCTGGGTGTGGTGGTGCACGCCTTTAATCCCAGCACTCGGGAGGCAGAGGTAGGAGGATCACCATGAGTTTAAGGCCACCCTGAGACTACATAGTTAATTCCAGGTCAGCCTGGGCCAGAGTGAGACCCTACCTCAAAAAAACAAAAAAAAAAGGGGGATGAAGAGATGGCTTAGCAGTTAAGGTGTTTGGCTGCAAAGCCAAAGGACCCAGGTTCAATTGCCAGGACCCACGTTAGACAGATGCACAAGGGGGCACGTGTCTGAGTTCATTTGCAGTGGCCAGAGCCCTGGCATGCCCATTTTCTCTCTCTTTCCCTCTTTCTCTGTCAAATATATATATATATATATATTTTTTAATTTTTTAAAAAGGAAAAAAGCTTCTCCAGTCACAAAATGGCCTGGACATCCATGACCTCACAGTGCCTGACACTACCTACACAAGACCATCATAATAGGAAGAAAAGATCATGACATCAAAATAAAAGAGAGACTGATTGAGAGGGGGAAGAGATATGATGGAGAGTGAAGTTTCAAAGGGGAAAGTGGGGGGAGGGAGGGAAGTACCATGGGATATTGTCTACAATTAAAGAACTTGTCAATAAAAAAATAATTAATTAATAAAAAATAAAGTCAGATCCAAATAAAATAAAATAAAATGAGTAAAAAAAAGAAGAAAAAGAGAAAAAGTCAGGGCTGGAGAGATGGCACTTGCTTTCAAAACTTTGGCCTGGGTACCATCCCCCAGGATCCACGTGAAGCCAGATGCACAAAGTGGTGCATGCACCTGGAGTACATTTGCAATGGCAAGAGTACCTGTGTGCCCATTCTCTCTCTCTCTCTCTCAAATGAATAAATAAGATGTTTAATTTTTTTTTAATTACTTATTTATTTGCATATCAGTGTGTATTTGAGTGCCAGGGTCTCTTGCTGCTGCAAACATATGCTCATCCTGCTTTACGGGGCTAGCTGACAGTTGAACACAGGCCAGAGCACTTTGCTAGAAAGCACTTACAGAACAAGGATAAACATTTTTGGTCAGTGCTAGAGACAGAACCCAGGGCTGTTTGTCACAGAGCTACATCTCCAGACGAGGGTGAACTCTGCATAGTCTTCTCAGTGATTATATTGACCAAAAGGACATAAAAAGTCAGCAAGAATACCAAATATATGGGCATGGTGACTCACACCTACGATCCCAGCACAGGGTAGGCTAAGGCAGGCAGATCACAATGAGTTCAGGACCAGCCTGATCTACATAGTGAGCCCAGAACGGCCTGGGCTACAGGGTGAGAAAAATATAGAATACAAAATATATGAACCTCTCAATTTAGGTCCACAAAATTCTCACCTAATGAATACATATAGTTTTTCCACACAGTGTAGGATCTGCATCTTTCACAAGTACTTGGAATATACTCATACATGTGTGTTTTACCAAGACTCCGCCACCGGCAGCTTGGGGATGAAGCCGACTTGAAATCTGATAACAGTGAAATTAAATTAGTAGTGTAAAATACAAATACGGCTTAGTGGATAAAACACTTGCCACAAAGGGTGAATCCCTGAGTTCATTTCCCTAGAACCCACCCCAAAGCTGGATTTGCTGTGATTAAAGAAATGGCCAGTCCTTAACATTCTTCTTCTTCTTTTTTTTTTTTTTTTTTTTTTTTGTCTCACTCTAGCTCAGGCTGACCTGAAATTCACTATGTAGTCTCAGGGTGGCCTCGAACTCATGTGATCCTCCTACCTGTGCCTTGCAAGTGCTGGGATTAAAGGTGTGCACCACCACGCCCTGTTCCTAAATTAATTTTATACATCTGGCTAACACGGGTCCTGGGGAATCAAACCTGGGTCCTTTGGCTTTGCAGGCAAGCACCTTAACTGCTAAGCCAACTCTCCAGCCTCCTAAATTAATTTTAAATATTGGAGTGTGTACCTTGAGTCTTGGGCTGTGGTGTTTTTGTTGTTGGGCTTTTGGGGGGGGGGCTGTTAGTTTTTTTTGTTTGGTTGGTTGTTGCTTTTGTTTTTTTTGTTTTTCAAGTTAGGGTCTCACTCTGGCCCAGGCTGACCTGGAATTCACTATGTAGTCTCAGGGTGGCCTTGAACTCGCGGTGATCCTCCTACCTCTGCCTCCCCAGTACTGGGATTAAAGGCGTGCGCCACCACACCCGGCCTTATTCTGCAATACATGTCCAAAATGCTGAGCCCAGATGGGTTTATAGTAGAGCCTTTCAAAGAATAGACCATCATCTCAAGTAGGTACAATTTTTTTTCCCCAACAGAGCAAAAAGAAAAAGGTGATATCAGAGGAAGGGCAGCGGACCAAACGGAAAACAGGCTACCATCATGAGCCGTGCACGCAAAGACAGGTGAGGGAGGCAGTCGCAACAAGTGTGTATGCAGTGTGTCCGCGTGACGGTTATGGAACAAAATAAAACAGGAAAGTCCAATTTACGCAGGGCAGTCTAGGTTTGAGGCGATCTGAAGGGTATGAGAAGGACGGAGGAGGCTGACCAAAGAGGAGGAGGTGCAGGCGCCCTGCGGGGGAGCATGAGTGGTCTGCTCAAGGACCAGTGTGGGAGACAGCAAGGCTGGGGCAGGACAAGGCAAGGTGAGGAAGGTCAAGAGTGACAGGCCAGACCTTGACTTTGAGGTGGAGGCTACCCAGCAGCCGCATGCCTGACTCACATTTCCACCAGGTCACACTGCCTTGCAGTGGAAACCAGCTGGTGGTGAGGAGGAAGAGGAAGCAGCCCATTGCAGCCACGGCAGCCGTCTGGGTAGGAGGTGGCCCTGGGAGTGTCGTGGAAGTGGAGAGGACCAGGTGGAGAACAGTCAAACTGGGAACAGGCTCAGAATGAAGTGGGGACGGGGGAGTGAGTCCAGGGCTTTGGGCATGAGAGACTGGAAGCTTCAGTTACCTATGAACCTCCAGACCTCTGGAAGGACAGGGAACATGAGAGAGAGAGCGCCCCCAGAAACGGTGACCATCATGGAAAGCCAGCCTCTCCAGCCCACTCCAAAGCCAGCCTGAAACAAGCCCCAAATGGCCGCTGGGGAGACAGATAGCGGTCAGTATGCAAGAGATGCAAGAGGCCAGTCTGCAGGAAGTAAAAGCAGAGACTTGCTCTGGCCAGGAAGAAAAGATTTTGACAATGTCCATGTTAACCGTGTTTTCCATGATAGACTTACCTCCTCTCATTGACACCAGTGTGCGGGGTTATTCCACTAAATTACAGATGGAGAAATGGAAGCTCTGAGAGGTCACGTGACTGACCCAAAGTCCCGCCCACAGCTAGGAAGTGACAAAGGCAAGACTAATCCCAGCTCTTCAGATAGACAGTCCAAGGCTTTGCCCACTCTCTCTACTTCCTGCTTGTGTTGTGTTGTGTTGTATTGTGTTGTTCTGTTGTTCTGTTCTGTTTCTTTTCAAGGCAGCCCAAGCTGACCTGAAACTCAGTTGTGTCCTGCATGCTGGGACTGAAGGTATGTTTCACAACTGTGGGTGATTTTGTTATCTTGATTTTTACACAGTCATTATTTCTCCATCTGTCTATCTGTATGTCTCTCTCTCTGTGTGTGTGTGTGTGTGTGTGTGTCTTCCAGTCTCTCTGTTCTGTTTTACAGTGTTTTAGCGCTGTTTTAGTGAGCAGTCTGAGTTAACCTCAATGGCTGTGATTTCCTTGACAATGGAACAGCTTTACTCCATCATTCTCTTTCAGCTCTCTGAACATATTTCTGTTCAAAATAATGTTCTTGATAAATACATGGAAAAGCACTTTACCCAACCCCACATTCTCACATCAAATAAACCCAGCCTCAGAGCACCATGGTGTCTTAGAGTCCCTTTGTGAGACAATATGACTCTCGTTGCAAAGACTTCAGGCCTGCCATCAGGTTTTCATCCCTCCCTGGGCCTTGGAATCACACCACAACACGAGAGGAAGGGAACCCCACAGAACTGAGCAGTCCACATCCGGCTTTATAGAAGCCCTTTGGGGAAGCAGTGTCTCATATGACACTCTGGCCAACTGCTTTCTAGAAACCATTCCATGGCCCCCTTGTACCAACCCCAAAATAGCTATAACTGGTGTGTAACATATAGCCTTGTTCTCCTTTTAAAAAAATATTTTTAAGCTGGACATGGTGGTGCATGCCTTTAATCCCAGCACTCAGGAGGCAGAGGTAGGAGGATCGCCGAGAGTTCGAGGCCACCCTGAGACTACATAGTTAATTCCAGGTCAGCCTGGACCAGAGTGAGACCCTACCTCGAAAAATCAAAAACAAAACAATTATTTGCAAGCAGAAAAAGAGAGAGGGTGTGTATGTGTATGGGCACACCAAGGCTTCCTGCCACTGCAAGCAAACTCCAGATGCATATGCCATTTTGTGTATCTGGTCTTACCTAGCTACTATGGAATTAAACTCAGGCCAACAGGCTTTGCAAGCAAGCACCCTTAACCACTAAGCAATCTCCTCAGCCCTGTAGTCCTGCTCTTAAACGAGTCTTCCCACCTGTAGAGCAAGCCCCACCTGACTGGAGGCCACAGCTCCAACTTTAGAGGGTGGGCAGCACAGGGCCCAGTGGCTAGAAGACATCAAGGACAGGGGAGGCTTCAGGGTCTGAGAAGAAAAACCAAAGTACCAGCAACAGATACAGAATAATGAGGCAAAGTTTAAGTTCACAGTCAGTGTAAACTATCACAAAGAGAAAGAAAATAAAGCAGAGGGTGTTAAGTCCCTTCAAGAAGATTAAAGGATGCTCTGGATTCCGTCTGGGTCCGACAGATTGAGGGGAGGAAGAATGTTCTAGAAAGAGGAGACACTACGAGCACAGACATTCAGGGGCATGTCTTGTGAAACATGAGGAAAGATAAGCCAGGGGGTTGTACCCAGTAGAGAGGTGTTTAAGAAGTACCGATTGTAGCACGGCTTTTGCTGTCAGCCTGAGAAGCTCCTCCAGGGAGATGGCAATAGACACTGAGGAGACTCAAAACTCATCAAAGCAGAAAACCAGAGGTTACAGAGTTCAACACTAAAGGAGACTTATAACACTCCCTCAAGGCTCAGGAAACATTGTGTAAGAGGAGGTGGAAAGAATGTAAGAGCCACAGGGGGCAATGTGTACACTGAGGCACTGTCCCCCCACTCCAGACTGACCGGTACATTCATGACCCCACAGTTAGAACCCCACTGAGGAGGGCCTTGAGTGGAATGGGGGAGAGGGAACATAAGAGTGTAGCCTGGTGGGAATGTGACCAGTATGCAATATGTTCATACAATAAAATTCTCAATAAAATAAATAGATGAACTTTAATTTTTAAAAAGAGCACTACTCATTGTGCCCTTGCTGGGCTGGACCACACGCAAGACCAGCCAATGGGCAGTGCAGCTGTCAGCCACGCTCTCAGTGCAGCCCCTTGTGTCATGGCTCGTGGAGAAGCCCTCAGGCTTGCAACCTGTGGAGTTCTCCTGTCCCACTTCACAGGCAACCCACCCAGGACCTGCCACACCAGTCTTCTCCCCCAGGAACACAGCTCAGGGAGCCCACCCACTGCCACGGTCAACTGCACTCGGCACCAGCTCGCCCTGTGACCTGCTCCTTCTTGCTTCCCCCCATGAAGGCCAATCGATCTAGACATGCGTGGAACAGACATTTTATTATGAAAATGGTGCAGCCCTTGGATTGATGTCTCAAAATTAACCGTCAAATTTAAGCTTATGCAGACTCAGAGCCAGTTGCCCCTGCTCAACTTGAAGACAAAATAATTCACAGACAGTTCCCAGGCCCTCGGCTGCAGATCTGTAAACAGGTTTCCGGTTACTGAATGAATCAGAACAGACACCATATAAAACTGTTCATCTGAAAATCCTCTCAGGACACAGGCAAGCCTTCTGAAGTACTCCAATTCAAATGATCACACAGGAGCCCACAGTGCCAGCACGAAATGCCAGCCTTCTGCTGGTTTTTAATGTCTGTCCTTCTGCAATGGTATATGTCTAAGCATTTCAGTTTGACTGAGAAGGTCTCTGGATGTGAGAAATTGAGCTGGGCAATCCAGTGCCCTGAAGAAAAAATGTCTGCAGTCAGCTCTGCTCTGATGTGATTCTTCTAAACTTTCGATATTCCACAGTGGTAACAGTCAATTCCATTCCAGACCAACGTAGTCACTGGGTTCTGTCTTCTCAGAGATCGCGCTCCTGAACATGGCTGACGTGCGGCAGTTTAGTCATTTGATGCTGGTGTGTTACGTTGTGATTTCTCAGGCCACACGTCCTGATTTGGGAGGCGAGACGTTCGCGTAATTATAGAGTGGATTTGAAAGTAACTATCACTTAGCCTGCCCTGAATGAGTTTGCAGTCTATGGCTACAGAAGGCCATGGGAATTCACATAATTGGTACAGTGAAGGGACAAGCAGAAGCAGAGTGACAGAGCCCGGGGACACCCAAACCTCTGAAACTCAGAGAAAGGCTCTGTGCACCACCCCCTGCCCCCCAATTAGCTTACAGCATGAGTAGTCTCTGAGAATGCCAGTAGGACTTAAAAGAAGCAGTATGCTTGACTGAAGGACACGTGGTACATGGGAGGCAGGCACAGTCAACGTTATTCTCCCACCTTGAAGTAGGGTCAAACTGCAGGAAAAAGGTCAGGAAGCGTGGGCAGGGTCCAGTGATGAAAGGTCTTGAGTGCAGTACCTGCAGTTTTCCCCTTCCTCCTGTGACTCAGCCATGCTGCATTCCCCAGCCTCTCCTGCAGTCAGACCACGACACCTGACTCTGGCCAACTGACCATAACAGAAGTGACCTCACACACACTGCATGAGGCCTGGCCTGAGTCACGCCCCTCAAGTTACAGCTGGGCATCCACCCAGGTGCTATGCCTAGGCACAGTCACTCTCTCTCTCTCTCTCTCTCTCTTCCTCTCTCCTGGCTTAGATGGCAACAAATGGCAGGTGTGGAGCCACACCTTGGAGTGGCAGAACCTCTGTCAACCTCAGCCTTGATCGCCTGTGAGTGAGGGACCTCCCACCACCTCTACCTGCCCCAGCAGCATCTCTATAGTGATAAATATGTCATTTGCAGGGTGGGTTTGAGGTAGGGTCTCGCTCTAGCCCAGGCTGACGTGGAGTTCACGATGTAGTCTAAGGCTGCTCTCAAACTCATAGAGATCCTCCTATCTCTGCTTCCCCAATGCTGGGTTTAAAGGCATGCACCACCACGCCTGACTAGAGTGACAAATATGTTTGATGCTATGTCACCGAAGTGTCACAGTCCATCCGAATGAACTTTTTGTTTTGTTTTGTTTCTTTTGGTTTTTCGAGGTAAGGTCTCGCTCTAGCCCAGGCTGACCTGGAATTCACTCTGTGGCTCAAACTCATGGCGATCCTCCTACCTCTGCCTCCTGAGTGCTGGGATTAAAGGTGTACGCCACCACACCCTGCTACAAAAATAAAAATATTTTTTAAGGGGGTAAGAAGAGATGAGATGAAAGGGAAGGCAGCCACTGTGAGAGGAAGGAAAGGAAGGGATGTTTCTCACAATCCACTTCCTCTTCATGTTCAACTTTTACATCTCTGTTGACTGAAAAAGATTTTCCCAGATTCTCATCCAGAACCAACGATCTTCATCTTGAGGCGTAGGATTCTACTGACATTACTGCTTAGAGTTTCTCCTATCTGAAACCTGTCCTCCCAGCTCTGAATCCCTTCCTCCCCACCCTTCCTCTCTCTCTTTCTATCTCTCTTTATCTTCCTCTTTCTTTTTCACTCTATTTTCCCTCCCTCTCTCTCTCTTTCCTTCCTTTCCTCCCACTCTCCCCCTTTCCACCTCAAATACATCACCTCGCCCCACAGGTTCTGCCTTTGAGCCTGTCCTTTCGTCTTTGGTTTGCAGGACATTACTGGGTGTCTCATTCACCCTACGGCTACCCACTTCCCGCTCACCACCTCCAGAGCTGTTTCGTCCAGTCCTAACTTCTTTTATGATCTCCAGATCAAAATTTTCACTTGGCCATTGGAAAAGCTCCACGCAGCTGTCCTGCAGGCACTTCCACCACATCCTAACCAGCACAAAATACATTCTGCCCTCACGGCCTCTTCCTACTCACTGCCCACCGGACGCAGCCCTGCATGTTCTCTGCATCTGATTGTCGGAGCCAGGACTGGAAGAGCTCTGTAGAACGTCTTCCTCAGATCAAGACGTGCCATCCATTCCCCCTGGCTGATCTGACGCTGGGTCCCCAGTGGCCTTGCAAAACTACTGTCATTTTCATCCCCACTTTACCATGTGCCATGGCAACTTCCCGATTCTTACACATGCACGTTTCCAAAACTCACAGGAAGGCATCCACTCCAGTCACATGACCAGCAGGGCTTGGGGACAAGTTTATTCAAGTGCTGGCGGCCCTGGTTACTGTCTCCTTACTTCCCTTGGGTTTCAGTTCTCTGTTGATCTGTTTTTTTCCCACCACCAACACAAAGAAGATTCAGAAACGAACGTCAAGGGTGATTAGACCCAACCCCCAACCCGAGTCTCACAGCATTGTGCTGTCTCCTCCAGGTAATAGCTAAGCCGTTTCCTCTTCCTCAGAGCAGAATTTCCATGGCCTTGTCATTCTGTTCGTGTTCTTGAGCTTTAATAAAACCAAGTTCTTCTTAAATGAATCGGGACACTTATGGCTGGAAATGGCAGGATTCTTTGCTATTGGAAGGACCAGATTTCAAGAAAGGTAGGCAGGGGTAGAGATGTCCTTGTAGGTGACCGAGTCATGGACTTAGAGTCCATTCACCAGAGCTGGCCCTCTGTGCTTGGATCAGTTTCTCTCTGTGTGGACATCACCCAGCCATACCAGTTTCCCTGTGTGGCAAACTCGTGTTGTATACCTGTTACTCTCTTCCTCTGAAGAAGGAGGGAGGCTCAGAAGACCCAAGAAACTCACTAAATCTCCAAGCTTCATGAGGCCCCTCCCCGAGGTCATATGAGCAGTAAACAGCGGTTGGGGGAGAGGAGACTCCTTGCATGCAGCAGCTCCATGCAAATCTTACGGGGCGCTCCAGGGCTGCAGCTTTCCTGAACGGTTCACCTTCAGTGGGGTATGGGGGGTTGCTTTTTGGAAATGCAGCTGCCTTTGGGTCCCCTATGCTCGGTTATTAACCCCTCCCCCAAGCTCCTGTAAACAACTCCACTAACCTCAGTGGCTCACCTGGCACATTTGGTGGAGCTGCTTCTTTGGTCTGTCATCTGGGGTGAATAAGCATCTGTTCATGACTCCCCAGGACAAGTCAGGTGACAGCTCATGACAGCAGCCCTTCTGACTCACATCCACAACACCTCTTTAGCCAGAAAGGAAATATTTCTTTTTGAAGAAGTCTAGGCAAGAACGACTATGTTGGCTTGGCCCAGCCCCAGTTACGCCTCTTGGAACAGTCACTGTGGTCAAAACCGTGAAGTAACTCACCTGTCAGGGTCACACATCCGCTTCTGGTAGCAAGGAAATAGGACCTGCTATCTGAAGAAAGAGAGATGCAGTGACAAGCAGATAAAAAGCTTAAACGTCTGCTATGTTAGCCTTCCATAAACACGTCTCTTGAGGGACATGCCCTCCTGACCTCTCTGCATTCAGTATGGTGGACCGCTGGTGCTTGCCAGGCAGTCTGTTGGAAAGTGGAGGCCTGAGCAATGCCCTGGGAAGGGGCAAATGTTACAACATGCATCCCACTTTACAGGTGGGAGGACGAGATGGTCACTTCTGCCTGTATTATTAGTCTTCTGTTCTTTGAGCCCGATTTCAGACTATGTAACCTTCGGCCGGCTCACCTTTCCTTCTGTAATAACCCACACTGACACTTGGACTAGCCCCCAGCCTCTCATCTGCCACAATCAAGCTCAGAGTGGCCCCAGCTTCCTGCAATGGACCAAACACGCTCCCCCTTACTCACCTTCTCTGCTCCATCACCAGGCATCTAAGGTGATGCACTAAACTTCTACCTGCTGGATGGACACCTCTGCAGCTGTGTGCATACCTTAGCAACCGTGGCAACTGGCATATCACTCTTTGTGGGGGAGGATGGTGCATGATATATAGATACAACTTCAGGGGCTAGAGAGATGGCTTAGTGGTTAAGGTGCTTGCCTGTGAAACCTAAGGACCCATGTTTGACTCTTCAGATCCCACGTAAGCCAGATGCACAAGATGATGCAAGCACAAGGTCACACATGCGCACAAGATGACACACCCTTCTGGAGTTTGATTACAGTGGCTGGAAGCCCTAACGCACCAGTTCTTTCTCTCTCTCTCTCTCTTTTTCTCACTCACTCACATTAAAAAAAAAAAAAAAAAAAAAAAAAAAAGGCCAGGGCTGGAGACATGGCTTAGCAATTAAGGCACTTGCCTGCAAAGCCAAAGAACCCAGGTTTGATTCCCCAGGACCCACATAAGCCAGATGCATGAGATGGCACATGCATCTGGAGTTCGTTTGCAGTGGCTGGATGCTCTGGCACACCCATTCTCATTCTCTCTCTCTTTCTTTCTCTCTCTCTCTCCCTTTTTCTCCCCCTTTAAACACACCTTTAATCCCAGCATTCAGGAGGCAGAGATAGGAGGATCACTGTGAAGTCAAGGCCACCCTGAGACTATATAGTGAATTCCAAGTCAGCCTGAGCTACAGTGAGATCCTACCTTAAAAAATAATAATAATAATAATAATAAATATTTTTTTTAAATGCCAGTCTGTTGGGCTTGTCTCAAAAAAAAAAAAAAAGATACAACTTCAGAATCTGAGGATCTAGCTTGTCTTTGACTCCATCACTCTCTGGGAAGAGCTTATATTATGAAATCTCCATTACTGTACAAAAGACACACTAGCCATTTTTACTGTTGATGTACATAGCTGAGTCATTAAAAGTGTGGGCTTGAAGGCAGGTGGCCTAAAGCCTAACCTCAGCCTTTCATTAGCTGTATAACCTTCCTCAAGACCCTTACCCTTTGGCCCTCAGTTTTCTTCCTGAAAGAAAAATGGTGGCAACCTATGGTTGTTTTGTGGAATGAACTTCAACAGTGCCTGAAATAGAAATCAGGACTGGTGGGCTGCAGAGATTGCTCAGCAGTTAAAAATACTGGTTTACAAAAAAAAATAATAATTAATAAAAAAAATACTGGTTTACAAAGCCTGCATGCCTGAGTTCAATTCCCCAGTGTCCAGGTAAAGCCAGATGCACCACATCATGCAAGCATCTGGAGTTCACTTGCAGTGGAAAGAGGCTCTCTTTCTCTCTCTACAAATAAATAAATTAAATTTTAAAAAGTGACAACACAGGGCTGGAGAGATGGCTTGGTGGTTAAGGCGCTTGCCTGCAAAGCCTAACTACCCAGGTTTGAATCCCTAGTACCCACATAAGCCAGATGCACAAGGTGACACATGCATCTGGAATTCATTTGTAATGGCTAGAGGCCCTCGTGTACCCATGCTCTCTCTATAATATCTCTCTTTCTCTCTATCTGCTTCTCTCCCATGCGCGCTCTGTGAAATCAATAAAATATTTTTTAAATGACAACAAGCAGGGCATGGTGGTACATGCCTTTAATCCCAGCAGTTAGGAGGCATACACACTGTCTGGCAGGCCGACACTCACAGTGGACAGGGAACCCAGCATCAGAACCCACAGTTCATGAGACGAGAGGAGGAACTGGGACGAGGAAAGAAGGAAGGAATGGAGAGAGAGCCTCGGGGTGGTGGAAAGAGTTGAGGGGCTCCCCGAGAGCAGAAAGAAAAGCTATTCCAGGGTTGGAACTGCCTGCAAAGCCTAAGGATCCCAGTTCAATTCTCTAGGTCCCATGTAAGCCAGATGCACAAGGGGGCACACACGTGTCAGGAGTTTGTTTGCAGTGGCTAAAGGCCCTGGTGCGCCCATTCTCACTCTTCCTCTCTCTCTTTCCCTCTCTCTGTCTGTAATAAATAAATTAATAAATAAAAATAAAAGATTTAAAAGAGAAGAAAAGAAAAGAAAAGCCACTCTGCTCCCGAGATTCAACCCCTCCAGACCTGCTGACAAGTCATCCACTCCCAGCACCACTGAGCCATTAACTTCCATTTCTGGGAAGTTGCAACCACCCTGTCCGTCCTCTCTGTCTCACTACCATTTCCCCACCGCAGCCTGTGCCGTGTGGCTTTGGTTCCGGGGTACACCTCATTTGTTGGAGAGTTAATTCTTACCAGTACTATATATAACACATGTAAGGCTTTTTCCGGGCAGCGGCATCTTCAGCTACTTTTGCCTATGCGAAGCTGAGTGTACCCCGAATGGAGGCCTCCAGGACCTGAGGGTATGACTGTGGATGGCCAGTTCTGACTTCAAGGACTGGGGCAGCCAAGTGTAGTGGCTCATGACTTTACTCCCAGTGCTCAGGAGGCAGAGGTAGGAGGCTCAATGTCAGTTCAAGGTCACCCTGAGAATACAGAGTGAATTCCAGGTCAGCCTGAGCTAGAAAGAGACCCTACCTCGAAAACCCAAACAACAGCAGCAAAAATAGAGAGAAACAGAGAAGAGAGGGAGGGAGAGAGGGAGAAGGAAAGAAAGAAGAAAGGAAGGAAAAAAGAAAGAGAGAGAGAAAAAGAAGAACAGGGCAAAAGACCACTTGACGTGGAAGATGGGACCTTCAGTTCAGTTCTTTCTCCTCCTCTGCCTGGTGGGTGACCTCAGGCTTTGGGGTGCTGAGCCCCAGCATCTCTGTTTATGTGTAGGGATAATCAGGTCCACCATACATGACTGTAAGGAGCAAAGGGTTGAAGAGAACATTATGGGATGTCTTCTGAGACTCTGACTCTGAGAGTAACACTCCGAAAGCAAGTGGAGCCGGGTGTGGTGGTGCACACCTTTCATGCCAGCACTTAGGAGGCAGAGAGAGAGTTCCAGGATAGCCTGGGCTAGAGTGAGACCCTACCTCAAAAAAAAAAAAAAAAAAAAAAAAAGGGGCTGGAGAGATGGCTTAGTGGTTAAGGCACTTGCCTGCAAGGCCTAACAACCTTGGTTCAATTCCCCAATGCCCACATAAAGCCAGATGCACAAAGTGGCACATGCATCTGGAATTTGTTTGCAGTAGCTAGAGGCCCTGGTGTGCCCATTCTGTCTCTCTCTCTCTCTCTCTCTCTCTCTCTCTCTCTGTATATTTCCCTCTCTGCTTGTAAATGAATAAATAAATAATTTTTAAAAAAAAAAAAGGCCAGGTGTGATGGCACACGCCTTTAATCCCAGCACTTGGGAAGCAGAGGTAGGAGGATTGCTGTGAGTTCAAGGCCACCCTGAGACTACGTAGTGAATTTCAGGTCAGCCTGGCCTAGAATGAGACCCTACCTCAAAAAAAAAAAAAAAAAAAAAATTGGGCTGGAGAAATGGCTTAGCGGTTAAGGCACTTGCTTGTAAAGCCAAAGGACCCAGGTTTGGTTCCCCAGGACCCACGTAAGCCAGATGCACAAGGGGCACATGCATCTGGAGTTCATTTGCAGTGGCTAGAGGCCCTAGTGTGCCTCTTCTCTCTCCCTCCCCCCCTCTGCAAATAAGTTTTAAAAATAATTTTTAAAAAATCACGTGGAGCCGAGCGAGGTGGTGTACACTTTTGGTCCCAGCACTCTTGGGAGCTGAAGTAGGAGGATTGCCATGAATTCCAGGCCAGCCTGGCCGACATAGTGAGCTCCATTTCAAAGTTTTTTATATTTATTTATTTGAGAAAAAGTGAGAGAGACAGAGACAGAGACAGAGACCTCCAGCCACAGTAAATGTGCCCCCTTGTGCATCTGGCTTATGTGGGTCCTGGGGAGTCAAACCTGGGTCCTTTGGCTTTGCATGCAAGCAGCTTAACCACTAAGCCATCTCTCCAGTCTGTGAGCTCCATTTCAAACATGGGCTAGAGTGAGACCTTGCCTCGAAAATTAAAAAAAAAAAAAAAAAAAAAAAGGTGGGTTAAATACTGGGTTTGTCAGTTTCTCCTGTGGAAGAGCCTGTACAGGTTGGTTTTGCTCTCCAACTTGGCCCACTCCATTAAAAATAGTAATAATAAATCCAAGCATGGCCGTACACGCCTTTAATCCCAGCACTCAGGCAGCAGAGGTAGGAGGATCGCCATGAGTTCAAGGCCACCCTGAGACTAATAGTGAATTCCAGGTCAGCCTGGGCTAGAGCAAAACCTTACCTTGAAAATCCAATAATGATGATGATGATGGTGATGACTATGATAATAATAATAGCTGACACTCGGGAAGTGTGCAGCCGACTGTCATGTACACATTCATTAAATCCATGCAACACTTTTAAGGAACAATTATTATTATACACACACACACACACACACACACACACACACACACACACACACACACACACACACACACACACACGTAGAAGCTGAAGCCCAGATAGGCTTTGTAAATCTATATATGACTGTTATTAATCCTTTTGTACAGATGTGGAAACTGAGACTCAGTCAAGCTAGCTTGCCCAGCATCAGCCAGCAAGGATGCAGTGAGCCTGGATCAGAAGCCAGGCACCATTCCAGCTGCCGGGCTTTCTGCCTGAAGATGAGGACGAGGGGTTTCCTCGATGGAAGGACTCTGTACTCAGCATCAGGAGCATCTGATGGACAGCCTGGGCTTGGCTTGGCTCGGCTTGGCTTGGCTCTCTCCTGAGCGGCCTGGACAGATAACCAGGCCAAGGCCACCCTGTACACTGCACTTTTCCACATCAAATGCTTCACTTGAAATGAGATGCGAGCACGCATTGGCTGTGACCCCACCATGCTCTAAGTCAGTAGAGCACCTTTTACCCATGGGGGAGGCCAGCACAAATGTCCAGCCTGACTGTCCTGTCTTCTCCCAAAACTTACTTCTAAGTCAGCAAGTCATGGAAGGAAGAACTGGGGACTAAAACACGTCAATGTGGAGGAAGCAAAGGGTTCTGGGGGTGGGAAAAGGAGAGTGAGGAAAAGACAGAAATCTTCTGCTGGATGGAAAAATGAGAAATATTCCTGATGAGTAGAATTTCACCTAAATTCCCTGGGCTTTTGTTTCATATACTTCATTTGTTTTTACCTTTTTAAAAAGTTATTTACTGGTTTGGTTTGTGTGTGTTGAGTGTAGCTGTGTGGAGGTCAAAGGACAACTCCTGGGCCAGTTCTAGCCATTCACCTCATCTGAGGCAGGGTCTCACTGTTCACCGCTCCCTTTCCCAGCACCCAGGAAATTCTGTCTTTGCCTCCCTTCTCCTTACTGGGAGTACAGAAACCACCACAGGGCTTTTTATGTGGGCTCTGGGGATTTGAACTCAGGTACTAACTGTTGCATGGCAAGTGCTTAATCCACTGAGCTATCTCCTCAACCCCTGTTTTAACCTTTTCTTGCTCTGGGCACTAGGGATGGCTCAACAGTTAAAGTACTTGCCTGCAAAGCCCAAAGGCCCAGGTTCAATTCCCCAAAAACCTACATAGAGCCAAATGCCCAAGGTGGTGCATGTGTCTGGAGTTCGTTTGCAGTGGCTAGAGGCCCTGGTGCACCATTCTCTCTACATATCTGCCTCTTTCTCTCTCATAAATAAATAAATAAAATAATTTTTAAAACCCTTTTCTTGCTTCAAAAGGTGGTTTTCTGTTTCACAAATTATTTTGCACCTTCAGCTTGTATCACCAGATATAAGATGCTCTCCCCATCTCTGCTTCTTGCTTCTGTCTGTGGCTCTGGCTTGCAGCTGGTATATTAAAATGTACGCATGTGAAGCACATTATGAACCTAGGAGCGCTGAGGCATGGACACTCACTGTCTTGGGTTACTCAAGCAGTCACATGATGAGGAGTTTCATGGGCACAAATCCATTGTTGTTGGTAGTGAGCTAGGAACTCAGCACCCACACTGTATTTTTTGTTTTTATTTATTATTTATTTTGCAAGCAAAATGAGAGAGAGAGAGAAAGAAGAGACAGGCAGAAGAATGGCTGCTACAAGACCTCTAGCCAGTGCAAATGAACTCCAGAAGCATGCACCACCTTGTGCATCTGGCTTATGTGGGTGCTGGAGAATTGAACCTAGGTCCTTAGTCTTCACAGACAAGCGCCTTAACTGCTAAGCCATCCCTCCAGCACCCCCCCACATTGAATTTTGATGGCTTCAAAATAGGACTCATCTTCCCCAACCTGACCCTCAATCCCTACTCCAACTCTATCTATAGTAAATTCTTGACAAAATTCATATATATATATTTTTTTCACACTTTATCCACCGAGTTATCTCACCAGCCTCTGTTACATTTTCCTTCTTCAAATCTCATGAATGTGCTTGTGGCTCAAGGTTGACACACACATATATATATATATATATCTCCTGACATTCCTCTCTGACCTCTGCACGTGTTCATGGGGACCACATTTGCACACACATTTGTATACACACCACAAACATATACACAGCTGAAGGTCCTGGTGCAAACATTTTCTCTCTCTCTCATAAACAAAATAAAATATTTTTACAAAACGAAAAGCGAAGCCAGATGTGGTGGCGCACGCCTTTAATCCCAGCACTTGGGAGGCAGAAGTAGGAGGATCGCTGTGAGTTCAAGGCCATCCTGAGACTACATAGTGAATTCCAGGTCAGCCTGGACCAGAGTGAGACCCTACTTGGAAAAAAAAAAAAGAAAAGAAAAAAAGAAAAGTGGAAAACAGAAAGCAGAGTGAGTGGCCTACAGTGAAGGAAGTAAGGGCTCCATCCCCACCACACAGGTCTACATTAAATACCACTCCAAGGACACAGGGAAGATGTCAACACAAAAGTGAGTCTGATGTGTGGCAAAATAAATGCTCCCTGGTTCTGTGAAGCCAAGGACCTAGCTCCCACAGGATGTGCCTTGGTGGCAGTTCTCAAGAAGTGTGGGAACCCATCATGCACACCACACCCAGCCTGATGGCAGGCACCAACAAGAGAAGACACATAGTCCCAAGAATATCTACCAAGGTCTCTGGTCTCCACAGGGGTGGGCTGGGCATCAAAATCTGGCTTCATTTTTCTCTGAGGCAGGGTCTCACTCTGTATAGTCCAGGCTGGCCTCAAACTCATGGCAATCCTCCTACCTTAGCCTCCCAAGTGCTAGCCCACCATGCTCAAGCTGGCTCTTCATTTTGGTCACCCACTATTGTGGCTATGGAATGGATGGCGCTTGACAATAAAATGTGAAGCATGCCCTTTAGCAAGTCCAGCAACTCTGCACACGCACCCCGTGGTGTAAGCCGGAGCCTCCCCACAGCCAGTCATCCTGGGCAGGAAGATGCAAACCAGCACTCTCCCTCACCCAAGGTTTTGCTCTCTACAGTGTCGAGCACCTGGAGGTAAGCGCATTCCAAAAGTTTTAATGGAAAGTTCCAGAAATAAACAATTCAGAAGTTTTCAATTACGCACCATTCTGAGTAATGTGGTGAAATCTTGGGCTGTCCCACTCTATCCTGCATGAATGACAAATTACCTTCTGCCCCGTGTACCTACACTGTGTACACTCTCATTCACCACTTGCCTGTGGTCTTGACTTAGGTTCACTTAACAGTATCCGCCCCGTGTCAATCAATCCTTATTTCACTTATTGATGGCCCCAAAATTTAAGGGCAATCATACTGTCAGCTTTATTGCAGTACATTGTTATAATTCTGTCATATTATTGCTATTGATCTGTTTACCTCACTGATAAAGTAAACATTGTGATAGGTGTGTGATAGAAACAAAACAATATATCTGTGGCTTCAGACATGCACTGAGGGTCGTAGAACATATCTGCCTCCAGTAAGTGGCACTACTGTGGAGCCAATGTGTGTCCAACTTCTCCACGTACCTGTGGCCTCCAGCAAGGTCGGAGTAGAGTGAGTCAAAAGAAATCCTTAAGCCAGGCGTGGTGGCGCACGCCTTTAATCCCAGCACTCGGGAGGCAGAGGTAGGAGGATCGCTGTGAGTTCAAGGCCACCCTGAGACTACAATAGTGAATTCCAGGTCAGACTGGACCAGAGTGAGACCCTGCCTCGAAAAACCAAAAAGAAAAAAGAGAGAGAGAGAGAGATCCTTGGGACTGAAATTCAAGAATGCATCATTGTCCGTGTGCCATGAGTCCATAGCAGCCTCTGAGGGTCAGGTCTTCTGCAGTCACCTCACAAGATGAAAGTCTACCTGTCCTTCCGAGGCTACTCAAGAGCCACCTTCTGCCTGGGGCTTTCCTCAAAGGACTCACCAGCTCTCATGCCCAGTCCTAGGTTTACAGCAGGTACGTGACTTGTTCCTGTAAGGCCCTGCTGTCTAGGACTCCCTCAACTCTCCCGGCAGCAGCAGGCTGCTGACACTGTCCACCCAGCGGCATCTTCCTCCTCGGCTGCCCTTCCCTGCCTGCAGCCTTAGCTGTGGCACACTCACTCAAGGACACTTGGTGTGGTTGTTTCTTTATACTGCTGGCAAGTTGCCAGCCTGGTCTCCATTAGTGCAGACGCTGAACCCCACTGCCCGAAGGTTTGAGTTCAGGAGGACTGTCCTTCTGGAGCACCGCGATTGAAGAAGGTCGCGGAGGAAGGTGAAGCCTACGGTGTCCTCCCTGCTCTCTGGACCAGAAGAGTGACAGCTGGCGCAGCGGTCCTTGTGTCTGCCTCTCTGGGAAATGATAACGACAGTGCGGGCCCGTCGGCGGCTTGCCACCTGATTCACGGCTACAGCAACTCAGCTGCCTGGATTCCTGGGACAAAACAGTATTAGGGTCCAGCTGCCTTTGTCCTGAGGGTCCTGTAATGGCAGACATGCATCCCCCGAGGTATTGGCTTCAAGCGTGAAGGTTTTCCCCCTGAAATTCATGGGGCTAACCCCACATGGCCACAAGCACGTGAGCAAATGAAGCTCCAGTGAGGTCAGCTGTTTCTGTCCATTCCATGAACAGGGACAAAATCTGACATGTGTGGAGCCAATGGCAGGGGAGAGATGAGGAGCCCGAGGCCAGCAGGTTCCCTCTAGATTCCCAAGGGATTTGCATTTGTCCCTAAATCCATAGGTCTCAAGACTCTTGCAGAAGAATGCCATAGTGCTTCAGTGAGCCTGGGGAGGGATCCTGGCATCTGCACATGTACCCAGATGGTCCAGTGACTCCGGTGCAAGCAAGCTCTGCCAGGCTTCAAGAAGCACCGTGGGGCACATGAAGGATGAGAGACCTGATCATAGAGCAGCCAGGGGGGTGGGGACAGGAAGAGGTACAACTGCAGCCACTTAAAATACAGCAGATGCTTCCAGGCAACGTGAAGCCGTCACCATGGGATACACGCTGCTGCCCCTCGTCAGCAGGCCCCAGGACACTGGCATGAACCTTCCATCAACACAACAGAGCTGGTCTCCATACCATGTACAATGAAGGCTCGGGATCTGAAGCTACTGGTCAAGATCCATTTGACCTTGGAAGGGTTACCCATGCTTTTTAGTGGCATTAATAATATACAGTATTCCTGTCTTACAGACTCAGAGTGGCTGTGGTATTCATGACCTCTCAGTGCCTGACGCTGTCTACCGAAGACCTGCAGGAGGGGGAAATTCGAAACCAAAGGGGAAGAGAGACTAGTTGGAAAGAAGGAGGAATTGAGGGGGAAAATGGCAGGGGGAAAAGAGAGAGTGGTGGTGGGAGGGAATTATAATCATACTATGTTGTCTACATGTATGAAAGTTATCAATAAAAAGTTAAAATAAGGGGCTGGAGAAATGGCTTAGTAGTTAAGGCATTTGCCTGGGAAGCCAAAGGACCCAGGTTCGATTCCCCAGGACCCATGTAAGCCAGATGCACAAGGGGCACATGTATCTGGAGTTCATTTGCAGTGGCTAGAAGCACTGGCATGCCCATTCTCTCTCTATCTGTCTCTCTTCTATCTCTCTCTATCACTGCTTGCAAATAAATAAATAAAAATTTATTTAAAAATTTTAAAAAAGTTAAAATAGGATTGGAGAGGTGGCTCAACACTGCAAAACCTAACGACCCAAATTCGATTCCCCAGGACCCACATAAAGCCAGATTCATGAGGTGGCACATATATCTGGAGCTCATTTGCAGTGGCTACAGGTTGTGGTGTACCCATGCTCTCTGTCTCTCTATATGTACATCTGTCTCTCTCTGTTTGCAAATAAATAAAAATAGTTTTTAAAACTTTCAAATAATAATATACAGTATTTAGCTGGGCATGGTGGTGCACGCCTTTAATCCCAGCACTCAGGAGGCAGAGGAATTAGGATCACCATGAATTTGAGGCCACCCTGAGACTACATAGTGAATTCCAGGTCAGCCTGGGCTAGAGTGAGACCCTACCTCGAAAAACAACAAAAAAAGAAAATAATAATAATAACAATATACAGTATTTATCTTGCCTTACCTGCTGTAAGGATGAAATGATAAGATCTGGGTCAAAGATCCAGGGTCTGAGTACACAGCACATGCTTGCTCAGAAGGTAGCCATTAACCTTACCGAAGCAATCATTCATTACCTCTTCCAGTTAGCGCCTGCTGCATTCCAAACTACCCCAGAATGAAGCGGCTTAAAATAAGAATGGCATTGAAGGGCTAGAGTGATGGCTTAGTGGTTAAGGCATTTGCTTGTGAAGCCAAAAGACCCCAGTTCAATTCCCCAGGACCCACGTAAGCCAGATGCACAAGGGGCACATGCGACTGGAGTTCGTTTGCAGTGGCTAGAGGCCCTGGCGTGCCCATTCTCTCTCTCTCTATCTCCCTTCTCTCTATCTCTTTCTGCTTGCAAATTAAAAAAGAAGAAGAAGAAGAAGAATGGCATTCAAGTCAGGTGTGATGGCACATGCCTTTAATCCCAGCACTCGGGAGGTAGAGGTAAGAGGATCACTGTGAGTTCAAGGCCACCCTAAGACTACATAGACCCTACCTTGAAAAACAAAAAAAGAAAAAGCAAACAAAAAGGATGGCATTGATGCTGCTCTCTCAACTCTGTTAGAAACCAGCTAGCCTTCCAGCTGGCTGGAAGGTTGGGCTGCCGGCACACTGGCCCCTCACTGTCGGATGGCTGAGGCTGGCTGTTGGCTGGGGCTTAAGCCAGGGCTATGACTGCAATACTCACATATGCCAGTCAGAGGAGAGAGACAGAGACAAGCAGAGAGACAGAGACAGAGACAGAGAGACAGAGAAGAGAGACTGGGAAAAGCCAGGCCCGAAGCTGTGTCACCTTGAGTGACCTAGCTTTCACAAGTCACCTCTGTTCGCAGTGAGTCAGTAGGACTGGCCCACGCTCAAAGGGTGGGATTAAGGCCCACCTTTTGTTGAAGAAGTGCCAAAGAGTTTGGGGTAAATGCTTTAAACTACTGCATTACTGACAGTCCCGTGGTGAGCCAGTTCCTCTGACCTTGCTTCCTGGTTCATAGGGGAATGATGGTTCACGTCCCTCACTGCACAGCTACTGCTCAGTGATCCTTAGTTAACTTTTCACAGCCTGGCTCCACACCCCACAGGCCGGGGAAGCCTGGGACAACTACCAGCCGGGTCATAAAAAAATGCACACAGGGCACATTTGCCTGGGCAACGCTATCAGTGGAGCAAGCATGCCCACAGGGAGCACTGGGGAAGTGGATGGATGACATCATCGGTCGAGCAAGCGTGTCCACAGGGAGCACTGGGGAAGTGGCACTGTGCACACTGGGCTGTACAGAGTCCAGGGAAGTGACCACAGCTCCTGCTGTGACCTGAAATGCAGACTGCTCCATAAGCTGGAGCAGAAAGCCCTTGTCACCAGGTTCCAGTCACTCCCAGCTGGGACCTGAGCAAACAACTCGTTTGGACTCCCAGCTTCGTTGTGAGAAAAACAGAGTCAACCTGGCAACAATCAAACCCAGCACACTGGGGAGTCCTGGAGCCAGGAAGAGCTGGATCTCAGCCAGGAAGCCAGGGCTGCCATCTTCTCTTTTAAAAAGATTTTTAGTTTATGATTTGCAAGGAAAGAAGGACAGAAAGGGAGAGAGAGAATGAGAATGGGCCAACCAGGACCTCTAGCCACTGCAAACGAACATGTACCTCTTTGTGCATCTGGCCTTAAGTGGAAATTAAATCCCAGGTGACAGGCTTTGCCAGCAAGCACATTTAACCACTGAGGCATATCCCCAGCCCCAATATCTTATTTGTTTTGTTTTGTTTTTCGAGGTAGGGTCTCTCTGTAACCCAGGCTGACCTGGAATTCACTATGTATTCTCAGAATGGCCTGGAACTCACAGCGATCCTCCTACCTCTGCCTCCCGAGTGCTGGGATTAAAGGCATGCACCACCACACCCAGCTCCAATATTTATTTTTATTTATTTAGAAAACAACCCTAGTCTTTAATCTACCTCCCCAAACCCACACCAGAAAGACATTAATTTGCTTCATTAATGAAGTAAACCCTTGGCATTGAAGTACCCTGCTGCTGTGTTCCATGTGCCAGTCATGGGTTTGTGTCTGTCCCCTGCTCAAGGTCTTATGTACATACTGATATCATATTTGTTTTGCTGATATTATTAATATATTATTATGAGCTGATATCACAAGTCCAGCCCTTCTCTCCAAGGCCTCGTGGCTCCAATGCTATGAGCTCTCGAGGGTTAAAACACGTTATAAAGTGCAGTCTGCTTCTCACCTTGCCAGAGGAGCGGGAAAAGGGAGAGTGGTGGTGGGAGGGATTATAATCACGTTATATTGTCTATATGTATGGAAGTCATCAATAAAAAGTTAAAATAGGACTGGAGACATGGCTCAACACTTAAGGCACTTGCTTGCAAAACCTATGACCCAAATCCGATTCCCCAGGACCCACGTAAAGCCAGATTCACGAGGTGGCGCATATATCTGCAGTTCCTTTGCAGTGGCTACAGGCCGTGGCGTACCCATGCTCTCTGTCTCTCTCCCTATATACATATCTGTCTCTCTCTGCTTGCAAATAAATAAAACTGGTTTTTAAAACATTTAAATTAAAAATATACAGTATTTATCTTGCCTTACCTGCTGTAAGGATGAAATGATAAGATCTGGGTCAAAGATCCAGGGTCTGAGTACACAGCACATGCTTGCTCAGAAGGTAGCTGTTTAACCTTATTGAAGCAATCATTCATTACCTCTTCCAGTTAGCGCCTGCTGCATTCCAAACTACCCCAGAATGAAGTGGCTTAAAATAAGAATGGCACTGAAGCCGGGCGTGGTGGCGCACACCTTTAATCCCAGCACTCGGGAGGCAGAGGTAGGAGGATTGCCGTGAGTTTGAGGCCAGTGGAGTGACATTCCCATCACTGTGGGATGACAGAGCACCAGAGTGTGCGCAGCCACAGGAATGAGCAGCGGGCTGAGACTGACACCCGGTCCATCTCAAAGCCAAGCTGAGGTTAGGCTGCAGCAGTTTGAGTCACATGTCCCCATAAAGCCATGTGTTCTGAATGCTTGGTCCCCAGCTGGTGGTAATGTGGGAGGAGGAGCCTTGTTGGAGGAGGTGTGTTGTTGGGGGCGGGCGTATGAATGTTCTAGCCAGCTCCCCTGGCCAGTGTTGGGCTCACTCTCATCCTCCATGTTCCTCCGGCTGTGGTGGAGGCCGTGTCGGCCTCTGCTCTGTGACCTTTCCCTTGCCATCACGAAGCTTCCCCCGGAGTCTGTAAACTAAAATTTTTGTGCCAGCAACAAGCAGGAAACTGCAATGGACACCGGGCCTCTGCTTCCTGTACCTCGAGACTGAATGAACCTTACAGGGGGTTCTTTAGGTTCTGGGGTGTCTCCTGCTTCATGCTGTTCCGGGCCTGGATAGGTTTGAACTCAGATGGAAGCAGGCCTTGGAGTAGCCTTTCCTGTTAACACAGTGATCTCGATCAAGGACAATTTTGCTCCATAGCGAACATTCAACAATATCTAGAGACATTTTTTGATTGTTTCCCTAGACTGTCATACTACAAAGGACATGCTCCTGGCATAGAGAGCAGAGACCTGGGGTGCTACTAAACATCTCAGCATGCACAAGCTGGTCTCCACAGTGCTGAATGACCTGGCCCAGAACGTCAGCAAGGCCCAGAGAGAAACTATGTTCATATGAGCTCCCCTCCCAGGTGGACAGTAGATTCCAAGACTGAGGAGCTAGAAATCCATTCCTCTTTTCCTGCCTGCAGACCCCTCCCCAGAGTAAAAACAGCTTTTGAAGCCACTGACACCCCTGGAATGATAAAGTCTGTCTACCTGGCTGTGGGGGGTTGATTCAGGTGTCCCCTATAAACTTAGGTGTTCCAAATGCTAGGTTCCCCAGCTGATGGCAATTGGAAATTAACACCTCCTGGAGGCAGTGTATCATTGGGGGCAGGCTTATGGGTGTTATAGCCAATTGCCCCTTGCCAGTGTTTGGCACACTCTCCTGTTGCTATTGTCCACCTGATGGTGGCCAGGAGGTGATGTCCACCCTCTGCCCATGCCATCATTTTCCCCAGACATCAAGGAGCTTCCCCTGGAGTCTGTAAGCCAAAATACACCTTTTTTTTCCCACAAGCTGCTTTTGGTCAGGTGATTTCTGCCAGCAATGTGAACCTGACTGCAACAGTAATGTTGGTACCGAGAGTGGCGTTGCTGCTGGACACATGACTGTGTGGCTTTGGCCTTTTGGAGCTGATTTTCAAGAGGAATGTGGAAGGATCTGAAACCTTGGCCTAAGAGATGCCTTGCAGTGCTGTAAGTACAGCTTGATGGACTATTCTGGTCAGAGTTGAGAGATCTGACTGCAGTAAGAACTATGGACTATGAGGTTTGGCTTGTGAGGGTGAGAAAGAGCTTTGCCTGGACCAGGCTAGGAGCAGTTTGTATGAGAGGCTTGCTGTTACGTCCATGTCCTGAGAAGTTGTGCAGGGTTGCACTGTGTAGAAACGGACTGGAATGTGCAGAGGGATCTGGCACAGAAAAAAAAAAAAATGTTTGGGTAAACTGCTGCCCATTCAGCTGTAATTGAGAGATTACAACCTTTGAGATTGGGCCAGCTGACCTGCACTGGAGCAACAGGAAGAATGTAGACTCTTTTGAAGGGGCCTGAGTGCCCAAGGAGTGTCTTGTTCTTCAAAGCCTGCTTTATTCCCCCCTGGATTAACAAATTGGCACCCCACCTGGTATTGTGGAGCATAAGAAATGCAGGAAAGAGAGAGTCACTGAGTTTGCAATGTGGTCTTGTGTTTTGAAATGGCCATGGGCAGTGTGAAGCAGGACTGCCTGGATGCCTGAGGACCCCAATAGCTGTGAGGATGAACCGAGGGTTGCAGTGGAGACCCAGTGGAGATGCTGGGACCTCAAGATGGCTGCTAAGGAGAGCTGCCAGACCCAGATGAAGTTTTCCAGGACTGTGAGCAGCCCCACTGGAGGGGTTGAATTGGAACTCAGAGACTTGTTGCTGGTTAGAATTATCGGACTTGGAGATTTGTCACTGGCTAGAGTAATGTTTGGGTAAACTGCTGCCCATTCAGCTGTAATTGAGAGATTACAACCTTTGAGATTGGGACAGCTGACCTGCACTGGAGCAACAGGAAGAATGTAGACTCTTTTGAAGGGGCCTGAGTGCCCAAGGAGTGTCTTGTTCTTCAAAGCCTGCTTTATTCCCCCCTGGATTAACAAATTGGCACCCCACCTGGTATTGTGGAGCATAAGAAATGCAGGAAAGAGAGAGTCACTGAGTTTGCAATGTGGTCTTGTGTTTTGGAAATGGCCATGAGCAGTGTGAAGCAGGACTGCCTGCATGGAGACCCGATGGAGCTGTGAGGATGAACCGAGGGTTGCAGTGGAGACCCAGTGGAGATGCTGGGACCTCAAGATGGCTGCTAAGGAGAGCTGCCAGCCCCAAATGAAGTTTTCCAGGACTGTGAGCAGCCCCACTGGAGGGGTTGAATTGGAACTCCAGAGACTTGTTGCTGGTTAGAATTATCGGACTTGGAGATTTGTCACTGGCTAGAGTTGTTGGACTTGTTACAGAGTGTGATGTTTGCCCTGGTTGTTTTAAATCTTGTATTGGCTGAATATGTCTTTGCTATGCCCAATGCCATCTTTTGTAGTGTGAATGTTTATTCTGTGCCATTATGGGTTTTTTGGAGGGGTTATTGGATTTGTTTGTTTTTTTGTATTATGTATGTATTATGGCTCAGTTAAAAGACCTTGGACTATGGAATTGATGAAAACTATGGGGACTTTTAAAGTCAGATGAATGCATTGCATTTTACATGATGGATGGTTATCAGTTTATGGGGGCCCGGGGCAGAATGTGGTGGTTTGATTCAGGTGTCCCCATAAACTTAGATATTCTGAATGCTAGGTTCCCCAGCTGATGGCAATTGGAAATTAAAGCCTCCTGGAGGCGGTGTATTGTTGGGGGCGGGCTTATGGGTGTTATAGCCAATTTCCCCTTGCCAGTGTTTAGCACACTCTCCTGTTGTTATTGTCCACCTTACGTTGGCTAGGCTTCAGCATCTCTTAGCTATACCCCTCTCTGGTCCCTACACCTCCTATCCAGAGTCCCTCCCTGGGTCCTTATACCTCCCATCCACAGGACTCTAAGCTTTGGTAGTTCCACAAGTCACCCAGCAAAGTTTCAATTCAGATCTGTGGAATCCATTCTTTTATAACAAAATGTGCTATATTTGAGAAAGGTTTGCACCAGCAGATCCTATACTGTGTACTTAATGAAAGAATTGTGAGAATTAAAACAAATAATTTGTAGGCACTTAATTATGAGCGTTGAATAGAAGAACACATACCTTTCATGGTCTTGATCGATGTTCCCTGTGTGTAAGCCCCCTACTGACTCACGGATGCTCTGGCTTCTATGGGGTGACAAAGCACATGGTTTATGAGCCACCCACATAGAACTCATGAGCAATCATGAGTTTTAAAGTCATTTTATTGAGGAAATGTTAAGCTTATACAGAACTAGGGAAGTAGAATCTCCTTGCACTCTTCACCCAGGTAATTTTTTTTAACAGTCAACTTGGTTTGTTTGCTTGAGAAAAGGCCTTCTTATGTAGCTCAGGCTGGCCTTGAATTTATGATCCTCCTGCCTCAGCCTCTCAAGGGCTGCTATCATAGGCCTGCATATTACCACAGAGTGCCTGCTTTATCTTGCTATATTCACAGCTTCCTTCAGAAGCTTAAAGCAAATGTAAGGCACCTTAGTGTTTTAATACATCTCTAGCCAACAGTGCTTTTTAAATATAACTGTAACATGATTTTCCCACCCAACAAAACTAACTTAATCAAATTTAATATGCAATCCATGTTGGATTTTCCACAAATATTTCCAAAAATAGCCTTTGCCCAGTTAGTCCTTGAAGCCTGGAGGAGGGCTGACCTCCTAGAAACTCAACATCAGAACAGAAGGGCTTCAGCCTGTGGGTGTCTCCATTGAAATGCTCTTTTTCCCCATGAGGGCAGGCCATTTTGCAAGCAGAATCAGGGCTCACAGGGACATGTTCAGATCATTGATGGGCCAAGTGTCCAAAGCCATGAAGATAGAACTTGGGTGTTTGTGGTCCCAACGCCAACTTCCTTCAGATATCCAATTCCTCAAAAGAAAACCTGTCTTTTCTCAGGCCACAGGTGCAGCCAAGTGACTGACAAGCACAATGCAGTGGCAGAGCCAGCAACAGCCACTCAGCATGAGGGATGGGATGGGGTGGGACAGGATAGGATGGCATGGCATGGCATGGCGTGGCGTGGAATGAAGTGAGATGGGAAGGGATGGGATGTAATGGGATAAGATGAGTTGGTGTGGGATGGGATGGGGTGGAATGGAAGCTCCAAAAAAAGTTTCCAAAAGGAAGGGATGGTCAAGAGTAGCCAAAGGTTAAAGCAAGAGAGCGAGCAGAACATGAGACTCAGTCGGGAGAGGGGTTCTTCACTAACTTCAGTGGGGACAGTTTTAAGGACACAGTAGCCTGGCTGAGGACTCAGATGACAAAGTACAACAGAACAGCAGAATAGACAACATGGCATCTTCCTTCTGGAAGAGAGCAGAGACATGAAGCCATGTGGACACAGGTGGGGAGATCATGGCAAAGTCTGGGACATTCCATTGTGCCCTCAGGGAAAGTGTTGTAGAGGCAAAAGCTGTTCATGCTGGAAAAAAATGGTGATCTTTGTAAAAGTTCTCACTTTGTTAATTATTTCTATATAGTTGCATTTATTTCTACAGATTATTTTTCACTTAGAGAGTCATTGGCTTTAGAGACTTTTCATTCCTCTAGTATTAATATAATGTTAGACTATCTAATAGAAAGAATATCCAACCTTCCAATTGTGAACAATTACCCAAAGGCTTGCTAATTAAAGCAATTAAGGTTATACACGGTCCTTAGATGAGCATATGCCCACAGCCTTTAAATTACTCATTTTGAATGTTCTCTGAATACTCCAGCTAATACATGGTCACTCCCATTTATTGCCTCAGCTTCTGACAAGCTGAATGGCTCACAGTTTCCCAAGGACACGCTGCTGCAGAGTGCTGCACCTTGGACCCTTACAGCAATCCCTGTCTGCTCTCCTTTCTCCCACTGTGTCTACCCAAGGAACATGTCTTATCACATTCTCCTGGAATCCTCTCTCTTCTTTGTTTGCTCTTTGTAATGATAATGTGGAATCCCAGAGAGTGTTATGATCCAAGATTACAATTAAGCTCACGCTATGGAGCTGAGATGTGTTTTTAAAAATTATGATAAAAGATAATGTAGACGCTTGTAGGAAAACAACAAGCAATACAAAAAGGAATAAAGAGATCAAAATTCAACTAAGGCTACATTCTTAGAAAAACAATAAGAGCCGGGGGTGGTGGTGCACGCCTTTAATCCCAGCACTCAGGAGGCAGAGGTAGGAGGATCACCATGAGTTTGAGGCTACCCTGAGACTACATAGAAAATTCCAGGTCAGCCTGAACTAGAGTGAAACCCTACCTCGGAAAAAAGAATCAACGAAAGAAAGAAGGAAGGAAGGAAGGGAGGGAGGAGGGAGGGAAGGAAGGAAGGAAAGAAAAGCAGGCAACAATACATTGACAGTTAGTGCCCGGTCTTGCAGATTCCCTGTCATTTACAAAGACAAGATCTGTCATGGGACAGGACAATGGAATGACTTCTTGTAACAGCTTTTATTGTTTTTTGGTTTTCCAAGGTAGGGTCTCACTCTAGCTCAGGCTGACCTGGAATTCACTGTGTGTAACAGCTAATCTTAATTGTTAACTTGATAGGATTGAGCAACGCATGGGAGATTAGTAAGGCTCACTTCTGAGCGTGTCTGAGGCAATATTTGCAGAGATGATCACATCATGAGTCTTTGACCTAGCCCATAGATTAATCCCTTAGTGGATTCATAATATGATGACATTACTGGGAAGTGGTGAAAGGTAGGAGGTGGGTCTAGTTGGAGCAAGTAGGTCACCGGGAGTGTGTCCTTGGGGCCCATATCTTGCCCTGGCTCCTTCTTGTATCCCCTGATTCCTGCCTTCCATGATGTAAGTCCCTCCCTTCCATGAGTGACTAAACCTTGTGACAGTATGAGTAAAACACATCCTTCCTCTCTCAGGTTGTTTTTGTCACAGTGATAAGAAGAGAAGATTATACAATCCTGGACAAATTTGTGTCCTTTTTATTGTCAGTTCTTACCACCATCACAGACACTGTCGGGGACCCGTATGTGTTTGTCAAATCAATAAGGACACATGTAGCCGCCACACTTGGCATAAGCAAGAACAGCGCAGCTCCCTGACACCACTCACAGAAAGATGAACTCACCGGTCCTGAAGGAAGCACTGGGTGTGCTGGACAGCTCAACTCATCCTTCTTGCTCCACAACAGATACAAATAATAGGGGCACTTCAACTGAATGTGGAAAACATACTTCGTGGGGGGGGGGGGGAGGTTGGAGGTAGGGTTTTGCTCTAGTCCATGCTGACCTGGAATTCACTATGTTGTCTCAGGGTCGCCTCAAACTCACAGTGATCCTCCTACTTCTGCCTCAAAAGTGCTGGGATTAAAGGCATGTGCCACCATGCCTGGCAAAAACATACCTTAAATAAATATTGTTAGGACAACTGAGACACAAGGAAAATTCAAAAGTTAGAGTCTTATTTCTATGCCATATGAGCCCATAGAACTACAAGCACATGGAGATGAACAGCCTTGGGAATCAGACCAGAATAACAAAAATCTAGATATAAATGAAATCAAAATCGAAAACACCCCTATGAAGTGAAAGGCATTAGGAAGGTATTTTTGAAGCACTGAATCAATAGCCTTAATATATAGAGTTCTTGGGGATCAATAAGATAAAAGCATTAATTGAAACTGGGCAAAGGAAATAAGAAAGGTAATTCATAAGAGAAGTACTACAAATAACACAAATCAGTGAGGCATATTGGATTTGCAGGACTGTATGTATTACAGGACTTAGAATGATTGGGATTGAAAAAAGACAAAGATTACCTTTCTTGTCTGCAAGGTTGGAAAGATTTTAAAAGAACATTAGCCATACTGGGCTGGAGGGATAACTTAATAGTTAAGGTGCCTGCCTGCAAAGCCACAGGACCCATGTTCAATTCCCCAGGACCCATGTAAGCCAGATGCACAGGCAGCACATGCTTCTGGAGTTCGTTTGCAGCAGCTGAATGCCCTAGTGTACCCATTCTCTCTCTCTCTCTCTCTCTCTCTCTCTCTCTCTCTCTTCCTGCCTACCTCTGTCTGCCTCTCAAATAAATAAAATATATTTTTTAAAAAGAACATTAGCCATACTGATGACAGTATTTTTAAAAAACAGTTGTTTTGAAGACAACAACAATAACAAAAATAGTTGTCTTGAAGGCTGGCACTGTGGCTCATGCCTGTAACCCCAGCCAGCACTCACGAAGTTTCAGATCACCATGAGTTCAAGGCCAGCTTATGCTATAAAGTAAGCTCCAGGTCACCTTCGTCTAAAGTGAGACTCTGCCACAAAAAAAAAAGAGAGAGAGAGAGAAAGAGAGAGAGAGAGAGAGAGGCTGAATATGGCTCAGCAATTAAAGGCTCTTGCTTGCAAAGCCTGCGGGCTGAGTTCAATTCTCCAACACCCACATAAAACTAAGTGCAAAAAATGGTCCAAGCATCTAGTTCTTATTTGCAATGAGTGGCAAAATACTCTGGTGTGCCCATTCACCTACACACAAACACACGTGCAGATAAATAATAAATAAAATTTTAAAATTTATTTTCTATTGATGGTACAATGACTTTTTTTGTTTGGTTTTTCTAGGCGGGTCTCACTCTGGCTCAGGCTGAGCTGGAATTCACCATGTAGTCACAGGGTGGTCTCAGACTTTCCATGATCCTCTTATCTCTGCCTCTCAAGTGCTGAGATAAAGGTGTCCGCCATCACACCCGGCTTTACAATGACTTTTCTATGGGTATATGTGTCCCAAGGAAGCATTCAGAGTGATAAGCAAAAATGTGAGCTATGGTAGTTTGTGTTTTCCTTTCAATTTTTCATTGTTTTCCAAGTGTTCTGAATTGGCTTCCACCTCTCAGTTGGAAGCTATAAAGTCAATGAGGGTCTTCAGATAAAGCTGGCAGCTTGAACATTATTTCCGTTCCCTCCCTCAAAGCCAAACAAAGGTGACAAGGGATTTTCAGGGCCTTAGACCCACCACAGTGAGGAGAACAGGAAGAAAATATCTCAGACACCAGAAGGCAAAGGAGAAGTCACTCCTAGGCAGATCAGACCAGCAGCTGGGAAAGGCAAGGTGCGTCCAGATACCCACAGGAGGTGCCTGCCACGCCTTCTAGAACTGGGGGAAGCAGGACAGCACACAGGAGGCGAGGCTAGAAAGCTGGTTGAGAAGCAGTTACACCCACCAGCTCTCCTTTCCAGCCTGCCCCCCAGGAAATAACCATGGAAGATTTTCCTACTGGAGATCTATGCCCAAGTGCCTCAGAACTAGGGACCTTGGACAGAAGTGTCTGAAAGGCAGGGGCTGGGTGGCAGGCACTGTGCACATTGGATAGAGGCAGGCACCTCCTCTTGTTCCCACAAGACTGGAAGCCAGGCTTTTTTTCCCCTAGCAGAAACCCTCTTGGGCTGGAAGGATGGCTTAGTGGTTAAGGCGCTTGCCTGTGAAGGCTAATAACCCAGGTTTGATTCACCAGGTCCCATGTAAGCCAGACGCAAATGGTGGCGCATGTGTCTGGAGTTCATTGGCAGGCCCTGGCGTACCTATTCTCACTCTCAAATAAATAAATAAATAAATAAATAAATAAATTCCCCTCTTAAGAATCCAGTCAATCTTAGACTAAGACGATCATCACATATACCAAATCACCTTACAATCCAGGGTGGGCCACACCTGTGCTCACTGTGGTGATTTGCATGTTAACCGTCCCCCATCGACTCCTGTGTTTGAGTTGGTGATGCTCATGGAGAACACTGTGGAGCAGCTGAAAGGAGGAGCTTTGCTGCAGGAAGAGCATGGGCTTGAGGGTTAACCAGGCCCTAAGTGGGCACTCCCTCTCTGGCTCCCTCCCTGCTGAGAGTGGGTGGAGCCAGCTCTGATCCTGGCATGCTTTCTGCCCTTCCCCCGCAGAACTTCTGCGCTGCCCCTTCTTCCCTGAAGCAGCTCTGGAGGAGCGGTCGGTCCTGGCAACAGGGAAGGGACAGATGACACATTCACTTCACCATGACCTCAGCAAGGACCTCAAATGGATGTTTGGTGGTGGATCGCTCTTTTTTTTGTTTGTTTTGGTTTGGTTTTTCGAAACCTGAAATTCACTCTGTATTCTCAGGTTGGCCTTGAACTCATAGCGATCCTCCTACCTCTTTCTCCCGAGTGCTGGGATTAAAGGCGTGCGCCACCACGCCCAGCTTGGATCACTCTTAACCAGTGAGCAGCAAAAATCCCCAGACAACGGAAGAGAGCCTTTATCTTCTTGCATGGATTCACTGATGCGAACATTAGAGGTCTCTGGGCTCCAGATGCACCTTACACATTGATAGTATTGCACATCACTGTCAACCTCGAGAGACAGCCATGACACAACTGTGCCAAAGGATTTCACAGACCCCTTGTAAGAGCAAGAAAGCGCTTACATCAGAGGGCCTTACAGTCAACAAAACACAGCAGTGTGGAAGCCTAAGATGAAAGCAAACTGAAAACGTAAACTAGAAAGCAAAAAGCACTGCAGTCCTTAGAGAGAAAATGGCAGGCCACTAGTGTATACTTTTTAAGAATCACTCAAGGGCTGGAGGGATGGCCTAGTGGTTAAGGCGCTTGCCTGCAAAGTCAAAGGATCCGCTTCAACTCCCCAGAACCCACGTAAGCAAGATGCACAAGGGGGCACACATATCTGGAGTTAGTTTGCAGTGGCTGGAGGCCCTGGCACGCCCATTTTCTCTCTCTCTCTCTCTCTCTCTTTCTTTCTCTGTCAAATAAATAAATAAACAATTTTTAAAAACTAAAAAAAAAAAAAATCACTTAAGAAGCTGGGCATGGGTGGCGCACACCTTAATCCCAGCATTTGGGAGGCAGAGGTAGGAAGATCGCCATGCATTCAAGGCCACTCTGAGACTACAGAGTGAATTCCAGGTCATCCTGGGCTAGAATGAGACCCTACCTTGAAAAACCGAAGGAAAAAAAATGTTTTTTTAAAGAAATTGCTGAAGGATGAAAAAGTCACTTCTTTTGAAATTTAAATTAATAAATAAAATCACTTATAATAATAGAGAGAACAAAGAGACAAAAGGATAGAAAAGAGAAAGGAAAGCATAGGAAACAGAGAATTTCCCAAGCATTCGAAAGAAAAAAAAATAGCCACAAAATAATTCAAAAAAAAAAATCCCAGCCGGGCGTGGTGGCGCACGCCTTTAATCCCAGCACTCGGGAGGCAGAGGTAGGAGGATCGCCGAGAGTTCGAGGCCACCCTGAGACTACATAGTTAATTCCAGGTCAGCCTGAGCTAGAGTGAGACCTTACCTCGAAAAACCAAAATAAAATAAAATAAAATAAAATAAATAAAATAAAATAAAATAAAATAATAAAATAAAATAAAATAAAATAAAATAAAATAAAATAAAAAAAAAGAGACAGAGAAGGGCTAGAGAGATTGCTCAGTAGTTAAAGGTGCTTGCTTGCACACCCTGACTGCCAGGGTTTGATTCCCCATTACCCATATAAAGTCAGATGCTCAGAGTGTAACATGTATCTGGAGTCTGTTTGCAATAGCAAGAGGCCCTGGAACACCCATACTCATTGTCTCAAATAAATAAACAAAGCATTTTATTTATTTATTTATTTATTTATTTATTTATTTATTTATTTAAAAGAGGCAGAGAGAGAGAATGGGCTTACAAGGGCCTCCAGCCACTGCAAATGAACTCTAGACACATGTGCCACCTTGTGCATCTGGCTTATGTAGGTCCTGGGGATTGAACTTGGGTCCTTTGGCTTTGCAGGCAAGTGCCTTAACTGCTAAGCCATTTCTCCAGCTCAATAAAATATATTTATTTATTAGAAACAGAGACAGGGAGAGAGAGAAAGAGTGAGAATGGGTGCCCCGGGGCCTCTAGCCACTGCAAAGGAACTCCAGACACATGTGCCACCATGTGCATCTGGCTAACACGGGACCTGGAGAATCGAACCAGGATCCTTAGGCTTCATAGGCATGTTCCTTAACCACTAAGCCATCTTTCCAGCCCTAATTTTTTTTTTTAAAGAGACAGACACCAGCAGATGTTTCACCCCTAGGGTTCAACATTTGCTGGTGTCTGGCTAAATGTATATACTATGCTCACCAAACTAAGCACTTCTCTTAATGTTCACACCCATATATTAATGCTAGTCTCACTTTTGGTTAGAGAAGCTTCTCTTTTCAGATGGTGGTGACCTTGGAATGACTCAGAAGACACCATAGTGCTGAGAAGAAGGGACAGAGGAGTGCTCAGCACTGAAACATCTCTAACACACCTTCCAAGGCTCAGGGTCCATTGCGGAAGAGGTGGAGGAAAGAATGTAAGAGCCAAAGGAAGGATAGGACTCCTTACAACGTGCTCCTCCAGACACAAAATGGCTCGGATACCCATGACCCCGCGGTGCCTGACACTACCTACACAAGACCATCATAATAGGAGGAAAAGATGATGACATCAAAATAAAAGAGAGAAAATGTATTGTGGAGAGTGGAGTTGCAAAGGAGAAAGTCGGGGAGGGAGGGAATTACCATGGGTTATTGTCTATAATTATGGAAGTTGTCAAAAAAATAATTAACCTTTAATCCCAGCACTTGGGAAGCAGAGGTAGGAGGATCACCATGAGTTTGAGGCCACCCTGGGGCTACATAGTTAATTCCAGGTCAGCCTCAGCCAGAGTGAGACCCTACCTCGAAAAACCAAAAATAAATAAATAAATTTTTTAAAAAAAACAGAAAAGAAAAATAGCTGCAGGTTTCATGTAACTGGCCAGAATATGACAGAATGAGACTTCAACATTTCTGCAACAATTTTTTTAAACCTAGAATTTACACTCAACCAAACTATCAAGTAAGAGGATAGAATGCACTCCTTGTCAGCAGACCCATAAAGAGACAGGGGAGAAGGCAGACCCAAGAGGACAGGTGTTCACTAGCATAAAGGAGTAACCTTATAACATTTTCAAACATACAGAAGAGATTTCTCTGAGGAAAATGAAACTGAACATATTGGGGTTGGGGGTATGGCTCAGTGACAGAGTGTTTGCCTAGCATGTATAAGGTCTGTGTTCAGCCCCCAGGACTGAATGGAGAAATGATTGGAATCAGAACAGGGAAGCAAAAGAGGGAGAACTGATATCCTTATCAAACACAGTGAAAAGCCGGAGAAGCTCCAGTTGGTAGTATTTCAAAGTATGAAAGTTCAAGAATACTGTTAAAAGTGATAATGGAGCTGGGCATGGTGGCGCATGCCTTTAATCCCAGCACTCGGGAGGCAGAGATAGGAGGATTGCCATGAGTTCGAGGCACCCTGAGAATACAGAGTGAATTCCAGGTCAGCCTGGCCTAGAATGAGACCCTACCTCGAAAAACCAAAAAAAAAAAAAAAAAAGTTATAATGGTAGCCAAGCATGGTGGTACATGCCTTTAATTCCAGCACTCAGAAGGCAGAGGTAGGAGGATCACCATGAGTTCGAGGCTACCCTGAGACTATATAGAATTCCAGGTCAGCCTGAGCTAGAGCAAGACCCTACCTCAAAAAACCAAAAAAAAAGTTATAATGGTAACAAAGGAACTAAAACTAAAATGTGAAAAGCAGGAAGGAAGGAAGGAAGGAAGGAAGGGAGGGAGGGAGGGAGGGAGGGAGGGAGGGAGGGAGAGGAGGGAGGAGGGAGGAAGGAGAAAATGAAAGAAAGAAAGAAAGAAAGAAAGAAAGAAAGAAAGAGAGGGAGGGAGGAGAGAGAGAGAGGAAGGAAGGAAGAAAAGAAGGAAAGAAAGGAAGGAAGGAAGAAAGAAGGAAGGAAGGAAGGAAGGAAGGAAGGAAGGAAGGAAGGAAGGAAGGAAGGGGAGAGGGAAAATTAATCATTGTCATGATGGGAAGATAGCAGCTATTTTAAAGACCTACAAATCAAATAAAGGTAAGGAATTTTTATACTTATGACAGTAACTGCAGACAAAAATGAGCTGAGGTGCTTAAAGAAGGAAGACGGAGCCGGGCATCGTGGCACACGCCTTTAATCCCAGCACTCGGAAGGCAGAGGTAGGAGGATCGCGGAGAGTTCGAGGCCACCCTGAGACTACATAGTTAATTCCAGGTCAGCCTGGACCAGAGTGAGACCCTACCTTGCAAAACCAAAAAAAAAAAAAAAAAAAAAGAAGGAAGACGGCTTCTCTTGTGTATTTCTCATCTCATTTAAAATGTCTTTGGTATGATTACTGTGGGAAGGTATTCATTCTAATAAATTAAAATTTACTTGCAATTCCCATTGAGACCTAAACGCTCTAAGAAGTAAAGGACCTTCCTGGCTGAACTTGCCATTGACCAGATAGCCTGTGACGTCTCTCCAATCCATGATTCAGTGACCCAGAATCTGACTTCAGAAACATCTCTTCTGGGAATTGGACTTCAGAAACTGGCAACAACCTCTCTTCTGGGAGTACATAGTGAATGTGTCTGACCAAAACCTTCTAAGTACAGGAGGTCCTCAGGACCATTTCCGTTCTCTTCACCTCACTCAGTTACCGTAAGGAGAATCTTCGTGGAAATAATCCCGAGACATTATCTTCCCTAAAGCCAATCTTTGAGAAGATTATCTTTCTTATAGTTGCTATGCTGCAAGACTGAAGCAGCCCACAAAAATACAACACTTTTTGAGGCAAGGACAGCATGTACCACTCTCTCTTTCTCTCTCAAAAAGTAAATAAATAGCCGGGCGTGGTGGCGCACGCCTTTAATCCCAGCCCTTGGGAGGCAGAGGTAGGAGGATTGCCGTGAGTTCAAGGCCACCCTGAGACTACATAGTGAATTCCAGGTCAGCCTGGGCTAGAGTGAGACCCTACCTTGAAAAATCAAATAAACAAACAAACAAACAAACAAACAAACAAACAATGGCTGCCAGGTGTGGTGGTACATGCCTTTAATCCCAGCACTCAGGAGGTAGAGGTAGGAGGATTACCTTCAGTTCCAGGCCAGCCTGAGATTACACAGTGAATTCCCGGTCAGCCTGGGCTACAGCAAGA